>CM077081.1:54853152-55531842 GCA_039513925.1 Platanthera zijinensis | reverse complement strand
AGTTTTCTTTGAAGTTGTGTGATTCATGGTGTCAGATTTGGAATGGAGGTGTTGATTCAGCAGGATAAGGTCGCAGGAGTATTGATATAAGTAGTTTGAGATTTAGAGTCTTTAGTCAAGTGTTAGGATGATAATTCTTCAATAGACTTTATAGTTCTTGATTAACCTTTTAGATAGGGTAATTTTAGGGGTAATCACTTGGAATCATAGGGAGGTAAATTAATAATTAAGTTATTTCATCAGTGTTTTTTCCATCAAGAGCTGCAATTTTTGTAGAGGCTGTCATTGTATTTTGCTATCAATATATATTATATTGGGGCCTTTACTTTCTTAAGAATAATGTTTGTCTATCTTTTCCTTGGAAATTTATTTTCAATGAGAAAGCTGGACAGGGTCTCATACCAAACTCTAGGAGCTTGTTTAATCCCATATAATGCTTTTTTTAGATAATATACATAATTTAGTAGAGAAGAAACAATAAATCCCGGGGTCTGCTCAATGTACACTTCCTCTTTAAGATCTCCATTAAGAAATGCAAACTTCACATCCATTTGATAAACTTTGAAGCCTTTGTGAGTTGCATATGTTAAAAATAGTCTGATAGCTTTTAATCTGGCCACTGAAGCAAAAGTTTGGTCAAAGTCTATTCCTTCTTCTTATCTGTATCCTTTTGCTATCGACCAAGCTTTATTCTTAATGATCACCCCTTGCTCATCCATCTAATTTCTGTTGACCCGCTTAGTTCCAATCATATTCTTATATTAGGGTCTGGGAACTAACTTCCATACCTTGTATGTCATGAACTAATTTAGTTCTTCTTGCATTGCTATAATCCAAGCTGGATCAGCATTCAAACTTCTTTTGTTTAATCTGTCATAAGAAGTTGAGGTGCAATACTTCAATTAGCACTATACTCCATGTTCTCACCCCCTAACTGAGGTACCCAATAATCTAATTTTTGGGATGATCTCTTAGGCTCTATTTGTTTGGGTGTTTCGCTGCTCCGTTTTGGGCAAACACCACCGAAAGGAGGGTAAACAAATGAACATCCGACGGTGTTTGCTCCGTTTCCACCTACCCGCCTTGAGAAATGCCCCAAAAAACTCCGTTTGGAGCAGCCACCTCCCCCCTCCGGTTCAAACACTCCATTTCCACCCGCCGGATCGACCCGCCACCATCGAACCAAATGGAGCCTTAGATGATTGGTATTTTCATATAGTCTTTATTTTGTCTCTCCTTCCCCAGCTCCAACAAGTTGAATTTTTATAGTCTGGCCTAGTTCTCTTTGATTTGCAGCAGCTGGATCAGCGCCTTCTTCCTGATTCTAAAAAATTTCCTCAATAGTTGCATCTGGTGGAGTGCCATTTGTGGTTGTTTCATTTACATCAATGGTGAGATCCTTTAGCTTTGAGTTTAAACCTACAACATTAGAGGAGCTAGGAAAACTCTCATGTATTAAGCTTGTATCATCAAATACGATATTTATAGATTCCTCTATATAGTTGGTCTTCTTATTATATATTTTATAAGCTTTGTTGTAGCAATTGTACCCCACAAAAATGCCTTTAAATTATTTTTCAGCAAATTTTGTGAGATAATTTGCCAAATCATTTGCTCTCAAAAAATTTGAAGTAGGACAAAGTAGCTTTTCTTCCATTTATTAGTTCATAAGGAGTTTTGTTATGACTTTTATTGATTAGTGATCTATTTTGCACATGGCATGTTGTGTTAATAGCTTCAGCCCAAAAGTATTCTGGTAGTGAAGAGTCACACAATATAGTTCTAATAGCCTTTATAAGTATTCTATTCTTCCTCTCAGCAACTCCATTTTATTGTAAAGTTTTGAGAGAGGAAAATTCTTGAAGGATACCTAGTTGCTTAAAAAATCAATTAGAGCCCTAGATTAAAATTATGTATCATTCTTACTTCTAATTTTGACCACAGAACATCTTATTTCATTCTAAAATTGCTTGAGAAAGGTTATAAAGATATCTAGATTTTCCAATTTTCCTTTCAAGAAGAACATTTATGCAAACCTAGAGTAATCATCAACAATCACAAGGGTATGTATCTTCCCTCCTAAACTGTGAACTGACATGGGACCAAACAGATCTATATGTAGAAGATATAGACTTCTAGTGGAATCTTTGGTTCCAACACTTTTAAATTAAGCTTTTATTTGATTGCCCATTTGGCAGGCATGCCATATGCCTTCCTTAACACACTTCCATTTAGGACCATCTTTATCTAAACATTTTGTTAGCAATTTATGGATGCTCTTATAATTTATATGACCCAGCCTCTTGAACAATTGTACACAGATAGATGATCTATTATTTGCTACCAAGCATGTTGGAACACCTTATTACTAATTTGGGCTAGGATCACTATATTTTTAGGAAATTGGTTTGACATAGTTATATAGTTGAAAAGGTCAAAATAGAATGAGTCTAAGGGTTAGAACTTAGGTTTGAAGCTGCCCCCAAGACCTTTCAAAGATCAAGATTTAATGCTGAGACAAAGACAATTTTCGTCGAGCTCCAGTCGACGAAACGTCGAACTCAGTTCGACGTTCTCTAAGCTCAATTCTGCAAGTCATCGAACTCCGGTCGATGATCTTCGAGCTCAGATCGACGTTTTGTCTTCAACTATTTTCCAAGTCGCTGAGCTCAGTTCGATGATCGTAGAGCTTAGTTCAACGTTTTCTGTCTGCTGTTTAAATCCAATCTTTGAGCTCAGTCCAACGGTCGTAGAGCTCAGATCGACGATTTCTGTTAGAGATCGACGCTTCAGAATTCAAATTCAAGAACAGTTATGGAATTCATTCAGATTTATTTCTTGCATTTATTGCAAAGGATTATGTAGCCGTTTCAAGCAATCTGGACCAAGTTTCAAGGAAGGCTAAAAGGAATGTTACTTAGGACTTTCCCCAGAGACAGTTGTCAATTATGGAAATCATTTATGACTGAGTAACGACCATCTAAGTCAGAATCTGATATACTCCTACAGAATATGTTTTTGAACAAGTGATAACAGATCAATACAATAAGATAGACAAGAAATATAGAGGATCACTGGATTGAAAAAAATAGTTACAGAAGAGAGATCAAAATATACTCTGATCAAGAACTCATCTTCTGGAACATACAGATTCACTGAGTAAAAATCTTCAAGAACACAAGAAAGTTTTCTGTGGAGGAAATCATCTGCTATTCTACTCCTCCAAATCCTCAAGTGTTCAAAAGCTTCAACATCAAGGACTCCAGACATCACACATTTCAGCATCTGCTGAAATCATCTTTTGCTGGAGATCTGAAGCACCTGAAGACCTATTAACCTAGCAAAGCTCACCTTCCAGAACCTTTACAGATCTCAGGGGGAGCTTTAGCAACATCTTCCACTTGTCTTCTCTCAGACTGTTGACAGAGAAGAACAACTCAACTCTTTCTTTCTTTTTTCCTTTCCCTCCTATAAAAGGGTTTTTCAAAACTCCCTTCAAAAGTTCTGAGACTGGTTTCTGAGACCTTGTCAAAACTCAGTGGTGGCAAGACACCTTATCAAAAAAATCTAGTTTTGGTTTTTGAGCACCTTATCAAAAGCTCATTGGTGCCCAGGACACCTGATCAACTATTCCTGTAGTGGATTCCTACCTAGGGTGGTAGAAGAGTGGATGTACCCAGGTTGTTGGGGAACCACTATAGATCCTTGTGTCATCCGGTTGCTGTGTGTTTGACTTTGCTGTGTGCTATGTGATTTCTTATTTCTTGCTTTAGTTTTTATTTCACTGCAAGCACCTTACACATATACATAAATTAAGTCTTCCACTGCTTTATAGTTTTAATTGTAAATTATTTTAAAATACTCTATTCACCCCACTCTAGAGTTAAGGTAGATCTTTCCCTCTCTTTCAATTGGTATCAGAGGGAGGTTGGTTATTCAACATCTGAACTCTTCATCAGATTGGTTGAACAGGCTAACACCTGAACCAAAAGATCCTTGATAAGATAAACCTTCTATAGAGGATAGTTATTACTTTTTGTATTATATTTATTTTCATACAAAACCATGGCACAGAACAAAGATTATGCTAGCACCAGACCTCTAGTGTGCAACCTTTCTAAGTTTGCACTTTGGAAGGCAAGGATTAAGCTTTACATGAATTCTATTGATGAGGACATTTTTAATTCTGTTTTGACAGTTTTGTCCAAGACCCCCAGTGCTCACAAGTACAAGTTCTATTCCACCTCCTTCAGGAACAGATGTAGAAATAAAGAAATGGAAAGTTGCAGATGTAAAGGCTATGAATATCCTTGCTCAGACCATATCTGATGAGATATTCCAAAAGGTGGCTGAATGCAGTTCAACAAAAGAGATATGGGACAAGTTATTTGAAATTGTCTCATGATCTGCTGATGAAAGGAAGGACAGGAGATCCCATCTCATAAGCCAATATGAGAACTTCAAGAAAGGAGAAACTGAATCAGTGGCTGACATGTACAACAGGCTCAGCCTAATAGTCAGTGAACTAAAAATACTGGACAAGGAGATCTCTCTAACTGAACTAAATGACAAGATCCTAATGTGCTTCCCTAATACTTGGGACTCAAGGATCTGGCCAATCAAGGATGCCAGAAGCCTTAATGAGATTACTACTGAAGCTTTGTTGGGAAAGCTCAAGTCTTATGAGCTGCTCATCAAGAACAGAGAGGAAGAACAAAAGACTGCTTCTCCAGCCATCAGAAAGGAGAAGACCATATCATTCAAAGCTACAGAAGATCTGCCTGAAGACAAGGTCACAGGCAATGAAGAATTGATGAGTTTGCTGGCCAAAAGATTTTATAAGATGGCCAGGAAAGATTTTAGAAAGAGGTCATCCAGAAGGCATGAGAAACCAAGATATGACAAGTCAAATAATAAAGAAATAATCTGTTTTGGATGCAGGAAACCATGCCATATTGTGCCTGACTGTCCAAAAAATCAGAATAAGGACAAGAAGGACTGGAAAGATAGGAGAAAAGACAAAGACTACAGGGGAAACAACAGCAACAAATCCTCCTCCAACAAAAATAAACATACAAGGAAGGGGGTTTGTAGCTGAAAGCTAGAGTGATACTGAAGAGGAATCAGAAGCCTCATCAAGCTAAAGTGATGATGAGGATGATGCTAAAGAAAAGGAATTCTGCATGATGGTTATCAATGCCTCTCAGCAAAATTCTGATGCAGAACAAGGATAAGACTCAGAATCTGAAACTCAAACTGAAGAAGACCAGGTAATAGACTCCTTTGACTTTGACTAAGAGGACTTTAGGTCTGAATTTAAGGCACTTTGTTTAGACCTGTTAAAGTCTGAGAAAGAGATTATCTCTCTCAGAAATCAATTGTCTGAACATAGCACCTTAAAATCAGACAACCTCAAACTCTCTGAGGAGTTAGAATGCTGTAGGGAGGAGATAGCTTCACTGAAAAGTGAGTTATCCCAGGCAAAGAAGTTTAAAGAATCCCTTAATGGGAGAAGCATCAGACTGATGGACATTACAAGCACAGTGAACTCAAGATTCAATAGTACACTGGGCTTGGGTGCTTCATCCAGCCAACCTATAGTATTAACAACCCCAAATAAATTTATTTCTGATAAAGGAAAGGGTGTTATAGAGGTAGCTAGGAAGAATCCAGATTTACCTAAGGAAAATCAAGTTCAACAGAAAACGTCGAACAGAGCTCGACGATCGTCGAACAGAGCTCGGCGATCCAAGGTTGGATCGTCGAACTCAGATCGATGACTTCTGAACTCTGAACTCTGGTATAGTCGATCTTCGAATGGAGCTCGACGATCTGACCCAAGATCGTCGAACTCAGTTTGACAATCGTCGAATGGAGCTCAGAGATTTGAACCTTCTTTCAGAGGTAAATCTCTAGTCAATCCTAGAAGTCCCTCATCCCAAAGCTTCAACCCTTATACTGAATGGATAGTACCTCCTAGGATATACCATCCTGAAGGATATAAGAGTAAGCCAGGGATGTCTTTCATTTCTGAATTTAAAGGTTATCAACCTAGACCTAAGGTAAACTAGGTCAAAAATATATAAATTGTTTATGTGTAGGTGAAGACCTATCCAGCAATGAACCAACAATGGTATCTGGATAGTGGGTGATCAAAGCACATGACAGGGAGCAAGGACAATCTCACATCCTTCAAAGCCAAACTTAGACCCAAAGTGATCTTTGGAGATTCAAACTTTGGTCAAACAAAAGGATATGGTGCTGTTCAGATTGGCTCAGTCACATTCAAGAAGGTGGCTTATGTGGAAGGACTGAAGCACAACCTAATCAGCATCAGTCAACTCTGTGATGAAGGATATCAAGTGACATTCAATAAATCCTTATGCAAGATCAAGTCAGAGGATAAAACAACAGTTTTAACAGGTAAAAGGAAAGGTAACATTTATCTTGTAGATTTCCTTTCAACCAACATAGATATCTGCTTATTAATTCAGTCTGCAAACCAAATTTTATGGCATAAGAGACTAGGACACTTAAACCTTAGAACTATTGCTAGGCTGTCAAAGGAAAACCTTGTTAGAGGACTACCTTTTGGCCCCTACAAGAAGGAAGGACTCTGCAGGGCTTGTCAATTAGGCAAGCAAACTAAAAACAGTCTTAAGTCACTTAATAAGAGTGATTCACCTAGGATTTTGTATCTGTTACACATGGATCTTTTTGGACCCATTACAGTACAAAGCTTAGGCGGGAAATCTTACACCTTAGTGATTGTAGATGACTTCTCTAGATTCACATGGGTATTCTTCCTGAGGAAGAAGTCTGATAACTTTAACTGTTTGACAGATTTTCTCAAATGCATACAGATTGAGTTCAATACTCACATTACCCTGATCAGAAGTGATCATGGGACAGAGTTTGATTCTCTTCTTATGCAAGAGTTCTGTCAGAGTGAAGGGATCCGACATACTTTCTCAGCTCCTAGAACTCCTCAACAAAATGGGGTAGCTGAGAGGAAAAATAGAAACCTAATTGAATCTGCTACTACATTGTTGACATATGCTCACCTTCCTCTATCTTTTTGGGCAGAGGCAGTGAACACCTCCAACCATGTGTTGAACAGAAGTTTGATACATAAACTGAAGGGCAAGACTCCCTATGAATTGCTCAAAGGGAAGAAACCTAAAGTAGACTATTTCAAAATTTTTGGCTGCATTTGTTATATTCACAATAATGACAATAAGTATTTAGCAAAATTCCAAGCTAAAGCTGATGAAGGAGTGTTTCTGGGATACTCCATGATCAGTAAAGCTTATAGAGTTTATAATAAAGCTTCTCTTAAAATTGAAGAATCTGTTCATGTATCTTTTGATGAGACTAACATGTGTTACAAGGAGAAGTCTACTTCTACCATAGAACCATTGCAGGTACACTCTCTTTCAGAAAATTTGGACAGGTTACACATTGTAGAAAAGGATTCAGTACATTCACCTATCCAACAAAGAGCTGAAATCAGTGAAGATGAAGAGGATACTCAACATCTTAATGTTCAACATCTTGGAGAAAACCATTTTGAAGAGCTAGTTGTTGTTCCACAAGAAGAAACAGCAACACAGGTTGGTGAACAATCAACACCCCCTGTTGATTTAGTAACAACAAGAGATCACCCAATCTCCCAAGTGATTGGAAACATCTCAGCTGGTGTGCAAACTAGAAATCAGGTCAACCAGACCTGATGCATACTTGCTTTTTATCTCAAGTTGAGCCTCAATCTATTCAAGATGCAGAATAAGATCCATACTGGATCATTGCTATGCAAGAGGAACTACATCAATTTGAGAGAAACAAAGTTTGGGAACTAGTGCCAAGGCCTAAGGATCACTCAATTGTTGGAACAAAGTGGGTGTTCAGAAATAAGTTGGATGATCAAGGAGTTATTGTAAGGAACAAGGCAAGGCTAGTTGCTCAAGATTATTCTCAAGAAGAAGGGATAGACTATGACCAGACCTTTGCACCAATGGCAAGGTTAGAGGCCATAAGAATATTCCTTGCTTATGCAGCTCACAAAGGATTCAAGGTCTACCAAATGGATGTGAAGAGTGCATTTCTTAATGGAGACATCAAAGAGGAAGTCTATGTTAGACAACCTCCAGTTTTATCTCTTCAACTTATCCTGACCATGTTTTCAAATTGCATAAAGCATTATATGGTCTCAAGCAAGCTCCTAGAGCATGGTATGAGACCTTAGCATGTTTTCTTCTGAAAAATGATTTTATAAGGGGTAGAGTAGACCAAACTCTTTTTATTAGAACCCATAAGTCCCATACCCTACTAGTACAAATATATGTAGATGATATCATATTTGGTTCTACTGATTCAAATTTGTGCAGAAGGTTCTCTAACCTAATGCATTCTAAATTTGAAATGAGTAGCATGGGTGAGCTTTCCTTCTTTCTAGGATTGCAAGTCAAACAACATGCTGAAGGCATATTTATTTCTCAAACCTAGTATGCAAAAGAATTAGTTAAGAAATTTGGTATGTCTGAAGCATCTTGTATGAAAACACCAATGTCTACCAATGCTGTATTAGATGCTGATGAACATGGTAAACATGTTGATCAGACAACATATAGAGCAATGATTGGCTCTCTATTGTACCTTACAACTAGTAGACCTGATATAATGTTTGCTACATGTATATGTGCTAGATTCCAAGTAAGACCTAAAGAGTCACACCTAACATTAGTTAAGAGGATTCTTAGGTATGTAAAAAGTTGTCCAAATATAGGCCTCTGGTATCCAAAAGACTCAGGATTTGAATTAACTGGATTTTCAGATGCTGATTATGCTGGATGTAGAGTAGACAGAAAAGCACCAGTGGAACTTGCCAGTTTCTTGGTGACAGACTGGTCTCCTGGTTCTGTAAGAAACAGACATATGTGTCCACTTCAACTGCTGAAGCTGAATACATGGCAGCAGGCAGTTGTTGCTCACAGATTCTATGGATTCAAAACCAGCTCCTAGACTATGGCTACAACTTAGATGGGTCAAAAATATTTTGTGATAACACTAGTGCTATTTCTATAACACAAAATCCAGTCCTCCATAGTAGGACAAAACATATAGAGATTAGGCATCACTTTCTAAGAGATAATGTATAGAAAAATAAAATTGAAATTCAATATATCCCAACTGATTTGCCAAGGGAGATATTTTCACCAAACCTTTGGATGAAAAGAAACACACCTTCTTCCTAAATCAGTTAGGAATGTTAGATGGAGGAAGTTTAAAATGAATCCCAAGATTTTAAAACTCTAAAAATAGACCAAGACTAGGCTAAAAACTTGTTTTTATAGTGTCTGTAGGCTGTCTTCTATCTCTGAACTGCGCTCGACGTTTTCCCCAAAAATCGTCGAACGCAGATCGACGCCTTCCAATAGCATCGACCAGAGTTCAACGCCGTATGATAGCATTTAGCTATCTTCTTTGCGTTCAGCGTCGTCGATCAGATATCGACGCTCTCCAATGTCGTCGAACGGAGATCGACGATATTGAAGTCTCTTCAGATTCCCTTAGCAGCCCCGATCGTCGAACGAAGTTCAACAATCCTTCCTTTCTGGCATCGAACCCTAATATAAAATCGTTCTTTCACCATCGTTCTTATTTTGCACTTTCGTATTCTCTGCAAACCTTTTTCTTTCCCTCCAAACTCTACTGCACTTGGTTGTGTTTATTACTTTTTGCAGGTAAACAATGGCCGTGAATGTTGCCGCTCTCGCCAAGATGAAATTTGATACAGGATTTGATATAGATATGGATTCGTTTGATGGCAACGATCAAGTTTTCAAGGACATTCTGGAACTTTTCCGAGAACAACAGTTAGTGCATATAATGTCCACCAGGATGAAGATTGCTGCAGATGAGATTAAGGAATGGGTGTTTACAGCATATAATCTGGATGAGAATACCCTCGTTGGTACTATCAGCGAGACTCAGGTATCATTATCACCTACTCTCCTAAGTGAAGTATTTCATCTGAGTACTGGAGATGACTCTGTTGAACTCCGGGAGAAGAATCTGTGAATATGTTAGATAGAATGGGACACTCTGCCACTAACCCTAGCAAGTTGTTGAAAAATAACCTATTTATTGAGTTTAGATTTCTAGCTGATGTTGTGGGGAAAGTGCTTCTGGCAAAGCACTCAGCTCATGATACCATATCCAGGTATCAGTTCTGTTTAATGGGATCCCTAGTAGATAAGAAACACCTGAACTGGGGAGAAATTTTCTTTGATTTGATAAAGAAGAAAATAAACAAAAGTTTTGTGAACTTTGGGAGGATCTTAGGGGTATTCCTGCACTCCAGGTGCCCTGAACTGCTAGTCTCAAATGGGATGCACATCAATGCATCAAAAAGGCTATCCTCTGCCCTGTTTGGGAATTGGGACAGGCAGATAATCAAGCCTACCAGGACTACCAATGCTTCAGGCACAAGGACTATTGCAGTCTCTTCCCCTCAGGCTCCTGCCCTCATTGAGGAATTGCCTGCCTCCACCTCTTCTCCTCCCTCTCCACCTCCTGATGTTTCTACCTCCACTTCCACATCAACCATCTCCACATCCATCTCCTCCCCCATTACCATTTCATCACCAATCTCACCTCAAGCCACCTAAGAACAATTCCATCCACTCCACTACTATCCACCTCTTGACATTCCATCCTTCAACATCTTGGAAGATTCCTTCATGGATGCTTACCCTTCCTCACCTGCTGAGCTTCCCTCTACCTCTTCATATCAATAACTCCTGCATGATATTATTACCCAACCATCCTTCACACCATCCATCTCCACACCCATATCATCTATCTCCACCATTCCAATCTCTCAACCAACCATCCTACCATCCACAATACCATCTCCTGCAGTCCATCCATCACCAGCCCAAAACATTCCATCCTCTACCTCTACTCACTCAAGTCACACTTGAGCAAGTGAATCTATCAGCTTTGGCAGATAAGCTATATGGGATACTGACCCCCCAAGCTAGTACACCTGTTGGAGACCTCCATGGCTCCACTCCTGCAATCAATAAAGGAGTTATCTAACAGGCTATCCTCTCTCTCCTCTCCTCAGGCAATCCCTTCTATGGGGTTCCTTGATCCAGTTATCACTGAATCAAGGCAGGGGGAGATGCCCTATGAAGCTGAGGTAGTGCCTGCTTCTCCTGAGGAATTGCTGCTGCCAGAGATTTCTACTCTAGTACCAGTACTCATAGTGGACTTCAGGTCACTGTTGTCTGAATTTGATTCTCTTCACAGAAGCTGCTTATCAACTCAGGGAGTTGAAGACCTTACTAAGGCCATTGTGCCTATTACTGTCTGTGATCCCAGCCTGATTATCTCTTATATCAATTCTCTTAAGGCTGTGGAAGTTTCTGCTTGTGTTGCTGCTACTGCTGAAGTTGAAATGATTGTCTGCTGCTCCTGTTGATGCTGCTGCTGCTGATGAACTTGATGTTTACCTAGAAGAACCTGTTGTTTCTGAGATTCCTGCTGCTCCTTCTGCTGCTTCTAACAAGTCCAAACAATAAGAGGAGTACATCAAAAGCATTGATGATCTATATGACAGACCACAGAGTTCAGAAAGTGATCAATTCAACACTGACTCTGATGATTCTGCTGGCACCATTGCCAAGAAAAGGAAAGCAAGAAGCAAAGCAATGATGAGAGTTCCTCCTGCTAAAGCCAAAGATGTCAATGATAACCATATTATATTTTGCATGATTGTCAGATAACAGAGCCTTGGATGTAATACTATAAGAATCAGCTAAAGGCTATGAAGAAAAGAAGAAAACTTGATAAATATGAGAAAGGATCTTCTCAGTTTCCTCCTCCTCCTCCTCAAGACTCAGGATTTGGTGGAGGCTCAGCTTTTCAATCATCTGCTTCAAAGCACAGTTCTTCTCAATCTTCTCAAAGATATCAACCTAGAGGTCAACATCAAAGAGGCTATCATTCTAAAAGAGGTCAGTACAGAGGAAATCATAGAGAGTACATAACTTACTCCAAACAACAAAGGGAAGGACAAGGTCCTATTGATTCTACTCAAGGTCCTTTCCCTTACAAGCTTAGAGATTCAGTTGTCACCAGGACTCCTACTGATTCAGAATCAATCAATAGATATGAACCTCCAGTCCCATTTGAAGATCCTGAAAACAACCCATTGTCATGGACTGCCATAATGAAAGAGCTTGTTGCACTAGATCAAATGAAAAAGGCCAAAGAGCAAGGCAAAGACATTTCCAACATTACAACCCTATCAGATCAAAGAAAGACAGAATTAGAGAGATATTCTTCAAGAAAATTCTTTGACCCATAAGATTACATGAAGCTGCACCCTGAGGCTATAGTTCCAAGGCCTAGATCCCAAATCTCCTTAGGTGCAGATGATGACAGAAGATCAAAGAGAGAAGCCCTTAATCGTAACAGGGAAATTCTATTTAAAAAGGAAATGAGAAGAAGTGATTTCTGTAAGCTGAACAAACATCTATCTCTGAATATTTGCTGATATTCTATCTGTGATCTGCATTGCTGCTATGTCTTTGTTGGTTTAGCTTTTGCTTTGTCTGTATGCTTATTTATTTCCTATTTTGTCTTGTAAATAGTAATCCTAACCCAAATAGGGGGAGATTGTTGGAACACCCTATTACTAATTTGGGCTAGGATCACTATGTTTTTAGGAAATTGGTTTGACATAGTTATATAGTTGAAAAGGTCAAAATAGAATGAGTCTAAGGGTTAGAACTTAGGTTTGAAGTTGCCCCCAAGACCTTTCAAAGATCAGGATTTAGTGCTGAGACAAAGGCAATTTTCATCGAGCTCCGGTCGACGAAACGTCGAACTCAGTTCGACGTTCTCTAAGCTCAATTCTGCAAGTCATCGAACTTCGGTCGACGATCTTCGAGCTCAGATCGGCATTTTGTCTTCAGCTATTTTCCAAGTCGCTGAGCTCAGTTCGACGATCGTAGAGCTCAGTTCAACGTTTTCTGTCTGCTGTTTAAATCCAATCTTTGAGCTCAGTCCAACGGTCGTAGAGCTCAGATTGACGATTTCTGTTAGGGATCGACGCTTTCAGAATTCAAATTCAAGAACAGTTATGGAATTCATTCAGATTTATTTTTTGCATTTATTGCAAAGGATTATGTAGCCGTTTCAAGCAATCTGGACCAAGTTTCAAGGAAGGCTAAAAGGAATGTTACTTAGGACTTTCCCCATAGACAGTTGTCAATTATGGAAGTCATTTATGACTGAGTAACGACCATCTAAGTCAGAATCTGATATACTCCTACAGAATATGTTTTTGAACAAGTGATAAGATCAAGACAAGAGATATAGAGGATCACTGGATTGAAAAAAATAGTTACAGAAGAGAGATCAAAATATACTCTGATCAAGAACTCATCTTCTGGAACATACAGATTCACTGAGTAAAAATCTTCAAGAACACAAGAAAGTTTTTTGTGGAGGAAATCATCTGCTATTCTACTCCTCCAAATCCTTAAGTGTTCAAAAGCTTCAACATCAAGGACTCCAGACATAAAACATTTCAGCATCTGCTGAAATCATCTTTTGCTGGAGATCTGAAGCACCTAAAGACCTATCACCCTAGCAAAGCTCACCTTCCTGAACCTTTACAGATCTCAGGGGAGCTTTAACAACATCTTCCACTTGTCTTCTCTCAGACTGTTGACAGAGAAGAACAACTCAACTCTTTCTTTCTTTTTTCCTTTCCCTCCTGTAAAAGGGTTTTTCAAAACTCCCTTCAAAAGTTCTGATACTGGTTTCTGAGACCTTGTCAAAACTCAGTGGTGGCAAGACACCTTATCAAAAAATCTAGTTTTGGTTTTTGAGCACCTTATCAAAAGCTCATTGGTGCCCAGGACACCTGATCAACTATTCCTGTAGTGGATTCCTACCTAGGGTGGTAAAGAGTGGATGTACCCAGGTTATTAGGGAACCACTATAGATCCTTGTGTCATCTGGTTGCTGTGTATTTGACTTTGCTGTGTGCTGTGTGATTTCTTATTTCTTGCTTTAGTTTTTATTTCACTACAAGCACCTTACACATATACATAAATTAAGTCTTCCACTACTTTATAGTTTTAATTGTAAATTATTTTAAAATACTCTATTCACCCCCTCTAGAGTTAAGGTAGATCTTTCCCTCTCTTTCAAAGCATATTATAGTGGAGGATTCTAAACATATAAAGTTTAAATAATAATATTTCTACTCCAGGTATCAGTCAATACTGTCTCAGAATCTATAGATCTCTTAATTAGGCATTTATCCTTATGGAACTCAATAACATACCCTAAGTCAAAAAGTTTTCTTATGCTTATAAGGTTATGTTGTAACCCTTCCACATAAGCTACCTTTGTCAACGAGACTATCCTATTGTTGATCATACCATACCTTTTGTTCAACCCTTTGTCAGAACAACCAAAGATAACCTTAGGTATATTATCCATTGAGATAAAATCTTTGAGGAAATTTCTAGTTCCAGTCATGTTCCTGGAACAACCACTGTCCAAATACCTAATTGGTTTTTTGACGGTCTTTGGACAGTCTTACAAAACAAATCACTTATCCATAGGTATCCAAATAGTTTTGTGTCCTTGGTTTCTATTAGTTCTTATTATAGAATGCTTAATTATAATGTTACTAGGAGGTTTTATAAGGTTTTCCCTAGGCACTGTTGGGTTGAACCAATAGTCTAGGGCAAAGTGAACTATCTTGCCACAACACCCGTAGTCGAATCTATTGTATCTCCTGTTCAGTTTAACTTTATAAGTGAGAGGAGCAAGTTGAGGACCATAAGAGTAGCATTCTAATATTTTAATATTCAGGCTACTGCTCTAAAGACTGTGTGCATGATTAGAGAATGTCCTACAAGCCTTCTTGACAATAAGCTTACGAGTTTCTGCCCTTTCCTTACTTTTGTTTGATGGTGTAACAGAACCAATTTCAAATGATTCTTGATTATACATTTGGATACTCATCTTGGGTGCTTAAAGTACATTCAGTATAATGCCCACTATATTTTTATTTATGGAATACACCATTGACAAGTGTCCATGTATAACATCAAGATCGTAGGGATTGGTTGACTAAACAACCTTTTGGAGATTATTTACTTTCTAGGCATTCTACTATTGTCAGTCTCTTTGGAGTGTTCTACACACACTTCTATATAGCGCGGAGAATCTATCTATAATAGGCAACACAATTTGTAGCTTGGAGAAATTTGCCACAAGCTTCCTTTCAGTGTTAATATTGCTCTCTAGATCATTGATAGTCTTCTCTTTTTGATTTATTAATATGTTTTGAACTTCATAATTACTATATAGTATGAAAATTTCATGATCTTTATTTGTCATTTCTATTATCTTTCCTTCAAGCTCAAATTTAAGAGGCCTAAGAATTTTTAACTCAATATCCTGGGATATTGCTAGTTCATTGCTTCGTGTTAATACCTCTAGAAGAGCACCAAACTTGACAATTGGATCAGTTTCACTACTATATTCAGTGTCATTGGCATAATCAAAAGATGAGCTTTCTTACGAGTCTAAGCTTGAGAGGGAAGGTTTAGCTTTTATGTATACCAGAGTATAATGGGAGTCATTTTTTCCTTTCATCATTAGTTACAGCCGTTATCCCATTGGAGTATTCTTTATCTGACTCACTATCAGAGTTGGATAATGAAGCCCTTATGTCTATTATTATTGGATGAGAATTGTCTTTGCTTTTATTTTCAGTAATGTTGGAAATTTATGGATTGTGAGATTCCATGTACATTTTAATTTTCTCCTTCTAAATAGTAATTTTTCCTGAGATGTTGATTATCATTATTTATAATTTTGAATCATTGAGTTTATGAGTAGATGATTATCCCTATGGTATATCTGTTCAAGTTGTTAAGCTTCTTTTTGACAAACCTCCCTCGGACAGCACTTGAAAGTCAAGGGATGTCTCTACTCACTAAGAGGGAGGGTGAATAGGTGTTTGGATATTATAGAATATTTTAAGAATTTAAAAGTAAGGATCAATACAACACAATCACACCACAAACACACAAAATTTTATAGTGGTTCTCTGAGTTGGGTACATCCATTTTCCCCCTCCACTTATTTAGCAGTGTACTAGACTTGACAAAATTTCAACCAATCCTCAGATCTATGGATCCTACAACTCATAGACCAAATCTCCTACCTCTGAATGACGGGCTAGCCTCCTACCCTAGGTCATACAGATGCTACTGTAGATCCACAAAGGATCCTACCTCACAGGACCAAACTGACCTCCTACCTCTGATTCAAAAGATCCTACAACTCAGAGAAAGAAGTCTCCTACCTTAGATCCATAAGGAAACCTACCACTGAGAGATGAAAGTATCCAACAGTTTATAATAAGTTGTATTACACATTTTCTCTAGACCCAAGTGATTTATCTCAAAAGCTTGGAGTCTTCTTGAAGCTGTTGAGGCTAGCTTCTTCTCTAGTCTTCCAGCAGAGGGCTTGACGATAAACTTTTCTATGTTGTTTTGGAGGATTTCTTCTTGCTGAAAAAATAAATTTGCTTTTTATCCGTTTCACAGCAACTTGAATCAATCGATCTTATTAAAGAAGAAAAGTTTTTTCTTTAAAATCATCTTCTCCAAGAACTTTGAGCTTCAATAATTAGAAACTCTGATTTACTAGTTGGCTGCAACAAAGATCTATTCTTTGATAGTCGATTCGTTCATTGGTTTGTTAGGTTTTTTGTTCACATTCTTGTAATTTATATGATTTAGATTCTAACAGTAGAGTCTCGAATAATATTCTGTCAAAAATTATTTCCCTAAAAGGACGCAAGTGATTGGCTCTTTCTGTAGCGCCATTAATGGACTACTTGCCAAATTAGCACTTTAATTAGAATTCAATTGTGGTGCACTTATCGACTTGACTTCAAGCCAAATTCTCCTTGTCAGGGTGAAGTTCTTCTTCAACAACTCTTCCGCTCGAATGTTGGACTTCCAATTGAACTTGACTGTTGATTCTTCTAGATGATATAATCAACTCAAATCTACTTATCATTCAATCGAATTACTTAATAACAAAATGAATAAGAAATTTCTGTGCGAATTACTTGATATCAAGACCACTATACTTCAATTTGAATCTGCTTCATATTCTTCTTCATTGAATGACATAGTAAAGTTTTCTTTAAGTCTAGATTGCAAAACCACTTATTCGCCCCCCCTCTAAGTGATTTAGACTACCATCGATAATCTTTCAAGTGGTATCAGAGGGAGGCTGGTCAAAATAAGACTTAACAGTCTGACCAAGACTCTATAAAATGGAACTTGATGTTTCTGAGTCTTCAATTATATTTGTTGTGAAAGCAATCTCCTTGAAGCAGCCCCTGATTTGAGAAAGTGTTCAAGTCGAGTAGAGTTGGGGTTGTTCTTCTTGATATTCTTTTCTAGGAAGAATACCTAACTAGATTTGTGAGGCTTGACTCCTCCTTGCTCTTTCAGAAATTCCTTAGAGAAAGCTTGCTCAATAAAGATAGATTGCACCATCTCTGGTTTTACACGATTCAGCAGGATTGAGAAAAGGTACTATTCGGTTGCCCTAACTTTTCCTTTTATATTCGTAACACTTTTAAATGATCGAATGATTAAAAATGTCCAATAAAGGCATGGGCAAGAATGGAATGATCTGACAGGACTTTATGCGCCGCTGCTAAATTTGAAATCCCAAAAATCACGCTTATTGGTAACAATTATCCATTCAAACCAACATCATTTTTAAAACTTCTTTCAAAATGAATCCTAACTTCAGTGCTAAAATCTGCCTCTTCTACGGCTTCTCAATGATATTATCTTGAAGCAATCCACGATCAAGTTGGTATCGTGGAGAATAATATACTGATCTCAACATTATTTTCCTTTAGTGTTGGAGCTTACTTCCTATGATGCTTTGGGATGATACCATCTTGAAGCACTCCTTGTTCAAGACAATACCATTGAGAGCACTTCAAATTTTTAAATGATATTGCTCCATGTGCACTTACACTTCTCTAAACCTATTTTAGAGACAACAAATATTTTCTGCATAGGTATAAAAACAAATATACTATCAAATGCAATGTGCACTTATCATTGCTTGAGATGCTTCTTCAAATCTTGGAATATTGTGGGCAATATTTTCAACAATCTCCAACTATGTGAAGAATTTAAAACTCCTGACCAATGGTAAGGTGCATTAATGATAAATATATTAACATATAAAATACTATTAAACACAGCAGGAGAATAGAACTGCTAGTAATTAGAGAACACAAATATATATATAGTCCAGAGGGTTAAAGTCAATAAGACATAAACTACAACCCATCTCCAATCTCAGCACACTTCTCAGCTATTCAAGAAACAAGAAATTTGTTAACCAATTTGCCGATGTCATAATCTGAATCTGAGCTTATCTCTATTTGGATAGGTTCAATAGATGCTTCTCCTATATTAACTGACCTCCTTCCAGCTCTTTTCTTCTTGGTCTCCTGCCATGCAAAGCACTTGATAACTGTCAGCCTAGTTCCATTACTTCTCCAAGCATCTGTGATAATGGTCTTGGAGTCATCACTCCAGTATTCAAAATCTGAATCCATTCAGTTCTTCTTTCTCTGTCTGGCAATGAACTCTTCAGGATATATTATGCCATCTCTTTCTCTTTTCTCTGGTGCATGCACATCTTCGGGATCATTTATTCCTTTCTCATTGATAAACTCTTCATCAGGTTCTGTGAAGTCCAATAAAGGCAGGATGAGTGCAAGCCTAGTTCCTTAGAGATTCCAGAGGGATTAGTCAGCTGAAACACTCTCCACCTTTTTGGCTTCTTCAAAAATTAAGTTGTCCAGATGAAGAGTATTGGCCTCAAATCTGCTAGAGAGAGCCTGAAAAACATTTTCACTGTCCTCCAGAATAGCATCTCTAGACTGCTCAACTAGCAACATTGCCTGAAGTTGAGTGGAATATACATATTCTTCAATGTGATCTACACCTTGCCTGATTGTCTCATTAGTTTGGCTCACATATTGTTACACACTTGTCATATCCTGTGCAGTCAGCTTAAGACTTTCATCCATTGATCTTAATATCTTCACATTTTTGTGGACTATATTTGCTGCTTTATCAATCATTTTTTAATTTCAGTATTTATGTGTGTCGTGTCACCTTTCAGAAAGTCCAGATAATCAATGATTTTTTTCTTTGACTTTTTGAATTTGTGTAATTATCTCAGCTTTCATTCCTTTTACAGACTCATCTATGTAGGTTTTCAAAGATGTTGCTTGCTTATCCAGGAGAGCTTTTAATGATGTGAGAATTGAGCTATCAGCAATGCTTGAGGATGTTTGATTGTGTGTCACTTGAGGTGGTACTTCAACAACAACTTGGTTCAAGCATTTCCTTAGGTCCTATTGATCAGCCAACTCAGTATGAAACACCTCCATCCGTCATTGTAGAATATAATAGAAGGTCTGGCCGGGGACCCATGCCATATTCCACGGACAGTCTGCGGAGTTATAGGTGAATATCAAAACTATCAAACGAATCCTAACTCAGAGCATTCTAGCAGAAGCTTCATGGGTTATTAGAACTGAAGTAACAACAAATGTCCACTAATATATCACATAGAAATGGTATAAAAATACACTAAAAAGTGCGGCCTTAAGGCCTTACAATTATTCTTCATAAAAGTGGTTTACAAACATCGGCACGCACGCCGACCACACATAAAAACAATAAAAATCTCTTCGCTTGGCCTTCGAGGGCCGACATAGCATCAAATGGCTGCAACCCGCTATTTCTTGCTCGGCTCTCCAACATCTACACAGGGGCATTCCACCATAAAGGTGGCAAATAAGGCAATGGTCAGCTTTAGCTGACCAATTTATAACGACCCTACCCCATTCCCATGACAGCGGTATTCCTTCCCTGCAGGCATAACATTCATATATATATATATATATATATATATATATCACACAGAGGTACAAATTAATCACTATTCAATATATCATGAATATATAACTTAAGCACCATTCAAGATATCATAAATGTTTGCATCACTATATAAACGTTCCATACTCTTAGGACACCTTATCGGTTTATCGGACAACCCACAGCCCCACCACTGTCCAGAAGTCCGAGATTGACGGTAAACTATAACATTATTAGTCATGCACCAAGCTAAGACTCTCCCCCATACAACTGTTAATTTCCATGTACCTTAGGTCTATTTACCGTATGACATGAGGGCGGGTACAGTTCAGCCTTTTTATGTTGCTTAAATCGACATGCCATCGCCGTAAGTCGAGCATTTGTGGCCAATGGATAGGCGTGGGTCACATCACCTTTCCCGTGAATTAAACATAACCAATGTTACATTTAATTGATGGCTCTCATGGCCATCAGAGATGAGCACCAAGCTCACAGTTCACAAACTAGCCACACGATCTCCGAGAGACAGGCTTTATAATCAAAAAGCTATCTGGGAGCTATCACCTGCGATATCTACTATTGACTGGCATTAACAATAGAACTTCTCTTTATGTCCCATACTCAGCCATAACTGTAACATCTTTCTAGAAAAACCTATAGTTTCCTGTAGTTCCAAAAACTGGAATTTCACAACATATAGAGCTCACTAATAACTATCGCTAGCGATATCCACTATCGCCCGACAGTATTAAACAGTTATCATAACCGTGGTATTCTCTGTGTATTTTCCTAGAGCATATCTCTAGTACTTCCCGCTACTCCAATTTATAGGCACAACCCTTTGGACTCTGTGAACTATACGTTTATACTAGGAGTCATATCTGGTACGCAAATTAAAACATCACCAATCCAGACCACCCTGTCCGGATGACTTCACACATCATGCCTATTTCGTACTACAATTTTCGGATTCTATATGCAAAAATACCCGGCGAAATCGCGTATCAACCCATCAGAATTCCCTTCACTCTCCACCTTTTTTGTGGGGGATTCCATGCATATGCAAAATTAGGACTTCACTTATCCAAGAAGGAAGATCATTACCCTTATAGATCATTTCGGAGCCATGACCATGCCTTCTATTTTGATTGAAAGGATCGCCTTGCTTTCCTCTTCACGGATCTTGCTTTAGCTCATATATCCGATCACGGGATCTCCGTCACCAAGCTTCCAAAGCTCAAACTTCAACCCTCTTCTTCCTTTCTCCCAAGGTTTTGATGAAAATGATAAGAGAGAGTGAGAGAAGAGAAATGAATCTTCTCTTCACCTCTTCTCTGCTTAAGTAGTCTCGGGATTAAACCCAGCCACACGATCCTTTCTTCAATAGGAATGAAGGGCCATGATTTCAGCTAGTAAGTCAAACTTACCGCTATCACGATGCGATATCAGCTATTGCCTAGGCGATATCGTTGGTAGCCACTTTGACCCCAGTCAACACCGCTCTTCGGCTGCTTTCTGGCTATCTGACACGTGTAAAACTACTATGTGGCACTATCGCCAGCGATAGTCATTATTGCCACGCGATAGTCTACTCAATGATGCGTTGAGAGCGTTGAGTGTATCAAGTGGTATCACAAGTGATAGTCACTATCGCATGGAGATAGCTACCCTTAAGCTCCGTTTTTCCAATTTTTTGGGGTGTTACAAACCTCCCATCCTTAAAGAAATTTCGTCTCAAAATTTTATTCATTTAAAGGAAAACAGTACAAAATTTTACAACACTACTTTACAAAAACAACTCGGGAAACTCATCTCGCATGGTTTGCTCACGCTCCCATGTCAGTTCTTCACTGCCATAGTTGTCCCAACGGACTTTGACCATCCTGATTGCTTTGTTTCATAACTGTCTGATCTTCGTGTCCTCGATATGAATGGGTCTAACTTTCTTCGTCAGCCTACTATCGACCGACACTTGATCGTCAACAATCACTTCCATAGGATCATGCAAAGCTTTCCGCAGTACTGATATGTGAAACACATCGTGCAAACAACTTAGATCCACTGAAAGAGCTAACTGATAGGTAGCTTCGCCAATCCGTTCAACCACTTCAAACGGGCAAAGGTACCTCGGACTCAGCTTTTTCAAGCGTCGAATCCCGGACACACCTTTGAATGGCTTAATCTTCAAATATACCCAATCGCCCACCGCAAACTCCATATTTCGGTGCTTTGCATTGTAGTACTTTGCTAGCCTATCCTGAGACACTAATAACCGCTCTCGAATAATGCATATAGTCGAATATGCATCTTCGACCTCTTTATTCTTATATAGCTTCGATTCATCTATTTTTGCCCAAGCTAAAGGAGTACGACACTTCCTATCGTATAAAGCTTCGAAGGGCGCCATTTTAATGCTAGCTTGATAGCTATTATTATAGGTGAACTCAATCATATAGAGATGGTCCTCCCACCTCTTCCCGAAATCCAAGGCACACAGACAGAGCATATCCACCAATGTCCTATTGGTCCTCTCGGTCTGACCATCCGTCTATGGATGAAAAGCCATATTGAAATTCAGTTTATTACCTAACAGCTGGTGGATTAGTCTCCAATCATTCAAAGTAAAGCGCCTGTCTTGATCATTAATGAAGCTACGGGGCACACCGTGCAAACGTACTATATTGTCAACATACAACATAGCCAAAATTTTCAACTGAATCGTTCTTTTTATTTGGTATGAAGTGCAATACCTTTGTCAATCGGTCAACGATCACCCTCACGACATCATTCTCACTCTGTGATCTCGGCAACCCATGCACAAAGTCCATATATATGTCATTGAACTTCCACAACAGAATTGGCAATGACTTCAGGAAATCACCAGGTTTCTGACATTCAGCTTTTACCAAGGCATAAGTATGACTCTTTGCTATGTAACGAGCTATGTCCTTATTTAAACCCGGCCACTAGAACATCTTTTTCATATACTTATACATTTTCGTGCTCCTTGGGTGGATTGAATATTTAGTAAAGTGTGCCTCATACATCAACTCCTCCCGCATTTTACCCATATTTGGGACGTACAAACGACCGTCCTTTCTCAAAAGGCCATCCTCCAAAGAGAATTGGGAATTTGACCCATCCGCTACATAGCGCTTCATACTCTCATCGAGTTCCATTGCTCTTTGAATCCTGTCCGCGAGGTCATATTGCACCTTTGTCCAGTTCAAGCATGCATTTGCAGTGGCATTCTTGTTAACACAAGAAATACCTAAGGCCTCCAACTTCTGGATCAAATACGCATCATGCATCTGTAGCCAACTTGCACGTACAGGAGTCCTACGACTCAAGGAATCTGCGACCACATTTCCCTTCCCAGGAGTGTAATGTATCTTGAAGGTGTAGTCCCCGAGGAACTCCATCCACCTCCATTATTGTATATTCAGATCCTTCTGATCTATTAAATACTTAAGGCTTTTATAGTCCGTGAATATGTCAGCTTTCACGCCATACAAGTAGTGACACCACAGCTTACGTGCAAAAATCATAGCCGCCAACTCCAAGTCATGGACTGGATAGTTTCGCTTGTGCACTATCAACTAGCGTGAGCCATAAGCCATAACTTTTCCGAACTGTATAAGAACGCAACCTAAGTCTCTCATTGAAACATCACTATAAATCTCATAACTATCTATACCACATGGCGAACTTAAGATAGACGTTGTGGTCAAACGACTCTTCAACTCCTCAAAAGACTGTACGCACTCAGGCATCCAAACGAACTTCTGATCTTTCCTCGTCAGTGTGGTGAGAGGTAAGGCTATCCACAAAAAGTTCTCCACTAAGCGCCTGTAGTATCCAACAAGTCTAAGGAAGCTCCCGACTTCCGCTATAGTAGTCAACACAATCCACTCTTGAATCGCAACGATCTTTGCTGGATCCACCATAATACTTTCTACACTAACCACATGGCCAAGAAAAGCCACCGACGACAGCCAAAACTCACACTTTGAGAACTTGATTTAGTGTTTATTCCTTCTCAGGGTGTGCGAAACCATCCTCAAGTAATTTGCATGATCTTCTTCTGATTGAGAGAACACAAATATGTTGTCAATAAAGACGATCACAAATCGAAATAAATACTCCCGAAAATTCCGATGCATCAAGTCCATGAATACTGGTGGGGCGTTTGTTTGCCCAAATGGCATTACAGTGAACTCATAGCGACCATAACGTGTACCGAAAGCTGTCTTGGGAATGTCAAATTCCCTAATCCTTAACTGGTAATAGCCAGACTTTAAATCTAGCTTTGAATAGATAGTCAATCCCACCAGCTGATCAAACAATCATCAATCTGTGGAATCAGATACTTGTTTTTCTCTGTCAACTTGTTCAATTCTCGATAATAAATGCATAGACGCAAGCTTCCGTTTTTATTCTTCACAAAGAGGATCGGTGCACTCTACAGTGACATACTTGGACGTATATAGCCTTGCTATAGCAATTCTTGTAATTGAACTTTCAATTCTGCCATCTCCTTTGCGCTACTCGGTAGGGTGAGCGGGCCACAGGTTTCGCACCTAGAACCAACTCAATAGCGAAGTAAATCTCTCATTGGGGGTATCCCAATTAGATCTTTAGGAAACACATCAGCATAATCCGACACAATAGGAACGTCACTCAAACTGGACTTCGACTCTATAGACTCCAACAATGTGTAAAACAATTATGCGCCCTTTCGAACCGTCTTGACTACCTAGAGAGAAGACATCAATATCTTGCTCGATCCTCACATACCAACAAACTTAGTCTTGCGTTCGGTGTTCTATCCCAGCTTGACTTCCTTAGAGTTTCAATCTATACATGCACGCTGCTCCGAGAGCCATTCCATGCCAAAGATTACATTAAACTCAGATATCGATAGCACCGATGCTTCCAATCCTAAATACTGACTTCCTATTCACACCTTAACACAACAAGATCTATCCGCATGCATCAAACACCCGTTAGGTGACAAAACCTTTAATCTATCTGTCGACATAAGAGTAGGCACTCTGATTCGTAATACAAAGTCCTCAGATAGAAAAGAATGAGAAGCACCTGCATCAAATGGTGCTCTCGCTGGATAGTCCCGAATAAGGACAAAGCTTAAATTGATCAAGTTATACACAAGAAATACACAAGGTATGAAGTCGGCACTTTTAACTCGGGCTTTTTCACAGCCAAGTCCTTCTAGCCCTGCACCCTCTTCATGTCCCTCTCCAATGAACGAGCCATATTAACGAATACTTGAAAACCTTGATTCATCGAACCCGAGATAAGCAACCTCAACTCATCACGCAGTCCCTCGTAGAACTGATTGGTCTTACGCTCCTTGTCAGCGAAAGTGTACCCCGCATATCGTCCCAACCTGGTGAACACATGCAAGTAGTTATCTACACTACTCTCGCCCTGAGTCAAGCACTAGAAATCATTCTCCATAACAATCCGCTGCGACGAAGGTAGATGCTTTGCCAAAAATAATCTCGAAAACTCATCCATCGAGATCTCAGATAGTCGTCTACCCACAAAGTGGTGTAACTCCTACTCATCCCACCAAAGCCGAGCCGCCTCTCCCTCCAACATGAAAGTGGCTAAGATTAACTTCTGCCCCTCCTCTATTTTAATCACCGTCAACACTCTCTTGATATACGAAAGCCAATCCTCTGCTTGCGTTGGGGATCCTGCACCCACGAACATAGGAGGACTAAAAATCATAAAATGCTTCAGCTATCTTTCAGTAGCTCGCCTTTCAACCAAAGCCTCAACAAGCACTTGCCTAACAGCTATAGGCTCAGCTATACCAACCTAGTCCGGGACCATAGCAGTATGCACCTGCACAGTCAGCTGTGCATTTATCATAGAAAACACTGCCTCAACAACTAAGCATATCGTTTCCGTAGAAGGGGAGGTGTAGACACATCTGCTGGTGCCATACTCTCCACAGAACGTTGGGGTTCAGACTGCCCCGCACCACTTCGAGTCACCTATAAGTGTAAAATACACAATTCAACGACTACACAAAAGGCAAACAATGACCAATAGGAATGCACATGTTCCTCAAATATGTATATTTTCATTCCTAAGTGTACATTCTTGAGTTCATTTTGTTATAATGGTAAGCACATACATGTGTTCTCCATCTCTCAAAAAAATTTGACCACGAATTCCTAGAAGGAAGAGTGAGACAAGAAGCTGATACCAAATTGTAATACCCCCATTCGTTAACGTAGAATATAACAGAAGGTTGGGCCGGGGCCCCACGCCATATTCCACAAGCAGTCAGTGGAGTTACATATGAATATCAAAACTACAAATGAATCCTTACTCAGAGCATTCTAGCGGAAGCTTCATGGGTTATTAGAACTCAAGTAAAACGAATTCCACTAATAGATCACATAGGAATGTTATACAAAATACACTAAAAAGTGCGGCCTTAAGGCCTTACAATTATTCTTCATAAAAGTGGTTTACAAATATCGGCACGCAGGCTGGCCACACGTGAAAACAATAAAAAGCTCTTTGCTTGGCCTTCAAGGGCTGGCATAGCATCAAAGGGCTACAACCCACTATTTCCCTCTCGGCTCTCTAGCACCTACATAGGGACATTCCACCATAGAGGTGGAAAATAAGGCAATGGTCAGCTTTAGCTGACGAATTTATAATGACCCTACCCCATTCCCGGGGCAACGATATTCCTTCCCTGCAAGCATAACATTCATATATATATATATATATAAATATATATATATTATAAATTATATATATATCACAACATAGAGTACAACTTAAGCACCATTCAAGATATCATAAACGTTTTCATCACCAACCAAACGTTCCGTGCTCTCAGGGAACCTTATCAGTGTACCGACAACCCACGACCCCACCACCATCCAAAAGTCCGAGACTGATAATAAACTATGAACATTATTAGTCCGGAACCAAGTCAAGACTCTCCCCCAGTGCCAACGTTAATTGCCAAGTACCTTAGGTCTATTAACCACATGACATGAGTGTAGGTACAGTTCAGCCTTTTCCCATTGCTCAAATCGCCATGTCATTGCCGAAAGCCGAGCATTCGTGGCCAATGAACAGATGCGGGTCACATCACCTTTCACGTGAATTAAACATAACCAATGTTATATTTAATAGATGGCTCTCATGGACATCCGAGCAGAGCACCAAGCTCACAGCTCACAAACTAGCCAAATGATCTCCGAAAGATAGGCTTCGTAATTAAAAAGCTATCTGGGAGCTATCGCCTGCGATATCTACTATCGCCTGGCGTTAATAACAAAACTTCTCTTTTTCTCCCAAGACTCAACCATAATTGGAACATCTTTCTAGAAAAACCTGCAGTTTCCTATAGTGCCAAAAAACTGGACTTTCATAACATATAGAGCTCACCAAGAGCTATCACTATCGTTGGGCGATATCCAACAGTTATCAAAACTATGGTATTCTCTGGGTATTTTCCTGGAGCACATCTCTAGTACTTCCTGCTACTCCAATTTATAGGCACAACTCTTCGGACTCCATGAACTACACGTTTATACTCGGAGTCTTCTCCGATACGCAAATTAAAACATCACCAATTCAAACCAACCTGTCTGGATGAGCTTCACACAACGTACCTATTTCGTACTACGATTTCCGAATTTTATATGCAAAACTACCCGGGGATATTACGTATCAACCCATTGTAATTCCCTTCACTCTCCACCTTTTGGTGGGGGATTTAACGCGTATGCAAAATTAGGACTTCACTTGTCCAAGAAGGAAGATCGTTACCCTTGTAGATCATTTCAATGGGAGCCATGACCAAGCCTTCTATCTAGATGGAAAGGATCGCCTTGCTTTCCTCTTCACGGATTTGGCTTCATCTCATAAATCTGATCATGAGATCTCATTCACCAAGCTTCCAAAGCTTAGACTTTGCCCTCTTCTTCCTTTCTCCCAAGATTTTGATGAAAAGGATGAGAGAGAGTGAGAGAAGAGAAATGAATCTTCTCTTCACCTCTTCTCCGCTTAAGTAGTCTCGGGATTAAACCCAACCACACAATCTTTTCTTCAATAGGAAGGGCCACAATTTTAGCTAATAAGTCAAACTTATCGCTAACGTCGGGCGATATAAGCTATCGCCTGGGCGATATCGTCGGTAGCCGCTTTGACCCCAGTCAACACCGCTCTTCGGCGGCTTTCCAGCCATCCGACACATGTAAAACTGCCACGTGGCACTATCGCCAATGATAGTCACTATCGCCACGCGATAGTCTACTCAACGATTCATTGAGAGCGTTGAGTGTGTCGAGTGGTATCGCCAATGATAGTCACTATCGCCTGGAGATAACTACCCTTAAGCTTTGTTTTTCCAAATTTTGGGGTGTTTTATAGTATGAGTTGCTATCTCATCCTCTGGGACATTGAGAAGCTTTCTCCCCGAGCAGGGAGCTCAGATTTATGCTCCCTCTCAACATTATCATCATCTTCACTTAAGAAGTGTTCCAAATAATCAATCTTCTCCTCTCTAGAAACCCCCCTCAGTTGAGGCACTCGACTTTTCTTGATCAGCTGCCTCCCCATCAGCAGATGCCACCACTTTCAGATGAGTACTTGTATCAGATAAATCAAGATTCACTTGAATGCTTATATCTTAAAGATTTTCTTCATCCCCAATAGAATGTGACAAGTAGGGATTGTGGATGGGTTCATTATCCACTTGGTCATCAACACCTTTAATCCTAATTCAGATTCAGAATCTTCTTCCACAACCACCTTCTTTCCTTTATTTTTCCCCACCCTTTCTTCTCAGTTTGACCTTTTGGCAACACCCTGGTGTATCTCTCCAATGTCTTGATATCCATTCATTTCATATAATGGATCTTCATCCCTTATTCCTTG
This sequence comes from Platanthera zijinensis, assembly GCA_039513925.1. Lineage (NCBI taxonomy): Eukaryota > Viridiplantae > Streptophyta > Magnoliopsida > Asparagales > Orchidaceae > Platanthera > Platanthera zijinensis. The sequence goes on along the minus strand of CM077081.1, from coordinate 55,502,863 downwards.
TTGAATTTCTCAGGATAGGCATTGATAAGATATAGGGAAAGAATCCTACCTATATTTGGTACCTTAAGACTCTACAGAAGTTTCTGGAAAACCACTAAGGCCCAGTTGGTTTTCTTTTGAAGAATAACTCTTGTAACAAACCCAAACATGGACTTTGAAATCCTATCATATGAACCAATTTTGCAGAGGATGGGTTTTTCTATGATATACCACCAATTTGCCACTCTGGTTGAAATGTTTTCATTCTAGAGAGCCATATCACTCTCCACAAAATTCACACCAGTCTAAGGCATCAATAATTTCTTAAGGTGAAATCTCATGCACATCTTCTATATCAAATAATAAAAGATGCAATATTTGGTCAATCCAATTAGGGATAATTTTAATCTTTGCGTTGCCTATCTTAGTGTTAATTGAATTCTTAGTAGAAGATACCTTTGCATGTGATAGAATTCCAGAACCTCATCTTTCAGAATCGGGCTGGGCTCAGATAGAATGAATTCTAGTCCAACTGCATCCATTATACTGATAACTTCCTTGATTTCATCTAAAGCATTCTTAAATCCAAATCTCACTACTTCACATCAGTCATGCAAGATCCTACAGGTTTTTGTGTCATTTGAATGAAGACCTAATCGTTGAGAATGTAGAGATAGACAGAGCGAAGTAAATGATCTTCTAGGGTTAGAGGTTTTTTATCCTTAACTAAACCCTTGTCTTATGTGTGTGTTTGTGTGTCTATATATATATATATATATATAATATATATCTATTAGGTTCAAATGAAAATGAAGCGCCATGCACCTTGGGTGATCATGAAAATGATGTGACGGCTGAAAATGATTTGAAAAAATAGCAGCTATTAAGATGATATTTGTTTTGACGGAGAGGTATCATTGAGCATCCTCTCAATGATATAGCTTAGATTGACTAAGCTCAACTCCTCTGCCCTTCAAGGCCTATCTGTCGATCAAGACGACAGAATAACTCTTAAAAGTGAGTCAATTAACTCATACTTATGTGTACCTATAATCATGGTTAGTACAACCTAACATATTACCAAATAATATTTTCTAGCAGTAAATATAAAAATAAAGATGGAATGAATACTTATGCAAATACAAAATAAAATAGAATACCACTGAAAAATAAAATTATTCCAAGTTAAGAATTCCTAATTCAATCTTAAAAGAATTAAACTTTTCCTAATCTAGTGGCTTGGTGAAGATATTTGTCACTTGTTTATCTGTAGGAACAAACTCAATGCATATATCCTCCTTCTCAATATTCTCTCTAATAAAATGATACCTAATCTTTATATACTTAGTCCTACTGTGTGATACATAATATTTAGCTATAGAGATTGTGCTGGATGAATCACAATATATGCGAGTTTTACTTATCTGTAGGTTGTAGTCCTGCAATTGATGTTGAATCCATAAAAGCTATGCACAACAACTCCCTGATGATATGTACTCTGACTCAGCTGTGAAAATTTCCACACTATCCCGCTTCTTGCTGCTCCAAGATATCAACCTCCTTACAAGGAACTGGCATGTTCCTGAGGTACTCTTTCTATCTTCTTTACAACATCTTCTTTGTGATTACCTTTCAGTAAGGCTGATTTAATATCCATTTGGTAGATTTTGAATACTTTAAATGCATCATAGGTCAGGAACATTCTTATAGCCTCAAGCCTTGTAACTAGGGAAAAATATGGTCAAAGTCTATGCCCACCTCTTGTTTGTATATTTTTGCTACCAATATGGCTTTGTTCTTTACAACTACACCATTTTCATCCAATTTGTTCCTAAAGATCCACTTGGTACAAATTATGTTGTGTCTAGGTGGCTTTAGCACCAACTTCTATACCTTGCATCTTTTGAATTGGTGTAGCTCCTCCTGTATCGCATTAATCCAAAAGAGGTCTTGGGTTTCTTCTTCAAATTTCTTAGGATCCACCTGAGACAGGAAGCTCAGAAATAGAGCCTCATTGTAGAGCATGCTCCTTATGATGACTCCTTGACTGGCATCCCTAATAATGAGATTACTAAGGTGATCTCTCAAATGCTCCAGTGGCTGCAGGAAATCTGTCAGCAACTGGCTGTATTCCAATAATAGCTTCAACTTCAACAACTACTTGTTCTTTATCAACTGGCTGAATTTCTTCACAAAAAACTTCATCAGGTGGTGACACCTTGCTTGATCTGGGCTTATCTTGGATAGATAACTTTTGCAAACTTTGTTTTATACCTATAGTGCTAGGAGCACTAGACCAACCTTTGTAAATAAGGCTAGCCTCATCAAAAACAACATTCATAAATTCTTTAACAACACAGATCTTCTTGTTGAATACTCTATAAGCTATACTATGAGAGTTGTATCCAACAAGAATACCCTCACTACACTTCTCAACAAACTTAGTCAGTTGAGATCTTTCATTATTTAAAATGAAACACTTATAACCAAAGATTCTAAAATATGAAATTATTGGTTTTCTACCCTTTAGAAGTTCATAGGGAGTTTTCCCATAGGACTTGTTGATGGAGGCCCTATTCTGAACATAACAAGCTGTATTGATTGCCTCCATCCAAAAATATTTTGGTAGTAAGGAATCACTAACCTATGTTCTTCAGTCTCTATTAATGTCTTGTTCTTTCTCTTAGCAACTCCATTTTGTTATGGAGTTCTGGGAGAAGAGAACTCCTAGGAGATACTTTACTCTTGATAGAATTTTGTATCATTGCTTCAGAACTAAATTTTGTACCATGGTCACTTCTTACTTTGACTGCAGTATAGTCAAGTTCATTCTGAATGGACTTGACAAAAGTTATGAAGACATCCAGGTATCTGACTTCTTTCTAAGGAAGAAGACATATATAAACCTTTAGTGATCATCTACAATCACAAAGGCATACAAATACCTCATAAACTCTGAATGAGCATATTACTAAATAGATCCATATGCAACAAATAAAGACATCTAATAGAGTCTTTGGAGCCAATGCTTATTAAGGTGGCCCTAGTTTGCTTGCTCATTTGACATGCATGATATGGACCATATTTAACATAGTTTAGATTAAGACTATCTCTCATTAAGTTTTCAAAAAATAGCTTGCTTAATGTCTTGTAGTTAATGTGAGCAAGTCTCTTGTGCCACTGAACACAAAGAGACTCGTTCTCATTGGCTACTAGATATACCGGAGTAGAAGAATTATGATAAATAAATCTAAATAATAGACATTATCACTCCTAGTGCCTGAGAGAATAGTCTCTAAGTCAATTAAACACTTATCTTTGTAGAGCTCAATCACATAGCTAAGTCACATAGTTGGCTTATGCTTATGAGATTGTGTTACAACAACTCCACATAAGCAACCCTTGTGATCGAGACTATACTACTGGAAATTATACCATAGCCTTTGATGACCCCTATTAGAGCCCTTAAATATGACCTTAGGTCCATGCTTCATAGTAGTGTAATCCTTGAGAAGACTCCTTGTCCCAGTCATGTGTTAAAAACACCCATTGTCCAAGTACCAAATTGCTTCAGGTTGGTACTTGAACTAACCTACATGATAAATTCATTTTACCTTAGGAGCCCAACTGAATTTGGGTCATAGGTTCTTGTTAGCATTAACAACAACATTTCTGCTAAAAGCTATCTAGCAGGAAGGCTCTTCCTTGCCTATGGCACAGAGGATTGTGCCAACAATTTATGGCAAAGTGACTCGCTTTATTACAACAACAACCACTCAAAAATATTGTATCTTCTCTTCTGAGTATTCTTGAAAGTTGATGGTGCATGAGAATGTCCATGTTCAGCAGAGAAGGCACATGAATTCTTCCTATTCCTTTTAATAATGACTTGGTTGTGTGCTAAACGATAACTGTTCTTACTTAATGATATCAACTTGATAACAATATATGTCAGCTTGATAGCTGACATTGTGTTGATGAAATCTGATATTACTTTATCAGAGTGAGTCATTATTATGCAAATAACCTGCTTTTTCACTGGAATGGATTGGGAAGATGCCACTTCTTCACCCTTGAGTGTAGGGGTTGGTGTACCAAAACAAATGGTTCATAATGTGCCATCTGAATTTCCTCATGGGAATTCTTCAAAGCTCTCAACCCATTCCCTTTCTACATCCACAGTTTGGTGCATTATTTCCCTTATTGTAGGTGCTTCCATTTCTAATGATCATACATACTGCACGGTCATACCTGTCAGAAAGAAGTATCACCTTCTGAAAGGTGGTTGAGGCTCAACATCAATTGTCTTTCCCTTAGCCCTAGTTGTAGCTCTCATCCTATTGTAACCTACTCTACTCTGGAGTATAGTAGAGAAGCCTTCAATAATAGGTAACACTCTATGGCTTAGAGAATTTGGCCACTAGCATCCTCTCTTTAAGGAACTTCTCTTCCAGGTACTTAATGACCTTGTTCTTCTGATTGATATTGCTGAATTGGATTATTATCATCCCTTTCAGCTGCTTGATCTCTCTACTCATTTGAGTTAGCTTATTAGCAGACTCAATGCTTTTAGATTTTGATAGCTGGAGAGAATCAATCTCCTCTACTTGCTTCTTAGCAAGGTTCGTGTTATTCTTTAGTACTTTTAAAAGAACACCAAACTTATCAATCATATGATCAAGATCATTATCAGAATTTGAATCATCCTCCTCATATGAGGGTGCTTCAGATTATACGCCTATCTCATACTTAGAATCATAAGAAGACATGTTTAAAATAATTACCTCATTAGGAATAGATTCTTCTTGATCATCTTCATCAGTCATGCCATCAAGACATGACTTTCTTCTTTTCCTCATTATCACTATCTTAGTGTGACAAGGGAGCCCTGATGTCTATCCTTGCAGCAAGTGCCTCTTCTTCTTCCTCTTAAGCAAATAACCTAATGTATGATTCTTCTTTTTAGACTCAAAAGAGTCTGAGTCACTTTGACTCCAGCTTTTATCCTTCTTCGCAAGGAAAGTCTTTTTAAACTTCTTGCCCTTGTAGTGCTTTTTCTCCCCAGCAACTGCTTTCTCTTTCCTTTTGACTGGGAATTTAGCTATAATATGGATAAGTCTATTACAACAATAGCAAACAATATCAGAAGAAACATGTTCTAGTTTTAGAACCATACCCGCCACCTTTGGGTTCCTTCTTGGCTCTTTCAGATTTGCTACTCTCCTTCTTATAGTTGGAGAAGGAGAAAGGTATGCCTTAACTTATTTCTCCTTGTCATCATCTTTTTAAATTGCCTTGAAAAGGCAGCAAACTCCACATTAGACCTATCAGTATCTAAAAGTGTTGGGTTCAAAAGACTCTAACTCAGTCACTTTCTTGGGAGGAGAGGGGATTCTCTCCTTATTCTTCCTGGAGCCCATAGCCTTGAAGGCCACAATTTTCTCCTTCTGGTGAGTCCTGATAGCAGCCTCCTCCTCCTTTCTTATAATTAGATGCATCTCATAAGAGGGAAGCTTCCCAAAAAGAGTGTGGAGAGGAATGTTAGCCAGGTTTCTCATCTCCTGATGACATTGATTTTATTGTCCCAGTCTTAGTTAGAGACCTAAGAAATTTGTCATTTAGCTCATAATGTGTAAAGACCCTTCCACAGGTCTTCAACTCATTCACTATTTTAAAGAACTTCTTATAACACTCAGTTATGCTATCCTTGTTTCCATGCTTGAAAGCTTCACACTCTTGGTTGAGCAGGGATTTTCTGTCATCCCCGACTTACTCAGTCCTTCCATATACACAATAAGTGTACTTTACATTTTCTTTTTTGTTTGGAAGTGATTCAGATTTTGGAAGTTGGAATCATCAATTGCACTAACAATTATATTTGTGGATCTCTTATCCATGGTATGCAGTTATAATTTCATCCCTAGTCATGTTAACATACTTCTTTGGGACCTGCAGATTAGGATCAATGGTGGAGGCCTTCATGGGGATGAATGACCCTTGCTCAACTGTGATATAAATCCTAAGGTCTGAGGCTTCAATGAACATCTTTACCTTTGCTTCCATATACTAAAGTTCTCCTTTCTATATATGGGGAGCTTCATTGAGCATAACTCCTTATGGCTATCAGCATAAGAAATAGTCATTTGATGGACTACCCTTGTAAGGCTTTGGTCAGACTGTTAAGTCTTATTTTGACCAATCTCCCTCTAATACTACTTGAAAGTTTATTGATGGTAGTCTAAATCACTAGAGGTGGGTGAATAGGCGGTCTTGTAATATTTTGTCTCTATTTAAATTTTGTGAGAAACGAACTAAAATAAGACGAAAGCGGTTTAAACTGAAACTTTATTATCCGAAAAAGGTATCTATTACAAAGGTATGGCCTCCCTTATATAAAATGGAGGAGAGAAGAGAGAATACAAATAAGAGATGTGGGACTAAAAAATTACATGACAAAGCGGACTGTACAGCACAAACCGCAAACGCCACGGTAGACAGAAGGGTAATCTCGGAAACTCTAGAGAAGAAGGAGAGAAGAGAGAGAGAGTGAGAGAGAGAGAGAGAGAGAGAGAGAGAGATCGCCATGTGAGACCGCTAGACCGCCCAGTCTCCAAGTTGCGAGTGACAAACCGCTAGACCGCTTGGACCACAGACAGCAACACACAGCAACCAGACCGCTGAAGGGAAACTGCCAGACCGGCGGTCATCAATCTGCCAAGCCAGACCGCCAGACCGCCAGGTCACCAACTTCAACACTCCCCCTCAAGCAGGAGCATCTATATCGATCATGCCCAGCTTGTCACAAATATTGAAAAACGAGGCGGATACTGGCTTAGTGAAGATGTCAGCCAGCTCTTTATCAGAAGTGACGAAGGGAGTGCAAATTTGTCCTTCAAAATATCTTCACGAATGAAATGACAGTCGACCTCAATGTGCTTGGTTCTTTCATGGAAGACTGGATTTTTGGAGATGTATATGGCAGCCTTGTTGTCACAGAACATAGGTAGAGGATGGTTGTTGACCTCTCCTAAATCCAGCATGAGAGCCCGTAGCCATTTTAACTCATAAGTGGTCGATGCCATAATATGATACTCTGCTTCAGTACTGGACCTGGAAATAACAGACTGCTTCTTGCTCTTCCAACTTACCAGATTTCCCCCAACAAAGGTGCAGAAACCATAAATAGACTTGCAATCCCCTTTGTCATCAGCATAACTCGCATTTGAGTATGCTTCAACCCTCAGATGACAATTCTTCTGAAAGAGTAATCCTTTCCAGTGGCTGCTTTGACATACTCCAGATCCGCAAGGCAGACTGAAGATGGCACTCCCTGGGTGCTTGCATGAATTGACTCACCTTGCCCACAGTATAGGAAATGTTGGGCCTGGTCACTGTGAGATATATGAGCTTGCAACTAGACGCCTGTACCGCGTAGTATCTGAAAGAAGAGGCGAATCATCTGCCCAGGTTTTGTCTTCTCCAATGGCCATAGGTATCGGGCAGGTTTGGATCCAGTCAATCCTGCTTCTTTTAGAAGGTCAAGGGCATACTTATGCTGGGAGAGAACTAAGGAGTTGGGCTTTCGAGAGATTTCGATCCCCAAAAAGTACTTTTGGAGAGCCCATATCTTTTGTGACCAGATGTTGACGAAGATGCCGCTTTGTCAAGGCTACCCTTCCTGGTCATCGCCAGTGAGAAGAATATCATCAACATACACAGCAAGAACCACCAGCCCGACGAGGTTTTGTGAATATAGAGAGTGATCGCAGAGCTGCGCGCAAAACCAACGGCCCTCCATAATGCTGCTGAACTTGTCAAACCAAGCTCGAGGGCTCTGTTAAGACCATAGATTGCCTTCTTCAGTCGGCATACTCGTGTCTCCCCTGAGCAACTACCCAGAGATTGCTCCATGTAGACGGCCTCTGAAGATCACCATAAAGGAAGGCATTCTTAACTCCAGCTAGAAATCGGCCAATTTTATTGACCGCCACAGAGAGAAGGACCCGTATAGTGCTGAGGCGAGCCACGGAGAGAAGATGTCAAAGTAATCAACCCATAGGTCTGAGTAAAGCCTTTGCAACAAGACGAGCCTTATAACGGTCCACAACGCCATCCGGGCTAAATTTGACCACAAAGACCAGCGACAGCCAACAACCTCAGTACTGAAGGGAGGAGGAACAAGAGTCCAGGTACCTCGCTCCGTCAGGGTCGCCATTTCCTCATCCATGGCCATCTTCTAGTGAGGAATAACAAGGGACTCCTGGTAGGAACGAGGTGTGGCAGTGGCAGAGATAGCCAGCGCAAAGGCCCTGCGAGAAGAAGTAAGACGATCATATGAAACACAACAGTAAGTGGGTGTATAGGTACACGTCCGCACCCATTTGCGAAGAGCTACAGGAAGATCCAGGTCGTCGGGTTCCTCGGCATCCAGAGCATCCGTGGCAGAGAGAGCTGGCCCGGGAGGAGAGAGTGATGACAGCGGAGATGAGGGAGATGGAGGCGGAGAGAGAGGAGTGGATGAAGATGGAGCAGGGGTGGATATCGCAGGAGGAGACAGGGAACGAAGGGAATAACAGGAGAATCAGAGACTGGGGGAAGAGAAGAGGAAGCTTGGGGAAGAGAAGAGGAGTCATCCGAGAAGTAGGAGGCATTCTCGAAGAAGGTAACGTCAGCGGAGATGAACTGTTTACGAAGAACAGGGTCAAAGCAACAGTAGCCTTTCTGAGTGGTGGAGTACCCCATAAAGACACATTTGGTGGAGCGAGGGGAGAGCTTATCACGGGTGGCAGATGGGGCATGCACAAATGCAGTGCACCCAAAGATTCAGAGAGGGAGAGGAAAAGGCTCCTTGCCAGATACAGTATGGAGAATGGGGTTTTCCATTGGAGAACTGAGGAGGGAATGCGATTGATGAGGTAGCAGGCAAGGAGAACAGCATAGCCCCAATATGAGCGAGGGACATGCATCTGAGTCATCAATATGCGAGCGACATCGAGGAGGTGACGGTTTTTGCGTTCTGCCACCCCATTTTGTTGGGATGTATAAAAACAGCTCGTCTGATGAATAATTCCTGTTGTACACAAAAAGAGGAAAAAGCATAACTCAAGTATTCTTTAGCATTGTCAGAGCGAAATGTTTTAATAGAAACACCAAACTAAATTTTAATTAAATGATAAAAGGAGAGTCATACATCAAAAAGTTCAGAGCGATCTCGTAAGAGATACACCCAAGTATATTTAGAAAAATCATCAATAAAAGTTACAAAATAAGAACTACCCTACCAATGGTGAGGGTAGGAGCAGGTCCCCAGACATCGGAGTGCACTAGATCGAAAGGACGAGTGGAGCAATGACCTTGCTTCGGCGGGAAGGAGGAATGATGATGCTTGCCAAGTTGACAAGAGTCGCAGTTGAGAGGAGTACTGGAGGGTGGGAGGTGGGGTAGAGAGATGTAGTAGAGCCGCGGTGGAGGATTACTGAGACGGAGATGCCATTGGAGAAGATCCTTAAGAGAAGAAGAGAAGGCGGACAAAGCGGAAACGTTGTCAAGGAAGTAGAGGCCGCCGCTCTCAGTCCCTAGCAATCGTCCGCTGGGACTCCAATCCCAAAAGAATCGGAGTAAACGTAAACGACCCGAATGCTTGCATAAAGAGTACCTTGCATAATTGCACGAAATTGCGGAACTTATACACACGAGACTGTCGCTAGACGAAGGGACAAGTACAGAACCACATGAACCACCTCCCCCCCATGAACGAGGAGGGAGATCCATCTGCAACGAGGACGGGGGGAAACCGATCATACTGTTCGAGGAGAGATAAGCACTGAGGATTGCCCGTCATGTGATTAGTTGCACCAGAGTCAATAAGCCATTTACCTTGAGTCACCACGTGGGCACTACCTGATGATGTGACCATAGAAGCAGACGACTTAGAAGAGGAGGCGACAGTAGAACCATCAGAAAGAGCCATAGGAGCGAATAACAGGAAGCCGCGCGATTAGGCAACAAGTCGTGCGGTAAGGAAGAAGAAGAACAGCAGCGGTCACGATGTCAGACACCAGCGGCCAGAGAAGCCACAACCAAGCCGCAGAAGGCAACAAGCCGCGCGGTTAGGCAACAAGCCGCGCGGTTAAGAAGAAGAAGATCTGTAGCGGTCACGATGTCAGACACAAGCGGCTAGGAAAGCCACGACCAAGCCGCAGAATCAAGCAGAGGGATAGAAGTCGAGCGACTAAAAGACAGTCTGCTCGAACAGAAGCAACAGGCAAAACAAGGCACAGGGCAACAGGATGCGGCGAACAGGGCAACAGGTCGCGACGAACAAGGGCGGAAACTAAGCACAAGAACAAAGAGGTCGCACACACCGAAGGCAACGACAAGGAGAGAAAGAGACTATGCAGATAGGTCACAAGCAGGCAAAGCAAACCGCGCAGACAGGAGGGATCACAATCAGGAGGAAAGGACCAAGCCCTCTGTTACCATGTGAGAACCCGCCCACCCATATCGCATCTCAAAACCCAGGTGTTGAGATGAAGGGTGGTAGGGTACATAAACACGGAGGAGCGAGCGCTGCGAGCGATGTGGGACTAATCCCAACCACAGGACCGCGGGGATATTCTGCCACAGGGGGCCCACCGGGGTCAACACCCAGACCAGGAACGCGATGGGGAAAGCCATGGGGTCGGTCCCACACACACGCGTCCTGCTGGCAAATTATTCCAACACACCCCCATAGTAGGACAACCATCCTCTCATACCATGTGAGAAATGAACTAAAACAAGCCGAAAGCGGTTTAAACTGAAACTTTATTATCCGAAAAAGGTATCTATTACAAAGGTATGGCCTCCCTTATATAGAATGGAGGAGAGAAGAAAGAATACAAATAAGAGACGTGGGACTAAAAAATTACATGACACAAGCGGACTGTACAGGCACAAACCGCACAAGCCGCGCGGTTAGACAGAAGGGCTAACGCTCGATAACTGTCAGAGAGAGAGAGAGAGATCGCCATGTGAGACTGCTAGACCGCCCGTCTCCAAGTTGCCAGTGACAAACCGCTAGACCGCTTGGACCATTGACATCAACACACAGCAACTAGACCGCTGAAGGGAAACCGCCAGACCGTGCGGTCATTAATCCGCCAAGCCAGACCGCCATACCGCCCGGTCACAAACTTCAACAAATTTCAACAAGAATAAGCAGAAGTAAAACACACCAAACTATACAGAACATAATACACAATTATCTATTGTGGTTCCTTAGGGTATGGGTACATTTATTATCCCTCTGTCCATATCTAGTAGTGTGTTAGACTCGGCAAACTTATCCAATACTCGGCTCCAAGATCTAACAACACAGATTTCTTGTAATCTCTAAGTTCTACTCCAAGACCCTACCTTAGGCTCAACATCCCTACCCAAGCTCAATAACCCTACAACTCAAAGTATTCTAACTCTTACAGCTTAGAGACCTAGCTGGTCTCCTACCTCAGATCTACACAGAGATCCTACCTTGGCCACAACAACCCTACCTCAAGGAACAACCCAACCTCAGGGTCAACACCCTTACAACTTAGGCAACATCCCTACATTAGGTTCAATACCCCTATAACTCAATAAATAACCCAAACTCATGGTCAACACCCCTATAACTCAGGAAATATCCCTACAACTCAGATCTATCACTAGATCCTACAAATGAAGTTTGTCAATAAATACAACTAAAGACTCTATAAAATGGGCTTGATGTTTCTGAGTCTTCAATTGTCTTTGTTGTGAAAGCAATCTCCTTAAAGCAGCCCTGATTTGAGAAAGTCTTCAGGTATAGTGGATTTGAGGCTCTTTTTCTTGATCTTCTTCTCCAGGAAGAACACCAAATTGGATTTGTGAAGCTTGACTCCTCCTTACTCTTTCAGAATTTCCTCAAAGAAAGATTGCTTAGTAAAGACAAATCGCACCGTCTCTAGTTTTTCATGATTCAACAGGGTTAAGCAAAGGTACTGTTCGATTGCCCTAACTTTTCCTTTTATATCCTTGACACTTTCAATGGTAGAACGATTAGAAAATGTCCAATCAAGGCGTGGGCAAGAATGAAATAATCTGACAAGAATTTATGCGCCATAGCCAAATTTAAAATCTTGTTAATCACATTTAACGGTAACAATTACCCATTCAAACCGATATCGTTTTGAAAATACTTCTTTCAAAATGAATCATTACTTTAGCGCTAAAATCTGCCTCTTCTGCGGCTTTTTAGCGATATTGTCTTGAAGCAATCCACGATCAAGTTGGTATCGTGGAGAAAAATATACCGATCTCAATGATATTTTTCTTTAGTGCTGGAGCTTGCTTCTTCTGATGCTTTGGGATGATACCATCTTGAAGAACTCCTTGTTCAAGATAATACCATCGACAAACACTTCAACTTTCTGAACGGTATTGCTTCATCTACACTTACACTTCTCTAAACTCATTTTAGAGACTACAAATATTTCATGCATATATATATAAAACAAATATACCATAAAATAAATATGCAATTATCATTGTAAGAGATGCTTCTTCAAATCTTGGAATATTGTGGGCAATATTCCCAACATAGATGAATTTCCTTCTTATCTGGTCGAAAGAGATACAAGATTATTGATCAGCTTGACCAGAACTTTCTACCTTCAATACTAATTTGATCTTGAAGTGACTTCAGATCGAGTTACTTAATGTCTTCTGCACAGTCATGTAGTACGCATGCACTGATCTTAAATATATGTTTTATCTTCTACATGAATTATCTCAATTCATCTATACGAGCCCATTGAAGTTCAATTATGTCTACTGTCTATATATCTCTAGTTTCTCTGCCCGAACCGTCTTGATAGTTCAGAGCGATCGTCTTGATTTCTCATGGAATCTATTTTTAAGTGAACATTTGTCTTCATCAACCTTCATCCCGAGTGTCATTGAATCTTTTGTATGAGTGACCAGAACTTTTGGTCAAATGTCCCTAGCTTTCTCTCTGATAGATTTCACAGAATTCTTGTATATGCCTCTTCATGTATTTATGGTTTGACAATCCAATCCAATCAGTGCCTTACCAAAAATTTTGCACTCTTGTTGATATGAGCATGATTTGACTTGATTGATTAGTGTATTCGACTACACTATCTGTTTGTTTGACTAGATGTCAAGTTGAATTCTAACTTACTTAATTTCTTACTCTCCTATTTGATTTTATTTTGTTTGTTCAAAATTCTAGACATTGTTTAGCTGCCTTTTGAGCATACTTCAAAGTCCAACATATTCTAGAACTTAGGTTGACATGGTGTCTTGCACAATAAGGGATTATATGGCAAGATAAAGTCTGATGACACTAAGACTAGCCCTATGTTAGGATTGACACTATTATGTACCTGAGATCATCACAGTAATAACAAGCAAATCAAATACAATTGTGTTCATCTATATTATGAGAACTTTTTCAAATCAGGAACATTGTGGGTACTGTTCCCAATGTTTTATTTTAGATTCGGCAAAGACTTCAGAAAATCACCAGGTCTTTGACATTCGGCCTTAACAAGAGCTCAAGTATGACACTTCTACACATAAAGGGCTATGTATTTCTTTAAACCCGATCACCAAAAAAGTTTCTTCATGTCTTTGTACATATTTATGCTCCCGGGTAGATTGAGTATGTATAACTTGTAATTTGTTGAGATCATATATGCCCAAGGAAGACACTTCAAGAAAATGCCTCACTAGATGGCTATTCGCAGACCTCGTCGGAAAGCTATTCACAGAACTCGTCTGGGAGATCTCGCCCAGGATAACTCATCCATAAGATTTCATCAAATCTCATCCAACAAATCACGTATAGGAGATCTTGTCTAGTAGATCTCTTCCATCAAATCTCATCAAATAGATCTTGTATGGGAGATCTCGCTTAACACATATCATCTAGGGGATCTCGTCTAGCATATCTCATCCAACAGATTCCAAACAGTGGGATTTTGCTATTGGCAGACCAATAAGGGATGTGTTTAGTAAAACAAATAGGTGGGATTCGGCTATCCACAGACCATTTTTAGAAAATTATAACTAGACACCTAAGGACAACTTTGGAGGGGACTTCTCTGCTTCTTTCTCCTTAGTTTAGTTCTGGTTGTCGAGAGCTCCAGCATTTGGTTAACCAAGATTTTCAGGTTGACAGTCTAGTGCTCTCAATTGCCCTCCAAGGTTCCTAGCTCAACATTGACTTAGAAGGGGAAGCTCTCTTTGATCTTTCGAGTGTATGGTGGGACCTCCTCGATGTAGCTCAAGGGTCTATTCTTAGTTTTCCAACCTTGTGATTCAAAGTAGTTCCTCGTGCTCGTTAGCCTCTTCTCATCATATCTAATATGGGTTGACCACTATACTAGTAAGCTTTGGTCATCCCTATGACCAAATAGAAGGGACCAATTTTCTTGGTTCCAACATAGTGTAAGGCTATAATAGTACTATAACTAGCAAGTACTCTCTCTCTCAACTCATCTCGCTAGTACTCATGTCTCGAAACTCGGGAGACGATGGAGGTGCATCTGCTCGGGTAGTCCTATCAACTGGAGTGTCATCCTGTAGTGACTTATCCCTATGGTGCTCCATCTCCTATGAACCATTATTAAGATAACCGTTAGTCATAGATCTAAGTGGAATCAAATCTCCTCCTCGGATCCATATCTGGGGACGAGCGCACACACCCAACAAAATAAGATAGCTGAAGCATGAGAGGGTTAACATATCATTTCATAAGTAGGCTAGGAGATATCAAAATATGTTCAACATGATATAACTGGACTAATAACACTAATTTACGTTAATTATAATTTCGGCTCCACAAGCACAACAACATAGTAGGTATACAAAATATGAACAAACTCCGCGGGCCTTCAAGCCACGAACACATCGTAGGCATTCACAGCCGCGAACACATCGCAGGCATTCATATCCGCGCAAAATCACAGGCATTCACAGTCGTGCACAATCGCAGGCATTCACAGCCGCGTACAATTGCAGGCATTCACAGCCACACACAATACCCTATGTCGACATAGTATGAACCGCTTCTCTTCAAGCAGGGTAGCGAGCCCGCGGGCCTCACCGATGTGGTCGTCGGTGACAGTGGCCAGTCCTGCCACTTCTGGGGATGGTCGTACTGCACAACCCATGCCTCAACATACAAATCTGTGTACTCTTGTATGTGAGCGACATCCGGCGATTCAACATTTTGGCCGACCACCAGAGGAAACCTAATGGGGAAGAAAACATAATGACTGGTCACCAGTGGTACTAATCTCCCTGCGGCCTTGAGTCGTCGAACTTCCCACACCAGTACGATCGGTCTGCGAAAGTGACTGACCCGCCACAATTTACCGCAAGTAATTTACAAGCAAACATATAAGATATTTCGTTAGCATGCGCCAGGTTCCCAGCAAATTGCCCTACTATGCCTTAAATATTTGGGGCAAACAACACTTAGCTCGACTTTTGACAAGGAGTGCGAGAGCGCTTATTTGAACCTAACTCAGGAGGAACAACTCGACTCCGTTATCCCAACTAAGACTTAACCTATCAAATCACTGCCCGTCAGGGTAGGACCCATGCTTAGAATAGTAAATTGTGGAAATGGAAGTGCGGTAATAGAAATTGCAGTCAATATAATCTGCTGAATTGAAATACTGAAATAAAGGGGGACCAGTATGAAACTAGAGTAGTACTGAACTGAAAGTAAGTACTAAAAAGAACTTGAATAGTACAAGACTGGAATAGTACTTAAAGAACTGAAACGAAATAAATAGGACCAGTACAAAACTGGAATAGTACTTAAAGAATTGAACTGAAATAAATAGGACTAGTACAAAACTGGAGTGCTGAAATGGAAATACTGAAATTAAATGAACTGGACCAGTACGAGACTGAAATAAAACATAAAGAAAAAGGGTAGTAGTCCAATCACTCCATTCAGGAGGCTTCAGTTTCGTCCACATCTTATGAGTTTTAGTTCAGTTCCATCTCCGTTCTCAGGAGGTTTAGTTTTGGTTTCACCCATTATTTAGGTCTGATAATAGTTCTATTACATCCTTTATTGTTGTTTCTTAATCAGACTTGAAGGATTTAAGGGTTACACCTTTATTATTCGTCGAGCATAATTGCTCGTATTTTCATTTTCCAAACTTGTTCAAGTTACTCAAGAGCTTTAAAACAGATAGAGACGAGGCGCCCAGTAGTTCCTTGAAACCCTGGCATACTCAGAGCTTGGGCATTTTCCTCGGACACTCCCATTGGTAAAATAATTTTAAATTATTATTAAACACAAAAGGATGGTCGCGCGCTCAAATTTTCGTTTCGAGAAAACCGGACGCATTAATTTTCGAGCGCGACCCTAGACTTCAATTAAATTGGAAAAACTCCAATTTTTCTCCTAATGTTCCCAAATTTTAATACAACCCTCAGGGAGTACTAAAATGAGCACACAATTTTTCTCAAATTTTTTTGATCAATTTTGGGCCTCTAATCGGGTCATTTAACACTCATTTCGGCTTTAAAAAAAACCAAAACAATTCCAAAAAATCTCAAAATATTTGTGGAGAAATCCATTATCAAAGGGAATAACTTTCATGTTCAAGATTATTTCCCTAGGAGCATATATTTCTTTGTAAAAATTATCCAAAGTTCTGTTTAATAATTTTGTCTGCGTATAGCAGATCAAGGCTCATCCTGCGGCCAGGATTGTGCCAGATAGGAGATTTGGCCAGCCCTTCCTCACAGTGGATTGGCCATAGATCCGCTGTGGGGGGCACAAAAGATGAGGCAGGAGGGGGGAATTGAGAAAATCATGGCCTTTCATCCCATTCCCGTGAGATGAACGACAGTGATCTTTCCCGACCGAAAAGGAGGTGGTGGTTCTCTACCACCACTGGTCGGTCACTGCCGGATGTTGGTGCCTCTCCCGATTGACTTGTAGGGGGCCGACGAGTCACTAGGTGGTGGTCTGGCGGCCTGTTGCTGCCGAACACCAACAGAAATAAAAAACCTGAGAGCAAGGTGGCAGTGGCTCTACTCCCAGCTCCACCGCACCACCCTGCCTATCTAGTGTTTATTCTGGCCACAAAACCACCCCCAGTTGGCATGCTAGGGGCAGATCTCCTCTCCGGAATTGGCCCGACGTCTTGCTGCCACTGGAGTAAAAATAGAGTAACTCTCTATTTCTCGGGTGCCGCCGGAGCGGTGCTTTCTGGCGGCACCCTGGCCTTCCACCACCGGGGAGGGGTATCCCCGGCGGGATAGACCTTCCCTAATGCCACCACCGGTACTGGGAGAGGGTAGCTTCCTGCGTCCACCCCCCGACCTGGAGTATGGGATGGGTGGTGTCAGCGTTGCTCCGGCTGCTAGGAGGCCCATGCAGGACGTCCACAAGATTTGAAAGGGAGAGGTGAGAAGGTTCAACCTGTGCAGATGGGGCTTGGAAGGGTCTCGGTCGAGCCGCCATTGGATATGGTGGCAAAGCTCGGGTGTTGGAAGGTTTTTTGGCGAGCTGGAGCTCCGAGAAGGGTGCTCTTGGCTCGTTTAATTTGGTGAGGAAAAAGGCAGGGGAGGGCAAGGCCTTTTACAGGCTAGAGGAAGTTTCTCCCCCTCCTACCGGTAGTGTGGGATTAACCTAAGTAGAGGAGGAGTTCTTCCCCTTTCCCTCACCTGATCCGACCACGTGGCACCATCCTAGGGTACCTAGGTGGCAACTATCTGGTAGGGAAGGAGTTTGGTGGGCGTTTGGGCATTGGTTCTTAAGAAGAGGAAAAAAGAGGGGGAGGAGAGGTGGTGGGCTTTTGGCCAAAGGCCCATCCACCAATACTTGCTGGTTTGGGTGGCCCAAGAAGTGAGGAGGGTCAAGCCTTTATTATGAAGGGAGAGGAGGTGTGCACCTTTTTTATAAAATTCAAAAAATTAGGTTTTTAGGGGTTTTGACCAAATTCAACCCTAGGGTGGGTCCCTCATGCTGGTCAAAGTTAAAGTAGGTCCAAGACATCGGGAGTTGGGTCAAAGTTAGGGTGTCATGTCATAATTTGTGTGTACACGCTTTTTAATGCATCACTATGCTTTATTTGACCACAGGTTGACTATCTGTCACTTTAATTGATCGGAACGTGCTCGATTGACTTTCTATTGACCACACGGGTCAATTGCCACTGACCGGGGTCAAATTGGAGTTCGTTTGCTAATTATCCAAAATCTGTGAGTCGCGACGCACTAAAATAGTCAAATTACTGATATTCATCGTTAGACTTCGAATTGCGACACATAAAGTTCTAGTGGGTTCAAATTGACTATACGAAGTCATAGGAACTTACAGAACTCAAATTGGAGTTCTCCAGGTCATTATCCGAAAATCTCGTTTTCGCAACGTTTTATTAGGAATGACCTTACTTACCATTTGACCACGGAGTTCAACAAAACAAGTTCCAATGCACTTGTATTGATTATACGAAGCCATAGGAACTAACAGAACTCAATTTGGAGTTTTCTAGCTCTATATACCCTGCTTAGGGTTACCTCTCACCCGAGTGTGGGCCATGGGTTGAGGTTCGGGTTACTTTTATTAGGCCCACTAGGGTTTTGGTGGCCCAATAAAAGTACGGATGTTACAATCCAATAAAAATAAAAGGATTTTCGTCCCCAAAAATTTGCTCAAAGTAGGGAAAAAAGAAATAACATACATGGGAACATAGTTCTGGGTATTTTTCTTGGACGAGTGCCTCTAGTTCCCATTTATACTCATCTCGTCCGTGATTTTATCACAATATCTTGACCATCAGAATGACCTTGTTACGCAGATTCTTCAATTTATGATCCACTACCCTGACTGGTTCAAGCTGGATGGATCTATCAGATTGCAGCTGCACTTGTGGGGTAGGTAGATGCTGCTCTAGTTGCCGGAGAACTCGCCTCAAGGATGAGACATGGAACACATCATGAAGGGTTCCCAATTCTGGGGGCAGGGATAATCCATAGGCAACGGGGCCAACACGCTCTATCTCCTGATAGGGCCCAAGTAGCGGGGATCTAGCTTTTTCTGCTTCCTCAACTAGGAGGTACCATGCAAGGGCTTGATTTTTAAGAACACCATTTCTCCCACGCTAAACTCCACAAGTCGGTGACATGCATCATAATATTTGGCTTGTCGACTCTTTGCTTCCCGCATTCGCTCCTGGATTAACTGTATCGCTACCGTAGTATTGTTAATATAAGCCACTCCTAAAGCTTTCGGGTCCTCGTCTTGTGCCCATATCAGCGGAGTTCGGTAACGCCTTCCATACAATGCCTCGTATGGGGCCATGTTGATGATGGCCTGATAGTTATTATTATATGTAAACTCGACTAAAGGTAACAACTGTTCCCAAGGCTCATTGTGCTCTACTATGTAAAGTCGGAGTAGATCCACCATTGTCTAGTTTGGAAGGCAGTGCTTGAAGGCAACTGGTCCCCAAGTATGCTTGCACACGCCTCCACTCCTTGGATGTGAAACGTCCATCACGATCCGACACAATGGACTTCAGTACTCCACGGAATTGAACTACTTGTTCTATGAACAACCTGGCCAGGATGTCAACTCCGTCGCCCTGCCAGTTTGGAATGAACAGTGCCACTTTGGTAAGCCGATTTACGACAACCCAAATGGAGTCATTTACGGTACGGGATCGGGGTATGCCGTGAACGAAATCCATGGAAATATCCTCAAATTTCCATTCTGGTATCGGCAGGGACTGCAACAGACCTCCTGGGTTGCGGCATTCAGCCTTAACCCTTTGACAAGTCTGACACTAAGCCACAAAGTTGGTGAAATCTCTCTTCATTCTGGGCCAATAAATGGTCCTGTGCAGGTCAACATACATCTTAACTACACTAGGATGAATAGAATACCTGGACTAGTGCGCTTCTCGAAGGATTTCATCTTCGATTCCTCCAGTAGAGGTAATAAATATACGGTGTCTGAACTGCAAGATCCCATCATGCAGATTAAACTCTTCTTGTGCACCGTCTTATAGGGACTGGATGATTGGAGCCCCTTCCGGGTCGATCTTCTAGTCTTCTCGTATTCGATCCCGGATATCGCACTGGATTTCCATCTAATAAAGTTGTGCTTGGTATCCTTCCGGATCTCCCTGAGCAACACGAATAATATCCAAATCTATCAAAGACTGCAAACATTCTCTTGGAATTTGCTCCATCAAATTTCCGAATATGTAGGGTTGCGGCTCAGTGCGCCAGCCGCTCTATTGGCCTTCCCGGGGTGGTACTAGAGAGCGAAGTCATAATCACATAAAAATTCCAACCATCGATGCTGTCGGAGGTTCAACTCTTTCTGGGTAAAAATGTATTTGAGGCTCTTATGTTCGGAGAAGATTTCACACCTTACTCCGTACAGGTAGTGCCTCCAAATCTTGAGAGCAAAAATGACGGCGCCCAACTCCAAGTCATGGGATGTGTAGTTCAGCTCATGTGATTTTAGCTGGCGAGAAGCATAAGCCACTACCTTACCGTGCTGCATTAAAACATCCCCTAATCCTTTCAGGGGTGCATCTGTATATATCTGTAATCCTTCGGTTTCTGAAGGGATTGTAAGGATCGGGGAAGAGATTAGCCATTTCTTTAACTCTATGAACGCAGCCTCGCATTCTGGCGTCCATCATAACATAACAGAAAGTATCTAGCGTCTACCAAAATCACATAAAGGGGGGGGGGGTGAATAGGTGATGTCTATGTTTTTTCACGGAATAAAAATTACTTAAAAATTTCAAGCACACAGAACACAGAGACCTATAGTGGTTCCCCATATTGGGTGCGTCCACTGTCCCGCTTCGCCTATCTACCACGAAGGGCTAGATTTGACTACTTCACCTTTCTCAAATTTCACCAAATCTTACACCTCGGAGCCGCAACTCCTACAACTCGGAGACGAAGCTCCTACCACTCGGAGAACAACCTCTCCTACAACTCAATACACAACCAAATCTACAACTCGATCCACAAACGGATCTACAACTCGAAGATAAACACCTCCTACAAATGTAAAAGAAAAGTTTACACACAATGATTACAAATAGGCTTAACAAGATCTAGGGTCTTCAATCCGTTGTTCTTTGAAATTGATTGATCTTGAATATTGTGAAGAACACGACAAATCTGAAATCCTTGAAGACGTTGATCTTGAATCACTAATCGACTAGATCTAGAATATCAAAATCTTTAGTAGGCAACAATCAAGTCGAATCCGTTGAGAATGAACGAATCATGCACTAGTTGTCGTCGGCTAATCGAAAATAGCGATTAGGGTTCGAGAGCCGATGGGAACGATGCGTACAAGATCTTTATTGGAAGGTTTGAGAACAATTAGGGAAGATAGAAAATCTACCCTGAGTATTTATAGGAGACTTCAATTGTAACAGCTATAAAATAGTTTCCAAGTCAAGACCTCCGTATTTACTATACATGGCGTATCGTCCAACCCGAGCCGCGGTTTTGAAAAACCAGAAGAAAAAAATAACCTAAGTTATTTTCCCCGAGTATCGTCGAGTATAGCTGAGTATACTTGCTGAACTTAGTAGTGATATTAAACGAAATTTACTTGGAGAAATTTTTCTCGATTCAACTTGCCATTCAATGCCAGGCAGAAGACATACTCGATGAATTCGATGAGTATCAGCTAGTATACTCAACGAATTCGACGAGTATCGTCTAGACCACTCGACGCGTTCGACGCCTTTGCCTTAAGAAAATCCAGAGAAGTAGCGTCGAGATGATTCAGCGAATTCGACATGTATCTTCAAGTATATTCGACGAATTCGGCGAGTATTGTTAGATACATTCAACAAATTTGACGAGTATACTTGATGATACTCGATGAATTTTACTTAACTGTTTTTTCAACTTTTAAGAATTTCTACCACAAGTACATATGATGAATTCGACGAGTGCTAGTAGGTATATACGACGAATTCGATGAGTATTGAATAGTATACTCGACGAATTCGACGAATATCCCTTACAATACTCGACGAATTTTACTTGGGTAAATATTCTGTTCTCCTGAATTCAACTTCTTATTCTACCTTGATCCTTCTAATGCACCTGGTATAGAAGTACACCAAATTAGAGAGATTACACGTGAGTCAACACATTGGCCTACACAATGAAGGATTATATTGTATAGTCCTGTGTTTACTGACCCACTGTAACCTGACATTGGTGTGTACTTGGCAATGTAAACCTGCAAGTACATAACTGAAAATGCAATATCAAATACAATCACAATTCATCTTAGTTTAACTGGACTCTTCTTCAAATAAGGGTTATATGGATACAATACCAAATAATCTCCCCATATTTGAAGAAGTCAGAATCCTATAAGCTAAGGTGAATTGCACAACTATAATAAAGCATAAAAACGACAAGATATATGAGTTAAAGAAAATTTAAACACAGCGCACATTCCAGTCAACAAATTCAAAACATATATATATATATATATATATATATATATATATCAATAAGAGTTTTTAGTTTAGAGGGGGGACCAGAATCACACACATAATAATCCATAACAAAATAAACCATCATCAACCCTGCCTGTCCTTGCTCTTCTGACGCTGCCTGGCAAAATAAGCCTTGGGCTTTGGATAATATCTTGGAGGGGCTGGAGGTGCAGTTGGATCATCATGCTTGTGGATACTTAACTGAATCCTTCTCTTAGCACATGCCTAATCATACTTTTGTCATTCATCTCTGTCGTAGTGGTTCTATCTGTTTTCACCACCAACATCAATTATGGTGAAAGAGTCTATGATAATTCCTCTTGATATTGGACTCCATACCTCACCCATCTCTCTAACTTGCTCTTCCCTAATGGGCTCTAACCTGACAGAAGAGGTACCTTCACCATATCTTCTTCTCTTGTACACTAGAGGAGGGATATCTTCAACCACTTGAACATCTGGGAACCCAGCAGCAGCAACATCAACAGATCTGTCCTGAGAGAGATCCTGTGTGCCTATCCAATATTGAGAGTAATCCTTAGTAGGATGAACTTCAACATGAGCAGGCACAATAGGTACTTGAAATACTTGGTCTAGCCTACCAAAGATCTCATTATGTAGCCAAGAAAAGTTTTTGAAGCTGTAATCATTGATTTCTTTAAAGTTTGCTAACATGGAAGCCTCAACCGCATCCACCTTAGCTTCCACCTTAGCTTTAATAGCATCCTCCCCCTTTCTGACTTCCACTGCTACAACATTGGCATACGATGCCATTGTCATGTCAAAATGAGCCATCGATTGATTGTGAGCACCGATCATGGTTACATCGTTCTTGTCAACATTTTGAAGAACTTCTGTAGTATACTTGAGCCCTTGCATGTTTAGAGTGATAGCTTTGTCACCTTCGACAAATAATGAATCTAGCTTGGCATCAAGTTTGTCTATCTGGATTTTAATTTTTGTAAGGCTATTGTTAAGATTCTTCTCTGTTTCCTTGACCTTGTTCAGAACTTGCTGCATTATGGCTTCAAAATGTGCTTGTTATCTTGACAACATAGCTTGTAATGTATTCAGAATGGAACTATCAGCAGAGGAACTAGGAACATCTTCAAAAGGAATACTGGTGAGAGAGGGCAGATCTTCACAGATTGGAGATAATCGAGCTTTAGAAATCAGCATCCGCTCTTCAACAGTTAGGATAAGAGGATGCTCCTCTGCATCTACTTTTACATCAAAAACATCTACTATCTCCTCTGGAATGACTAGAGGAGTTCCTGTCGCCTTGGAAACTCTTTTCGCAAGGTTACAGATAAACCTGTCAACCTAAGTAGCAACCGATATCGAGGACTGAGTCATCTACCCCTTAGAAGCTAAAGCAGGAGTAATCTCTGGGAGAGGGACAATCATGTTGTCCATTAACATCTACTCAGAACCATCATTAACATTATCAGTAACTTTGGTCTCATCAGTAAGAACCATTTCCTCATTAGCATATATTTCATAGTCATCAACATTCAAATCATCTTCAGCAGCAACAAAAATCTCGACCTCATCTGGAACTAACTCATCAACAGAAGTCTGAGCAATCTTGGCAACCTCTGTCAGAATATTCCCTATCACTGGAACTGTAATCTCAGCATCTGGAACTAGAACTGGACTTTCTGCAATGGAAGTAGCAGCTGGCTCCCCCTCATCTCCTGCACTCAATCTCTCAGGAGTTTCCCTGGGGGTTGGGGAAGGAATTCTATCCATAGGAACATGACCTTCCTCCTCCTCAGGCACATCTGGGGCTCCCCCTGGCCTTAAGATCCTCATATCCCACCTTGATAAGATGGATGAGTCGATCTTCTTCAGGTGATGGATAGACACACCTTTGGCCATATCAAACTTGTCTATGTCCATTTGGTTCAAGTACAAGCTGATAATCCTTCCAAAGTTGGGAGTGGAGAGACTGTCCTTGATCTTTTCAAACAGCAGAGCACCCCAATCCAATCTTTTTCGGTAGATGATTGTCACAAGAATTTTGAACATCTATGATGATAGGTATTCATGGGAACCTGTTTTGCATAACAATACTTTTCCAATAATATCTGATAACAGCTTACCTTCATCGTTCATCCCTTTCCTTTTAACAGCTTTGGTGCCCCTTGGCAATCCATAGAACAACAGTGCTCTTGAATCGTCCTCCTCTTCGAGGTGATCTGCTTCTTTATAGGCTGGAAGCCTCAAGAGCCGAGTGAGGTGAGAGTCTTTCACCTTAATTGAAGTTTTACGAATTTTTCTCTTTATGACAGTATCTTCATTCCGGAGCTTGGCATTCTGAAAGAACTCAAGAACGTCCTTGTCCAAAATCTTGCAAGGGTGTTCTAGGATAAACGAGAGACTGGTTGTCTCCAACATCAGGATTACATTCCTAAACTCATCAGAAGCTGAAGCAGAACCTGTACAAACTAGTTCCCCTCCACCTAGCAAACCACTTGTGTTGCAAGGGACCATGGAGAATCAGAAAATAGAGTCTTAAGAAATCGGCTTGGACTGACGGATGATTGTTGTTCCTCGAACAAGTTGGAGAAAATCTCTGGAAGAACGGAACGGTGGCTGTGATAGTAGGGGCTTGATTTGAGGTAGTTCACTGAGGCGTATTGACAAGGAACGTAATCAATATGTCGAGAATAGGACGAAGACCAGTGCCGAAAAATGAATCGTCAGGAAGGAGAGCTGTTCGGCAAATCGGCTTCTAGTTTCGACGAAATGTCGTGTGGTTTGCCCCTTACTCTTTTAAATATATAAATATAAATAAATAAATAAATATATATAATATATATATATTATATTTAAGACTTGAGAAATGCACGTACCTGATTAGCCATGACTCTTCGGATCCAATATAGAAAAGAAATTTTGACCTAAGTCAAATTCAGCGAGATTCACCGGATGCAAAATCAGATTCGACAAATTTTAGCGTGTATATTCGACGAATCATCTAAATTCCTGTGAATATCTGTCGAATCAGCGAGTTTTGCTGACCGATACTCAACAAATTTGCCTTGGACAGATTTCTTCCTTTCTATAGCATTTCCTGAGAGAATTCCTGTCTTCTTAGACATCTTCATGAGTCTTTGTTCAGCAAGTCTAGTTCGGTTTTGAAGAATGAGAACTTGGCCTCGTCCAGCGGCTTCATGAAAATATTTGCGACCTGCTTATCCGTCGGGACATAGCTAAGTGCTATAACTTTATTCTCCACATGCTCCCGGATGAAGTGATATCGCACTTCAATGTGCTATGCCCAGCCGTGAGAGACTGGATTATGCGTGATCGCTATTGCGCTGGAGGAGTCGCTATACATTGGAATCTCTTTGAACTTTAAGTTATAATCTTCAAGTTGATTCATAATCTATAGAATCTGTACGCAATAACTACCGGCAGTGATATACTCTTACTCGGTAGTTGAAGTTGCCACACAATTTTGCTTCTTACTGCTTTAGGAGATAAGTCTTCTTCCGAGGAATTGGCATGTACCGGAAGTGCTTTTCCTGTCATCTCTGCTTCCTGCAAAATCTGCATCTGAAAACCCAATTAGCTCGATATCATTACTTCTCGGGTACAATAAGCAAAGATTGGGTGTACCCATAAGGTATCTTAAAATTCGCTTTGCAGCGACGTAATGAGATTCTTTTGAGTTCACCTGAAATCTAGTGCAGACACATGTTGAGAACATTATGTCTAGTCTACTAGCAATGAGGTACATCAAGGATCCAATTATGCTGCTGTACTTAGTTTCATCAAAAGGTTTCCCTTTGGAGTCCTTGTGCAGAGACATAGTTGAACCCATTGGAGTTCTCATAGAGGTTGCGTTATCCATTCAGAATTTCTTCAATAACTCTTAGGTGAACTTCGTCCGAGAGATGAAGATTCCATCTTCAGATTGTTTCACCTAAAGTCCTAAGAAATACTTCAGCTCTCCCATACTGCTCATTTCAAACTTCCCTTACATAAGTTTGGAGAACTTCTTGCAAAGGTTGTCTTCCATAGAGCCAAATATAATGTCGTCGACATAGATTTGCACTAGCAGAATCTTGCCTTTTACTTCCCTAAAAAATAATGTCTTGTCTATATTTTCTCTTATGAACTTATTCTCAAGAAAAAACTAGACAACTCATACCAAGCTCGGGGAGCTTATTTTAAGCCATATAGAGCTTTATTAAGAAAATAAACGTGTTCAGGAAAAGTAGTTAACAAAACCTGGGGTTGCACTACGTATACTTCCTCTTTCAGATTCCTGTTGAGGAATGCTGATTTTATGTCCATTTGATATACTTTGAATCCTTTGAGGGCAGCATACGCAAGAAACAACCTGATCGCCTCGAGCCTGGCCACTGGAGCAAAGGTCTGGTTGAATTCGATCCCTTCTTCTTATCTATATGTTTTAGCTATAAGCTTGGCTTTATTCTTGATAATAACTCCATGTTTATCCAACTTGTTTCTGAAAATCCATTTGGTGCCAATCACGTTCTGTCCCTTGGGTCTGGGCACCAACTCCCAGACTTTACATCTTTCCAACTGGTTGAGCTCCTCTTCCATTATCATGATCCAAGAGGCATCCTTATTTGCTTCTTCAAACTTCTTTGGCTCGACCTGAGACAAAAAAGTAAGATGCAATAACTCGTTAGTTGTACCTCTTCTGGTTCTAACTTCGTCGCCTGGCTCTCTAATGATTTGATCAACTGGGTGATCTCTTAGGTGTCTAAACACTAGGTTTCTTGCTCTCCCTCCAGTAAGTTCTACAACATCTGGTGCATCCTCTGTAGGTTCAAGCAATTCTTCCTCTAGAAGTTCTTCATCCACCAAGCCTAGATTGACGACCTTGAATGAGCTTGGAGCATCTTCTTGACTGCTTCATCCAAGCTTAGTTGAACCTGGTACTTGCATCTGCACCAATAACACTAGACGAGCTGCTTTGGAGCAGGCTTGTCTCATAAAATAAAACATTAATAGACTCTTCTACCACCAGGGTTTTCTTATTGAAAATCCTATATGCCTTACTATGCCTACTATAACCTACGAAAATACCTTCAAAATATTTTTCACTAAACTTTGTGCGCTAATACTTCCCATTATTAAGTACGAAGCATTTACTTCAAAAGATTCTAAAGTAGGACACAGTCAGTTTTCTGCCCTTCAATAATTTATAGGGAGTAGTGGTTATTGTTGATTAGAGCTCTATTTTGAACGTGGAAAGCTGTATTGACTGCTTTGGCCCAGAAGTACTCTGGAAGTGAAGCATCATTCAACATAGTTGTACATGCTTCAATTAGGGTTTTATTCCTTCTCTCAGCAACTCCATTTTGCTGTGGAGTATGTGGGTAGAAAAACTCATGAAAGATACATTGGTTTTCACAAAATTTTGTCATGACACCAGACTCAAGTTCTATTCCGTTGTCACTTATGATTTTGACCACTGAGCAGTTCAATTCATTCTGAATTTGTCAGACAAAATTAGTGAAAGAATCAAAGGTGTCTGATTTGTGTTTCAAAAAGAACACCCAAGTAAAATGAGAGTAGTCATCCACAATTACCAGCGTATATACTTTACCTCCTAAACTTGAATTGACATAGCCCCGAATAAGTTCATGTGAAGTAAATACAGACTTCTTGAAGAATCTTTTTCAGCAATACCCTTAAAGGTAGCCCTTGTCTTCTTACCCATTTGGCATGCGTGACACGAACTCTCTTTAAGGCACTTAATGTTGGGGGCATCGAGCACTAAGTTGTGAGAAAATAACATATTTATGATTTTTAAATTAATATGTGCTAATCTCTTGTGTCATTGGTCACAAAGAGACGCACTACTTTTAGCCAAAAAACACACTGGTGTAGAATTGTCTAAACATAGAAAAATTTAAACAAAATACATTTCTACTCCGAGTGTCTGTTAAGATCATATCCAAATTAGCAGATGACTTTATCAAACACTTGTCCTTGTAGAACTCAATGATATAGCCTTTGTCACATAGTTGACTTACGATTATCAGATTATGATGTAATGCTTCAACATAAGCCACGCCTGTGAAAGAAACTATGCCGTTGGAAATCATACTGTAGCCCTTCATGATTCCTCTATCTGAACCTCCAAATATAACTTTGGGTTCGTCTTTGACTGGGTTAAATTCTCGCAGTAGGATTCTTGTCCCGGTCATATGCCGAGAGCATCCGCTGTCTAAATACTAGATTGGATTTTTATTGGCCTTTGGACATACCTACAATTATAAATAATTTAACCTTAGGAACCCAAACATATTTGGGTACTTGGTTCCTTATCATCTTAACACCACTAGGAACATTAACTTTGCGAGTGGTCAGTCTCACACTATTAACTCGTGGAGTTTCAAAATTTACAGGGTTAAACCAACAATCTGCGCCAAAATGATCAATTTTGCCGCAACACCAATAGTCAAACCTGTTGTACCTTCTCTTGTACTCCTGCTTTACCTTTTGAATGTGAGGTCGAGCAGGGGCAACATACTTAGAGGTGGAAGCCTCCTGATTGCAACAGACACAGGGCTTCTCCATCTCCTTTTCCTTGGGTACCATAATTTTGGCTTTCAGTGCTTTCTTATAATTATGTCCATGAACATAAGGACCATAGCCTTTAAAAACAATCTCTTCATAAGGTGCTTTGAAAACAGTGGCACCAAAGTCTTTTGGACGGGTCCACTCTTGTTAGAGCCTATTTGGTTCCACGAATGTAGGCCTAGCAAGGTGACCATAGGATGTCTAAAAGTCAAATTTAATTGTTGGGAAGATGAACTTCTTAAATGGGGTTTGACCTTACGGTGCCTTCTCTTTTCTTTGGCGCTGACTTTCCTAACAACCTTACCTCTTCCAGTAACGTGACCAATACCACTATCTTACTTTGGAGCAAAAAACTCATCGATGAGAGGAGGAACAGTCTTTGGCTTAGAATAGCTTTCAACTAGCTTCCTTTCCACCAAGAGCTTTTCTTCTAGCTCATCTAGGTATTTATCCTTCTGTCTTAATGTCTCAGCCGAGCTTTTCAATTCCTCTTTCAAGGAGTGGACTTCATCTCTGAGAGGAAGTAACTTTGCAAGTTCCTCCTCCAGACTTATTTCCACTGCCTTGAGGGAGACAATATCTTTTGCTTGCTTTTTGACTACCTTTCGGCATTTGTCGAAAGCTTTCAAAAGGTTATCATGTTGAGCCATCAAGTGAGATTCATCTTCCTCCGAAGAGTATTCTTCATGACCACTAGTTGCGTTTCTGACTCAGAGAGGATCATGTGCGAGTTTACCTTCCCATGATACTCGAGGTCGCCAACTTCCTCGTCAGATCGAGCCATAAGCCCAAAGTAAGCTTCCTCATTCTCTAAACTTGACTCACTCGAGTAACTATCGCAGAGAGTCTTGGACTTCTTGGCAATGAATCTATTTTCTTCTTTCCTCTTGCCTTTGAAGGATCTCTTTTCACCCTTTTTAGAACCTTCCTTCTTCTTGTACGGGCACTCCGCAATTATGTGTCCTGTCTTATTATAGCAATATCACACAATGTCAGAGGAAGAATGTTTGTTATGTTTAGATTTGTACTTGTCCTATCGGTTATAGCCTTTATTGGAGAGATCACCATCACGATGTGATCTTCTAAAGTCAGAGGAGGATGACTGAATCTTCATCTATCTCCTCTTGCTGAGCAGTTTCTTAAACTGCTTAGAGATGAGGGAGAACTCTCCATTAGATAGCTCAGAGTCTGATGTGCTTGGCTCAGAGTCTTTTGGGGTGTCTGGAGCACATGTTCTTACTAGTGACACGACTTTAGACTTTCTCGAACCTTCCGCCTTCAGGGAAACTGACTTCTCTCTGCTTGAAGTCTCGTTGCTTTGCTCCTCCTTCTTTCTGGTGTTCATTTTAAGCTCGTAGGAGAGAAACTTTTTAAAGAGGTTCTGAGGGTAAATCTCAGGCAGCTTCCCAAACTCCCTAATGGCTACCACTTTAGTATCCCAATCCTTTATCAAGGATCTAAGGAATTTGTCATCCAATTCACCATTAGTGAATGTGAGGCTGTAGTTTCTGAGACCGTTGATAATCTTGAAGAATTTCTCGAAGCTGTCTGCAATGGTGTCATTTGGTCCCTACTTGAACACTTCGTACTCCTAATTCAGCAATGATCTGCGATCATCTCTAACTTCTTCTATTCCTTCCATCAGAACTACAAGGCAGTCCTACATCTACTTGGCAGATTTGTAGCGGAATAGGTTTTGAAGCATTGAGTCGTCCACTGCACTTGTGATAATGTTCTTAGCCTTTTTATCAAAGGAGAAAAGGGAAATTTCATCCTTAGTGAGATCCATCATTTTCTTAGGAATCATGATGGCTGGGTTTAGAGCTGAGGCTTGTATAGGTATGAGGTCCTTGTTCCACAATCTGAAAATTCCTCAGATCTGCAACTTCCATGAAGAATCAAACTCGTTCTTTCCATATGGGAAAGTTCTCTTTGGTGCATACCAACAATTTCATAGAAGACATGTCCTTGCTTCTGTCATGTTTACTGGGCGGAATCTCTCGATGCTAGATCAGGGATCTTATTCAAGGTGTTAACCTTCTATCGAACAAAACACCCCTTTGATATCAATTGAAAGTATCTAACGTCTACCTAAATAACCTAGAGGGGGTGAATAAGTGATGTCTGTGTCTTTTCGCGGAATAAAAATTACTTAATAATTGCAAGCATACAAAACACAGAGATCTATAGTGGTTCCCTGTATTGGGTACGTCCATTGTCCCGCCTCGCTTATCTACCGCGAAGGGCTAGATTCGGCCACTTCACCCTTCTCATATTTCAACAAATCTTACACCTCGGAGCCACAACTCCTACAACTCGGAGACGAAGCTCCTACTACTCGGAGAATAACCTTTCCCACAACTCAATCCACAAACGGATCTACAACTTGGAGATAAAAACCTCCAACAAATGTTAAAGAAAAGTTTACACACAACGATTACAAATAGTCTTAACAAGATCAGGGGTCTTCAATCCGTTGTTCTTTGAAATTGATTAATCTTGAACATTGTGAAGAACACGACAAATCTGAAATCGTTGAAGACATTGATCTTAAATCATGAATCGACTAGATCTAGAATATCAGAATCTTTAGCAGGTAACAATCAAGTTGAATTCGTTGAGAACGATCGAATCGTGCACTAGCTGTCATCGGCCGATCGGAAATAGCGATTAGGGTTTGGGAGCCGACGAGAACGATGCGTCCAGGATCTTTCTTGGAAGGTTTGAGCACGATTAGGGAAGATAGAAAATATACCCTGAGTATTTATAGGTGCCTTCAATTGTAACGGCTATAAAACAGTTTCCAAGTCGAAACCTCCGTATTTACTGCACATGGCATATCGTCCAACCTGAGCCGTGGTTTTGAAAAACCAAAAGGAAAAAATAACCTAAGTCGTTTTCGTCGAGTATCATCGAGTATAGCTTAGTATACTTGCCGAACTTAGTAGTGATATTCGAAGAAATTTACTTGGAGAAATTTTGCTTGTTTCAACTTACCATTCAACGCTAGGCAGAAGACATACTCGACGAATTCGACGAGTATCGGCCTAGTATACTCGACGAATTCGACGAGTATCGTCTAGAACACTCGACGCATTCGACGTCTTTGCCTTAAGAAAATTCAGAGAAGTAGCGTCGAGATGATTTGACGAATTCGTCATGTATCATCATGTATATTTGACGAATTCGGCGAGTATCGTTAGATACATTCGACAAATTCGACGAGTATACTTGATGATACTCGACGAATTTTACTTAACTGTTTTTCCAACTTTTCAGAAATTCTACCACAAGTATATATGAAGAATTAAACGAGTGCTAGTAGGTATATACGACGAATTCGACAAGTATCAACTAGTATACTCGATGAATTCGATGAATATCCCTTACAATACTCGACGAATTTTACTTGGGTAAAATTTATGTTCTCCTGAATTAAACTTATTCTTCTACCTTGATCCTTCTCATGCACCTGGTATAGAAGTACACCCCAATTGAAAGATTACACGTGAGTCAACACATTGACCTATATAATGAATGATTATATTGTATAGTCCTGTGTTTACTGACCCAATGTAACCTGATATTGGTGTGTACTTGGCAATGTAAACATGCAAGTACATAACTGAAAACGCAATATCAAATACAATCACAATTCATCTTAACTTAACTGGACCCTTCTTCAAATCAGGGTTATTGTGGATACAATACCCAACAGTAATATCTTTTCTTGTGAGGGAGGTGAGGGGTAACGTAATTTTAGAGAACTCTTCCACAAATTTTCGGTAGTAACTGGCAAGACCTAGAAAACTTCGAATATTCGATGTTGACTTAAGCGGAGGCCAGTTCTAAACCGCTTGGATTTTGGCTTGATCCAGAGCTACACCATTATTGTTGATGGTATGCCCCAAAAATCCAACTTCTTCTAACCAGAATTCGCACTTACTGAAGTTGGCGAAGAGAGAGTGCTCCCGAAGTTTAAGTATCACCATCCACAAATGTCTAGAATGATTGACCTTGGTTTTTGAGTACATCAAGATTTTGTCGATGAAGACAATCACGAAAAGATCTAGAAAGGGTCTGCACACCTTATTCATCAGAGCTATAAAGGCGGAGGGGGCATTTGTGAGCCCAAATGACATTACCATAAACTTCGTCCATAGCGGGAACTAAAGGCAGTTTTGGGGATATCCTCCTTTCGGACCCGAAGATGATGGTAGCCAGATCTTAGTTCCATCTTGGAGAATATGGATGCTCCTTGCAATTGGTCAAAAAACTCGTCGATCCTTAGAAGTGGATACGTATTTCATATAGTAAGCTCGTTCAGCTCCCTGTAGTCTATGCATAAGCGCAGCATCCCATCCTTCTTCTTTATGAACATCATAGGGGCTCCCCAGGGAGAGGAACTTGGGCGGACAAATCCAGCATCTATTAATTCTTGAAGTTAGATCTTCAACTCAGCCAATTCCTTAGGGGCCATTTGGTAAGGTGCTTGGGACACTGGTCGAGCTCCGAACAAGAGCTCAATCTGGAAATTGACTTCTCGCTGTGGGGGCAAACCTGGGAGGGACTCCGGAAACACATCTGGAAAATCACGTACCACCGAAACTTCGACGAGTACTTGATTCTTATTCTCCCTTTCTAAGTAGATAATAAATACTTTGTCTTTCTGCTGGACTAACCTCACAGTCTGAGTGGAAGTCAAAATAATATAAGAGACAGATGGTATACCTGTCAGCGTAATGACCTGTCCGTCTGGGATCTGAAGCTTGAACTCTGGGGTTGAACAGTTTATTTGGGCCTTATGCCCGAGCCAATCCATTCCCAATATGAGGTCGAATATGGTTATTGCTAGGATCATCGCATAATTTTCAAATTCCACGTCCCTTATCACGACCTGGAAGGAGCATTTTTTTATAGACATCATATCCGATCTGTTTGGTAGACGAATCCATATAGACAGTCTAGATGAGCAGACAACATTTTCCTTAGATGTAATAGAGTCCTGAGATACAGAGGAGTGTGTTTCTCCTGTATCAAAGAGAGTTTTTGCGGGGTATCCTTCTACTAGAAGTAGTCCTGAAGAAATAGGGAGTAGATATGGTTATTATTTAATAAAACATATACCCGATATAGATATATACATGTGTAAGACTAATACATAGGTAGTAACATATGACGTATCTCTAGCATCTAATATATATACCTAACACTACATCAGGGGCTGGTCCGTGCTAGATATCTAAGATGTAAGCCTCCAAGGGTGCTGCTCGGCCCTGCTGACCTCTCCTACCAGCTCTACCTTTACAGCCTCTTTGGCCCTATCCTAGTGTCTACTATCCTCCCTGAATAGCTCCTAATCCTGGCATTCCTGCCTCCTGCGGGCAAAAATCCATCATGTGCTCGGGCTGCTGGTACAGGAAGCATTTCCCGACAAAGGGAACATCTCATCGAGCTATCGGCGCTTCCTGTGGTACTGGAGCTGGCCTGGGCTCCTGCTGTGGTATTGAGGGTGCTGGAGGGCTCCTATATGGCTATCTATGCTGTCTCTGTCTGCAGTCTCTCTCCTATCAGTGGGGAGCAGCTCCTCTATCTCGTCCCTGACCTATAGGGACCTCAACCTATCCTCGGCGCTGCTGGGCCACCATCCTCTGGTCTAACTCTAACGCCACAGTGTGAGTCGCTATGGTGTGGAAGGTGGACTGAGAGATCATAATCAAGGCATGTCTCAGGTCATCTCGTAAGCCTCGGTAGAAGCGATCAAATTTATCTCTGTCTATGGCTGCTAAGTTCCCAGCAAAACGTGACAGGTGGCTGAACTCTCACTCGTAGTATGGCACCGTCCGGTCACCCTGTCGGAAGTGCAATAACCTCTCCTGCAGCGCAGCTCAGTCGGCGTACGAGATGAAATGCTCTAGAAAAGCCTCTGATAACTCCCCCTACAAGATCTTTTTCAACGGTTGTCCCCTGAACATCGATTGGCTTGCCGCTCTCCACCAATCTCTAGCATATCCTTCTAACAAGGTCACAACTAGTGACACTATAGCTACTGCCGGGCACGTCATTCCTACCAACAGCTCCTCTACACGCTCAACCCACTCCTATGCCTATATGGCAATCTCCGTTCCTATGAAAGTAGAAGGCCTTAGCCCATGAAGGTCGTTAGTAAGTTAGTGGGTACCACCAACTATTGTGGTGGTTGTGCCAAAGCCGTCTGGAACGTTGCTAAATAGCTGTCAACGTTTGCCCCAAGTCTGTCTCGACGAACGGTATAGCTGTAGGAGCAACTGGGTATGGAGGTGGGGTGGCGGGGACATATCTTCTGGAGGAGGATCTCCCATTACTGGACTCCTGTATCTGGAGAAGTAACAGGAAAAAGTGTCAGTATTTTGCAAAAATAGGGGAAATTTGCAAAAGACTAACAAAGTAGAAACAAAGGTGCGTGGGTGTGCTATCGCATAGTCCAGAATCCTTGAGCCTCAAAACTAGGGTCTACCAGGCCTCCGCTGCATGGTTAGTCTCGAACCAAGGAACGAAGCGAGGGACGGAGGGATCCTGAGATTACTCCGTAAGGACGGATTGTGATTTCTCTGATCCATTTGTAAGCGCCCCTAACCTTTGTTCGGGTCAGGCTAGAGGGGATCTTACTTTCCCAAGACATCCACCCAGTGCTCCTTAAGGGGAAACACAATACACTACTGAGCACTAGTTGGCCGCCTTGCTCGGCTTAAATCATAACATTCACATCACATCACGGAGTATTGTAGAAGCAATAACAGGAAACCACAACAAATATATATAACAATATATATTTAACAGAATCCGCAAATGGTTGTAGCCACTGTTTATACATGGAGCCTGTAGGCTATAATAGTACTACAACTAGCAACTCCTCTCTCTCTCTCTCAACTTGGCTTGCTAGTACTCATGTCTCGAAACTCGGGAGATAATGGGGGTGCATCTGCTCGGGTAGTCCTATCAGCTGGAGTGTCATCCTTCAGTGTCTAATCCCTATGGTGCTCCATCTCCTGTGAATGTTTATTAAGATAACCGTTAGTCGCAGAGCTAAGTAGAATCAAATCTCCTCCCCGGATCCATATCCTGGGGACGAGCGCACGCACCCAACAAAATAAGATAGCCGAAGCATGAGAGGGTTAGCATATCATTTCATAAATAGGCTAGGAGCAATCAAAATATGTTCATCATGATATAACTAGACTAACAACACTAATTTACATCAGTTATAATTTTAGATCCACTATCACAGCAACACAGTAGGTATACAAAACATTAATGAACTTCGCAGGCCTTCAAGCCATACACACATCACATGCATTTACAGCCGAGCACACATCGCAGGCATTCATAGCAACACACAATCACAGACATTCACAACCACGCACAATCGCAGACATTCACAACCTTGCACAATTACATGCATTCACGGCCGTGCACAATACCCGATTTCGACATAGTATAGACCGCTTATCTTCAAGCAGGGTAGCGAGCCCCGCGAGCCTTATCGATGTGGCTGTTGATGATAGTGGTCAGTCCTACCACTTCTGGGGGTGGTCGTACTGCACAACCCATGCCTCAACGTACAACTCGGTGTACTCTTGGATGTGAGTGACATCCGGTGATTTATCATTTTTGCCGACCAGTAGAGGAAACCCATCAGGGAAGAAAACTTAATGGTCGGTCACCCGTGGTACTCATCTCCCTGTCTCCTTGAGTCATCGAACTTCCCATATCGGTACGATCGGTCTGCGAAAGTGACTGACCCACCACAATTTACTGTAAGCAATTTATAAGCAAACATATACGATAGTTCGTTAACATGCGTCGGGTTCCCATTTGTTTGCCCTACTGTGCCTTAAATATTTCAGGCAAATGACACTTAGCTCGACTTTTGACAAGGAGCACGAAAACACTTAGTTGGGCCTAACTCAGGAGGAATAACTCGACTTCTATTATCCCCAACTAAGGCTTAACCTATCAAATCACTACCCGTCAGGGCAGGACCCGTGCTTAGAATAGTAAATTGCGGAAATGGAAGTGCGGTAATAGAAATTGTTGTCAGTATAATCTACTGAATTGAAATGCTGAAATAAAGGGGGAACAGTATGAAACTGGAGTAGTACTTAACTGAAAGTAAGTACTAAAAAGATCTTGACCAGTATGAGACTGGAATAGTACTTAAAGAACTGAATTGAAATAAATAGGACCAGTACGAAACTGGAATAGTACTTAAAGAACTGAACTGAAATAAATAGGACCAGTATGAAACGGGAGTGTTGAAACGGAAATACTGAACTTAAATGAACTGGATCAGTATGAGATTGGAATAAAACATAAAGAAAATGGTTAGTAGTCCAATCGCTCCATTCAGGAGGATTCAGTTCTATCCCCGTTCTTAGGAGTTTTAGTTCAGTTCCATCTCCATTCTTAGGAGGTTTAGTTTGGGTTTCACCCATTATTTAGGTCTGATAATAGTTCTGTTACATCCTTTATTGTTGTGGCTTAATTAGACTTGAAGGATTTAAGGGTTACACCTTTATTATTTGTCGAGCATAATTGCTCATATTTTCATTTTCCAAACTTGTCCAAGTTACTCAAGAGCTTTATAATGGATAGAGACGGGGCGCTCAGTAGTTCCACGAAACCCCAACATACTCAGAGCTTGGGCATTTTCCTCGGACACTTCCGTTGGTAAAATAATTTGAACCTATTATAAACACAAAAGGATGGTCGTGCACTCAAATTTTTGTTTCGAGAAAATCGGCTGCATTAATTTTCGAGCGCGACCCTAAGCTTCAATTAAATTGGAAAAACTCCAATTTTTATCCCAAAGTTTTCAAATTCTAATACAACCCTTAGGAAGGCCTGAAATGAGCACACAATTTTTCTCAAATTTTTTTGATCAATTTTGGGCCTCTAATCGGGCCATTTAAAACTCATTTGGGCTTTAAAAAAAACCAAAATAATTCCAAAAATTCTCGAAATTTTTGTGGAGAATGTTCTTATCAAAGGGAACAACTTTTATGTTCAAGAGTTTTTTCCTAGTAGCGTATATTTTTTTTATAAAAATTGTCCAAAGTTCTGATTAATAATTTGGTCTGCATATAACAGATCATGGATCTTCCTGCAGCCAAGATTGCGCCAGATAGGAGATCTGGACAGTGCTTCCCCATAGCAGATTGGCCACGGATCTGCTGTGGGGGGGGGACAAAAGATGAGGCAGGAGGGGGGAATTAAGAAAATCACGGCCGTTCATCTCATTCCCGTCAGATGAATGACAGTGATCTTTCCCTGTCGGAGAAGGAGGTGGTGGCCCTCTCCCACCGCTGTCCGCTCACTGCTGGACACTGGTGCCATCCCCAGTTGACTCGTTAGGGGCCGACGAGTCTCTAGGTGGTTGTCTAACAACCTGCAGCCGCCGATCACCGCCGGAAATCAAAAACCCCAGAGCAAGGGGGCAGTGGCTCTGCTCCCAGCGCCACCACACCACCCTGCCTCTCCTATGTTTATTTTGGCCACAAAACCACCCCTGGTTGGGATGCCAGGGGCAGAGCTTCTCTCTGGTGGTGGCCCAACGTCTTGCCGCCGACGGAGTAAAAATAGAGTAATTCTCTATTTCTCGGGTACCGCCAGAGCGACGCTTTCCGACGGTACCCTGGCCTTCCACCACCTGGGAGGGGTATCTTCGCTGGGTTAGACCTTACCCAGTGCCACCACCGACACTGGGAGAGGGTAGCTTCCTGCGGTCACCACCTGAACTGGAGCATGGGTCAGGTGGTGCCGGCGGCGCTCCGGCCGCCGGGAGGCCCATGCAGGACATCCACAAGGTTTGAAAGGGAGAGGTGAGAAGGT
Organism: Platanthera zijinensis; assembly: GCA_039513925.1. Taxonomy (NCBI): domain Eukaryota; kingdom Viridiplantae; phylum Streptophyta; class Magnoliopsida; order Asparagales; family Orchidaceae; genus Platanthera; species Platanthera zijinensis. The sequence goes on along the minus strand of CM077081.1, from coordinate 55,463,885 downwards.
TCTACCTATGCAGAGGGGGCTTGGGAGGGTCCCGTACGAGCTACCATTGGTTGTGGTGGTGGAGCTCGGGTGGTGGAAGGTTTTCCGACGAGCTGGAGCTCCGAGAAGGATGCTCTTGGCTCGTTTTGTTTAGTGAGGAGAAAGGAAGGGGAGGGAAAGGCCTTTAATAAGCAGGGGGTAAGTTTCTCCCCATCCCATCGGTAGTGTGGGATTAACCCAAGTAGAGGAGGAGTTCTACCCCTTTCCCTCACCTGATCCGGCCACGTGGCACCATCCTAGGGTACCTAGGTGGCACCCATCTAGTGGGGAAGTAATTTGGTGGGCATTTAGGCCTTGGTTCTTAAGAAGAGGAAAAATGAGGGGGAGGAGAGGTGGTGGGATTTTGGCCAAAGGCCCATCCACCAAGACTTGCTGGTTTGGGTGGCCCAAGAAGTGAGGAGAGCCAAGCCTTTAATTAGGAAGGGAGAGGAGGTGTGCACCTTTTTTAAGAAAATTCCAAAAATTAGGTTTTTAGAGGGTTTGACCAAATTCAACCCTAGGGTAGGTCCCTCATGCTGGTCAAAGTCAAAGTAGGTCCAAGACATCGGGAGTTGGGTCAAAGTTGGGGTGTCGTGTCATAATTTGTGTGTGCACGCCTTTCAATGCATCACTATGCTTGATTTGACCACGGGTTGACTATCTATCACTGAAATTAACCGAAACATACTCGGTTGACTTTGTATTGATTACTCGAGTCTAATGCTACTGACCGAGTACAATCAGAGTTCGTTTGCTAATTATCCAAAATCTTCGTCTCGCGGCACGCTAAAACGGTCAAATTACTGATATTCGTCATTAGACTTCGAATTACGACACAACAAGTTCCAGTGGGTTCATATTGACTATACGAAGTCATAGGATCTTATAGAACTCAAATCAGAGTTCTCTAGGTCATTATCCGAAAATCTCATTTTTACGACGTTTTATGAGGAATGACCTTACTTACCATATGACCTCATATTTCAATGGAACGAGTTCCAATGCACTTGTATTGATTATACGAAGCCATATGAACTGATAGAACTCAATTTGGAGGTTTCTAGCTCTATATACCCTGCTTAGGGTTTCCTCTCACCAGAGTGTGGGCCATGGGTAGAGGTTCGGGTTACTTTTATTGGCCCACTAGGATTCTGGTGGCCTAATAAAAGTTGGGATGTTGCACATAGTACTTAGTCAAATAAGCTTTGTGCATCAACTCCTCCCATAATTTGCAAAAAATTGGGACGCACAACAAGCTATCTTTCCACATAAGTTCATCTTCGAAGGAGAGTTTAGCATTTGCCCAATTCATAGTCTCTCCACATAATGCTTCATGCTTTCATCAAGCTCCAAAACCTATTGAATTCTGTCTACAAAGTCATATCTCACCTCCATCTAGTTCAAGTATGCGTTAGTAGTTGTTCTCCTATCAACATAAGTAATCTTAAGGAACTCCATATCATGGATGAGATGCTCATCGTGCATTAGAATCCAATTTGCTTTTGCAGGAACCCTCCAAATTAAAGCATCTGCGACAAAATTTTCCTTCCCGAGAGTGTAATGAATTTTGAAGGTACAATCCCCAAGTAACTACATTCACCTCCTTTGTCGCATATTTAGATCATTCTGATTTAACAGATATTTTAGGCTCTTATGGTATGTAAAGTTGTCTACCTTTACCTCGCATAAATAATGTCGTCATAGTTTAAGAGCGAATATTACGGTCGTCAACTCCAAGTCGTGGACTGGATAATTCTTCTCATGCACTGTTAACTGGGGAGGTCCTTCAGCAATAACCATACAAATATAAAGAAAAATACAACCTAAGACATTCCTTGAGGCGTCTCTATAGATTTCATAGCCTTACACATCACATGGAGAAAAAAGAATTGGCATCGTGGGCAGACGACTAATTGGATCCTCAAAAGCTCGTTTGTATGCGAGCGACCAAATGAACTTTTGATCCTTCCTAGAAAGTATAGTGAGAGGTTGTGTTATCCTCGAAAAGTTCTCTACGAAGCTCCTATAGTAGCCAGTAAGTCCAAAGAAACTGCAGACTTCCGCCATAGTTTTCAATACATGTCACTCTCGTAGAACAACAATTTTTGCTGGATTCGCTATGATGTACTCTCCACTTACGACATGGCCCATAAACGACACTAATGATAGCCAAAACTCATACTTTGAGAATCTGGCATACAATTGATTCTTTCTCAGGGTGTTCAGATCTGCATGTTCTTCTTCTAGCTGAGAGTAGAATAGTATATCGTCAATGAAGGAAATCATAAACTGGTCCAAATACTCTCTGAACCTTATGTTCATCAAGTCCATAAATACCGATGGTGCATTTTTCAGACCGAACGACATCACAATGAACTCGTAGTGCCCATAACGGGTACTAAACGTTGTCTTGGTAATATCACATTCCCTAATTCTCAATTGGTAGTAATAGAACTTTAGATTTAGCTTCGAATTCACAGTTGATCCAACTAGTTGATAAAATAATTCATCAATTCTCGAAATCAAATATTTATTCTTCTCTTTCAGCTTATTCAGTTCTCGATAGTCGATACATAAACGCAGGCTTCCACCCTTCTTTTTCACAAAGAGAATCGGTGCACCCCAAGGGGATGAACTCAAACATACATAGCCTTGCTCTAGTAACTCCTATAACTGAACTTTCAATTTTGTCATATATTTTGGCTCTATACGGTACGGTGAGTGAAACACAAGTTTGACACTTGACACTAGCCCAAGAGAGAAGTTGATCTCTCACTGAGGTGGCACTTTAGGGAGATCTTTTCGAAACACATGCAAAATCTGATACTATTGGAACATCACTAAAACTAGTCTTAGGATTTGAAGACTCTAACAAAGTGAATAACAAGTCTGCAACTTTTTGAACTACCTTGACCACCAGGAGAGAAAACATCAATATCTTGCTCAATCCTCATATACTAGCAAACTTAGTCTCACATTCAGTGTTTTTCCCCGATGTGAATTCCTTCAGAATGCAATAGATACATGCACACTGCTTCACGAGCCATTTCATGCAAAGATCACATTGAATGCAGATATCAGCATGATTGGCGCTTTCAAGTCAAAATTATGACTTCCAATCTGCACCTTCGTATAACAACTCTTATCTACACTCATCATGTACCTATTTGGCAGCACTATATCCAATCTATCTTTTGATATAAAAGAAGATGGTACTCTGATACGTAGTATGAAGTCCTCAGACAGAAAGGAGTGAGATGCTTTAGTGTCAAAGAGAGCTCCCACCAGATAGTTCATTATTAAGACGAAGCCTAATTACACACTACTTAAACAAGCAGTCGCACACATAGTATAAAGTATACAAAGCTATAAAAATATATTTGAAGTCATACTTATCATGTCATCATGTTTTTAATGGCATATTGTTGACCAATATTGTAAACTCTTGGTTGACTTGGAGTATATTGAGATGCAAACTGATGCAATTCAAACTCTTCCCATCAAGTCCTTTCCTCTCCATTCAAAAGGAAAGTAACTAAGGTGACTTTCTTTGCTTCTTTCGTCTCTGTAGCTATCCAGGTTCTCTTCACCTGTAAGAGTCTATCTTTGGCCTCAATTGGGGATTCCGTCACCTAGAATGATAGAGGTTGCAAGCCCAGAAAGTGCTTCAACTATTAGTCTGCCATACACTTCGTCGCTACCAGCTCCTAAGACACTTGCAATATTACAACCAGCTCAACTACACCAACTGGAACCAAGGCTAGCCCAAGGTTAAGGGGATGTACATGCCTTCCTAGGTGTACATTGATCATAGCAAAACAGCTTTTCCAACCAACTGTATCATTTCAGTAGGAGGGGTTATAGGCACCTCAGTAGATATAATACTCTCCGTAGAGTGATGAGATTGATCATGCTCAACAACACTCTTAATCACCTATAACCGTGTAGCACAATATTTAGCGACTATAAACATAACAAACAAAAAACAAGGAACGCTCAAGTTCTTCAAACAATGCTATAAATGTAAAATGTTGTTTTGTTTTCAATTCTAAGTGGATATTCACTAGTTGTTTAGACATTCTAAGATGACTCCACCCAATAAAAAGAATTCATCAAAAAATTCAGAAGACAAAAGATCGACACGAAAACTGATACCAAATTGTAACATCATACGTGTCCAAACAACATAATAGTAGGTCTGACATGGAAACAACGCCATATTAAGTGCACAAACATAAAGTTATGAAATGATAAAAGAGAACACATTCACGCATATCAGAGATTCAATACTAGCGGAAGCATTTTATTTAATTCAACAGGAATGTCCACATCACTAGTAGAAATGATAGACCCACAAATGTCTTGGCCTTAAGGCCTTGCATGTTTACAAATATAACTAGCATAGTTTACATACATCGACACGTAGGCCGGCAACACATGAAATCTATAGACACACTTTGGCCTCCGAGGGCCAGCTCAGCTTTGGACTCCTGCCTGCTACTTCTTATTCATTTGCATGTACCTGTACCTGTACCATCCACAAAAATGTGGTAAAACATGGCTTAGCTTTAGGCTGGACACAAATGGTGTAATGACCTCACCCCTGACCATTTTAGCCGACTGTAGGGCGGATGTACCGCTCTCCTTTAGGCTTCTCTAAGCAGAGTGAGGTTTCAAGCACAATCAATATATCTAGGTTTAACATCAAAAGAAGGGAACAATATGCACATAATGTTGGTTGGTATACCCGATAGTTCCATCAACCACCTAAGCATGATGCTAGAAAAAATCACATCACAAATATTGGTACACATGACTACACATTTCATGCTCATAAGGCATATTTTGGTGAACACTCGCATGAGTAGTCCTTCTATCAATCAAATTACTGTCAACTCATATTTCATTTGAACATTTTACTATTCTAGCAACAAGCCCGACTTAGTCTCTCCCATGGTTATAGTAGAACACACCTATACTGTACAACCTAGTGTTCTCTGAGTGGGTCCAACAAGGTAAAAGAGGGGCCCTCAATATAGCCTGGCTCGCACCCGCCGAAAGGTGAGTGAGCTGGGGGAGCCGGCATGTGCCAATTCGGTAGGAAGGCAAGTACGGGGGGCACTAAGCCCGCATCTGCAAAGAAGGCGAGCGAGCCGAGGCAGCCAGCCCACCTCGGCTCGGTAGGCGAGCGAGCCGCAGGGGGCCGTCTTGCGCTCGCCTAAAGAGAGAAGCGAGTTGTGGAAGCCGAGCTGCATCCGCCTAGGAGAGTGGCGAGGTGTTCCCGATCCTCCCCCATTGGTGGGGTGTAGATAGCGTGTATTTAACATTATTTGGTCTGCTAGTAGCCTTATTGAACAGTGGAGTTTTGTTGTTTCAGACCCACTTTTGGGGTGCATATAACCGTTTAGAACAACGAAGTTGCGCTATTTGCAGGCCAGGCTTAAAAATATATAAATAAATCTAAGGGGGTACCTCTGAATGCAAGTTTTCGAGTTTTCTCATTCTATAGTCTTATAGCGCTTTCTGAGGAGCCCTTAGCTCAACACTGGATAAGGAGGGGAAGCGCTCTAAGATCTTTCGGGTGTGTGGTGGGACCTCCAGCTAGAGCCTTGGGTCAGTCTCGACTCCTAAGCCCTCAGTCAAGTAAGCTTGTGAGAAGAAGTGTGCGGTCACCACTTCTTCAGGGTCCAAACTCCACAGAAGCCGAGTCTCGGTTTCAACATTTTGGTGTAGTGAGCGTAGAGAGTGACCAGCATAGAAAACCTTAGCGAGCTCAATGACTGGAGGTGAAGGGCAAGGATTTGACCAGGACGACTCGCCACCTCCCCTTCCCTCTCACCACCATCGGAATGTTTGAGGAATTTAAGCAGGAAGTCTGAAATCTTGTACTCATCGCACTCAGGGTTCACGGCGAGTGCTCGACATTCGTCATCCTAGTGGTCGCTGCCCTAGCTCTGGGTGAGAATGCTCCCGTTAGGCGGCCCGGAAAGGAAGTGATGGGGGAAGGCAGCGAGCGAGATCTCGCTGAGCGAGCCATGTTTCTTGGCTCGGCGAGTACGGGCAAGACAGGTGAGGTCCAGGCGCGAGATCGTCCGGCCCGCCAGGCAGGGGAAGGAAGTCCCTTCAGCGAGCTGGTTGCATCTGCCCCAGTCCCCGAGGGGTTCCGCGAGCTCGAGATGTCCTAATACATCAGAATGGATTATCCAATCAAGAGCATCCAGTGGTTCGATGATGTGGTCTCGATTAAACAGATGTCAAATTCCTTTAAGTGCCGAATCTTCGCCATAACCCTCAAAGAGAAGGCGAGGGATTGGTTTCATCAAGTCCCCGCCAACTCCATCTACTGCTTTGAGGACCTACGCCGGGGGTTTCTGCTGTGGTTCACAACTTCAAAGAAGAGGAAGGAGTCAGAATCCCTGTTTCTCATCAAGTAGTGGGTGGATGAGATGCTGGGAAGTTATGTGGACAGGTTCCAAGAGGAGGTCCTCCAAGTCCAGGAGATGCCCGGACACACCCTCATGGTGACCTTCACCCTAGGACTGTAGTAGGGGTTCTTTAGGATGGAGCTGAAGCGGGTACCGCCGCTGTCCTTCGAAGAGTTAATGGAAAGAGCAGCGAGGGAGATCGAGGGCGAAGCATCAAATCCAGCATTTACGAGGAAGCTAGCCAAGTGGGATGCAGAGGAGGAGAGAGAGACAGGAGGTGGAAAGGGATAGAAGGGTAGAGCCCCGGCCATGGGAGCAGCAAGAGCAGAGGTAGGGCCGTTAGGAACTGAATAACAGATTAGGCTGGAGGAAGCAAGAGTGGCACGATCAGGGCTAGAGGAGAGGTCTTTATGGAGGATAAAACTGCTAAGGGGGGCAGAGCCATTTCAACCCTCCGGGAAGGAGGCAAGGCCCGAGGCCCCATCTCCCTGAGCAGCAACAAGCGATGGAAATTGCTCTGGGAAGAAGGAGGAGAGGTGTCCAGAGGAGGAGGCCGGGAGGTAGAGCAGAGGTGCCCTACTGTGACTTCCACCAGAAGGAGGGCCACGCGACGGCTACCTGCCCAGAGTTCTTGGAGATGAGGGGAGCCAATGGGCTGGACCAAAAGTAGCATCAGCACTTCCAGGAGGTGCAAATCGAGTAAGTCCTACCCGGAGCGGAGGAGGATAGGTGCAAAGACTGGGCCGATGTGGGAGGCCGAGGAGGGATCAGGGTAATCCATGGGGGGTGGGAGTCAAGGCCACCCGCAAGGCGAGTATCCACGCCATGTATCGTCGGAGCTTCGCCTCCACGTCCCTAACCCCACCCCCATATGAGAAGATTACCTTCTCTTGGAAGGACATGTCAGATCACGAGGATCCGTTTTGCGATGCGCTGGTAATTCAAGGCGCCATCGAAAATTTTACCGTCTCTCGGATCCTTATGTAATATGGGAGCTCCATCAATGTCATTTTCAATATGACATTTGACGCGATGAAGGTGGAGGCCAAGAGGGTGTTGGCCTTGGACGAGCCTCTATTCGGATTCTCCGAAGAAAGGAAGGAGGTGGAAGGAGTGGGGCTCCATGTTAACTTGGGAGGACAATCTAGGAACTACAGGTTCGTCATTGTGGACGCTCCTAGCAGCTACAATGCAATATTTGGAGGGACCCTCATCAGTGCCTTCTATTGCATGCCTTCGTCTTTCCACCAGTGCCTCAAGTTTAATGTTGAGGGAATCCAAGTCCGGGTCCGAGGAGACCCCAAGGTGGCAAGGGAGTGCTACGTGACTGTAGTCAAATCCATCTCCTGGCAGGGAGGAGCCGAGGAGATGGAGAGAAGGATGGAGGAGATGTCTAGGCAGGAGGCCATGGGAGAAGCTGAGGAGATGGAGGTGGAGGGAGAAGAACTTCGCGTCTGTGTGGAGGCGACAGAGGAAGTTCTGAAGGAGCAGGCCGAGGTGATGGCCATACAGGAAGCTGAGGAGGAGGAAGTTCTTGTGCCAGTTGAGGGGGCCATGGGCGAGTGGGAAGAGCAGTCCCGGCTGGAGGCAACATAGGAGGTGGTGGATATGGAAGTTCTCACCCAGGGAGGAAGGGTGGAGAAAGTGCGGGTAAGGGAGGGGCTGAGCCTGGAAGATCAGAAGATGATGTTGGAGTGCATTCAGAAGAACGTGGACATATTCACGTGGAGCACGACTGACATGCCATGAATTGATGCGGGTGTTGCTTGCCACCTCCTCAACCTTGACATCGATTCCCGTCCCATCCGGCAGAAGAGGTCCATCACCGATAAGTTGGCCGAGCCCATCCGAGAAGAGGTGGGAATGCTCCTAAAGGCAGGGTTTGTATCATAGATCCAGTTTCTAGGCTGGATCTCCAATGTGGTGATGGTCAAAAAAGGGGACGGTCGCTGGAGGATGTGTATTGATTTTTCTCTTTTGAATAAAGCACGTCCCAAAGATTGTTACCCCCTGCCTCGAATCAACGCGCTGGTTGACGCATCCATCGGTTTTTCTCTAATGAGTTTTCTATATGCATATTCAAGTTATCACCAGATCAGGATGCACCCTCCCGATATAAAGGATGTTTCCTTCATCATGGGAGATGGGTGTTACTGCTACAAAATGATGCCCATTGGGTTGAAAAATACAGGGGCAACGTATTAAAGAATGATGGACTGGGTCTTCCGGGAGCAGAAGGGAAGGAACTTGGAGGTGTATGTGGATGACCACATGATCAAGAGCAGGGATGCAGACTCTCACCTCCAAGATTTGGAGGATACATTCAACACCCTGCAAAAATATAAAATGAGGCTGAACCCCTTGAAGTGTGTCTTCGGGGCAAGCAGGGGAAAGTTCTTAGTCCACCTACCCACTCCTGTGGGGGTGGAACATAACCCTTATAAGGTTAGGGCGATCATAGAGTTGGGGTCACCTCGGAATGCCAAGGAAGTCCAACGCCTGACTAAGAAGCTGGCAGGAATGAGCAAGTTCCTCTCTAGGGCGGGAGAGAAGTGCTCACCTTTCTTCAAAGTGCCGAGGGGAGGCAAAAAGTTCGAATGGTCCGAGGAATGCGAGAAATCTTTCCAAGCCTTGAAGAGGCAACAAACTCAGGCTCTGCTTCTCCAGGGACAAAAGAAGGGGAAAGATTTATCTCTATACCTTGGAGTCGGACTCGAGGCCGTGGGCTCCGTCCTGGTCTGAGAAGAAGGCAAGAAGCAGCTGCAGATCTACTATATGAGTAGGGTCTCGAGAAAGGAAGAGCTGTGATACCCAACTTTGGAGAAGTTGTCTTTCACTCTACTCATCTCGGCTCGGAGGCTTCGACCGTACTTCCAGGCGCATTCCATCCGAGTGGTGACTGACCATCCCCTCCGCAACATCTTTGAGGGGGTGGAGCACTCGGGAAGGCATGAAAAGTGGTCGGTGGAGCTAAGCGAGTTCGACATTGCTTTTGTCCCTTGCCTCTCGATAAAGGCCCAGGCAATGGCCGATTTCTTGGCCGACTATGTGGTTGAGGTGGCGGAGATGGAGATCACTAGTCCGGTCCCTTGGAAGGTGATGGTGGATGGCGCCTCGGGAAGGCACTCCTTGGGAGTAGGAGTAGGAGTAATCCTGGAGAGTTCTCAAGGGATGAGGATAGAGCATACAATGGTCATTCACTTTCCGATTACCAACAATCAGGCGGAGTATGAAGCAATAATAACGGGTCTGCGTGTTGGGTCCGGCATTCCTTCACTTGACCCGTGGCGCTCTGCTACTTATTTAAGAAATTAAGTAGTGCAATTTCCAACAGTCCAGGCTTTTGGAACAGTTGGATATGCGCTTGATCCTACATTTGGTATCAGAGGAGGTCACGGGTTCAAGACCGGGGGGGGGGGGCGCTATTAAATCCCGATTTTTCCCTTCTACCTGTGTGGGTCCGGCGGGTCAGGTAAGCCGTGGACATGTGGTAACCCCACCTCTGAGACATATGGTAACACCACATTTGAGCCGACGGGTTATGCTGGACGTCGTGGGGGGGGGGGATTATTGGGTCTGGCGTTCCTTCACTTGACCCGTAGCGCTCTGCTACTTATTTAAGAAATTAAGTAGCACCCTTTCCAACAGTCCGGGCTTTTGGAACAGCTGGGTATGCGCTTGATCCTACACTGCGTATAACAAGGGAGCTAGGAGTACACGATGTAGATATGCTGACGGACTCCATGGTGGTGTCCTCTCAAATCAACGGAGAGTTCGAAGTGAGGGAGCCTACACTCTAGTTGTACCTGACAAAGGTTACGGGGGTCATAGACATGTTTCAATCATTTGCCATTCGACACGTGACGCGGTAGGAAAATGAGCAAGTAGATCAACTGGAAAGTTCGGACCCCGTGCAGGAGGAACCATGACCGATTTGTTCTTCCCTTCTATTGAATGGGGGGAGCTAATGGGAGTGGATCGACGCCCCTCCTAGATGGATCCCTTCACAACCTTCTTATCCAAAGGGGAGTTCCCGAAAGGCATGAAAAAAAGCACTTCCAGCATAAGTTGGCATATTTCCTAATGCGTGAAGGGAATCTATACAAAAAGACCCTCTCAGGATTGCTAGCACATTGCGTGGCTAAGGAGGAGGTCCCGAGAATTCTGGAAGAAGTCCACTCCGGGGAGTGCGGGAGTCACGCGAGGAGTAGGACACTGGAGGGGAGGATAGTAAGGCAAGGGTATTTCTTGCCGACCCTGGGCCATGATGCCACCAAGTTCGCAAAGAAGTAATAGAAGTGCCAGCTGTTCGCCCCTCTCCAACTGCTACACTCACAGAGGCTCAAAAGCATCACCGCACCCTGGCCCTTCACCATTTGGGGGATGGATCTCGTGGGACCCTTTACCCAGGCCAGCGGGCAGATAAGGTTCTCTTTGGTCATGATCGACCCTTTTTATAAGTTTTTGGAAGTCAATGCGCTAGCCAAGGTGACCTCCCAGGTGATCCGAAACTTCGTATGGGGAGAGATCATTTGTTGGCACAGGTTACTTAAGGCTAGTGTCACGGACAATGGGCCATAGTTCGCCAACACTGAATTCATCAATTTCTATGTCTAGCTCTGGATTGATCTTAGGTTCGCATCGGTTCACCATCACAAAAGCAACGAGAAGGTGGAGGCGGAGAGCAAGATCATCGTGAACTTATTAAAAAAGAAGGTGGATAATCTGAAGGGGAGTTGGGTGGAGCAACTCCCCTTGGTCCTTTGGGCCCTGAGAATCACTCCCAACACGGCCACGAGGGAGACCCCCTTCAAAATCTCCCATGGCTACGAAGCTGTACTCCCGCTATAGTTCGAGGTCAAGACATCGTGAGTAGTGGAGGCCGAGGAAGGTGGAGAAGGATGGAGGACCGCGAATGAAGACGAGTTGCAGCTCTCCCTGGATATGGTGGAAGAGTTGCGCGACTTGTAATCCATCTGATAGGAAGAGGTCAAGCGGCGGATGGACAAGTACTTCGACAAGCACATCAGGGTCAAGTAGTTTATAAAGGGAGACTTGGTCTTGAAAAAGGTCGATGCGGCCGGGAGGTCGGCATCTGTAGGTAAGTTGAATCCCAATAGGTAAGGTCCCTATATAATTAAAGAGGCATTAAAGTCGGGGGGGGGTTATCATCTCCAGAACATAGAGGGAGAGCCCCTCAGTCATGTCTGGAGTGATGATGACTTAAAACACTTATATCAATGAGAAAATAGTATAACAATGCTTTCCCCCATTCTTACATCACATTGATGATCTGCTTACTCGACATAAGAAATATGGTTCTTGGTTGGCCAAAATGAAAGTCCAGTTGATGCTCAACACCCCCGTCAAGCTCCTACTAGCTGATTAGGACGGTGGTAGTGCCCAGTGGATGGCCAAAATGAAAGTCCGGTTGATGCTCAACACCCGCCGCTAGGCTCCTACTAGCTGATTGGGCTGGTGGTAGCGTCCGGTGGTTAGCCAAGAGATAAGTCGGTTGATGCTCAACACCCATCATCAGGCTCCTACTAGCTGATTGGGCCGGTGGTAGCGCCTGGTGGTTGGCCAAGAGATAAGTCTTGTTAATGCTTAACACCCACCGTCAGGCTCCTACTTGCTGATTGGGCCGGTTAGCGCATGGTTGATGGCCAAGATATAAGTCTGGTTTGTGCTCAATACCCGTCGTCAGACTCCTACTAGCTGATTGGGCCGGTGGTAGCGCCCGGTGGTTGGCCAAAATGAAAGTCCGGTTGATGCTCAACACCTGCCGTCGGACTCCTACTAGCTGATTGGGCCGGTGGTAGTTCCCGGTGGATGACCAAAAGATAAGTCTGGTTGATGCTCAACACCCGCCGTTAGGCTCCTATTAACTGATTGGGCCGGTCGTAGCGCCCGGTAGATGGCCAAGAGATAAGTTCGGTTGATGCTCAACACCCGCCGTCAGGTTCCTACTGGCTGACAAGGGGAAGAAGGTGGAAGTTTCTAATAGCTCGACAGATAGAAAATTGGGAGGGGAGCGAACATTATCAAGGGCGAGCCCTCGAGGCAAGCTGGGGATCGCTCCTCCAAGCGAGATGGGGCTCGCCCCTCCAGGCGAGCTGGGTCTCACCCCTCCAGACGGGCTAGGTCTCGCCGCTCCCGCTTTGCAAACATTCCCCCCGACATCTGCGAGGCAACCCAGGTCGCGAAGGTCAGTCATACGGGATGCTCGCGAGCCCCTTGGACCGTCTTGGCTGAATGAGGCCTAGGTCACGCGAGCCGAACACCTCGGGCGTAGGTGGGAATGCGCCTAGACCTAAGACTCGCGAGCACTGCGGTGAAAGCTCTCTGAGTAAAGGAGGCGGATCGCCGCTCGCGGGCCGACTCCCTAAGGTCTTATCGTTTTCTAAGCTAAGTCCTTAAGATTCGCGTGATCTCACTAGCGATGTGTGGGTTCAGAGTCGGCGAGTGAGAGGATCAATCGTGTTGGATCGTGAATGCAGAGAACATTATCACAAGCAGTAAAAATAACACAAGTCAGAAGATCATCTATTCAGAAAAAAGATAGTGCATGCGTGTTCACAAAATATGGGCTCAGGCCGCATATAATTTATGGTGGTGATAAAAAAAAAGAAAATACATGACTACGAAAAGAAAAATGTACAACGTACGGGTCATTCAAGGCGAGTCCTCGTGCGGCGAGCTCTCTCGAAGGGGAAGGAGTCATCGCCCGGCTTCGGGACCGGGATGAATAATTCTGGGACAGCATCGCTCGCCGAGAACCCCGGACCCTCACTCGTCACCAAACCATCCCACTGTATGGTTTAAAGGGTGTACTTCACCGTCGTTGTTGATTTTAGTTGCAGCAACACGTCGAGCTCGTACTCAGTATACTGGGCAAGCCTGCCGCTATTGTTGGAGGGCAGCGATTGAGTCGCGGCTTCTAGTTCTCGTACCTACGTCCTCAGTGCCTCATTCTCTTTCTCAAGGGTGGCGATTTGAAAGCTAAGGAGCTTGGCTGTCGCCGCGTTCTGCAAGAAAAAAAGTGTTAGGGCGTGAAGATATCTACGAAAAAAGGAATTCTGTCGCGGGACTTACCCCCCCTAGGTATCCGGCGAGAATGGCGTCGGCCACGTCCGCCCTCTTCTTGTGCAGCTCTACCTCCTCCAGCACGAGACAGTGGGCTTCTTCTTTATCGGCAACATTCTTCTGAAGCGAGGCAGAATTCATCTCCACCTACATGCACCGGCGACCCACCATGTGAGAAAGCTACAGGCCGTGAAGCTGGGCTCGTGCGCTCTCATGCACGAGGGCTCGCGTGTTTTTCTCTTCAAAAATCACTGCGTCCTCCCGCGAGTATAGGCCAAAGGAAAAGGCAAATGCCTCCTCGCTGATTGTATCCTGATCCAGCCATCTCGGCAGCAGGGTCGAGATGGACGCCCGATTCTCCTCTTTGTCCCATAGTAGGAGGGGGGCGGCCAAGATCGTCGAGAGGCCGCTCACCATTTCCAAAATTTTGGTACCCCCTCGGCACGGGCTTATTGGCGGCCTCCTGTCCTCGCGCCTTGGAAGTATCGGCCGCCTCGCTAGGAGATCCACCGATAGAATCCCCCAAGGTGGCGGCCTTTTGAGGTTGATGGACCACGGGAGCTTTTCCCTTCTCCCAAGATGCGGGAAGTTCGCTACCCGTGGTCCTTAACTTCTTGGATGACGGCGGTTGAGGAGATTATCTGCGAGTGACCCACTTTTGAGAAGTAAGGGTGACAGATTCTCGTGATGCGCTGTAACATCCCATTTCCAGCTAGACTCCTAGGAGTGGTTTTGTCATGACTAGGTCATGACAAAACCCTAAGAAGCCCAAGAAGACCAAGTGAGCTTAAGCATGAAGGTGGAGATCACCATGGTCTGCAAATAGTATAATTCTAAACACTAGTTTAGGATGACCATAGGGCTTCACCATGACTCCATGGCCCCACCACAATATCCCTAAACTATTGGAAGGTCCATTAGAGCCCTAAGAGTCTATTGAAATCAACCCAAAGTGGTCAAATTGACCTAAGACCACCATAGGCCTAAATTGGACAAGGTGCCCTAACTAAGGGCAATGTTCCCCTAATATGCCCAACCGACCCTAACTAAGTCTTCTTAGACCTTAAGTGAGGTCAATGGGTCACCAAGGACCCATTGGGGACAACCCAAGAGGCTAAGTTGACCCAAGTAAACTCTAGCCCAAAAGTGGTCAAAGTGCCCTTACTAAGGGTCAAGTGACCTCCAAGGTGCCAAGTCAACCATACCCAACACTACCTAGACCTTAGGGGAAGCCAATGGGTCACCAAGGACCCATTGGGGTCAACCCAAATGGTCAATTTGACCAAGGTCAACTCAATCCTTGAAATAGGTCAAATTAGCCTAAATAGGCTAACCCAAGCTCAAGCCCTTTTCCATTTGGGCTAACCACCTCCTAATTAATTAATAGTATGAATTAGTGGGCTGCCAATAGGCTAGTGAGATGAACAAATTCGGCCTTGATGACTAGGAGAGATAAAACTCCATTTTACCCTTTAATGGAGGAGAGAGAAAGTGGTTTAAAGTGGCCATTCATGGCCAAGGGAGACTAAGGGCCTCTCCATTTGATTCCAAGGGCTGAATATATTCTCCCTCATTAGTTTTGAGGAGTTTAATAACCATAACCAGCCATAAAAGTGGCTGAATTTAATTTCTCTCATAAGGAAGAGAGAGAAAGAGGGGAGAGAAAGCCATTAATTGCCATGGGAGAGCAAGAGTTCCTCTCCAATTGATTCCAAAGCCTTGATTCATCTTCCCCTCATTATTTAGAGGAGACCAAGGGTTTTCATCAGCCTATAGGTGGCTGAATACAAGAAATATGCCATGGTAGAATTTCACCTTCATGGCCTTAAATGTTTTACCCTTTCCCCTCCCCACTTGGTGATCTATAAAAGCCCCTTAGAGCAAGATGAGAAGTTTACACTCTTGACCAAACGGATTAGAGTTGTTGTTCTTGCTGTAGGAGAAGTTCGGCAATGCCACCACACGCCATTGCAACCCGACGTTCATCTCGCCTCCAAACCGCGAACAAAGTCCTCCTCTACTTCTTCTTTTATGGGTAGATCTTAGGATCTTAGAAAAGAAGTTTGTGCTCAACAGAGCCGGACCTATCTCGCGTTTTCATGGAAAAACCATGAAAAATATATTTTGGGGTCCGCCGGAAACCGCCACCTCCAGCGGCCAAACCACCGCCGACCGATAGCCATCGTAAAAACATTTTTATAATATAAAAATTATGTATATAGTATATAAGGAAAAGATACATTAAATGGGTATATTTTGATGCTGCAAAATGAGGCACTTAGAGGCTGATTTAGGAAAAATGGTCAGTCACGAAAATTGTAGCCCTTCGAGTCTAGATTAATTAAAATTAATTTCAACTCGTTTGGGTAAGTGGTTTTACCGCATCACCCGTTTTAGTGGGGGCTATACCTAGAGTTGGGCAGAAACTTAATAAATGCCCACTCTTCGTCCCTTGTCCAAACGACCTGAAATTTGGGCAAGGGGTTACCCATAGCCATACATAGAGTCTTTCCAAAAATGGGAATTTTTGGAGATACTTTGCCTAAGGTTTTTATTTTAATTTAATAAAGTTAGAGTAATTTATTTAAGTGGTCAAATGACCTCCAAACCCTCCCAAATTTTGGTCACTGGTCCCTGGCTATAAAACCTAGCTCTGTAAAAAATTCCAACTCATTTGGATGAGTTTTGGGTAGGAAATCAACTATCCTTAACTAGACATTAATGAGGCATTTTTGAGTAAAAAGTGCACTAAGAGGTTGGAACGATCAAATCACCTCAACAGAGGCTAATATTTTGACCACTGACTTAGAAGGGTTATTATAACCCAATTGGAGAAAAATGGTGTGGATTAGGGTTGATTTACTCTAGGATCCAAACTCAAACCCTAAATGGAGGGTTTTGAGGGTTGTGAAGGACATGGGGGCAACTGCCCTCGTATTGCCTTGAAATTCAGTAGAGTCGACGTTAGCATAATATAAATCATCTATATGGAAGCTCGGAGGATTTGGAGATAGCTAGATACCTCAAAACCCTAGCCTTAGTTTAGGGGAAAAATCTCAAATAAGTAAAACCAGTTACTAAACATTATCTAAAAGCTGTAAAACTCGAGTAGAATGAGTTTTGGAATGGGTTAAACCTATAGATATTTTACTAGAATTTTATGATGTTTATCTCTAGCACTTAATTTGTGAAGTTTGCTATAGCCCTAATTGAAGTTTTAATTATTTAGATCTTTCTTTTCATTGAAACCCTATGAAATCTTGGAAGTAAATGTTTTAGGTCAGAATGGTTGCTCCTGAATTTTTGTATAATTTTTAGTTGAGTAAATCTAGTACTTAGATTCACAAATGTTAAAAAGGGGTTTATGGTTTAAAAATTAATTATCGATGATATTGCTATTGCAAAATTATGAGGCTTAGGAATTGAGACTTTTAAGCCATTATATGCTTGTAGACATTTATTCATGATTTTTTGAATCTTAGTTACGATATTTTCTTTACAAGTCCACCTTATGGAGATTTTTGATAATTAATTTATTCAGAGATTAATACTTGCTGAAAAATTATGAAACTTGGCCAATGCTATTTTTAAGGTTGTATCTGAATAGTATAATTAATTTATAATTTTTGGATGGATATTCTCTGTACTTGATTCATAAATAACGAAAGATAGAAAATATTGCTAAAATAGTTTTAGTGCCTTTTTGATGATAGAAAATTGTGATACTTTGGATTTACCATATTGAGATAACATAATATTTATAAAAATTTTGTTTGATATCTTGCATGAGTACTTAGGGTAGTTCATGTTCAAACCGGTAGCCCTTGAAATTTTTGCGGAAATTAATTAAATGCCAGATAAATTAGGAAAAATTATAATTTTCTGATTAATTATATTATGATATACCTCCAGTAAATAAGTTAGGACATTTGGATGAGTTTTGAATCATGTCATATCTGGTTCGACATATAACATAAGATAGTCTACAATTAGCAATTTGTGTTAACAGTCATACGATATGAAGGGGCACAGCATTGGAGTTAGTTAATCTGCCAAATTGGATGGATGTGAAAGTGTTCACCATATAAGGATGGGAAGGTTAGTGAGAAGTGGTGTTGGCTAGAGTTAAGAGATACTCGGGTTCGACGAAAGATCGTCTTTCCCGAAGAGAAGAAGGTTAAAAATCACACTAGGTTAGTCTATCGTAATATGAGAAGGGAATGAGTAAAGGGAATCAACCAATAACAATAAATGTCTTGCGAAAGGGAACGATGGGCTTCAGCTACCATCATAGTTCCTAGTGCCCTTTGAGAGCCTTCACGGTATATATCGGGGGCAGTCCTGGGTTAACGTAAACTGTATTAACAAACTGAAAAGAGTAACTTAGTAATTAGGGTCTCACATTTCACAAACACTGTTAGCACATGAAGATTGTTGTGAGCTTCGGCTCGATTAGTTAAGAGATGGACGTTTTGGTCCGGGGAGTTTCGGCTCGATTGTTTGAGACAGACGTTTTAGTCCGGGGAGCTTCGGATCGGTTTTTATTAAATACGTTAAATTACATGTGCATAAAAGGAAAGGAAATTAAGGTGGTGGGTCTTCGGTATTGGAGGGTAGATGTACCGACACCAATACGCTGACTCGGCAAGTGTGGTTAGCACTTCGTCAATAGAAGTCCGGTGCGCCAGCCAGCAAGAGTACGCAGGAGTCCGCATCGTGCACCAAGCGTTGAGGCATAAGATAGGTCTGACCGGTAGTGCTTTACTGGTTTAGAGGTGGGCGAGAGCCAACCCACCGCTTCAGTCTGCCACTACGGAGGTATCCTGGGAGGTAACATCTCCGAAAGGGGGAACTAAAGGTTTGTGTGCACAGAGTCGGGTGTGTGAGTTGCACTTGCATGTTTATATTCATACCCACTAGCATGGCATAGCATAGTCGTTACATTTAACCCCTGACACCTAATGTATAAGTGGAATGAGACGCTTATACAATAGGCCTTGCAAAACGACCCCTTGGTCTATAAGCTTGTGTGGGCAAGTTTATAAATTAAGGTCAAATTATATATATATATATATATTGTTATTGATAACCGACACCCCAACGTATAAGTGGTATGAGACACTTTATACGATGGGAGCCTTGCAGAAGATCTCTTGGCTTAGGTGCTTCCGCACATAAGTTAAGGTTACATTTCCTACTTTCTATTTCTGTCATATTTGCTATAGAATTGCTAGCATAGGTCCGCTGTCACCTGCTTTTGATTTATTCTCCACCTTCATGTCTTTCCCTTTCTTCCTCTCCACTCGGTACTTAGGAGCCATGGGGGAAGGGGTGGGGGATTATAGGACTTAGTCTTATAGACTAACAGTTTTCGGACCACATCATTTAGGGGATCGTGGAGCCCAGCATGGAGGAGCAGCCCCGGAGGTCGGCCCGTTTGGAGATAGGTCAGTCTAGCTCAGGAGTTCAGCCAGCTGGGACTGTGAGTCCTGACTAATAGTAGATGTTATAGTTTGCTTCCGCTTGAGTGACCTGTAGTGAGGATTATGATGTATCAGGCATAAGCCCTTACTTTCAGTACCTTTTATACTATTTTTGTGGACTCTCCCTTCGTGGAGATATTATTACTTTCATGTGATTATTGTGGACTAGTATTTGAGTTTCACCCTTACTCTTTACCTTTACTGCTTTTCAGTGATCGAATTGGACGGCAGAATCAGCGCTTTGTGGTGACGACCCTTCAGGGCGTGAAGGTGTCACCGCAAAACGACGGTTCTGGTCCTAAGACCCTGGTGATTAAAAAGAAAAAAATTGGGTCTTATAAGTGGTATCAGAGCAAACCTCGATCGGAAAAGTAGAAGTCCACTAACCCTGGGTCACTCTCGCGCGAGCTTAGTTTGAGGACAAACTAACAGCGGAAGTAGTTGTGTACCCATAAGGGAAATCACATGTAAAAGTCCACTTCATCATTAATTGGAATTCTTCTTTGTAGCCTACAGCAAACCCTTCCCCCACAGGGAGCACCTCCGACTGCGAAGATCTCATCTTATAATTCTCTAACCAACGAGTTAGACTCAACCCACTAGGACTTACGACTAACCATGACGACTTAAAGTATTCCCTAGTTCAAAATAGACCTTGGGTATGAACTTGGTTAAGGTAAGGAGATACCCAAAGAGAATAAAGGTGGAGTTTAGTACGAGAATGACTACCTAAGACATAAACTCAGGTGTCCCTACTGTCCCAATCAAGGATTACTCAAACTGGTAGGACGGCCTTAAGGAGAATTGAGGCAAATGATCTATTAGCAGAATGACAGAAGTCATTTTATCTCGACCCTCGTAGCAGTAACAAAATTACATGGAGGCAACCACCGAGACAAACACTGAGGGTCGGATAGGAATTCAAGTTCGGAAGAAACCCATTTGGGATTGGGAACATTTTGACCCCGATAAGGTCGTCGTAAATGTGACTCATAGAGTTTAAAGTATGGAGTATATTGACGAGTTTCAGGGTGGAACCCCAAGTCGAAGATTGATGTCCTAGGGATTGTGCACCCAGCTAGGACTGATATTGCATGGTAATATCAAAGATACTTAGCCCAAGGTAGGTATGGGCTTATCTTTTATTTATTGGGGGCTTATCTTTTGTTTATTGGGGACTTATCCTTTGTTTATTGGGCAAATTAGTATTGACTTGGGTTTCCTTAGACCTAATTTAGAGAATGCGACGTAACAAACATAGTGAGGTTGAAGTCGATATAATTTGACGTTATTCACGCGAAGATAAGATTTTGTAAAAACATGTTTGGAATGTTGACCTGTAGCATTACCAAGACAAGGACATAGTAATAAGACGCAGTAATTTCGAGGATTAACTATTATCATGTAAAATTAGATGACGGATAACAAGATTCAAGATATCTGAGAAGGTAAAAATTTAATCGCTATGTTGTATCATCGAAAATATGGTGTATCTCAGAACATGTACCCCCGGAGTGAAGAAAGGTGTCATGGGTTTGGTGATGCACGGTAATGTACGTCAGTTGATGTAGGCTTTGTGAAAGAATTTTTGGGGAACTATTACAGCCACTGCCCAAGTTGGAGTAGATGTTCGAGGGTATAATTAGGGTCTGTTCGGCAGGACGGAATCGGTTTTCTGGAATTGGCTTTGGGCCACAGTAAAACCAATACATGTGTTCGGCGGGACGGAATTGGGAGGGAATTGGTTTTTAAGTTAAAACCGCCGGTTTTAACCCTAGGCGAAAATCACAAGCCCCCAATTCTTACCTCTTGCGGCCGGCATTCGCGATATTTCTCTCCCCCGACAGAACTCCTTCGCCCCCGATTCGCACCCAATGAAACCAGCGGCAATCCTCCGGCGAGTCATCCTCCCCAACTTCCGCAACAGGTATACCTCCTCCTCTTCTTCCTCCTCTTCTCTACTTCTACACCGTCTTCTTTCCTTGTTCTTCTCCGCCGTTCGGATTATAGATCCACTCAATAGAAGCCGCCGAACACATGTATTACATTTCTTCTTCCCCGATCTAGGGTTTGCCTTCCCCGCTCTTCTTCTTCTTCACCTTTCTTCTTCCTCCACTACAACTAGGCCGAAGTTCCCTCTCTTAGGCCGAACGGGTACACGATGTAGGGTTTGCCTTCTCCACTTCTTCCTTCTCCCTTCTTCTTCCTCCTCTCTTCTTCATTTTTGGTGTGAAATGCGACACACAGTATGTATCCACTAAGGAATCAGTCGCCATATTTCTACATATTTTAGCACATAACACAAAGTTTTGAATTGCTGGTGGCACATTTATCCGAACAACAGATACTATTAGCAGGCACTTCAACAATGTCTTGAATGCAGTTCTAAGACTCTCAAACGATTACATTCGATTGCCTGGAAACAGAGAATAACACAAATCTAAATGGTTCACAGATAGCATTGGTTCTTTAGACGGTACACATATTGGCATAACTGTACCCATTGAAGATCAGGGCAGATATCGAAACCGTAAACGGGCTATCACCACAAATGTGCTTGATAATATCAAGCGTGATATATTCATGCGGCTACCTGAACACATGAAGGGCGTATGGCTGCGAATGTAGTTTGAGCGCTAGATTTGTGACATATATATATGTTTGAATTTTTAATTATGGACAATGTTTATGCGACAGAACATCATTATAATTCTGAACTTTAATTATCAGTACTAGTTAGCTTTGCTTGTTTAAATATTAAAATTTTAATTTCAGAAAGCCAATTCCATTGTGCAGCCGAACAGCTTTAACATATCAATGACAATTCTATTCACTGAATACCTTCCTGCAGCCGAACAACATAATTTGTTTTCAGCACAAAACCAATTCATGCAGATATTGGTTTTCTGACCAAAGCCAATTACAGAAAGCCAATACCTGCGCGCCAAACGGACCCTTAGGGATTTTCATACACAGGATTCCTCATCCCCACTCCAGGCATAATTATAAAGGGAACATCGAGGATAGACTGGCCGAGGAATCTAGGGTCACCCCGACCCGGAAGAAAACTCCCATGGTTATTTCTTGAAGTTTGGGAGTAGAAGTATGTTATCATGGTATGCTTAAGGTGATCATGTCAAATCAGGATGGATAGTGTACGTCCAAGTAGAAAATGTCAGTCCAGGCTTATCTGGACTCTCGGCCGACATTTAACACAGCTCTCCACCCTCGTACGGAGGTACAGGATTCCACTGTCATGGATCTAGGATGAGGATCCAAAGGCACTCAACTCATAATTTATGAAGAACCCCGACACCTGGGTTGTAACAACCCATTTTCGGCTAGACCCCTAGGAGTCGGTTGGTCGTGACAGAACCCTAGGAAGCCCAAAAATTGAAATACATCGACCGAGATTTCGGGTCACGGGTTGGTCACGCCCGTGACAGACCCGTCACGCCCGTGACCTAGGGCGTGACTCCTTCGACGATCGTCGATCTCAGGGAGACGATCGTCGGGCGTAGAATTTTCAACCCGAGCCTGTCACGCCCGTGACCTATGTGTCACGCCCGTGACCTAGGTCGTGACCCCTTCGATGATCGTTGATCTTAGCGGGACGATCGTCGAAGCGCAGAATTTGCGTCATGGCCCTGTCACGCCCGTGACCCAGGTGTCATGCCCGTGACCAAGGGCGTGACCCCCTTCGACGATCTTCGATCTCAGCGAGACGATCGCCGAGCGCGGAATTTGCCTCATGACCCTGTCACGCCCGTGACCCATGTGTCACGCCCGTGACCTAGGGCGTGACCACCCTTCGACGATCGTCGATCTCAGTTCGACGATCGTCGAACTCAGAATTGGCCACCCGGGCTTGTCACGCCCGTGACCTATGTGTCATGCCCGTGATCAAGGCCGAAACGTCAGCCAGACTGGAAATTTCGGTAACTGACGTCATAATCAATTCTGATTATGGGAATGCACAGCAGGAATATTTATGGGCCGTTTCCGTCTCTAATAATTTAATAGAAAGAGAGAGTGAGGTCCAATAGAAAATCGCCACCTGGATCAGCCATTTCATCTTCCACCTTTTCCTCTTCCCTACATCATAACGAAAACGTTATTAAGAGAAACATTCATGGCCATGAATGTTTCATCCTTTCCCCTCCCCACTTGGAGATCTATAACAGCCTCCTTAGAGCAAGAGGAGAAGGTTACATGCTCGATCAAACGGATTCAGATTGCTGCTCTTGCTGTTGAAGAACTTCGGTAACGCCGCCACCGCGCCATGACAATCCGACGTTCATCTTGCCTCCAGCCCGCGAACAAGGTCCTCCCCTCCCTCTTCTTCTGCGGATAGATCTTAGAAATCATTAGGAGAGATATCGGGCTCAAAAGAGCCGGATCGGGTGAGCGTTTCCATGGTTTTCCAAAATTTCATGGTGGCGGGTTCGCTGGAAACTGCCTCTCCGGCGGCCGTGCCGCCGCCCGACGGTAGCCCTCACCTCAACAGAGGAGGTGGTGGTGGTGGCCGGCCTGGGAGATGGCTGGGTGGCCAGGAAATGGTTTTAGAAAAGCTACAGGTTTCAAGTTTTTTTTTTGGGTTGCTGGTTCGGGCTAAAGAAGAAGATGAACAGTAGCATTTTATTATATTATATATTGTATAATTAGGAATTAATTCTCTTTACTATGCACTAGGTTTAAACTGAAAATTATTGCCCGTAGGGGCTGAAACATAAAAAGTAGTTAACATAGAAAATATAGCCCTTGAAGTCTAGTTTAATTCAAAATTGATTTCACTCGATTTGGAGTCCTGGTTAGACCACAACACACTTTTTGGTGAGGTCTATCCATAGGGCTGTCTTGACCTTAGAAAAATTCCCCACTCCAATCTAGTCATCAAAATGACTTGAAATTTGGGGTGTGGCCTAATCTTACCTATATCTAAGTAATATCCAAAAATTAGGATTTTTGGAAAATATTTTTCTATATTTTTTAGAAAAATTCAATAATCCTAGTATAATTTAATTAGATGGCTAAATGACATCCAAACCCTCCCAAATTTTGGTGAGTGGTCCCTGGGTTTATCATAAGTTTCTGGTATAAATTTCATCTCATTTGGAGATGTTTTTATTAGGTTTGTGTCCAACCCTAGGTTGATCCTTATAGGATAATTTAGGATCAAACACCCCCTTGGTATTTGGGTGGTCATATCACCTCAACAGAGGCTGATATTTTGTCCAAAGGCTGTTTAGGGCATGACACACCCTCCAAGGGAGTTGGGGTGGTTTTGTGTAGGGTAGCCCTAGAACCCTAGGGAAAATCCCTTAATGGTGGTTTTTGGGGTTGTGAAGGTCATGGGGTCAAATGACCTTGGACTAACTTAAAATTTGGTGGAGAGAACCATAGGGCCAGTATAGTTCTCTGGACAAAAGTTTAGGGTATTTGGAGACATCTAGGCCACCTAAAATCCTAACCCTAGTTTAAGTCACCAACCTTAATTTGAATTATTAAGCTGTCAATTGAACTTTAAATCAAGTAAAATTGGAGTAGGGTAATTTTCTAATCTAAATAGCCATGTTATAATTTTGTTGAGATTTTTGGGTTAATTTATACAGTACTTCATTTACAACTCTAATTGTGCCCTAGATATTTATTTTGATGATTATGGAATTTCTGTTCATTGTAATGTTATGAAATCTTGGATTAGGGCATATCAAAGCATGTTATACCTTCTATATTTTTCTTGGAAATTTTAACTGATTATTTTGGGTACATATTGCTTTAACGTACTAATTGTGACGTGGAGTCAAAAATACAAATAATGTCCAATTACTATCTGAAAAATTATGAAATTTAGTCAGTGGGTGTTTCAAACCATGATAGTCACCCTGTAATTTTATATGGATTTTTAGATAATTAAATATAGTACCTCTATCACTAAGCTAGGAAAATTAGTGTTTTACATTAAAATAAATTCAGAGCCCAAATATTAGATAAAAATTATGGGACTTGGTTTCTGATAGTTTTAGGTCACCATAAAGCTTATATAAATTTATTGTGATTTTTAGATATATATTTACAGTACTTGCTTCACAATATAGTAAAAGTGGCCTAAAATGGTAAATTAGGAAATGTAGGCCTAAACACCTCTGAAGTTTCTCAAAATTTGGAATTACTGCTTAAATGCCTCATTGGATTTTTACTGATTTTATGATGATTTACTGTTGTCTCATTAGTGCACTTCATGTTCATACTAGGGCATTGGGAGGCTGAGAATAAATAAATTAAATGCCAGATGAAATAGGAAAATTATTATTTTCTGGATTTAGACTAATTATATCGTGGTAGACCTCCAGTAAATATTATAGGAGATTCGGAAGACAATTTGGAGTACTACCCCTTGCATACCTCGTAAAGCTTAGGATGGTTTGCGTTTAGTAAAACCACGGAAACTGAACTAGAGCGGATAATGAACTTTGGGAGATGGAATTTTGGTAGTTGCTGGTTGGTTAGGGCAAGCTAAGTTAAGTTCATTATTGGAGGTCAGGATAAGTAGAATGTGAGACTGGTTAAGGATAAGGGCGTACGGGAACGACGAAAGATCGTCCACCCCGAGTAGTAGTGGAAGTCTTAATACGCTAGGGCCAGATCTAAAGTAACTTAAAAAGGGATCGGGTAATGGGTATCAACCAATAAAAATAAGTGCCTTGCGAAAGAGAACGGTGGGCTTCAGCTACCATCATAGTTCCTAGTGCCCTTTGAGAGCCCTTCATGGGGAATACTGGGGGCAGTCCTGGGCTAACGTAAACCGTAGGAATAATAAATTTAAGAGCAACTAGTATAATTAGGGTTGCACACACATACACCCCGATAGCTAGGAAGGTATAATAATTGGTTTGGTTGCCATTCAGACGGTAGCTCTGAAGGTAGATACACGGACGGGACAGTCCGGGGAGCCGAGGGCTTGAGGGTTCGAGTACAGAATAAAGGTGGTGGGTCTTCGATATCTGATTGTCGTTCACACCGGCATCGGTATGTTGACTCGGCGGTGTGGGACACTTAGCCAAAGAAAGTCTGGTGGGTATAGCCAGCAGTAGTACACGGATACTCTAGGTTGTGTTCTTCTAGGGGCGTACGGAAGGGCTAGGCCCGGTAGTGTGGATACCCGCCTAGGAGTGGGGGGCTGACCCACTGTCTCCGTTTGCCACTACAGAGGTTCCTGGGAGTGAAGCTAGCTGCCCGAACAGGGGGAACTAAAGGTCTGTGCGCATAGAGTCGTGTGCGTGTGTTGCACTTGCATGAATCATGGCATAGCATATCACTACACTCATATTTGCATACAACCGACACCCCAACGTATAAATCGGTATGGGACTTTTTATACGATGGGAGCCTTGCAGAAGACCCCTTAACTTATAAGTTTGTATGTGCATTCATATAAGTTAAGGTTACTTACTTATTTACTTGCTTGTTTACTTACTGTTCTCTAGCTGCCTTTTTATACAATTGCTACTTACTACTTCTCTTCTTTACCACTTACTACCATAGGATTGCTAGTTGTACTTTGTTCTAGATAGTTGTTAGAATAACTCCCATGTCACCTGCTTGATTATTCTCCACCTTTGTAACTTCCCTTTCCTCCTCTCCGCTCGGTGCTCAGGAGTCGTGGGGGGAGGGGTAGGGGATGATAGGGCTTAGTCTTTATGACTAATGGTTTTCGAACCATAACATTACAGGAGCTCCGGATGGGAGACAGGGACCAGCAGTCCAGGGACCAGCACCAGCGGAGTACGGTACGCATGGAGGTGGGTCAGTCTAGCACCGGTGCACCTGCGACCAACTCCGTGAGTGATTAGTACTTTTATAGCTTCTACGATGAGTGATTTGTAGTGAGGACTCTGATGTACCGGGCTCGAGCCTGTTTATCTATATTTCATCTGAACTGTATCTTGCAGTACTTCTGTTATCTATTTCCTATTATTATCTACTGATGGACTGGATGTGATTTCACTTTTATACCTGCTTCTGTGGACTTGTTTACATTTATGTGTAATTACTTCTATCTCTTGTGATCGAAAAGGGCCGGCAGAATTGGCGTTTTGTAGTGGCGGCCTTCCCGTGAGTCGGTGCCACCGTAAAGCGGCAGTTCTGGGCTAAGACCCCGGTGTCGAGAAAAGAAAAAAAAGGGGGTATTACATGGGTGTGACTAATTCACGATAGGATGCTGGAGGCCCAGAACAGACCAGCCAAATATTATGATGCGCGACATTTCCAAGTAGAGTCTCAAGATGGAGACTATGATTCCTGAATATACGTCTGGTGCAAGGATTCTCGCGGGTACGTGGGCAGAAGAAGCTCAGTCCATAGAATATGGGGTGTTATAGGATCCGGGAGCAGATCGGCCCATTGGCTTATAGGCTGGAGCTACCGCCGGAGTTAGCGGGTTTGCATGATGTATTCCACATCTCCTTTCTCAGGATGGCTCTACTACGGCCGGAACAGCAGGTTCTTGGCATAGATGGCTCGACATGTTTTGATCAATCGGTAACAAGATGAGTCGGTCAGGATAGATGACACAGCGGTACGGGTCTTGCGGCACAAGAAGGTCCCACTGGTCAAGGTCTTGTAGACGAACCATTGGCAGGAGGATCATACCTGAGAGCCACCGAATCTAATGGAGCGGAGGTACCCGGATCTCTCCGGGTAAAGTATACATTCAACTTCCTATGGGATGTTACAAGCAGTTACCCTCAGTAGAAACCCAGCAGGCCTAACTTGAATTTCGAGGACAAAAATTTTTGTTTTTTGTTTATTGGGATTTGTAAGATCCCATTTCCAGCTAGACCCCTAGGATTGGTTTTGTCATGACTAGGTCATGACAAAACCCTAAGATGCCCAAGAAGACCAAGTGAGCTTAGGCATGAAGGTGGAGATCACCATGGTCTGCAAATAGTAGAATTCTAAACACTAGTTTAGGATGACCATAGGGCTTCACCATGACTCCATGACCCCACCACAATATCCCTAAATAATTGGAAGGTCCATTAGAACTCTAAGGGTTTATTGAAATCAACCCAAAGTTGTCAAATTGACCTAAGACCACCATAGGCCTAAATTGGGCAAGGTGCCCTAACTAAGGGCAATGTGCCCCTAATATGCCCAACCAACACTACCTAAGTCATCCTAGACCTTAAGTGAGGTAAATGGATCACCAAGGACCCATTGGGGACAACCCAAGAGGCTAAGTTGACCCAAGTCAACTCTAGCCCCAAAGTGGTCAAAGTGCCCTTACTAAGGGTCAAGTGATCTCCAAGGTGCCAAGTCAACCATACCCAACCCTACCTAGACCTTAGGAGAAGCCAATCGGTCACCAAGGACCCATTGGAGTCAACCCAAATGGTCAATTTGACCAAGGTCAACTAAATCCTTGAAATAGGTCAAATTATCCTAAATGGGCTAACCCAAGCTCAAGCCCTTTTCCATTTGGGCGAATCACCTCCTAATTAATTAATAGTATGAATTAGTGGGCTGCCAATAGTCTAGGGATATGAACAAATTCGGCCTTGATGACTAGGAGAGATAAAATTCCATTTTACCCTTTAATGGAGGAGAGAGAAAGTGGTTTAAAGTGACCATTCATGGCCAAGGGAGACTAAGGGCCTCTCCATTTGATTCCAAGGGCTGAATATATTCTCCCTCATCAGTTTTGAGGAGTTTAATAACCATAACCAGCCATAAAAGTGGCTGAATTTAATTTCTCTCATAAGGAAGAGAGAGAAAGAGGGGAGAGAAAGCCATTAATGGCCATGAGAGAGCAAGAGTTCCTCTCCAATTGATTCCAAAGCCTTGATTCATCTTCCCCTCATTATTTAGAGGAGACCAAGGGTTTTCATCAGCCTCTAGGTGGCTGAATACAAGGGATATGTCATGGCCGAAATTCATCTTTTCATGGCCTTAAATGTTTTACCCTTTCCCCTCCCCACTTGGTGATCTATAAAAGCCCCCTTAGAGCAAGATGAGAAGTTTACACTCTTGACCAAACGGATTAGAGTTGTTGTTCTTGATGTAGGAGAAGTTTGGCAATGCCACCACGCGTCATGGCAACCCGACGTTCATCTCGCCTCCAAACTGCGAACAAGGTCCTCCTCTACTTCTTCTTTTATGGGTAGATCTTAGGATCTTAAGATCTTAGAAAGAAAGTTTGTGCTCAACGGAGCCGGACCTATCTCGCGTTTTCATAGAAAAACCATGAAAAATATATTTTTGGGTCCGTCAGAAACCGCCACCTCCGGCGGTCAAACCACCGCCGACTGATAGCCATCGTAAAAACATTTTTATAATATATAAATTATGCATATAGTATATAAGGAAAAGATACATTAAATGGACGCATTTTGATGCTGCAAAACGAGGCAATTATAGGCCGATTTAGGAAAAATTGCCAGTCACAAAAGTTGTATCCCTTCGAGTCTAGATTAATTTAAAATTAATTTCAACTCGTTTGGGTAAGTGGTTTGACCGCAGCACCCGTTTTAGTGGGGGCTGTACCTAGAGTTGGGCAGAAACTAAAATGAATGCCCACTCTTCTTCCCTTGTCCAAAGGACCTGAAATTTGGGCAGAGGGTTACCCTTAGCCATACCTAGATGCTTTCCAAAAATGGGAATTTTTGGAGATACTTTGCCTAAGGTTTTCGTTTTAATTTAATAAAGTTAGATTAATTTATTTAAGTGGTCAAATGACCTCTAAACCCTCCCAAATTTTGGTGAGTGGTCCCTAGCTATAAAACCTAGCTCTGTACAAAATTCCAACTCATTTGGATGAGTTTTGAGTAGGAAATCACGTATCCTTAACTAGGCATTAATGAGGCGTTTTTGAGTAAAAAGTGCACTAAGAGGTTAAAACGGTCAAATCACCTCAACAGAGGCTGATATTTTGACCACTGACTTAGAAGGGTTATTATAACCCAATTGTAGAAAAATGGTGTGGTTTAGGGTTGATTTACTCTAGGAACCAAACTCAAACCCTAAAGGGAGGGTTTTGAGGGTTGTGAAGGACATGGGGGCAAATGCCTTCGTATTGCCTTGAAATTCAGTAGAGTCGACGTTAGCATAATATAAATCATCTATATGGAAGCTCGAAGGATTTGGAGATAGGTAGAAACCTCAAAACCCTAACCTTAGTTTAGGGGAAAAATCTCAAATAAGTAAAACCAGTTACTAAACATTATCTAAAAGCTGTGAAACTCGGGTAGAATGAGTTTTGGAATGGGTTGAACCTATAAAAATTTTACTGGAATTTTATGATATTTATCTCCAGCACTTCATTTGTAAAGTTTGCTATAGCCCTAATTGAAGTTTAAATTATTTAGATCTTTCTATTCATTGAAACCCCATGAAATCTTGGAAGTAAATGTTTTAGGTAAGAATGGTTGCTCCTGAATTTTTGTATAATTTTTAGTTGAGTAAATCTAGTACTTAGATTCACAAATGTTAAAAAGGAGTTTTATGGTTTAAAAATTAATTATGGATGATATTGTTGTTGTAAAATTACGAGGCTTAGAAATTGAGACTTTCAGGCCATTATATGCTTGTAGGCATTTATTCGTGATTTTTAGAATCTTAGTTACGACACTTTCTTTACAAGTCCACCTTATGAAGATTTTTGATAATTAATTTATTCAGAGATTAATACTTGCTGAAAAATTATGAAACTTGACCAATATTATTTTTAAGGTTGTATCTGCATAGTATAATTATTTTATAATTTTTGGATGGATATTCTCTGTACATGATTCATAAATAACGAAAGATAGAAAATATTGCTAAAATAGTTTTAGTGCCCTTTTGATGATAGAAAATATTGATACTTTGGATTTACCATATTGAGATAACATAATATTTATAATAATTTTGTTGGACATCTTGCATGAGTACTTAGGGTGTACAACCTCGGGCTCACGGGAGGGAACTCAGCAGAGAGGGGCCTAAAGGTGGGTCCACTCGCGATAGGCGAGAGGAGCCCAAAGGTGGGTCCACTCGCGATAGGCGAGAGGAGCCCAAAGGTGGGTCCACTCGCGATAGGCGAGAGGAGCCCAAAGGTGGGTCCACTCGCGATAGGCGAGAGGAGCCCAAAGGTGGGTCCACTCGCGCTAGGCAGGAGGAGCCAAAGTCGAGTCCATTCGCCTAACAGGCGGGGGTCAAGGGAAGATTTTCTATATGGCGACGAAGGGTCTCGCCTGCGGGGTGGTGCTTTCAGCCGCAAGGTGGTCCTCTCGCCGAGCACCGGTTCGGCAGGAAGAGATAAGGCCGGTTCAACAATTGGGTAGAAACCGGTTCAGTTGGCAAACGGTTCATCCTTTTTAGCCTTTTTTACTCTTTTACCCTTGGTGGTCTGCCCATAGCCCTTCAGAACAGCGGAGTTTGGCTGTTGGCAGACCCAGCCCAGGGTATTCTGGTAATTTCACAGGTGCTTGATTTGGTTATTTGCAGTTCGAATCCTGATGCCTATAAATAGACCGGTAAGGTGTCTGAGAAAAGGGTGTGGAACCTTCTTTTTCTCTCTTACTCAGGCACCTAGCTCAGCATTGGCTAGAGAGGGGGAGAATTTCCAGTTCTTCCGGGTAAGCGGTGGGACCTCCGAGCTGAAGCCCCCGGTCTGTTCCTTTAGGAGTTCTGTTGGGAGCGTGGTCCAAAGAAAGTAAGCGTGAGCTGCAGCCTTAGATCCGAGCTTTTAGGAGAAACTAACTCTGCCAGTTTCAACATTTTTGGTGCGGTGAGCGTGGATCGTAGCCTACGCCGAAGAACTTTGGATCATCTCATGGAAGGAGATCTGGGAGGAGGAGATGAGGGTGGGGGAGATGAGGGCGGGTCCCAAAACCCAGGAGGATATGTTGGGAGAAAAGAATTCATGGCGTCCATTGGGGGGATCATGGGGATGTTGCAGCAGATCTCGCAGCGAGGCGAGTGCGTGACCCCCCCTACCTCAGGCGCCGGGCCTCTCGCCTCCGAAAGGAGTCGTCTCGGCAAGGGTGGGCGAGGATGCGCCAGGGGGGCGGCCTGGAAAGGAGAAGATGGTGGAAGGAAACAGGCGAGATCTGGCAGGAAGGGAGTTGTTCCCCAGCCCGGCGAGCGCCGTCTCGCCAATGGACCTCGTCGCGCGAGTGGAGACGGCGAGACCCCTGGCGAGAGGGTCCCCCTTTTGCGAGCTGGTTCTTTCGGCTCCCGTCCCGGAGGGGTTCCATGAGCCTGAGATGGTTTATTATGTGGGGAAGGATGATCCCCTCCAACACTTGCAATGGTTCGAAGATGCGGTCTCCATCAGGCCGATGACGGATGCATTCAAGTGCCGCCTTTTCGCGATCACCTTGAAGGACAAGGCCCGGGACTGGTTTCATCAACTCCCGGCAGGGTCAATATATGGTTTTGAGGACTTGAGTAGGAGTTTCTAGCTGCGCTTCTCGACCTCGAAGAAGAGGAAGAAAAACCCAGAGTCCATCTTCCTGATCAAGCAGAAGGCAGACGAGTCTTTAGCCCAGTACGTGGATCGCTTCCAAGAGGAAATCCTGGACATTCAGGAGGTGCCAGGATTTGCTCTCCAAATGGCCTTTACTATAGGTCTCAGGGAAGGCTTCTTCAAAATGAGCCTCACCAGGAAGGCACCCCTATCATTTGAAGGGTTGATGGAGAAGGCAGCCAAGGAGATAGCGATGGAGGAAGCAAACCCGGCTTTTGCCAAGAAACTAGCAAGGTTAACGGAGGTAGAGTCCAGAGAACCAGGAGCAGCGAGGCAGCAGGAAGGGAGGAGAAGGGAGGAGCCAAGGGGGCCGACACATCAGGAGTTGGGTTGGAAGCAACCGGAAGGCCCTGTTCAAGGGCAATGGAGAGGTCTTCCCCCGGGGGGAAGGAACTACTACCAGGGAGGAGCAGGAAGGTTACCACAGCTGGGGTGGAGACATGGTCCTAGGCCACTCCCACCCCCGCCTCACCAAGCTATGGCTATAGGCCGGGGAAGAGGAAGAGGAAGAGAGCGAGGAAGGGGAGGAGCAGGAGCAGGGAGAAGAAGGAATCACCAAGAAGGGAGGCAGGAGGGGGAAGTAGCTATGCCATTCTGTTACTTCCATGAGGAGGAAGGTCACGCGACAGCTACTTGTCCAGAATTTCTAGAGCTGAAGGGGAGAAGAGGAGCGGGAGAGCAGCAGCCACCAGCGCGGATAGTAGAGATGACCGGAGTGGGGGAGGAGGATAGATGTGTAGATCAGTCAGATGTGGGGGATAGAGGGGGGATCAGGGTGATTCATGGCGGGGTGGGAATCGAGGCTGCCCAAAAGGCTAGCCTTCATACAATGTACCGTCGAGGTGTCGCCTCAACGTCGCAAGCCCCGCCCCCGGATGAGAAGATCACCTTCTCCAGGAAGGACTTGCCAGATCACGAAGATCCATTCTGTGATGCGCTGGTGATTCAGACGGCTATCGAGAGTTTCACGGTATCAAGGATCTTGGTGGACAATGGGAGCTCGGTTAATGTTATCTTCAAAAAGGCATTCAATGAGATGAGGGTGGAAGCCAGGAGGGTGTTAGCAGCGGACGGACCGCTGTTTGGATTCTCAGGAGAAAGGAAGGAAGTAGAGGGGGAGTCGGTCTCCAGGTAACTCTGGGAGGGCTGTCCAGGAACTGTCGTTTTGTGATAGTGGACGCTCCCAGCAGTTACAACGCCATCTTCGGGCGCCCCTTGATTAGTGCCTTTAGATGTGTACCCTCATCTTTTCATCAATGTTTGAAACTCAATTCGGGAGGGACCCAGATCAGGGTAAGAGGAGATCCGAAGGCGGCCCGGGAGTGTTACGTGACGGCAGTAAACACTATCTCTTGGAGGGGTGATGCAGAGGAGTTAGAGAGAAGACTGGAGCGGGAGGAGCAGGAGGAGAGTAGAGTTGAGGAGTTGGGAGGTGGCATTGCGGAGGAGCCTGTAATGGCAGGGAAGTTAAGGGTCGGAGGAGAAGGGAAAGAAGTGAGAAGGAGGAAAAGAAAGATAGGAGGGATGGAAGAGTCAGTGCTGGGAGGAGGCCCTGAGCAAGTGGAGGGGAGGTTCGTAGAGAGAGTAAACATGGCAGTGGAGGAAAATGAGGGCGGAGAGCAGGAGCTCGGAAGCCAGGAGGAGGGACTGGGGAAGGAAGAGGAGATTGCAAAAGATCAGGAGGAAGAAGAAGAGCCCTCGAGGCTGAGGGCTGCAGTCGAGCTACGGGAGGTGGACATCTTAACAGAAGAAGGAAGAAAAGAAAAGATCAAAATCAGTGGAGAGCTTGGCCTTGAGGACCAGGAGGAGATCCGAAAATGCGTGCAGGAAAACATTGATATCTTTGCTTGGAGCGCAGCTGACATGCCAGGGATTGACGCAGATGTGGCATGCCATCGTCTCAACCTTGACCCCAAGGTTCGTCCCATCCAGCAGAAGAAAAGGGCCATCGCTTCCAGGATGGCCAAGCCTATTAGGGAGGAGGTGGAAAAGCTGCTCCAGGCAGGATTCATATCAGCAAACAAGTATCCGGGGTGGGTGAGCAATGTTGTAATGGTAAAGAAGGGGGAAGGGAAGTGGAGAATATGTATCGACTTCTCTCTTTTGAATAAAGCATGCCCCAAGGATTGTTACCCTCTGCCTCGAATCGACGCGCTGGTTGATTCGGCCATCGGTTTTTCACTAATGAGTTTTTTAGATGCTTTTTCAGGATATCATCAAATACGCATGCACCCTCCGGACATCAAGGATGTCACCTTTATCACCGAGGATGGATGCTTCAGCTATAACATGATGTCTTTTGGGTTGAAGAATGCGGGGGCGACCTACCAACGGATGATGGATCGGATCTTCCGAGAGCAAAAGGGACGGAACCTCGAAGTCTACGTGGACGACTTAATGATCAAGAGCCAAGATCTCAAGTCTCATATTGCGGATCTTGAAGAAACGTTTGCAACTGTAAGGAAGTACAAGATGAGGCTCAATCCGTTGAAGTGCGTATTCGGGGCCAGTAGAGGAAAGTTCTTAGGACATCTCCTCACCCCATCAGGAGTAGAGCCTAACCCAGATAAGGTAAGGGCTATCCTAGAACTGGAGTCTCCAACGAATACCAAAGAGGTCCAGCGTCTTACCGGCAATTTGGCGGGGCTCAGTAGGTTTCTTTCCAGAGCAGGAGAGAGGTGCTCACCTTTCTTTCGAACATTGAGGGGGGGGGAAAAGAAATTCGAGTGGACCTCCGAGTGCGAGAATGCTTTTCTAGCCTTGAAGCAGCAGCTCACCAAGGCACCGCTACTCCAAGGTCCGAGAGAAGGAGAGATTCTATTCTTGTACCTAGGAGTAGGAGCAGGAGCAGTGAGTTCGGTCCTCGTGCGGGAAGATTGTAAAAGGCAATTCCCGATTTATTATGTAAGTAGAGTCCTCAAAAAGGCAGAACTAAAGTACCATATCCTAGAGAAGCTAGCCTTCGCCCTCGTTATCTCAGCCCGAAAGCTCAGGCCATATTTTCAGGCCCATTCCATCCAGATCGTGACGGACCACCCTCTCCGTCGTATTTTAGAAGGGGTGGAGCACTCAGGGAGGTTAGCTAAATGGTCGATAGAACTCAGTGAGTTTGATCTTTCTTATATTCCTCGGATGGCTATCAAGGCGCAAACTGTAGCAGATTTCTTGGTAGATTACACGGTGGAGGTCAAGGAGGCCGAGACGTCTCCCGTAGTAGCTTGGGAGATGCTGGTAGATGGGGCCTCGGGAAAGAATTCTTTTGGAGGAGGGATGGTTTTGGTAAGCCCTGAGGGAACACGGATCGAACAAGCCCTGAAGGTTCACTTCACCCTCACCAACAATCAAGCGGAGTACGAGGCCATTATAGCAGGGCTGAGGTTGGCTCGTAAGCTCGGTATACAAGACATCAAGGTCTCCACGGATTCTATGATAGTGGCAGGGCATATAAAAGGGGAATTTGAGGTAAGAGAGCCCACCCTCCAGTTGTACTTAACAAAGGTAAAGAGGATCATTGGGCAGTTCCACAGTTTCTCAGTTCAACACGTCCCAAGGGAGGAAAATACTCGGGCAGACCTGCTCGCCAAGCACGGTCCTCGGGCCGGAGGAACCATGACAGAGCTCTTTAGGCCCTCCATCGAAGAGGGAGAGCTGATGGAAGTAGATCAGCAGGGATCCTGGATGGATCCATTTACCACCTACTTGACGACGGGACGTCTGCCTGAGGGAGAGCTCGAGAAGAAGCAAGTCAGGTACAAGTCGGCGTACTACCTGTTGAAAGAAGGGATCTTATATCGTAAGACGTTGTCGGGTCTGTTGGCTCGATGCGTATCCGAGAAGGAGGTCGCAAGGGTGCTGGAAGAGATTCACTCTAGAGAGTGCGGTAGCCATTCCGGGAGTCGGACCTTGGAGGGAAGGGTGTTGAGGCAAGGCTATTTCTGGCCTACCCTTAGGAGGGATGCCGAGGAATTCGCAAGGAAGTGCAGGAAGTGCCAGGAATTTGCTCCTCTTCAGCTCCTCCCGGCCCAAAGGTTGCGCACGATTACAGCTCCATGGCCCTTCGCCATATGGGGGCTAGATCTGGTGGGTCCATTCCCTCAAGCCAGTGGCCAGAGGAGGTTTCTGCTGGTCATGGTAGACTATTTCTCAAAATGGCTGGAGGTGAAGGCATTGGCAAAGGTGACGTCCCAGGTGGTCAAAAGCTTCGTATGGGGAGAAATCATCTGTAGGCATGGGCTCCCTTTGGCCATTGTCACAGATAACGGACCGCAATTTGCCAGCAGAGAGTTCGTGGATTTCTGCGTACGACTAGGTATAGACCTTCGGTTTGCTTCAGTGCATCATCCTCGAAGCAATGGGCTGGTGGAAGCCGCGAATAAGGTCATCGTGAATCTCTTAAAGAAAAAGGTAGAAAACTTGAGGGGAAGTTGGGTGGAGCGGCTCCCCTCCGTCCTCTGGTCCTTGAGAACCACGCCAAGTTTCGCCACGGGAGAGACGCCATTCAAACTTTCCCATGGCTCCGAGGCCGTCATACCTGTTGAGTTTGAGGTTGAGTCACCCAGGGTAACTGCGGCGAGTAGGGGAGATGAGGAGTGGCTGGTAGATAATGGGGAAGAGCAAAGGCTCTCTCTTGACTTGGTGGAGGAGCTTAGAGAGCTGGCATCTATCCGACAGGAGGAGGTCAAGCGCCGGATGTCAAGATATTTTGATAAGCACGTTAGGGTCAAGCAGTTTGAGAAGGGAGACTTGGTCCTCAAGAAAGTGGATGCATCAGGAAGAGGGGCTTCTGTAGGGAAGCTCAACCCCAACTGGGAAGGTCCTTTTATTGTAAAAGAAGTCTTGAAATCAGGAGGGTACCACCTCCAAGATGTAGACGGGACGCCCCTCGATCGCGCCCGAAGCGGCGACGATCTAAAGCAATTTTATCCTTAATACTTTTGTTTAGGTTCATTATCTATTCTGAATGAGATGAAAGGTTTTTTTTTCCAATATTAGCAAACCTGGCATGGCCTTCTGGTACTACCATACAATTTTAAGTAGCTGTCTTCTCAAAGCAAGAGGATTTTATTTTGGAGAGTTGACCCCGAGAAGACCCGCTGTCCAGGCTACCATCGAGCTGGCAGGTCTGTAGGCTCACTCGGTGGTTGGAGTTGGTTTTGGAGAGGAGACCCCGAGAAGACCCGCTGTCCAGGCTACCATCGAGCTGGCAGGTCTGTAGGCTCACTCGGTGGTTGGAGTTGGTTTTGGAGAGGAGACCCCGAGAAGACCCGCTGTCTAGGCTACCATCGAGCTGGTAGGTCTGTAGGCTCACTCGGTGGTTGGAGTTGGTTTTGGAGAGGAGACCCCGAGAAGACCCGCTGTCCAGGCTACCATCGAGCTGGCAGGTCTGTAGGCTCACTCGGCGGTTGGAGTTGGTTTTGGAGAGGAGACCCCGAGAAGACCCGCTGTCCAGGCTACCATCGAGCTGGCAGGTCTGTAGGCTCACTCGGCGGTTGGAGTTGGTTTTCGAGAGGAGACCCCGAGAAGACCCGCTGTCCAGGCTACCATCGAGCTGGCAGGTCTGTAGGCTCACTCGGCAGTTGGAGTTGGTTTTGGAGAGGAGACCCCGAGAAGACCCGCTGTCCAGGCTACCATCGAGCTGGCAGGTCTGTAGGCTCACTCGGCGGTTGGAGTTTGTTTTGGAGAGGAGACCCCGAGAAGACCCGCTGTCCAGGCTACCATCGAGCTGGCAGGTCTGTAGGCTCACTCGGCGGTTGGAGTTGGTTTTGGAGAGGAGACCCCAAGAAGACCCGATTTCCAGGCTACCATCGAGCTGGCAGGTCTGTAGGCTCACTCGACGGTTGGAGTTGGTTTTGGAGAGGAGACCCCGAGAAAACCCGATGTCCAGGATACCATCGAGCTGGCAGGTCTGTAGGCTCACTCGGCGGATGAGTTGGTTTTGGAGAGGAGACCCCGAGAAGACCCGCTGTCCAGGCTACCATCGAGCTGGCAGGTCTGTAGGCTCACTCGGCGGTTGGAGTTGGTTTTGGAGAGGAGACCCCGAGAAGACCCACTGTCCAGGCTACCATCGAGCAGGCAGGTCTGTAGGCTCACTCGGCGGTTGGAGTTGGTTTTGGAGAGGAGACCCCGAGAAGACCCGTTGTCCAGGCTACCATCGAGCTGGCAGGTCTGTAGGCTCACACGGCGGTTGGAGTTGGTTTTGGAGAGGAGACCCCGAGAAGACCTGCTGTCCAGGCTACCATCGAGCTGGCAGGTCTGTAGGCTCACTCTGTGGTTGGAGTTGGTTTTGGAGAGGAGACCCCGAGAAGACCCGCTGTCCAGGCTACCATCGAGCTGGCAGGTCTGTAGGCTCACTCGGCGGTTGGAGTTGGTTTTGGAGAGGAGACCCCGAGAAGACCCGCTGTCCAGGCTACCATCGAGCTGGAAGGTATGTAGGCTCACTCGGCGGTTGGAGTTGGTTTTGGAGAGGAGACCCCGAGAAGACCCGCTGTCCAGGCTACCATCGAGCTGGCAGGTCTGTAGGCACACTCGGTGGTTGGAGTTGGTTTTGGAGAGGAGACCCCGAGAAGACCCGCTGTCCAGGCTACCATCGAGCTGGCAGGTCTGTAGGCTCACTCAGCGGTTGGAGTTGGTTTTGAAGAGGAGACCCCGAGAAGACCCGCTGTCCAGGCTACCATCGAGCTGGCAGGTCTGTGGGCTCACTCGGAGGTTGGGTAATGGGCAGCATATGAGTGGAGGCTTCCTGCAAAGATAACCCATAATTTGAGCAAAGGCAGAGTCCTTGTCCTAAAGCTAAAAGAGGGGGTAGGATTCGGTCCCTCAAGATTCACTCGCGCCAGGGGTGTCCAGAGGCAAGGCGAGTAGAAGGGGCACAATCCCCGCGCAACTGCGGCGAGGACATGACTATTCGCACCTAGAGTAAGGGGTCTGCTCTTCGACCAAAGGGCGAGAAGAAGAGTATCCTCGTCTCGCAAACGGAACTAGTTATAAGAGCGATTCGAGACCCACTCGCGCTAGGGGTGTCCAGAAGCAAGGCGAGAAGAAGTGGTACAATCCCTGCGCGAGAGCAACGAGGGTCCGCCCACTCGCACCACAGGTAAAGCTAGCCCCTCTATCGATAGGCGAGATAAGTCGTGATCCCATTCCGCAAATAAAGAAAAAGGTAGGCGTATAAGAAAGATGAAAAGAAAGACGAGATGTCCTAAACACAAAAATATGTATATACGAAAAAGGCCGTAGTACAAAATGCCTCAGTACTGAGTGTCCAAAAAAAAGGGGGTATACAAAAGAGCTGAAAAATAATTCTTCTATTCTTCCGCGCTGGAGGACGGACCGTCTTCCTCCTCGCCATAAATCTCGGGTACCAGGTCGCGGGCAGTGACCTCCTCGCAGCCTTCCCTGATGACTTCCATCTCCTTCATCATCTTCACGATTAGCTCGGCGGTCCGGATATTGGCTTCTTTGCAGAGTTCCACAACCTCAGCATGGGAATAATGAGAGGGAGGAGGTTGAGGAATCACCACGCGAGAAGGCGAGAGAGCAGCCTCCTGAAGTCGAGTGATCTCGGACTCCATGCCTTTAACCTCCCCTTCCAGAGTGGCTATGCGCGAGTGCATCCTGTCGGCCGTCTCGGCATCCTACGAAAGGTTTATTTATTAGAGGGAGTTGGAGGAAGACAAAGAAGGGGAAGGAATCAAGAGTGGAAAAAGCTCACCACACCACCCCGAGCCTTGGCGAGGAGGTTTTCGGCCACGGCCAATCATTTCTCGAGGTCCGTAGACTTCTCGCGCTCGGCCGCCAGATTCGCCTCTGAATCCCTCCAGCTTTTGTTATTGTAAATCAGACGGCGCGAGACCTAGTGCGAGAGCTCCAGCGAGCGCAGCTGGGATTGCGCGCCCTCAGGATCAAATCTCGCGAGGGGGGCTCAGCAGCGGGTTCTCGCTCTGAGCCACCGTAGAGGCCAAAGCCCAGAGAAAATGCATGAGCCGTAGGTTGGTCTCGCTCTATCCAAGGGCGAAGGAGGGTAGAGATGGAGACCCGGTTCGCCTCCTTGTCCTATATCAGGGTTGGCTCGTCAACAGCATCCAGGATCACAGGGCCCATGTTGAAGTTCAGATGGGTGGAAGGAGCCGGGCGGCTGGAAGAGCCAACCTCACGAGTAGGAGATTTATAGGGGAGGTTGTCAGCAAGAGGATCAGGCTGACCCGTCCCGCCAATCGGCGAGACGGCCCGCTGACTGAGAAGCCGAGAAGGGGATTGAGGAGATTGGGACCCCAGAGAGATGGGGGATAAGGATCCCAACACGTCTACCATCTCAGCAGGAACTTGCTTTGCCTTTCCAGAAGGAAGAGGTGCTCCTTTCTTGACCTTTGTTTTCTTTGAAGGACTCTGGCGAGATGGGGCGGAGCCTTCGGCAGGTCTTTTCTTCAGGGAGGGGGCAGGTTTTCTCTCGCCGCATCAGCTGCCATCGTGGTGAGGGCGACATCTTTGGAGGGTTTGATATTGCTTTTGTAAGGCGGGCGGGCGGGAACATTTTTTTCTCCTAGAAAAGGCGAGACGAGGCGTTTACAAATACTGTTCGTTAGACCTAGATGAAAATAAAGGGTCCCAGCATTTACCTTCGCCTGGAAGAAAAGGAAGGAGGGAGTCGAGGCCCCGCCTCAAGAACTGAACTTCGAAGTCCTTGCCAACGAAAAAGTCGCAGAGGAGCTTGTCCGTGCCGCTAACCTGGGGAGTGGTGTAGAACACCTCGGCTGGTGACACGGGCGCCAGCGGGATGCCTCCCATGTTGCCGCGAATGAAGACGAAGCGAGTAAGCCAGTGATGGTTCTTGTTGGGCGTCTCGCAAACCTTAAGACCCTGCCCCGTGAAGTAGGACACGTCGTCGGCGTTGGCATGGTAGACAAAAAGCTTGCGGAAGGAGTTCAGGCTGAATTCGATTCGCTCCCGGCGCATGTAGCAGGCAAAGGCAACAAGTACCGAGATAGCGTTTGGATTCAGTTGCGCAGGGACAATCCCAAAGTATTTTAGAACCTGTTTCACCTCTGGCCAGAGGGGCAACCTCAGCCCCGCCTCGAAATGCGGGACAGGGAAGGCGAGTTCACCAGGATAAAAGGTATTGATCAACTCGCCCACCCTTGGAGGGCGTGACTCAAAACCCTCCGGAAAGAAATCACGAGTGAAGGCGTTGTAGTCCTCCTCGGAAATCCGGCCGGGAGGAAAATCATGGTCACCAAACCGCCTCTCGCATCGACTTCGCCCTTCGCCTTCTTCAGCCTTCTTTTTCCCCATTCTAGGCAAAGAGAGCGAAAGGGGGATGCGAGAAGAATAGGCGAGACGAAGCGCCGACAGGATCTGCTCGCGAGGGGAAGAGGAGAGAGAGGCAAGGTTTAGGGCGCCGAGATAACAAGAGCATGATCCGGGCCCCAGGGATAGGGGGGTATTTATAGCCCGTTGGGTAAAGAGAAAAAATACGAAGAGGCAAAAAAAATATATAGTGTAGAGGAAGGGGAAGAGGCGGCTGTCCTTTTCTCTCTCCTAACCTCGATTGGCGTAATCTAATGTGAGTCCCAAGCCGGGGGCGAGACAGCACCATAAAAATATAGTAAAAAATGGTTTAAGCATAGATATGACATTATCAAAGAAACTACTAAAAGGGGTTATTAAATTGTTTGTCCCGCATATATCAAGCAGCCCTATTCGTTAGATCTAAAGGGTTCGGGCTATAGCCGCGAGAGGAAGCATTATTACAAAACACAGAGCAATGCAGAAAATAAGGGCGCGAGGCGGCGCGAAGGATTCAATCCTTCTGCCATCGCCAGCGCCCCCCACCGCGAGACCTCGCGCAGGGAGGACGGTGGGGGAGGTGAAAATCACGAGCCGCATCTACGCCACGACGCGCGAGACGGAGTTGTTGGTCGACCTCATTCAGAATCGCCTGGGGGTCGGTCTCATCCATCTCAATATCAGCGTCAATTTCAGAGGTCAAGCGAGCAACCTCCACCTCCAACCAATCAATCTGCCGGTCAGCCGCTTGCTTGTCCTTCTCCAACTCTTGGATCATGATCGCATGTTTTCGGAACATCTCGGCCACCCTGCGCTTCATCGCCAACGGATCCATAGGGTCGCCAAGGTAATCTTCGATCTCGTCCATAGGAGGAGGAGGCGAGGAGACTGCTCGCCTCAGGCGCTCCTCAGTAGGCGAGTCTTCAGCAGATGAGTCTACTCGCACGTCTGCAAAGCTAAAACAGAATAAGGGTCGTAATCAAAGGTGGGCAGCAAGAGAGGACGAAGCCCAGGGCAGAAGATTCCTAACCAGAGTGGCGAGAGGTCCCAGCGACATGGGAAGGCTCGCCATTTTCCCACCAAGAGTAGAAGGAGGAGTGGAAGGAGGAGGCAAGACAGAGTTTAGATGGGGGTCGGCGAGATGAGTTTGTGTGCTACCAGACTGATGGGGGGTGCATTACCTTTCTGAAAACCAACAACAAAAGGAGAAATGAAAGATAGATAACGAACAGGGGGGGTACACAAGGATCTTACCTCTTTTCCCTTGGGAAACGATGGAGTAGGAGGGATGCGTCTCTCCGGGAGATCTGGTAAGGGTCCTCCCGACGGGGGAACAAGATCAGTTATTCTCGCCTTCTTCGGGCGAGAGGAAGAGGGCGGTGGTGAGGAAGAAGTACGAGCGGGAATTAGGTTCAAGGCCGCCGCGCTTGCCTTGTTCCGCTGACGCACCAACGCGATGCGATCACAGAAGTTTTTGCTAAGAGACATAGCAGCGAAATTAAAGGGGGCTAAAATGAAAAGAGGAGGCCTGTTGCACTCGGGAAGGATCCCAGTATTTATAGACTTAGGGGGGGAGAATCCCACCCGAAAAAGATTCCGCTATAAAGTCGCTGAGATGACGTGAGCCTCGGTTGGACTTTTCTTTTCGAGCTTGGACAACCCCGAAAAGAGCGGGGATTGTGTACAACCTCGGGCTCACGGGAGGGAACTCAGCAGAGAGGGGCCTAAAGGTGGGTCCACTCGCGATAGGCGAGAGGAGCCCAAAGGTGGGTCCACTCGCGATAGGCGAGAGGAGCCCAAAGGTGGGTCCACTCGCGATAGGCGAGAGGAGCCCAAAGGTGGGTCCACTCGCGATAGGCGAGAGGAGCCCAAAGGTGGGTCCACTCGCGCTAGGCAGGAGGAGCCAAAGTCG
The DNA here is from genome assembly GCA_039513925.1 of Platanthera zijinensis. NCBI lineage: Eukaryota > Viridiplantae > Streptophyta > Magnoliopsida > Asparagales > Orchidaceae > Platanthera > Platanthera zijinensis. Next base: position 55,420,169 of record CM077081.1, on the reverse strand, counting down.
AGTCCATTCGCCTGACAGGCGGGGGTCAAGGGAAGATTTTCTATATGGCGACGAAGGGTCTCGCCTGCGGGGTGGTGCTTTCAGCCACAAGGTGGTCCTCTCGCCGAGCACCGGTTCGGCAGGAAGAGATAAAGCCGGTTCAACAATTGGGTAGAAACCGGTTCAGTTGGCAAACGGTTCATCCTTTTTAGCCTTTTTTACTCTTTTACCCTTGGTGGTCTGCCCATAGCCCTTCAGAACAGCGGAGTTTGGCTGTTGGCAGACCCAGCCAAGGGTATTCTGGTAATTTCACAGGTGCTTGATTTGGTTATTTGCAGTTCGAATCCTGAGGCCTATAAATAGACCGGTAAGGTGTCTGAGAAAAGGGTGTGGAACCTTCTTTTTCTCTCTTACTCAGGCACCTAGCTCAGCATTGGCTAGAGAGGGGGAGAATTTCCAGTTCTTCCGGGTAAGCGGTGGGACCTCCGAGCTGAAGCCCCCAGTCTGTTCCTTTAGGAGTTCTGTTGGGAGCGTGGTCTAAAGAAAGTAAGCGTGAGCTGCAGCCTTAGATCCGAGCTTTTAGGAGAAACTAGCTCTGCCGGTTTCAACATAGGGTAGTTCATGTTCAAACCGGTAGCCCTTGGAATATTTGAGGGAATTAATTAAATGCAAGATAACTTAGGAAAAATTATAATTTTCTGATTATAGGCTAATTATATCATGATATACCTCCAGTAAATAAGTTAGGGCATTTGGATGAGTTTTGGATCATGTCCTATCCGGTTCGATATATAACATAGGATAGTCTACAATTAGCAATTTGTGTTAACAGTCATACGATATGAAGGTGCACAGCGTTGGAGTTAGTTAATCTCCTGAATTGGATGGATGTGAAAGTGTTCACCATATAAGGGTGGGAAGGTTAGTGAGAAGTGGTGTTGGCTAGAGTTAAGAGATGCTCGGGTTCGACGAAAGATCGTCTTTCCCGAAGAGAAGAAGGTTAAAAATCACACTGGGTTAGTATATCGTAATATGATAAGGGAATGGGTAAAGGGAATCAACCAATAACAATAAATGTCTTGTGAAAGAGAACGATGGGCTTCAGCTACCATCATAGTTCCTAGTGCCCTTTGAGAGCCCTTCAAAGGATATACCGGGGGCAGTCCTGGGTTAACGTAAACTGTATTAAAAAACTGAAAAGAGTAACTTAGTAATTAGGGTCTCACATTTCACAAACACTGTTAGCACAGGAAGATTGTTGAGAGCTTCGGCTCAATTTGTTAAGAGACGGACGTTTTGGTCCGAGGAGTTTCGGCTCGATTGTTTGAGACGGCTGTTTTTGTCCGGGGAGCTTCGGCTCGGTTTTTATTGAATACGTTAAATTGCATGTGCATAAAAGAAAAGGAAATTAAGGTGGTGGGTCTTCGGTATTGGAGGGTCGATGCACCGATGCAAATACGCTGACTCGGCAAGTGTGGTTAGCACTTCGCCAACAGAAGTCCGGTGCGCTAGCCGGCAAGAGTACGCAGGAGTCCGCTTCGTGCACCAAGCATTGAGGCATACGATAGGTCTGACCGGTAGTGTTTTACTGATTTAGAGATGGGCGAGGCCCAACCCACCGCTTCCGTCTGCCACTACAGAGGTATCCTGGGAGGTAACGGCTCCGAAATAGGGAACTAAAGGTTTGTGTGCACAGAATCGGGTGTGTGAGTTGCACTTGCATGTTCATATTCATACCCACTAGCATGTCATAGCATAGCCGTTACATTTAACCCCTGACACCTAATGTATAAGTGGAATGGGACGCATATACAATAGGCCTTGCAAAACGACCCCTTGATCTATAAGCTTGTGTGGGCAAGTTTATAAATTAAGGTTAAATTTTTTATATATATATTGTTGTTGATAACCGACACCCCAACGTATAAGTGGTATGGGACACTTTATACGATGGGAGCCTTGCAAAAGATCCCTTGGCTTAGGTGCTTTCGTACATAAGTTAAGGTTACATTTCCTACTTTCCGTTTCTGTCATATTTGCTATAGAATTGCTAGCATAGGTCCGCTATCACCTGCTTTTGATTTATTCTCCACCTTCATGTCCTTACCTTTCTTCCTCTCTGCTCGGTACTTAGGAGCCATGGGGGAAGGGGTGGGGGATGATAGGACTTAGTCTTATAGACTAACGGTTTTCGGACCACATCATTTAGGGGATCGTGGAGCCCAGCATGGAGGAGCAGCCCCGGAGGTCGGCTCGTTTCGAGATAGGGCAGTCTAGCTCAGGAGTTCAGCCAGCTGGGACTGTGAGTCCCGACTTATAGTAGACGTTATAGTTTGCTTCCGCTTGAGTGACCTGTAGTGAGGATTATGATGTATCGGGCATAAGCCCTTACTTTCAGTACCTTTTATACTATTTCTGTGGACTCTCCCTTCGTGGAGATATTATTACTTTCATGTGATTATTATGGACTAGTATTTGAGTTTCACCCTTACTCTTTACCTTTGCTGCTTTTCTGTGATCGAATTGGTCGGCAGGATCGGCGCTTTGTGGTGACGACCCTTCAGGGCGTGATGGTGTCACCGCAAAACGGCAGTTCTGGGCCTAAGACCCCGATGATTAAAAAGAAAAAAAATGGGGTCTTACATGCGCGGAAGCTGCCACTTCAGCAAGGGCGAGCTCACTGGAAGCGACTCACATGCTCTCGTATTGAGGATGCAGGGGGAGATCTCGCTCACCTTCATCGACAAAGTTAGAACGAGCAAAGTGATGAGGAGAAAATGGGTTGAGCGCAAGTAGCCTTACCTTCCTCGGGCGAGACTGGGATGAGGGAGTCAACGTTCCTCCAAAGGAACATGACCTTAAAGTTCTTCCCTGTGAAGAACACGAAGAGATTGACTTCATGGCCCCCCAGGCTCAGAGGGCAGTAGCTCGACTCTCCGAGCTAGATGGGCGAGAACGGGATGTTGCCGAAGTCCCCTTGACGAACACGAACTTCCTGAGTCAATTTTGGCTCTTATTCACTGTCTCCCGCACCTTGACGTGGTTGTTGGAGAAGTAGGTTGTGCCATCTTTGTTCACCCAGTAGAAGAACAGCTTGTGGAAGACTGCAAGGTTAAACTCAATCCGCTCCTCCCGCAAGAAGCAAGCAAATGCGACCACAACCGCGACAGAATTCGGGGTGAGCTGGCCTAGGAGGACCCCGAAGTACTTTAATATTTTTCGAACCTCGGGCCATAGGGTAAGCCGGAGGCGTACATCGAAGTGGGCGATGGGGATGGCGAGTTCAACGTCGGAAAGGTCGTTGATCTTCTTCTCCTCTTATGGATGCCTCGCCTCAAACCCAGGCGGAATGAAATTGGCGACCACCGAGACAAGATCGTTCTCGATGAGGTTGGCAGAGAAGAAGGGATAATCTAAGAAGGTCCATGCACACTTGCTTCTCCCCTTAGTATCGCCACCTCCTCCTCCCATCTTACAATCCGGTGAGCGGGTTGGACGCTGGAGTTCTCGCGGAAAGTGGCGAGCAAAGAATTAGATGTTGGAGAGAAGAAGGTGCAAAGGAAGAGTTTAAATGCGATAGGTGGATGAGGGCAGAGTGGGCTATTTATATAAAGGAAAAGGGGCAAAAAACATACTTTAGGCTGGAGGTGTGCGGATAGCAAAAGTGCATTTTTGACGCTTCGATATTCGAGCCTGCCCCTAATTCCTACCTACTCGTCGCAGTCCTATGAAAGCTATGCGGTAATGAGATAAGAGGCGAGCGAGCCAGGCTATCTCGCATTCGCTTAAGGGGAGAGCGAGCCAGAGCCGGCTCGCACCCGCCTGGAAGGCGAGCGAGCCAGGCTGGCTCGCACCTCCCTAAGAGAAGCTAAACAACAACGAAGATAACCAAAAAGCAAAAAGATAATTATATACATAAACGGGGTCCCATTAACCGGTGAGTCCGGTCATAAAAAATATTAATGGGGAGGGGAAAGCCCTCCAAAAGAGAAAAAGGAAAAAAATGAGTTCGTGGTTATGAATCACGCGGACTGAGGTCCTAAAGGCGGGCACGATCTCGATCAGCAAGCTGTCAACCAGGGGGATGGTTGTTTAGTACTGAATACACTTCCACCTGCCCCGCCCTCGTACCCCGGAACGGGGCGATAGGCGTTGGTAGAAATACTCACGAACAGCCAACAGTTCCCGCTGGGCCAGGTCAACCTTTTCTGTGTCAAGCCTGAGTAGTTCCTCTGCCCGCGTGATATGAACTTCTGGTGAAGTCATCCCGTCGTCGTCTTTTGGTCGCCTCATGTCATCCAGGACCCCAAAGCACGCCTCTGCCTCCACTTTGTCCTTGTCCACCCTGCCGCAAACCTCCCACAACATCATGGAATGCTTCTGGAACAACCGGGTCACCCGCCTCTTCATTTCCTCAGCATCCTGAGGGTCGCCCATGTATTCAGAGATGTGGTCCCGGGAATAGGGAGGCGAGTACCCCTCGCTCATGTCGACTTCAGAGGGGGACAACTGGTGGAAACCTGAGGAAGAGAGAGTTAGTGGAATAGTCGGGCAATGATGGGAAAGTGAATGTATGGACTCACTCGGAGTCAGCACATCTCTCATACTAGTGTGCGGGCGGGAGATACTAGGTTGACCCTGGAAGAGCTCGCCTTCAAGATTCGCCAAGGACTTTCCCAATTCGAGGCAGGTCGGCGACTGTGTGACTAGCGGGGGCAGGTCGGCGTCCCTCGCGGTGGAAGATGCAACAACAAGCGGTCAAGTGAGGCACAATATGGAGAAAGGCGAGGACGAGGAGTTGAGAACTCACCAGCAGTTAAAGGAACGTTCGGGACCGCGACCAAGGGGCTGACGGTATTCTCAAATACTCGAGGGGAAGAATGCCTCGGCTCCACTCCCCCAACTCCATCCTCGCGAGGCATCTCCTGCGGAGGGGAGGATCAAAATCGGAGTAGTGATAAAACCCTATAACCGGCCCGCATACCTGATGAATGGCCTCAGATCCGGCCACCGGACTAGATGCAGAAGCGTCATCCTGAGAAGACCGCAAACCATCTTGGCCTTCTTCGGTCTGAAAGCAAGGCTGGGCAACCCCTGAGTCAGCCAGGGGGCCACATCAACAACATGTGATCGCGTGCCTTCCCTCTCAGCTGCCAGGCGAGCTCACATCTCTTTTGACATAAGCATCTCTCAGCTATAGTAACTCATGAAGGTGGGACCCACCAAAAGATTCCCTCTAGCTTAGCACTCACTTACTGAACACGCGAGGTTGGATAATTCTTTCTACGCTACGCAAAAGCTCAAAAAGAGCGGGGATTGTGTACAACCCAGTGTTCGTCGAGTGGGTCCAATAAGGCAGAAGAGGGGCCCTCAATATAGCCTGAATCGCACCGGACGAAAGGTGAGAGAGCTGGGGGAGACGGCCCACGCCAATTCGATAGGCGGGCGAGTCCAAGGGGCTCCCAACCCGTCTCCGCCAGGCAGGTGTGTGAGCCGGGGAAGTCGGCCCACCTCGACTCGGTATGCGAGCAAGTTGTAGGGTCCCGGGTCGCGCTCGCCTGAAGAGAGAGGCGAGTTGCGGAAGCCAAGCCGCATCCGCCTAGGAGAGTGGCGAGCTGGTCCCGATCCTCCCCCGTAGGTGGGGTGCAGATAGCGTGTATTTAATATTATTTGGTCTGCTAGTAGCCTCACTAAACAACGGATTTTCGCTGCTAGGAGACCCACTTTGGGCTGCATATAAACGTTTAGAACAGCGGAGTTGCGCTATTTGCAGGCCAAGCTTAAAAATCTATAAATAGATCCTAGGGGGTACCTCTGAAGGAAAGCTTTCGAGTTTTCTCATTCTCTAGTCTTATAGCGCTTTCTGAGGTGCCCTTAGCTCAGCACTGACTAAGGAGGGGAAGCACTCTAAGATCTTCCGGGTGTGTGGTGGGACCTCTATGCTGGAGCCTTGGGCCAGTATCGTGTCCTAAGCTCTCGGTGTAGCACCCCCCTCCAACCTTTTGCCCGGGTCGGGGCGAAGGGGGTACTACTGGCCCAAGACGCCCACCCAGTGCTCATAGGGGAAACGATCCACCCTGTCCAAGCACTAGATGGCCGCCTTGGTTGGCTCGAATCATAACATTCACAACCCATCAGAATATAACGGAAGCATTAACAGGAAACTATTGCAGATTTATATATCACATATCAGAATTACAGCGGTTTTAGGGCCGAAGCCTAAGTACTCATATAAGCCCGTGGGCTATATATGTGCTACATATAATCCTCATATACTCTCTCTCTACGCTGCTCGGCGGAACTCACGTCTCTAAACTCTGGGGACGACGGGGGTGCATCTGCTCGAGTAGACCTAGCTGCTGGCGTAATCTCCTGCGACAGCGGGTCACTACGGTGCTCCACCTCCTGTGAATGGTTAATCAACTAACCGTTAGTCACAGAGCTAAGTGGAAACAAATCTCCTCCCCGGATCCACATCCTGGGGACGAGCACGCACCCACCCAACAGAAGTAAATAACCGAAGCACGAGAGGGTTAGCACAATATTTCATATAGGAACAGCTAGGAGCAAATATAAAAGAGTGCAGTATAACCGGAAAAAGCAGCAATAGTATAAAATGGTTATAACAATGCTCTACTAGCTCATCAGCACAACAGGTTTCCATATCCTGAATTCTATCGCAGGCATTCACAGCCGCGCACACACCGCAGGCATTCACAGCCGCGCACATACCGCAGGCATTCACAGCCGCGCACATACCGCAGGCATTCACAGCCGCGCACACAAACCCTATGTCGACATAGTTTGGACCGCTTCTGTTCCAGCAGGGTAGCGAGCCCCGCGGGCCTCACCGATGTGGCCGTCGGTGACAGTGGCCAGTCCTGCCACTTCTAGGGGTGATCGTACCGCACAACTCCAGGCCCTAACGTACAACCCTGTGTACTCTTGGATGTGAGCGACATCCAGCGAATCATTTTGGCCGACCAGCGGAGGAAAACCCGACGGGGAATAAAACGGCCGGTCACCCGTGGTACCCATCTCCCTGTCGCCTTGAGTCGTCAACCTTCCCGCACCGGTATAAACGGTCTGCGGAAGGGACTGACCCGCCACTATTCCACCGCAAGCAATTTACAAACAATCAATCAACGGCAAAAATAATACACACCGGGTCTACGTCGGCCTGCCCTACTAGGCTTAAACTTCGGGCGGCGCCGCTTAGCTCTACTTTCGTCAAGGAGCGTGGGAGCGCATTATTTGGGGCTAGACCTGGAGGAACACCTCAACTCCGGTTATCCCCAACTAAGGCTCAACCTTAATAACGACTGCTCGTCAGAGCAGGACCCGGGATTATAATAGTAAATTGCAATGAAGACAATTGCGGTATGTATGCTGCTTATTTAAAGTGCTGTAATGAAATGTGACCAGTACAAAACTGGAGTAGTACATAATGAAAGTACTTGACCAGTACGAGACTGGAGTAGATCTGAATTAAAAGTACTTGACCAGTACGAGACTGGAGTAGAACTGAATTGAAAGTACTTGACCAGTACGAGACTGGAGTAGAACTGAATTAAAAGTACTTGACCAGTACGAGACTGGAGTAGAACTGAATTGAAAGTACTTGACCAGTACGAGACTGGAGTAGAACTGAATTGAAAGTACTGAACTGAAAAGAATAAAGGAACAGGACCAGTGCGAGACTGGAATAATCATAAAGAAAATGGTTAGTAGTCCAAACACTCCATCCAGGAGGCTTCAATTCCATCTCCGTTCTCAGGAGAGATTTTCAGTTCCATCTCCGTTCTCAGGAGGCACATTCAGTTCCTTCTCCGTTCTTAGGAGGCATGTTCAGTTCCTTCTCCGTTCTCAGGAGGTTTCTTTGGGTTTCACCCATTATTAAGATCTGATCACAGTTCAGTTGCGCCCTTTTAATCACGGCTTAATCAGATCAGGAGAAGCTTATTATGAGTTATATTTTTATTATTCATCCGAGAATAAATATCAATTTGATTTCTTGCGTCAGATCGAATCTGAGGATCTCGTTAGAGGGCACATTCTTCCTCGAATTTCAACCTCGATAATCGCTTTCAACATATGAGGGAAATTCTTTACCCGACACTAGGTTGGGAATTATATTAATCGAAGATCGTACTTTCATCTTCTGAGTTCACCCGAAATGCTCACAAGTTATTTTAAGAACGAGGCGCTCAGTGGTTTCGCAAAAACCTCGAAATACTTAGCGCTCCAAAACTTGTCATGTTAACTCTCATCGATTACCCAATTGAACTTAATATTCAATTTATAAAGTGGTCGCGCACTCCGATTTACATTCTCGCAGAATTTGAGCGCGTAATTTTCCAAGCGCGACCCTAGGCTCCAAGAAATTGGAAATCTTTAATTTTTATCCCCAAGTTTCCAAATTTTAATACAACCTTTAAGAGAGCCTAAAAAGAAAGTAGTAATTTTTTTCCAATATATTCCGAGCATTTTTGGGCATCTAAATTGGCCAAATAATTCTTATTTAGGCTTTTTAAAATACCAAATTAACTCCAAAAATTCTCAAAATTTTTGTGTAGACTGTCGTTATTAATGGGAACAATTTTCATGTTCAAATCTTTTTGTCTAGTAGCCTAGGATACCCCACAAAAAATATAACACTGATTTTTTTTTAATTATAATATTATAATAATAAAAATATTATAAATATTATAACTTATAAAAAATTTCAACTTCCTCCCTCACCCGCCTGTACAGAACCTGTACACGACCCGCCCCTTACGGGCCTTCCCCGCCGCCGGCCGGCCACTGGCCGGCCGTGACTCCACACCCGGCCAACTCCTGGTGGCCGGGCGCTCCCTCCGGCGGTGGTCCGGCGGCCTCCCGCCGCTGGCCATCGCCGGAGCTATTTTTTTTGTTTTTGAACGGTGGGGAGGGGGGGGTGACGGCGGCGGCGTTCCGGCCGCCGGAGCTTGCATGCAACTCGTCCATAAAAATTGGAGGAAGGAGAGGAGAAGCTTTCCACCTTGTTTTGGGTCTCCGGGATCTCTTGGCGAGTTCCGCCATTAATGGCGGTGGAGGGTGGTGGAGCTCGGGTGGGCAGTTTCCGGCGAGTCAGAGCTCCGACATGGTGGTGGCTGGGGTCGTTTTGAGGCTAGGGAGAGGATTCCAGTCCTCTGGTATGAGGGAATGAATATATAGAGGGAGGGGGTGAGCCCCTCCTTCTTCCTTCTTGGCCAAGATAAGGAGAACCGTGGTTGGGTTGCACCAACCATGGTTAGCTGCTGGCACTCATCCATTGGAGGGGTGTACTTGCTAGCCAATAAAAAGACAATACATGGATTTGTGTTTCTTTGGGGAAGATGAGTGGCTTAGGATTGGACAAGTGTATAGAGGGAGGGAGAAGCCTTTGGACTTGATGATCTTATTGGCCAACAAGGCAGCCATCATGGCCCATTTATGGCCAAAAAATTGAGCCCATAGTGAGCTTGTTAAGAAGAGAGAGGGATGGAGAGAAAAATGAGCTTTTTAGGGAGGGTTTGACCAAAAGTCAATCACGGGTGGGTCAACCCATGGGGGTCAAAGTCAAAACAGGTCCAAGTCATCGGGGTTGGGTCAAAGTTCAGGTGCCGTGTCATAATTGGTGTGCGCACGCTTTTCGGTGCACGACTATGCTTGATTTGACCACGTGTTGACCAATTATCGTCGAAATTGACCGGGATGGCTTCCGTTGACTTCATATTGACCAAACGAGTCCAACTCCACTGACCGGGGTCGAATCAGAGTTCGTTTGGCGAAAGTCCGATATTTGCGCGTCGCTGCGTGCTAAAATGGTCAAAACGCTCATAATCATCGTTAGGCTTCGAATCGCGGCGCAACGAGTTCCGATGCGTTCGTATCAACTATACAAAGTCATGGGAATTGACAGAACTCAAATCGGAGTTCTCTATGTCAATATCCAAAAATCTCATTTTCGCGACGTTCTGCGAGTAATGGCCAAATCCACTATATGACCTCTAGGTTCAATTGAACGAGTTCCGATGTGCTCGTATTGACTATACGAGGCCACAGGAACTGACGGAACTCAATTCGGAGTCCTCTAGCTCTATTTCCTACCTTGGGTTACCCCTCACCGGGTCATGGGTAGGGTTCAGGCCACTTTTATTGGGCCCACTAGGGTTCTGGTGGCCCAATAAAAGTCGGGATGTTACAATCCAATAAAAATAAAAGGATTTTCGTCCCCGAAAATTTGCTTGAAGTAGGGGGAAAAAGTAACATACCTGGGGAAAGAGCTCTGGGTGCTTTTCTCGGAGGAGTGCTTCAGATTCCCATGTGAACTCTTCTCGTCCGCAGTTTGACCATAACACCTTAACCATCGGAATGATTTTATTGCGTAGTGTCTTGACCTTATAATCCACTACTCTGACGGGTTCGAGCCGGACGGATCTATCTGATTGTAGCTGCACTGGTGGAGTAGGAAGGTACTGCTCTGGTTGCCGGAGGACTCGTCTCAAGGAAGAGACATGAAACACATCGTGAAGATTCCCCAACTCTGGGGGCAAGGCCAAACGATAGGCGACGGGGCCAAAACGCTCTATCACCGGATAGGGGCCCAAGAAGCGGGGGTCTAACTTTTTCGGCTTCCTCAACCGGGAGACACTATGCATGGGCTTTATTTTCAAGAACACCATTTCCCCCACGCTAAACTCCACCGGTCGGTGCCGCGCATCATAGTACTTAGCCTGCCAGCTCTGCGCTTCCCGCATCCGCTCCTGGATCAGCCGTATCGCTGCCGTAGTGTCATCGATGTAATCCACTCCCAAGGCTTCCGGGTCCTCTTCCTGAGCCCAAGTCAACCGGGTTCGGCAACGTCTTCCATATAATGCCTCGTATGGAGCAATCTTAATACTAGCCTGGTAGCTGTTATTGTAAGAAAATTCGACCAACGGCAATAACTGCTCCCATAGCTCATTGTGCTCTACTATGCACAATCGAAGTAGATCCTCCATCGTCTGGTTCGTCCTCTCCGTCTGTCCGTCTGTCTGTGGGTGGAAGGCAGTGCTGAAGGCCAACTTTGTTCCCAAATACGCCTGCACCCGCCTCCACTCCTTAGATGTGAAACGCCCGTCACGATCTGACACGATGGACTTTGGTACTCCGTGGAATCGTACCACTTGCTCTAGGAACATCCTGGCCAGGATATCTACTCCGTCACCCTGTCGGTTTGGAATGAACCGCGCTACCTTGGTGAGTCGATCTACGACCACCCATATTGAGTCATTCCCAGCGCGGGATCGAGGTAGGCCGTGGACGAAGTCCATGGAGATGTCTTCGAACTCGCACTCTGGTATCGGCAGGGGCTGTAATAGGCTTCCTGGACTGCGGCATTCGGCCTTAACCTTCTGACAGGTCTGACACCGGGCTACGAAGTCGGTGACATCTCTTTTCATTCCAAGCCAGTAAATGGTCCTGCGCAAGTCCACGTACATCTTAACTATGCCAGGGTGAATCGAGTACCTGGATTGATGGGCCTCTTGCAAAATTTTTTCACAAATCCCTCCGGTAACGGGAACAAATATGCGATGCTTGAATTGCAGAATCCCGTCATGCAGTTTATAGTCCTCCTGTGCCCCTCCTTGCAGAGATCGGACGATCGACATCACCTCTGGATCGATCTTCTGGGCTTCTCGTATCCGGTCCCGGATGTCGCATTGGATTTCCATCCAATACAGCTGCGAGTAGTACTCTTCCGGATCTCTTCGGGCAACCAGGGTAATCTCCATGTCTATCAAATACTGGAAGAGTTCTTTAGGGATCTGATCCATCCAACTCCCGGCTATTGCAGGCTGGCGGCTCAAGGCGTCAGCGACCCTGTTAGCCTTCCCGGGGTGATATTGGAGAGCGAAGTCGTAATCGCATAAGAATTCCAGCCATCGGCACTGCCGGGGGTTCAGCTCTTTCTGCGTGAAGATATACTTGAGGCTCTTGTGATCGGAGAAGATCTCACATCTTACTCTGTATAGATAATGCCTCCAGATTTTAAGGGCGAAGACGACGGCGCCCAACTCTAAATCGTGTGTTGCGTAATTCAATTCGTACGGCTTTAGTTGCCGAGATGCATAGGCCACTACCTTACCATGCTGCATGTGCCGAGTATGGTCCATCTTGGTCTTCGAGTATATTAGGATGTCGTCTATGAAGATGATGACAAAGTGATCCAAGAAAGGTTCGAAGACTCTATTCATCAGGGTCATGAAGGCGGAAGGCGCGTTGGTGAGCCCGATGGGCATCTCTAGGAATTCATATAGACCGTATCGGGAGCTAAAGGCAGTCTTGGGGATATCTTCCTCTCGGACTCGGAGCTGGTAATAGCCGGATCTCAGGTCCATCTTGGAAAACACGGACGCTCCTTGCAACTGATCGAACAATTCGTCGATCCTAGGGAGGGGTAGGTGTTGCATATAGTAAGCTTATTTAGTTCCTTGTAGTCGATGCACAGTCGCAACGTCCCGTCTTTCTTCTTGATGAAAAGTACAGGGGCTCCCCAGGGAGAGGAACTAGGGCGGACGAATCCAGTTATGGCTAGGATGGTTGCGTAGATTTCGAACTCCACTTCTCCCAGCACAGCCTGGAACGAGCACTTTTCGGTAGAAGTCATATCCGACCCGTCCGGTAAACGGATTCGTATAGACAGTCCGGTTGAACGGACAACATTTCCTTTTGTTGCGATGAATTCGTGGGAGACGAAAGAATGAGTTGCCCCCGTGTCGAAAAGGGTTTTGGTAGGAAGTCCTTCTACCAACAAGATTCCTGACGATTACGTCAGGGGGCCGGTCCGTGCTGCAGGTCGAGTGCGTAGGCCTCCTGGGGCGCTGCTCGGCCCTGCTGGCCTCTCCTGCCAGCTCTACCTCTGCGGCCTCTCTGACCCTGCCCTCGTGCCGGCTGTCCACCCTGAACAGCCCCCAATCCGGGTCTCCCCGTCGCCTGAGGGCAAAAGGCCCTCATATGTCCTGGCTGATGACATAAAAAGCAATTCCCTGCGAAGGGAACATCTCGTCGGGCGACTAGAGGGGGCTGCGGTGCTGGAGCTGGTCTAATGTCTGGCTGTGCAGCTGGGGGTGCTGAGGGTGCTGGTGGGCGCCTATAAGGCTGCCTGCGGTATCGCTGTCTGCGCTCTCTATCCTGTCTATGGGGAGCGACTCATCCATATTGCCTCTGGTCTCGAGGGAGCTCTTCCTGACCTCTGCGCCGCTGAGCCACTGTCTGCTGGTCCAACTCTAAGGCTGCCGCGTGGGTAGCTATGGTGTGGAAGGTGGCCTGAGAGAGCATAATCAGGGCCTGCCTCAGGTCGTCTCGTAGTCCTCGATAGAACCGAGAAGCTCTATCTCTGTCGGAGGCAGCCAGGTTCCCGGCGAAGTGTGCCAGGTGTATGAACTCTCTCTCATACTCTGCCACAGTGCAGTTGCCCTGTCGGATGAGCAGAAACCTCTCTTGCAGCGCGGCTCGGTCTATATCTGTGATAAAGAACTCTAGTGGTGCTATGGAGAACTCTCCCCAAAGGATCGTGCTCATCGGCCGACCTCGAAAGGTAGAGCGACTAGCCGCTCTCCACCAATCCCTCGCATATCCCTCCAAGAGGGTCACCACCAAAGAGACTGCTGTCACAGCGGGGCACATCATCCCTACTAACAGCTCCTCCACTCGCTTCACCCACTCCTCAACCTGAATGGTCGTCTCTGTACCCCTGAACGGGGGAGACCTGAATCCTCGGAAAGTTGTCAGCAAATCGGTGGGTGCGGTCATCTCTCGCGGTGGCTATGCCAGGGCATCCCGGAACGTCGCTAGTATAGCCGTCAGTATCTGCCCCATGTCAGTCTCGACAAACGGGACAACCGCGGGAGCGACCGGGTCTGGAGGTGGGGTAGCTGGAACGTATCCTCTGAACGAGGATCCCCCGTTACTGTACTCCGGCATCTAGAGACGTAACAGGAAAAGTGTCCGTATTTTGCAAAAGTAGGGGCAATTTGCAAAAACGACAGACAAAGCGGAAGCAACGGTATATGGGCATACTATCGTACAGTCTAGAATCCCTAAGCCTCTACACTAGGGTCCACCAGGCTTCCGCTGCAAGGTTCGTCCCGAACCTAAAACGAAGCGAGGGACGAAGGGATCCTGAGACTGCTCCACAAGGAAGAATCGTGATCGCTCTGATCCATTTGTAGCACCCCCCCCCCCTCCAACCTTTTGCCCGGGTCGGGCCGAAGGGGGTACTACTGGCCCAAGACGCCCACCCAGTGCTCATAGGGGAAACGATCCACCCTGTCCAAGCACTAGATGGCCGCCTTGGTTGGCTCGAATCATAACATTCACAACCCATCAGAATATAACGGAAGCATTAACAGGAAACTATTGCAGATTTATATATCACATATCAGAATTACAGCGGTTCTAGGGCCGAAGCCTAAGTACTCATATAAGCCCGTGGGCTATACATGTGCTACATATAATCCTCATATACTCTCTCTCTACGCTGCTCGGCGGAACTCACGTCTCTAAACTCTGGGGACGACGGGGGTGCATCTGCTCGAGTAGACCTAGCTGCTGGCGTAATCTCCTGCGGCAGCGGGTCACTACGGTGCTCCACCTCCTGTGAATGGTTAATCAACTAACCGTTAGTCACAGAGCTAAGTGGAAACAAATTTCCTCCCCGGATCCACATCCTGGGGACGAGCACGCACCCACCAAACAGAAGTAAATAACCGAAGCATGAGAGGGTTAGCACAATATTTCATATAGGAACAGCTAGGAGCAAATATAAAAGAGTGCAGTATAACCGGAAAAAGCAGCAATAGTATAAAACGGTTATAACAATGCTCTACTAGCTCATCAGCACAACAGGTTTCCATATCCTGAATTCTATCACAGGCATTCACAGCCGCGCACACACCGCAGGCATTCACAGCCGCGCACATACCGCAGGCATTCACAACCGCGCACATACCGCAGGCATTCACAGCCGCGCACACAAACCCTATGTCGACATAGTTTGGACCGCTTCTGTTCCAGCAGGGTAGCGAGCCCCGCGGGCCTCACCGATGTGGCCGTCGGTGACAGTGGCCAGTCCTGCCACTTCTGGGGGTGATCGTACCGCACAACCCCAGGCCCTAACGTACAACCCTGTGTACTCTTGGATGTGAGCGACATCCAGCGAATCATTTTGGTCGACCAGCGGAGGAAAACCCGACGGGGAATAAAACGGCCGGTCACCCGTGGTACCCATCTCCCTGTCGCCTTGAGTCGTCAACCTTCCCGCACCGGTACAAACGGTCTGTGGAAGGGACTGACCCACCACTATTCCACCGCAAGCAATTTACAAACAATCAATCAACGGC
The DNA here is from genome assembly GCA_039513925.1 of Platanthera zijinensis. Taxonomy (NCBI): domain Eukaryota; kingdom Viridiplantae; phylum Streptophyta; class Magnoliopsida; order Asparagales; family Orchidaceae; genus Platanthera; species Platanthera zijinensis. The sequence continues at coordinate 55,404,801 of CM077081.1, read as the reverse complement.
AAACATAATACACACCGGGTCTACGTCGGCCTGCCCTACTAGGCTTAAACTTCGGGCGGCGGCGCTTAGCTCTACTTTCGTCAAGGAGCGTGGGAGCGCATTATTTGGGGCTAGACCTGGAGGAACACCTCAACTCCGGTTATCCCCAACTAAGGCTCAACCTTAATAACGACTGCTCGTCAGAGCAGGACTCGGGATTATAATAGTAAATTGCAATGAAGACAATTGCGGTATGTATGCTGCTTATTTAAAGTGTTGTAATGAAATGTGACCAGTACAAAACTGGAGTAGTACATAATGAAAGTACTTGACCAGTACGAGACTGGAGTAGATCTGAATTAAAAGTACTTGACCAGTACGAGACTAGAGTAGAACTGAATTGAAAGTACTTGACCAGTACGAGACTGGAGTAGAACTGAATTAAAAGTACTTGACCAGTACGAGACTGGAGTAGAACTGAATTGAAAGTACTTGACCAGTACGAGACTGGAGTAGAACTGAATTGAAAGTACTGAACTGAAAAGAATAAAGGAACAGGACCAGTGCGAGACTGGAATAATCATAAAGAAAATGGTTAGTAGTCCAAACACTCCATCCAGGAGGCTTCAGTTCCATCTCCGTTCTCAGGAGAGATTTTCAGTTTCATCTCCGTTCTCAGGAGGCACATTCAGTTCCTTCTCCGTTCTTAGGAGGCATGTTCAGTTCCTTCTCCGTTCTCAGGAGGTTTCTTTGGGTTTCACCCATTATTAAGATCTGATCACAGTTCAGTTGCGCCCTTTTAATCACGGCTTAATCAGATCAGGAGAAGCTTATTATGAGTTATATTTTTATTATTCATCCGAGAATAAATATCAATTTGATTTCTTGCGTCAGATCGAATCTGAGGATCTCGTTAGAGGGCACATTCTTCCTCGAATTTCAACCTCGATAATCGCTTTCAACATATGAGGGAAATTCTTTACCCGACACTAGGTTGGGAATTATATTAATCGAAGATCGTACTTTCATCTTCTGAGTTCACCCAAAATGCTCACAAGTTATTTTAAGAACGAGGCGCTCGGTGGTTTCGCAAAAACCTCGAAATACTTAGCGCTCCAAAACTTGTCATGTTAACTCTCATCGATTACCCAATTGAACTTAATATTCAATTTATAAAGTTGTCGCGCACTCCGATTTACATTCTCGCAGAATTTGAGCGCGTAATTTTCCAAGCGCGACCCTAGGCTCCAAGAAATTGGAAATCTTTAATTTTTATCCCCAAGTTTTCAAATTTTAATACAACCTTTAAGAGAGCCTAAAAAGAGAGTAGTAATTTTTTTCCAATATATTTCGAGCATTTTTGGGCATCTAAATTGGCCAAATAATTCTTATTTAGGCTTTTTAAAATACCAAATTAACTCCAAAAATTCTCAAAATTTTTGTGTAGACTGCCGTTATTAATGGGAACAATTTTCATGTTCAAATCTTTTTGTCTAGTAGCCTAGGATACCCCACAGAAAATATAACACTGATTTTTTTAATTATAATATTATAATAATAAAAATATTATAAATATTATAACTTATAAAAAATTTCAACTTCCTCCCTCACCCGCCTGTACAGAACCTGTACACGACCCGCCCCTTACGGGCCTTCCCCGCCGCCGGCCGGCCACTGGCCGGCCGTGACTCCACACCCGGCCAACTCCTGGTGGCCGGGCGCTCCCTCCGGAGGTGGTCCGGCGGCCTCCCGCCGCTGGCCATCGCCGGAGCTATTTTTTTTTGTTTTTGAACGGTGGGGAGGGGGGGTGACGGCGGCGGCGTTCCGGCCGCCGGAGCTTGCATGCAACTCGTCCATAAAAATTGGAGGAAGGAGAGGAGAAGCTTTCCACCTTGTTTGGGGTCTCCGGGATCTCTTGGCGAGTTCCGCCATTAATGGCGGTGGAGGGTGGTGGAGCTCGGGTGGGCGGTTTCCGACGAGTCAGAGCTCCGACATGGTGGTGGCTGGGGTCGTTTTGAGGCTGGGGAGAGGATTCCAGTCCTCTGGTATGAGGGAATGAATATATAGAGGGAGGGGTGAGCCCCTCCTTCTTCCTTCTTGGCCAAGATAAGGAGAACCGTGGTTGGGTTGTACCAACCATGGTTAGCTGCTGGCACTCATCCATTGGAGGGGTGTACTTGCTAGCCAATAAAAAGACAATACATGGATTTGTGTTTCTTTGGGGAAGATGAGTGGCTTAGGATTGGACAAGTGTATGGAGGGAGGGAGAAGCCTTTGGACTTGATGATCTTATTGGCCAACAAGGCAGCCATCATGGCCCATTTATGGCCAAAAAATTGAGCCCATAGTGAGCTTGTTAAGAAGAGAGAGGGATGGAGAGAAAAATGAGCTTTTTAGGGAGGGTTTGACCAAAAGTCAACCACGGGTGGGTCAACCCATGGGGGTCAAAGTCAAAACAGGTCCAAGTCATCGGGGTTGGGTCAAAGTTCAGGTGTCGTGTCATAATTGGTGTGCGCACGCTTTTCGGTGCACGACTATGCTTGATTTGACCACGTGTTGACCAATTATCGTCGAAATTGACCGGGATGGCTTCCGTTGACTTCATATTGACCAAACGAGTCCAACTCCACTGACCGGGGTCGAATCAGAGTTCGTTTAGCGAAAGTCCGATATTTGCGCGTCGCTGCGTGCTAAAATGGTCAAAACGCTCATAATCATCGTTAGGCTTCGAATCGCGGCGCAACGAGTTCCGATGCGTTCGTATCAACTATACAAAGTCATGGGAATTGACAGAACTCAAATCGGAGTTCTCTATGTCAATATCCAAAAATCTCATTTTCGCGACGTTCTGCGAGTAATGGCCAAATCCACTATATGACCTCTAGGTTCAATTGAACGAGTTCCGATGTGCTCGTATTGACTATACGAGGCCACAGGAACTGACGGAACTCAATTCGGAGTCCTCTAGCTCTATTTCCTACCTTGGGTTACCCCTCACCGGGTCATGGGTAGGGTTCAGGCCACTTTTATTGGGCCCACTAGGGTTCTGATGGCCCAATAAAAGTCGGGATGTTACACTCGGTCAAGCAAGCTTACGAGGAGAAGTAAGTGTGCGGTCACCCCCTTCTTCAGGGTCCGAACTCCATAGAAACCGAGTCTCGGTTTCAACACATGCGGAACACTATAGTGGAGGTTTGGTTCTATTGATGCCCATTATTCAAGTCATCTTGGGCGCAAACACAATGCGGGTATAGCTTTACCTCAGCCCATACTCATTTACCCAAACCAGGTTACTCACCTAATCCACTAGAGAATACATAGGCTTCACAATCCCTTTCATCATAGGAGGTCCAAGTGCACTCCACTGCAGATTTGTAGCGAACATGATAGAATAAATTTCAAGATAACCCAAACACCTAGAGGGGGGGGGTGAATATGTTCTTACTTTTTTCTTTTTAAGGCAGAATAAGAATTAAGTTCTTTAAAGAGAATCTAACAATTCTACAGCTAACACAGCAACCACCGCACATAATTCACAATCACACACACATCACAGATTGCACACTGGTTTATAGTGGTTCCTCAAGGACTGGGTACATCCACTTTACCCCTTCGCCTATCCAGCAGTGTGCTAGATTCGGCCTAACTTCTTCCTTCTTCACAGATCCACAGATCTTATAGCTCAGAACCCTGAAAGGTTCCTACAACTCAGAATGTATCCACACTCCTACAGCTCAGGCTAACAGCCCTACCTCAGCCTTGTCACAAGGCCGACAACTCAGAATGTCTCCACACTCCTACAGCTCAGGCTAACAGCCCTACCTTAGCCTTGTCACAAGGCCCACAACTCAGAGATTTATATCTCCTACACTCAGCCTTTATATTATAGGCTTACAACTCAGATCTTGAAAGATCCTACAGAATTTGAAAAATCTTATAGATTGGCACTTACCCTTGTTGAGAGAGAAGGGATAAAAGGTTTCTTGATCAGCCCTTGATAAAACTGATTGCTGAGATCAACCTGTTCTTAGCTTTCTTCAAAGCTTCTTGAATCTGAACTCAGTAGGGTTGATCTCCTTTGAAGTTGACTGGCTGGCAGCTTCCTTCTTAGATTTCAGAAATAAATCTTAATTCTTCTTAGTAGTTTTGTTCAGGATCTGCTTCTTAAGAGACTTATAAATGTCTCCTTCTTTACTTCAAACAGCTGGAGCTCTCTCAATCTCCAAATCTTCTGAAGTTTCTTCTGAAATCTTGTTAGAATTCTCCTTAGACAAATTCTGAGTAGATTTCCACTTCAGACTGTCTTCTTAGATCTTCTCACGAAAATCTTCTTCTGTGTGACGTGCTCTTTCTTGATCAATGATCAATTCTTCATTAGTTGTTCGTGTGTTGTTTTTTTGACTTGACAGAACCCGTCTTTATATAGATTTCATCCATGGTAACTAGCTGATCAAGTTTCTAACGAACTTCTGACAGGTCTGATAGCTTCAGCAAACTTGTTGGAATTCACAGCTGTCAAGTCTTCAGTCATTTCTTGAACCTTTGTCTTTGTCAACAAATAGTCGAGACTGATCTTCATTATGTGTCGACACAAGTAGATTAAGTGTCGACACAAGCTTTGGTGATGTCGACACATCTCCTTTGGTGTCGACATTGCTTCTTGACACTGCATCTGTAGAATGTGTCGACACTGCTTCTTTATGTCGACACAGTCACTTCTTCACTTCACAGCAATCAAATTTGTTGAAACTCTACTGTGTGTCGACACAAGTCCTGTGTGTCTACACAGTTGATATAGTCTAAGAATCCTGTGTGTCGACACTGCCTCCAGGTGTCGATACAGTTGATGTCGACTAAAACTTCTGTGTATTGACACAGTTGCTTCTGGTGTCGACACTGCTTTTCCAAGTGACGACACATGCTTTCTTAAGTGTCGACGCAGCTTCCTCTAGTGTCGACTCATGGACTTAGAAACTTTTTTTTTTTGCATTTTAGCATATTATTAACCTGCACATATAAACTCAAAATAACATCAAATACACCTTGATGTATATCATTGAGCTAAGTGAGGCATCTTCAAATCAGGTACACATTTTCCTATGTACCCAACAATCTCCCCCTATTTGGAGAAGTCATAACCCTTTAGTCAATGATATACACCACTTATAATAAACAAACATTATGATGTATATAAGCATTATATGACAGGGTAACTTATAAACAAAACATATACCAAAATGACATTACAGAATAATGATGTAAACTTAATGAACATGAAACATTGTTTTGTTTATACTATCAAAAAGTTTCTTAACAATTGTTTGCATAGATTTCTTTAAAACTAAAGATTATATTGTTCTTGTAAAATCTAGTAAATCTATACTAAGGCTGATCAGGCTCCCTGATGACTATACTTTTTCCTGGCTTAATCTGAGCCTGCACAGTAGGTTCTGCATCATCAATGGGCTTCTTTCCTTTCAACTCTGCCTTCTTCTGTGCTTCAGCCTTAATTCTCTGCCTTTCAAAATAATGAAAAGACTTAGGGAGTATTTGCTAGGCTCTTGAGCATTAGGAGGTAGCTTCCCAATTTTAGCCTTTCTTCTATATTGTAGAATGGCTTCTTGCCTTGCTTCATATTTCTGCCATTCTTGTTCAGTATACCATTTGCCCCTTTCATGGATCTAATCTTTCACAGCATTCCAGGCAATCAAAATGATATTCCTGGAAGTGGGGCTCCACTGCTCAAAATCAGGCTTTAATTCAGCCTATTCTCTGAACCTTTTCTTTGATAGTTGAGCTTCCTGCTGAGCTTTCAAGGCAGCTTCTGGCATTTCTACTTTCTCAATAATAACATTATCAACTTCCTGTGGAGGACTGTATATTGACTGAACCTATTGCTGAATCATATCAAAATCTGCTGGAGGGTAGATGACCTGAGCAACTTCAGGTTGATCACCTCTAAGATAAGCGGGTTGCACACTTGACTCAGCAACATTATCATCATCACAAAGGGGTGGATATCCCAGAGTGGCTCTAATGCTATTGGATATCCATTTGGCATGATATGAGCCTGCTTTGACTAACACTCTCTCCCCCTTTATGACTTCTCTTTCAATATGGTCTCGTAAGTCATCTTTTTGAAATCTCACTTGTCCATCAAGAAAATTAACACCATCTTTATAAAATGATTTTAACTTGAGAAGATTATGAGAGATTAAATTCTTAGAAGTAGTAATGACAGTCTTAAATGAGTCTAAGGCAGCCTGTAGCTTCTTATCCAACTCCTCTTTCTCTTTAGCCCTTGCATCAGTCATTGCAGTGACTGTATTCTTTATTTTAGTTACTATCTCATTGTGAGATTCAGTTAGATTGTCATTCATTCTAATCTGATTCTCAAGGACATAGTCTTGTTTAATAGCAATGTCATCCACTTGAACCTTTACTTCTGCTTGCTGTGTAGCCAGAAATACTACAGTATTGCCCCCTTTGTGGAAGCAATCTGTCATCTCTTTCTTATCTAGATTCACTTCAAACCTGATGGATTTGATATCCTGAGTCAGATCAAATTGAAGTGACTTATGACTTTCATCCACATACTTCTCTAGAGCTACTCTCTGCTCATCTAATTTCACTTGCAAGGCCACCAATAATGAGCTGTAATCCGCCTCTAGGGCAGGTTGTGGAGCAGCAGTTTGCAATGCTTTCTTGTAGCTTTGGCTCCTTCTCTTGAAAACCATCAGTTTTCTCTTTTTTGGCACTTGTGATTTCTTCATCTGCTGAAGCAGATGTACTGGCAATGTCTACTCTTTCCTTAGGACTAGGAGAGAGCTTTTTTTCAGTCCTAATTTGCTCCCCCTCAAAGTCAGTCTGCTCCCCCTCAATTCTTATTTGCTCCCCCTTATTTGTTGCTCCCTCAATATCAGGAAACAACTCTTCAAGAGTAAGCTCCTGTTGAGTGTGGACTGGTGGTACTTCTTTCTCAGGAGCATCAGCAACTACAGATGTATCCTCCATGATAACATCTTGTGCTGGAATGTTGACATGAGGTCTCTCAAGAATTGTTTGTGAAGCCATTTTACTTGCCAAGTGTGTTGTCTCTTCCCCCTGCACCTGTGCATTATTTGGCTCCCCCTGCACCTGTGCATTATTAGTAATGTCATGTGCCTGTGTATTATCAGTAATGTCCTGTGCCTGTGTATTATCTAGCTCCCCCTACACCTGTGCATTATCAGTAATGTCATGTGGAGGTGATTTCTCAGCAGCTTCTTGTATTTCTATATCAGGTATGTCCTTTGTTAGGACCCTATCCCATATGGAGATAATCCTAATGTCCATTTTTCTCATATGGTTGATTTTAGAACTAGGAATTTGGTGCATTACTTCTGGAATTGCTCTAGCCAAGTATAAACTCATCAGTCTAGCCAAATTAGGCTTCTTTATGCCTTCCTTAATCTTCTCAAAAATTACTATAGACCAATTTTTGTTTAGTCTAAAAATAATCCTTGTCAATAGGCTGAACATATAGGCTGAAATCCTATCATGTCCCCTTGGCTTACATAGAATTACCTTGCCAACCACTTCAGAGAGGAATTTCCCTTGCTGATTCATCCCTTTCCTATTTATAGCAGATCCAATCTTCAAGGTAGGATCCAATCCACACCATTATAGTGCTTCCCTTATCTTATATACGGGTACTTCTTCTTCATCTTGAGTCCTTGGAAGATTAAAAATTTTCCTCAAACTCTTCAAGGTCAATTTGACTCGAGCGCAATGAACCGTTGATTTAATCTTAAGGCTAGTTGAATCTACTGTAGTTGCGCCATAAAACTCAAGTATCTCTTTCTTCCATATATTGGTTGGTTCGGATACCAAAAACTCCAAACCATTTTCAGTAATTAGGGTAATTACCCCTTTAATCTTAGATTCTACATCATCAAAGGCGTGGCGAACCAACTCATATCCTTCGTTAATGTTATCTTCTACCTTTGTCGTCATTGGGATGGTGAGAAAGCTTGGATTGAGAGGAGAGAGTTTGTCGACACAAGGTTTTGGTCTCGAAAACCTGGAGAGTGTGTCGACAGAGTTTGTTCTTGACCTATTTATACCCTTCCAAACAAAGAAGGTAAAAAGGCGGGAAAAAACTGTCTTAATGTGTTGACACAATTGAAATGTGTCGACACATACTTTTAATGTCTCGACAACGGTGTTGACTTCTATGTGTCGACACCAATTGATGATGTGCCGACACTAGACATACTTAGTAGTTCAACAAAAATTCTGTGTCGACTCTTATTGTAAGTGTCGACACAATTTTTGGATGTGTCGACACCACTACTCTGGATGTGTCGACACCACTTTCTGAAGTTCCGACAACACTTCTCTGGATGTGTTGACACCGTTTTACTTAGCCAATCTTGCTAAACTAATATATGTTCAACATACCTAATTTAATTTTAAATTTATTGAATTTAGTTTCATCTAGAGGCTTAGTAAACACATCTGCAATTTGATAATCTGTTTTGACAAATTCTAGTGAGATGTCCTTTTTCTCTACATGTTCTCTAAGAAAATGGTATCTAATTTCTATATGCTTAGTCCTACTATGTGAAACAGGATTATTAGCAATAGAAATAGCACTTGTAGAATCACAAAACAAAGGTGTTCTACTTACCTGAATACCATAGTCGTATAGCTGGTGTTGAATCCACAACAGCTGTGCACAACAACTTCTTGCTGCCACATATTCAGACTCAGCTGTGGAAATTGTCATACTAGTCTGTTTCTTACTGCTCCAAGACACCAATATTTCTCCTAGAAATTGGCAGGTGCTTGTTGTGCTTTTTCTATCTTCTTTGTAACCATCAAAGTCTGCATCTGAATAGCCTGTCAGTATAAAATTTTTATTCCTAGGGTACCACAGGCCTAGATTAGGTGTGCCCTTTAGATATCTCAAAATCCTTTTTACTGCAGTATAATGAGATTCTTTAGGGCATGATTGGTACCTAGCACAGACACATGTTGCATACATAATGTTTGGTCTACTAACAGACAGATATAAAAGAGGGCCAATTATTCCTCTATACAAAGACTCATCTATAGGCTTACCTGCATCATCTTTGCATATAGGCATACTTGTTCCCATAGGAGTTCTCATGGTGGAGGATGATTCCACACCATACTTCTTAATTAACTCCTTGGTGAACTTAAACTGGGATATGGGCAAGTCATCATCAGTCTGTCTTACTTGGAGTCCCAAGAAGAACTTAAGTTCTCCTATGCTGCTCATCTCAAACTTCCCTTGCATAAGTTTAGCAAACTTCTTACAAAGGTTGTTTTCTGTAGACTTAAATATTAAGTCATCTATATAAATCTAGACTAAGATTATCTTTCCTAAGTCTATAAACATAATCAGGTTTGAGAGAATCAACAAAACCTAAGGGCTGCTCTACATAGACTTCTTCTTTTAGATTTCAATTTAGGAATGCTGATTTTACATCCATTTAGAATACCTTGAAGCCTTGAAATGCTGCATAGGCAAGAAACATCCTAATTGCTTCCAGTCTTGCTACTGGGGCAAAGGTTTGATCAAAATCAATACCCTCTTCCTGCATGTATCCTTTTGCAACAAGTCTTGCTTTGTTCTTCACAATGATCCCACTCTCATCCAGTTTGTTCCTAAAGATCCACTTTGTTCCAATGATATTGTGGTCTTTTGGTTTAGGAACTAACTCCCAGACCTTGCACCTTCTGAACTGATTCAGCTCCTCTTGCATGGCATCAATCCAATATGGGTCTAGAATAGCTTCTTCAAATCTCTTTGGCTCTAGTTGAGATAGGAAGCTTGAGAAAAGAACTGTGTTCAAGTTCCTGCTTCTGGTTTGCACTCCATGTCTTGGATCACCAATTATCTGATTTGCTGGATGATCCTTTAAGTGTCTAACAGCTGGAGGTAGACTATCTTCAGGTTGAACACCTCCAGTCTCTTCAATATGCTGCACCTCTTGGTTTTCATCAGCATCTAGAGAGTCCTGTACTCCCCCTAGATAGTAGCCACCATTTTCCACTTCCTGCTCTGCAGTTGACTCTTCTGTAATGGTAAGCTTGTCCATTCTCTTATTTATACCTGTAGAACTGCATGAGCTATAAGGCAACTCACTGTTAATCAGTCTTGTTTCATCAAAGACAACATGTACAGACTCTTCTACAACTTGAGTAATCAAGTTGTAGACCCTATAAGCCTTACTATTGTTGTTGTACCCAACAAATATCCCATCTTGGGATTTGGCAGCAAACTTAGTTAGATAAGACTTGCTATTATTAAGGACATAACACTTGCAACCAAAGATCCTAAAATAGGATCAGTTTGGTTTTCTACCCTTCATGATCTCATAGGGAGTCTTTTTGTGGCTTTTGGTGATAGAAGCCCTATTGATCACATGACATGCAGTATTTACTGCCTCAACCCAGAAATATTCTAGGAGAGAAGTGTCACTCAATAGAGTTCTACCAGCCTCAATCAATGTTCTATTCTTCCTTTCAGCAATACCATTTTGTTGTGGTGTTCTAAGTGAGGAGAACTCTTGAAAAATCCGAAATTCTGCACACAGTCTTGTCATATTCTCAGATTAAAATTCAGTGCCATGGTCACTTCTGATTTTGACCACTGTACTGTCAAGTTCATTCTGAATTTGCTTGACAAAACTATATAAAACACTTGGGGTTTCTGATTTTTATCTCAGAAAGAACACCCAGGAATATCAAGAATAGTCATCTACCACCACAAAAGTATAGACCTTCCTACCTAGACTATGAACTGGCATAGGACCAAATAGATCCATATGCAAGAGGTATAGACACCTCACTGAATCCTTGTTCTCAAGGCTATGAAAGGAGGATTTTGTCTGCTTGCCTTTTTGACAAGCTGAGCATATCCCATCCTTTATACACTTAACTTTAGGACCATTCCTCACTAACTCTTTGTTAAAGAGTTGGCCAATTATTTTGTAGTTAAGATGGGCCAACCTCTTGTGCCATTTGACATAATGAGAGGCTCTCTCATCAGCTACAAGACAAATAGGAGAATCTTTGTTCTCACACTCAAAGTTAAGACAGTACACATTTTTTTCTATATCCTGTCAATATGACCTTTTGATCACTTGACCTTTTGATATGACATTCATTCTTAATAAATGAAATATCATATCCTAAATCACTCAGTTGACTTATGCTTATATGGTTGTGTTTCAAACCCTTCATATAGGCCACTTGAGTGATAGTAATCTAGTTATTAGAAATGTTACCAAATCCTTTAATAATTCCTTTTTTAGAACCACCAAAGATTACATTAGGCCCATTTATAATAGGTAAGTACTACTTCAGCAACCCCCTTATTCCAGTCATGTGCCTGGAACATCCACTGTCCAAGTACCATATAGGGGCATGGTAACTTGGACTCACCTACAATAAAGAATTACCCAACCTTAGAGCCCAAGTAAGTCTTGGGTCCTTGGTTCAAGTTAGCTTCATACTTAACAAATCTACCTGCTGCTCTTCTAATAGGTAGACTGATGTTCTTCCTGACACTAATGTTGTGCCAGCAATCTAAGAAATAATGTCTCGTCTTGCCACAGCACCAGTATTCATACTTGTTGTATCTATTTTTAGATACATTTTTGGCAGTCTGGTTGACAACAAATCTTTTGTTTTGTGCTGGTACTGCTGCAGCTACACCCACTGTTTTCTTAAGAACATGAAGTATATGGACATGGACTGCCTTATTGACATAAACACCCTTGTCATTCAGAACTTAAGTCTTACTATGACCATGAGTATTCTCAAGGTCATACTTGTTAGAAGGCACTTGTACCTTTCTAAAAACTACAGGGACTTTAAAGTTCAGTTGCTGGACTGAGGCTTTGCCCTTTCTCTTAAATTGGATAGCCCTGGTGTCACCTTTAAAGCCTATTCCAGCCTTACCCTTTTGAGCCACAAACTCATCTATTAAGGGTAAAACTGATTTTGTCTTGGAATAACTAGCCACCAAATCTTTTTCTTTTTGAAGTCTGGCTTCCAGACTTTTAATTAGATCATTTTTGTATGTGATTGTGCTCATATGAATAACAGTTATAGTTTTCAGTTTGGCAATCTCATTCACTTTTTGATCCAACACTTCCTCTAAATCAGATACAACCATCTTAAGATCTGCAATTTCCTTAGCCTTAGTTTTGTCAAAGTTTTTTGCTTTTCTTTAGTGCCTGCAACAAGTCCTCATATTCATCTATCAGCTGATGAATATCACCTTCAGACTCAGACCCATCTACATCACTTGATGCAGATGTAGCTGACTCTGAACCAGTACTACAATCTGAATTTCTAGAAAAACATTGTACCTTACTAGGACCAGGCTAATCCTGACACTTATCTTCTTCTGACACAACCATCAGTCCCATGCACTGATGGTCTTCTTGTTCATAGATAGAGTTCAGCACTTGCATAAACTCATCTTCTTCATCTGCTGCATATAATCCAATGTATGCCTCAGCTTCTGATTCAGACTCTGAAGATGATTGGTCTGTCAAGCTCTTCTCCTTCTTAGCAACAAAGGATTTCTCCTTCTTGCTCTTTTGTTGAGTCTTCCTTTTATCAGCAGACTCCTTTCTTTTTCTGGACACTCAGTCACAACATGTCCAGGCCTATTACAGCAGTAGCAAACTATCTTTGATGTTGTAGATTTGCTAGGCTTAGACCTGCTCCTGTCCTTCCTAGATGACTTCCTCTTTTGATAATAGTCATCCACAGGCTGAGATGTGGAGGGCCTAGACTTTCATTGCTTCTTCTTTAGGAATCTCTGAAACTGCCTTGTGAAGGCACCAAAGTCTTTATCGGAGTCATTGCTGTCTGAACTTTGGTTGTCTGAATTATCTAAAGTAATTTCAGCAACTATCTTAGGAGGTGATGGAGACATCCTCCTATTCTTCTTAGTGGCTTCCACCTTGAAGGCCACAGACTTTTCTCTATGCTCCCCTTTTGCACTTTTCTCTTCCTCTTTCCTAGCCATCAGCTGCATCTCATATGACAGCAATTTTCCAAACAAAGTTGGAGGAGAGATATCTGTAAGTTTGGCTACTTCTCTAATGACACAAATCTTAGTGTCTCAATCCTTTGTCAAGGATCTTAGGAATTTATCATTCAGTTCATATATACTGAAGATCCTTCCATAGGACATCAGCTCATTTACTATTCTATAGAACATTTTATAACACTCAGTTATACCATCTGACTTTCCTTGTCTGAAACTCTCATATTCCTGGTTCAGCATAGATTTTCTATCTTATCTGACTTCTTCAGAACCCTCCATATAGACTATCAAAGTGTCCCACATTTCTTTGGAAGTCTTGCAGTGAATCAAATTTTGAAAGGTTTAATCATCTATGGCACTTACTATGATATTCTGGACTCTTTTATCCATAGTTGCCAGGATGATCTCTTCCTTAGTCATCTCTGAAAAATCCTTCGGAATTCTTTGATTTGCATCTAGAACTGACAACTTCATTGGAATATAAGGACCTTCTTTTACTGTAATGTAGATCCTTGGATCAGAAGCCTCCATAAAAAGCCTGACCCTTTCTTTCCATATTCTAAATATCTCTTTCCTGCATATAGGTAATTTCATAGAACCTAGTTCCTTATGATTTTCTCCTGAACCCATTTTCTTGATCTTGAATATGCCTTATGGATCTAACTCAGACTGTTAAGTTCTTCTTTGAGTAACCTGCCTCTGATACCACTTGATAGAATCGATTTCAAGATAACCCAAACACCTAGAGGGGAGGGTTAATAGGTTCTTACTTTTTTCTTTTGAAGGCAGAATAAGAATTCAGTTCTTTAAAGAGAATCTAACTATTCTACAGCTAACACAGCAACCACAGCACAGAATTCACAATCACACACACATCACAGATTGCACACTGGTTTATAGTGGTTCCCCAAAGACTTGGTACATCCACTTTCCCCCTTCGCCTATCCAGCAGTGTGCTAGATTCGACCTAACTTCTTTCTTCTTCTCAGATCCATAGATCTTACAGCTCAGAACCCTGAAAGGTTTCTACAACTCAGAATGTATCCACACTCCTACAGCTCAGGCTAACAGCCCTACCTCAGCCTTGTCATAAGGCTTACAACTCAGAATATATCCACACTCCTACAGCTCAGGCTAACAGCCCTACCTCAGCCTTGTCACAAGGCCTACAACTCAGAGATCTATATCTCCTACACTCAGCCTTTATATTATAGGCTTACAACTCAGATCTTGAAAGATCCTACAGAATTTGAAAAATCTTATAGATTGACTCTTACCCTTGTTGAGAGAGAAGGGATAAAAGGTTTCTTGATCAGCTCTTGATAAAACTGATTGCTGAGATCAACCTGTTCTTAGCTTTCTTCAAAACTTCTTGAATCTGAACTCAGTAGGGTTGATCTCCTTTGAAGTTGACTGGTTGGCAGCTTCCTTCTTAGATTTCAGAAATAGATCTGAATTCTTCTTAGCAGATTTATTCAGGATCTGCTTCTTAAGAGACTTGTAAATATCTCATTCTTTACTTCAAACAGCTGGAACTCTCTCTCAATCTCCAAATCTTCTGAAGTTGCTTCTGAATTCTTGTTTGAATTCTCCTTAGACAAATTCTAAGTAGATTTCCACTTCAGACTGTCTTCTTAGATCTCACGAAAATCTTCTTCTGTGTGACGTGCTCTTTCTTGATCAATGATCAATTCTTCATTAGTTGTTCGTGTGTTGTTTTTTTGAGTTGATAGAACCCGTCTTTATATAGACTTCATCCATGGTAACCGACTGATCCGGTTTCTAACAAACTTCTGACAGGTCTGATAGCTTCAGCAAACTTGTTGGAATTCACAACTGTCAAGTCTTCAGTCATTTCTTGAACCTTTGTCTTTGTCAGTAAAGAGTCGAGACTGATCTTCATTATGTGTCGACACAAGTAGATTAAGTGTCGACACAAGCTTTGGTGATGTCGACACAGCTCCTTTGGTGTCTATACTGCTTCTTGACACTGTATCTGTAGAATGTGTCGACACTGCTTCTTTGTGTCGACACAGTTACTTCTTCACTTCACAGCATTCAACTTTGTTGAAACTCTGCTGTGTGTCGACACAAGTCCTGTGTGTCGACACAGTTGATATAGTCTAAGAATCCTGTGTGTCGACACTGCCTCCAGATGTCGACACAGTTGATGTCAACTAAAACTTCTGTGTGTCGACACAGTTGCTTCTGGTGTCGACACTGCTTTTCCAAGTGACGACACATGCTTTCTTAAGTGTCGACACAGCTTCCTCTGGTGTCGACTCATGGACTTAGAAATTTTTTTTTTCTGCATTTTAGCATATACTTAACCTGCACATATAAACTCAAAATAACATCAAATACACTTTGATGTATATCATTGAGCTAAGTGAGGCATCTTCAAATCAGGTACACATTTTCCTATGTACCCAACAAAATGTTTGCATTCTACCACCATAATAACGGGGTTTTGGCTAAGTGCTTCAAGAGCTCCCTTACTCTAACCTCATGCAACACAATAACACGTTCTTTGGAGTTTTCTCCAGATCGCAAAACAAGCGTCAAAAATCTGGACCAACGGTCGTAGATGGGTTTCACACATGTCTAAATCCACAAACACAATCGGACTTCTATATGCAATAAATACAAGGGATAAACACAATTAACCCGGTGGAGGTCACACACTCTGCTAATCAGTAGAAGAGACATAATCATGAAAGCATATTATCATAAAATAGAACAAGCACATCCTAAGACTGGGAAGAATGATTCTTTCCCATGATATTGCTTTGGCGCCATGAATAAGAAATCCAAGCGGATGAAAATAACCGCACTTGGTTGTTTTCTGTGGATCTGAAAAGGGTTCTCAAATCGAAGCTTCGGAACTCCGTTAATGGCAATCACAATATCTTCTTCTTGCTCATTCTTTTCTTCGAAAAGATCTCTCCAAATCTTAAAGTCAATATAATGACTAAAGACTTACTATGAGCTCTTTCTTTAGAATAGGACAGATTAATCTTGAGTGTTTGATAAAGGATCAGAAAGCCACGATATAGATTTTATGAATCTTTTTCCGTCGGCAAACACCCGACGGTAGCACTAACGTGTCGTCGTAGTCCCAGAAGCGGTAGTGGTTATCGTATCTAGCACTGCTTAATGGGTTCTTAATGAATTTGTCGTGGTAGCCTACCACCGATGGTAGCACTACCACTCGGTGTTAGTGCATCGTTGCGACATGACGAGTCATATATCTTGAACTCTCGACGATCTTCGTAATATTCCATAGATTCGTCATGAATGATATCGCCCAGCATTATTACTAGTTCATGGCGCTAGCTTCTGATCATCCATCTCGATCTCACGCCGATTCGTCTTGATCTCACAATGATATCGGTCAGTATCTCGACGATCTTCTGGTTGACTGCTACAGCCAACGGTAACATTGTCACCCGACGTTAGCAAAAGCAACCAGATTTCTTTTGTTTTCTACTATTGGGAAAACTTGGGTGTTACATTAGGCTAAGGTATCATCACTTTCTCTATAAGGTCTAAGGTTAACCAAATTGGGTAAGTTTGACCAAATTATGTATAGTTGACCATTTTGACTCAATACATGATACGACATGTCAATTAGGATCCCAATGGATTATTCTGACCACTTAGATGCCATTTAGACAAAATCACAATCCAATTCCTCTTTTGACAAGGGTTGGCTATATGTTTACCTAAAGTTTGACCATGGTTGACCAAGGTCAACCATTTTGACTAATGCTAACTAAAGTAAACCATAATAAGGTGTCATGATCCTAGGTGGGGGTTTAGGTTATTTGATCAAGTTTAATGTTGGTGTGATCACACTTAGGTCAAATATGATCATAATCATGTTAAATGCACTTCAAACAATAGATTGGATTTAAAGTTACTCTAGGACTTCCTTAGTCCAATACAATCTACTTAGAATTGTTCTGGATAAGTGATGTTACCCACACACTAGATCTCTCAAAGACTTCTAGGGTGCATGTTATGAAAGGTGGGATGTTATATGGACGTTCACCGGTAGGACTGGGAGGTGATGGAGGTAGCAGTGCCACATCAAGGGAGGCTACACTGCTCGCTGGAGTCATCGTAGGAACGCTGGTCCTCTTAGATTGTGAGGAGCAACTTTTCTCGCCGTCTACGGAGGTCTGCAGGGGGGTGTACCTTCACTACCTAAAGAGGATAACCTCACGATATCAGTGAGGTCAATCGCAGAGTAGATACATTCGATATCACGTCGGGAAAAGGAGTTAAACACAGTTTGGTCAAAGCCGCACCAACTGGCGAAAGTACGAAAAGAAAGATAGGTTAAAACGAGTAGTACACATCTTCTTCAACATCGAACTAAAAAAGTAGAGATGTCCCAACCTAGCGAGGCGGGTTCCGAGTGGACCTGAACTTGATCCCTGCTCTGAACTCTCGCGGGTCCTCATCTGTATCGAGGGAAATAGGAACCCCGTCTTTTGGATACTCACACACATCGCCTAAACCCTCCTGGTCCAGGGTCATTTGCGTTGCCTCTATGATGATTGACTTACCTCCTTCCTAAGGCTCATCACCCTCAAAAACTCGCTCTTCTGGCGCTTTAGCCGAAATTTCCTTCTTCTTGGACTTGTGGGATTCAACGCCATATCGGCGATGTCCCAGAGGACGTTTCATTAACATACTTGCTAAATAACATATTGGATGTATCTTTCCGATCTCTCTAGGAACTCGCAAATAGCGGAGATCGTGTACAACTCATAATCTTCGGGGATGACCATGTTTAGACCACGTAAACAGAGCGGATTAATGTCAAATATCAGGGGCAACCCTAGCTAAATGGTGAGTATCACTTGATACTCGCAATATAGGTGGGCATCTCCTACAACTCGTTATCAAAAAGACACAACAGGATAATACCACTCACCATAGGCGAGTAACAATCCACAGTCGTAGAGTGTGCGAGCAACTTCCTTAAGTCACAAGTCAGGTACTTTGTAGAGGGTGGCTATTCTCGCACCAATATATACCCCCATGATTTGTCTATAAATAAGACCTCATTGGCATCCAAAAAGACACTCCCCCACCCTCCGTCCAGCTCTCTACTCATTATTTGTGTCTTTCTCGTCCAACTCAGCCCATTGGTTGTGGACGAGAAGTTCATTCCGACTTCTGAGTACGTGGTGGGACCTCCCTACTGCAACACTCGGGTTCTATTTTTTGATGGTTTGGTTCTCTCATCCTTGCTCTAGGCTTTAGATCTGTGACGTTCAACCGCGGAATCAGTACCATTGGGCTACATCTTGGCCCGAATATTTGGAACTAAGATTTTATTTGTTCCAACATTTTAGCTCCTTGCTAATCAAGATTTTATTGTAGTTATAACAATTAGCATGTCAAACATACGTTCTATAATTATGATGTTTTTGTCCTAACTCACCTTAGCAAAAATTCTGCTAAATGGAGCCTTAATAAAAATATATGATTATGTAAAACAAAATTTTCAAAACTTCAAAGAATCAACGGCCCAAAGACACATATTGATCAATATTTAGATTCGAAAGCTAGTGATTTCTTTATAGCCTTTTATTTTATCAATTTTGGTTGTATTAGATATATCCTCCCTCCTTTGCTGTCGCCCGAATCTAGATGCATATTCACCTCCAAATACAATTTGACGCAAAATAATTCCAATAATTATCCTAAATAAAATAAATCAACAAAATATAGCATTACTGAGGAAATGATTCTCAAGATAATTAATCATTTTGGCTTTGTTTGAGGGGGACTTATTTTTAAGGTCCAGTTCATACGATCGTAACCGTTTGATCGGTGAAAATAAGTCCTCAAAACAGAGTCTTAGTGTGTGTGCAGTGTATGCATACACACATGCATTAAAAAAGCATCCTTACATATCCACGTGCTAATTTAAAATAAGATTAGTTTAAAAAAACGGTGACCTTAAACATTTTTTATTATAAATTTAATTCTCTCTATATATATCTATATATAATTTTATATATATCGAGATTTACTTATAAGTTACTTTCAACTAAATGAATAAATATTGGCCTAAATGTTTAATCGTGGGGCGAAGTAAAAAAAATTGATTATTTACAAAAAGAAATATTTCATAAATAAAAAATTTAATTAATTGATTTTTTTTTGAAATTTTAATACAAAATTTTATAAATGATTAATGATTTTATTATTTGTTGTTGAATTATTTTGAACTCTTTTAACCCATCATCAACTTCCTTCTCTAACCAAGTATAAATATGAACCTCTTTATCATATCTGAGTTGTTTATATCTCATCCCGTCATTACTTTTAGACATATATGTAGTTGAAATTCATTCTCACAAAGAAGGTAATCCGAATTTATCATCAGCTTCCTTTGCGCGCCCCCGACGGGCTTCGCGCACCCCCGACGGGCTTCGCGCACCCCCGGCGGGCTTCACGACAGTATCCGGGCTACGGCGGTGGGCTTCACGACAGTACTCAGGCTTAGGCGGCGGGCTCCGCCCCGCCCCCGGTTCTTATAAATATAACTTTTTTTTTTGTTCTTACAAGCGTTTATATAGATGATATTTTAGTACACTCAAAAACACATGAAAAACATATAAGCAATTTAAAATTAGTACTATCAGAATTTATGAAGCAAAGACTAGTTATTAGCACCCAGAAGGCCCAATTCTGTAGAAAAAAATATAGAATTTCTGGGCGTAATTCTAGGTCAGGGAAAAATAAAACTCCAAGAACATATAAGTAAAAGGTTCTGGAATTCCCGCCCATTACGACTATTAAACATTTACAGCAATTCCTTGGGTTGATCAATTATGCAAGACCATTCATCAAAGATCTAGGAAAATTAGCAGACCCATTATACAGTAAAATGAAGAGCACGCAGAGAGCATTCAATGACGAAGATAGGAAACAGATAGATAAGATAAAAGAAACAGTCAAGTCTCTACCAAACTTAAGATTACCATTAGATAATGAATACCTAATAATAGAAACAGATGGATGTGAAATCGGATGTGGAGCCATCCTAAAATACAAACCTCATAAATATACAGGAAAAAATGAAGAACAGATATGTTGATACAATAGTGAAAATTTCAAAGAAAAATGCTCCACCAGCAGCATTGATCAAGAAATCCTAGCAGTTTGCCACTGATTAGATGCATTTCGACAGTTCATCATTAACAAAAACGAGGTATTAGTAAAGACAAATTGTGAAGCAATAGTAAAATTTTATCAAAATAGAAATAAAAAGAAAATTAGCTATAAACTAAAAACCAATTTTATGGACCACATATTAAATAAAAATTATAAAGTATTGTTTAAACATATCAAAAGTACTGATAATAAACTAGCAGACCAATTATCTCACATCGTACAAAGTAATTAATGGATGATAACGAAATACTTCGCATATTACACGCAGAGAATATGCGTTACTTAAGAATTCTAGAATATCTAGAATAAAGCCGACAAATTTTGCACCCAACATATAGAAATTTATCCAGAGAAGTAGTAGACATTAAGAGATTTATTAATACTCTCCGCGACATGATCGCAAGAGAAATAACAAATCTCACCCCTGGAGACAACTCCAGTAGTAGCCCAAGTAGCTCTTAATAATTTGCGAACTATACATTATTTTTTTTCTTTTCAGATGGCGCTCAACAACCAAATTATATTTGGTCCATACCAACTTCCTACCTTCCCAGCAAACAGCAATCTCCGATTCCGAACTAGCCATCAAATCACGCCGCTCCAACAGTGCCTAGTAGATAACTTATGGAATAACAAAAAACTCAAAAATTACAAAGACATTGTGGAGTGTGTCTGCGGACACTTTGCCTTTCTAAATAGCCAGATTAGTCATAGTAGCTCAGAAAAGAACACATCAAGTAACATTCAACTGAGGGCAAATCAGAGCCCAGACTATCATATGCTAAGAACATCTTTGACCATAACAGAAAATAAGATAGCAGATCTTAAAGATCAAATTAAATAATTACAAGCTGTAGTCAATCAATACACTAAAGAACTAGTTGACGCTGAGAAAAATTGACAACAATATTCATCAGCACTAGCACCTGTAAAGAATTATGTTTTACCCAAAGTATTACAAAGGCAAGTAGAACGCCAGTGTAATTACTAAAAAATACTTAGAAATCTGGCTAACTCAAAAGAAGACATTCTCAAGGGGGCCAAGATAGAATGCATAACCTACTCGGAAACCAGAGGTAATGAATTAAATTTTTTGTATCTAAGATTACAGATAGACATAGCAAAATGGATCGATATAACTATATCGGAAGTAGAATTTACAATTCCAAACTTAATGGAATTAGGATTAATCACCCGCCTCCTATTCACCAGAAAGGGGCATGTTAGGCATATAAAAGAAACAAGAATAGCAGAGGTTATATTTCAGTATCTATATGTAACGCCTTACGGAGGAGTAAAGACCCATATAAGGGCAATCCCCCCATGCTACGAGCCTAATTGTCTAGAAAATAATAAAAGAGAAATATACATCTTCCAGTTTATAGAAAAGCTAGTTATCCAGGCTAACCATATAGATGGCTCAAATATCATCAGCCCAGAGCTTTGCAGCCTACCTAAACAATCAGAGCCTTTAGAAGTTATAAAAGCGTACGATGTAGACCTCCTGTACAACAGAGTTCTAGCAGTAGAACATGAGATTTTCGCGTATGGCTAGATCAAAAAGATATCAAATTATTTATCCAAGGAACCTCACCTTCAAAGATCCAGATCACAAGTTAACAAATCATTGTCAGCGAAATCGCATTAAATACTTTGTCCAGAGATATAGATGTCTTTTGATGATGAAGGCTCCCTAGCAGAATAATTGGCAAAAGCAACAACATAGTCAATCCTACGTAGTCAAGTAGACAAGTAGTAGAAGGCCGGACTCTGCCCCTGGTTTTTGTGGGAGCTTTTTCTAATCTTATCCCTTTAGTCACTACCGTAACCACCACCACGGAAAAACTGTGGATGAGATGTAATATATATATACTATCTACATTATAGCTGAATCTTTCTAAGTGGAGCTACCTTTGGTAGTGGTTGTACATGTAGTGCGCCTTTTTTCAAATAAGTGGAGCCACTTTCGATAGTGGTTGTACTCATTTGCCTCCAGACTGAAGGCTTGCCCCTCTATAAAAAAGGCGAGAAGCTCAGTTCTTGGACACACGGTTCCTTCCTACTCTAAGAGTGTGTGTTTGTAAGCGTTTGTGTGTTTTTCAGAGTTCTTGTTAAGTCTTACTATAAGTATATTCCTAATAACAATTAGTAAGTAAGTTTTCTTGATCTTATCTTGTACATGTTTAGTGAGTAGTCCTCTCCCCTCCTCTCCAGAGGAAAAGAACATGAAGAAATTTCACGCGATCTGAAGATGGTCCACAGGTGTATGTACTCAACTACATACCGGTGGATTACTGAGTTATAGCAAGCTCGACCAATGGGTGGTTGAGGCCAACCCCAACGATGTAGAGAGGTTTGAATAAGAAAATTATAACAAAAATTATATCAGTATGAGCCCGGGGGCCGGGGAGAAGAAGTACCGCCAGGCGAGAGGCCGTA
This sequence comes from Platanthera zijinensis, assembly GCA_039513925.1. Classification (NCBI taxonomy): domain Eukaryota; kingdom Viridiplantae; phylum Streptophyta; class Magnoliopsida; order Asparagales; family Orchidaceae; genus Platanthera; species Platanthera zijinensis. Next base: position 55,382,105 of record CM077081.1, on the reverse strand, counting down.
GGGAAAAAGTATCGCAGCCGTAGGCAAATACTGATATAAATAACTTTGTTATAAAATCTGAATTTAAACTAATTGAGACCGAAGGGGACGTAGTTAGGACTCATGGGATATCTTGCGCTCGGGATGACCCTCCTACTGATCATCTTCAAGGAAGTGAAAACGAAGCATGTTCGAAGTAAACCCGGAAAGGAGAGGATTTGTTAAAATAGTTTTAACAACTCAAAACTTGTTTTATAAAATCATAGTCTCAATAATGTTAGAAATAAAAGCAGTCAAGATCCAAGGCTCTTACCTAGTAACCAGTCGAGTTATTAGAGTAGTAGAATAAGAGAGATAATTATAGAAGAAAATCGTAAATATAAGTTTACGACACCCCCACTCTTAAAATGGTATCAGAGGAAGGATGAACAATTTCAAAAATTCGATTACTTAAATCTAGAAATATTTGCGAAAAATAACCACCAATCAGCAGTTTATCACGAACCAACTTACTCATGTGTACGAAAAACTGAAAATAATAATACATGAAAAGGAAATTCCCTTAGTCCCGAACATAATTCTGCAAAGAATAGAAACACATCATAAAGAATTATAATCAAAATAAAATAAAATCGAAAGTATAATTATGAAATAAAAAGAGCATAATGGAATCAATAGAATATAAAGAAGTCATTAGGTATACAAATATATATTTAAAAAACTTCATAGGATTTAGTAACCACGATGCACAATGTGAGAGTGATAAAATTTTGATCAGACAAAATAATACCATAATCCACTTATTAATCCAGTTATATAATAAAATATAAAGTATGATCCAAAAACCCAACGGTTATAAAGAGGTCTCCCAAATCGAAGATTTAATAGGACACTTAAAGGACTTAAAAATAGGAAACAAAAAATATACAAAACAGCGAGAGCCATATAAATTTGGCATCATAAAAAGATGAGTTTTCAAGCAATAACAACAACCAGTAGAATAGTAACATCAGAAAATAGTCAAGTCGGCACACCCTCCTTTTTAGGACAATTACTAAGACAAAAACCGAAAAAAGAAACAGTTCAAGAAGAAGTATTAGACGTCGAATAAGATTTAGTGTTATATAATAATCATCAAATCAACCTCCTCAACCCAAAAACATTATATCACGTAGGAAGTTTTAATTTTAACACTCAATTATTAAGGATTAATAGGGAAGAAGAACTGCTAGTTACAAACTCTCCCAATAATATAAAGTTAGTCAGCAAGAATACAATAAGCCAGATAAAAAATTAGTCCATCTTGAATTAATAACCATAGGATTAAAGGGACTAGCAAGAAAAAGATTAGGAACAAAGGTCCTAATTATTTTCTTAGATAAGAGATGGCAGTTGGAGGCCCGTAAAGTGATGATCACTGCCATGGAAGTGGACATGTCAGGAAACAAAGGAATATTTTATTGTAGTCCAGACTTCATGGTTAGTATAAAAGACATAGATAAAATTGAATTAGGAATTCAAACAAAAGGATACGAAGATTTCACCGGACACAGCAACCTGCTGATAAACATCAGATTATTAGGAAAACTAACTGTTGGGTATTGCATCCACAATAGACCTGATTTGAAGAAGCCCCTGAACAACCTAAGGTGAATTGAAAATGTATTTGACAATTCTATCAAGTTGTGCTTGCAGCTATTTCATGCTAAGTACACGCCAATGTCAGGGTGCAGTGGGTCAATATACACGGGTCTGCGCAACATAATCCCTCGTTGCGTAGATCAGTGTATTGATTCACCTGTGCTCTCTCTATTGGAGTGTACTTATTTTCAAGTACAGGGTCAAGGTAGATCAAGAGTAGAAGAAGGAGCAAAGATGGGTCAAAAACCAAGTTTTCAAAAGAAGGAAGGAAAATCTTCCAAGTAAAAATTGACGGGAATCGCTAGTTATTCCCGCCGACTTCGACGGGAATCGCTAGTGATTCCCGCCGACTTCGACGAGAATCGTTAGTGATTCCTGCCGATTCGTCGAGAATCAGTTAGCCTCTCCCGCCGACTTCTTCCGGCTGACAGTTTTCAAACAGGAATTCTGCCAAGGCAGAATCGACGGGAATCGTGAGTGATTCTCGCAGACATCGACGGGAATCACCAACTATTCCCGCCGAATTTTGCCTTAGGCAAATTTCCTCGTTCGCAGGACCGAACCAACTTATCGTGCGTTGTTTCAGCCGGGGCTAGGGTTTCTCCTTGTGGGCCCCACAATGGTCATTAGGGTTGGCTCCTATTATATATATACGCGTATTTTGAACCTCTACAGACAGACATTCACGCAGAAACAAAAGCAGCCGACGTCGTGCCCTAGCCGATCGCGGAAACCGCCGATCGCCTGTAGCCGCTCGCAAGCTCGTCGTCGCCGCTGAACTCCGATCTTCTTTGATCTTCCGACGACAGTACCGAGGCAAGCCGAGCGTCTCACGCATCTCTCTTGAGATCTCTTGTCTTCCGATTCATTGAACGAGATTTGTTCTCCATTCCGAATTGGTTGAGACGACTGATCCAACTGTGATCGTTCGTAGACCTTGCTTGCTTCGTCAAGAAGTTTGGATCTACAAAGTATCGCCGCCGCAATCACTTGCCACCACCGATCTTGAGAAGACCCATTCCAAGAGTGAAATCCGGTTGTGGACTCTTCGTATTTTTCGTGCAAGCTACAACGAACGAAGAAAGACATCGGAATCTCCAAAAGCTTTGTTTGTATTTTCTTTTACATTCAATTTTGGTTGTTGTAAAGAAATTTTCATTCCTTGTTGTAAGGGTTGGGTGCAACCCGTGGTGGTGGAGTTGTGACTCCTTTATTGGAAGGGTTCCTTCCGTAGTGTGAGGATTGAATTTCAATCCGTTTGAAGAAGTGACCGAGTCGTCCCTTGGTGGGAGATAGGTCGAAGGGGGAAAGTGGACGTACCCAAATCGGGGAACCACTATAATTCTTTGTGTGTTTTCTGTGCTCTGTTTGTTAATTTGTGCAGGTAAATTTAATTCCGCAAAAGACTGCACGACACCTATTCCCCCCTCCCATAGGTTGATTTAGTCGAAACTAGAGACTTTCAAGTGGTATCAGAGGGAGGTTTCTAATCAATAAGGTTAACACCTTGAGTAAGATCCTGTGTCTAGTGTCAAGAAGAAAGAAGATCTCAGGAATGGACGGACTCAAGTATTCAGGAAAGATTCCAGTATGCACCAAGCTGAATTTTCCAATCTGGAAGGAAAGGATCAGGTTCTACATGGAAGCAGTCGATCCCCAACTCTTCATGATAGTGGAGGAGGGCCCTTATATCCCCACTAAGGCCTCCACCATTGATCCGACCAAGATGGTGTCCAAGAAGCTCTCTGAAATGGATAAGGATGAGATGGTGCTTGTCGGACTAGACAAGAAAGCTCAAAACATCTTAGTAAGCATCGTCGATTATTCCATGATGCAGAATTTCAGTAACTACAGGACTGTCAAGGACATATGGCACTGCCTGATCATTCTAATGGAAGACACAGATGAAGTAAGAGATGATCGAAGATCCCTTCTGAACCAGAAGTATGAGGCATTCAGGCAAGGTCCCAAGGAAGAAATCAGAGTGACATTCGAGAACTTCCTGAAGATCGTCAATGCAATGAAGGGTTATAGCAGAGTGTTCACCGATGGTGAACTAAATGACAAATTCCTTAGATCCATTACTAAGGAATGAGACACCAAGATCTGCGCCATCAGAGAATTTGGCAAGCTGGCAGAAACTGATCCCCAGATTCTGTTTGGAAAGCTAATGTCCTACGAGCTTCAGCTGAACACCAGAAAAGCTGAAGAAGAAGTCGATAAGGCTGCAGCCAAAGAAAAGATGTGGCCCTGAAAGCTAATCACTAAAGGAAAGGCAAGGGTGTAGCCTCGTCCCGCTCTTGGAGAAAGGCTGAGGAAGAAGACTCTGAGCCATGCTCATCCGGCTCAGAGCTATCTGAGGAAGAATTCTCCTTCATCACTCGAGAGTTCAAAAAGTTCCTCAAGTTGAGGAATCAGAGAAAAAAGGATGGCTCCTCCTCCAGACATCAGAAGAAGAATTACTCTTCTGACAGGTATGAGTCTAAACAGAACAAACATCGTTCTACTGACATTATCTGCTTTGGATGCAATAAGCCAGGTCACGTCATTGCTGACTGCCACAAAAGCAAGAGAGATAAGGGGAAAGGAGAGGAGCACAAGTCCTCTAGAGATAAGAATAAGGAGAGAAGCTACATTGCTAAAAAGCCAAAGACACTGAGTGAATCTGACTCTTCAGACTCCAGTGATGATGAGGAAGCCTACTTTGGGCTAATGGGTCGCTCCGACTCAGATGGAGACTGTCCCTCGTTTACTGGGAAGGTAAAAGATCGCACCCCCCCTCCTCTCTGACTCTGACTCTGACTCTGAGTCTCCTGAAGATGACCACGAGGACAGTCCATCTTCCCGTAAGGCTGAACTCCTCGAAAAGTATGAGCTTCTGCTCAATACTTTTGAAGAGTGCCGAAAGAGGTTGAGCGCTCAGAAAAAGGAAGTCAAATTCCTTAAGGCTGAGGGTGTTTCCCTAAGAGAAGAGATCACTAGCTTAATTTCTCTCCGACAGGAACACCTGGACCTGACTTCTGATTACTCAGATTCTCTAAGGCTCCTTGACCAAAAACAGGAAGAAATCAACAAGCTGGAAGAACAGCTTGTGGTAGAAAGGAAGATTGTCAAAAGCTTCTCTATGCCCAAGACCATTCTTCCTCTGGTTGATGAATTCTTTGTTCAGGCTAAGGGGGCTGGCTTAGAGCATGCGGCTGTGCCTGGTAAATCATCCAGGAGAAACAGAAATCGGAGGAAAAATAAGGCTACTAAGAAGGCCTCTGCTGCAAAAAAGGAAAAGGCCCCACTCGGTCCTGTTTCATTCAGAAAGCCTGGCTTTCCTTACAATGAGCAGGACTTTGAGTCAACCTATGACAACTTCTTCCGGCCCTCGGTTGAAAATCCCAAGAGCCTGTATGATGGTTGGACCTTCCCCCGTAACTACGGTGAGAGTGTCTTCAAGGCACCTTATGAGGAAATCCAAGTGGAGAATTATGGCTACTTCTCTAGCGGCCATAATAGGAAGCAGGCACCAAAGGTTAAGCCTGTCATACTAAAGGAACAGGAAGTGAAGAAGTCGTGTGACTGCTGTCATCATGATGCCTCCACCTCTAGATTCAAGGCCCCGGCTGGACCCACCGTTCCAAGGGTGAAGCAGGAGCCTAGGAAACGGTACAACAGGTTTGACTGTTGGTGCTGTGGCAAAGTTGTTCACTTTGTCGTGGATTGTTGGTTTAATCTAAGATACAATGAGACTACTTTTGTTAGCAATGCGAGGCCGACCACTCGTAGGGTTAACCAACCGAGGGGAAGTGTGCTAACAAGGAATCTAGGATCCAAGATCGATTGTGTTCCTAAGGGAAACTAATTTTGTTTTGCAGGTATGTCCAAAGGCCACCAAAATGCCAATCTGGTACTTGGACAGTGGATGTTCCAGGCATATGACCGGGACAAGAAGCCTGTTGCGCGATTACTCCTCAGTCGAAAATGGACCCAAAGTCATCTTTGGAGGATCTGATCGAGGAGTCACCAGGGGTTATGGTATGATTTCCAACGGTGTATTCTCTATCACAGACGTGGCCTATGTTGAAGGGTTAAACGATAACCTGATCAGTGTAAGCCAGTTGTGTGATAAAGGATACGACGTTAAGTTCTGCAAGGAAAAGTGCTTGATAATATCGTGTGCCTCTTCGGAGATGGTATTAACTGGCATTAGGAGCAGAAATATTTTTTGCTTAGATTTTCTTAGCTTAGACTCTTCTACCCCCGTTTGCCTAGTAGCAAAAGACAGTGCATCTCTCTGTGAACAATGACATAATAGATTGACACATATTAATTTTAAAACTATTAGTATGTTGTTTTCGAAGAATTTAGTAAGGGATGCCCCTACTATTAAGTGCATCAAAGATAGCCCTTGTCCTGCATGTCAGAAGGGCAAACAGACTCGGGCTACCTTTAAGGGCATTGCTTACAAAGACTCTTCCAGATGTCTTTATCTTCTGCACATGGACTTGTTCGGTCTAGTGCAAGTTCATAGCTTAAGAGGCAAATCCTATATGCTAGTGATTGTTGATGATCACTCTCGGTTTACGTGGGTGTTCTTCTTGAAACGAAAGTCAGATACGTTTGACATCTTCACTAATTTTATCAGGCAGATTCAGAACGAACTTAACTGCTCCGTGGTCAAAATCAGAAGTGACCATGGAACAGAATTCGAGTCTGGAGCTATGACAGAATTCTATGAAGAACATGGTATCTTTCATGAGTTTTCCTCCTCGCGTACTCCTCAGCAAAATGGAGTTGCAGAGAGGAGGAATAGAACGCTCATTGAGGCATGTACGACAATATTGAATGACGCTTCTCTCCCAGAGTACTTCTGGGCAGAGGTTGTCAATACAGTCTGTCACGTGCAAAACCGGGCTTTGATCAACAAAAATCATCGTAAGACGCCTTATGAGCTATTGAAAGGCAGAAAACCGACCATGTCCTATCTAAGGATTTTTGGTTGCAGATGCTATGTACTCAATAATGGGAAGTACCCATGCACTAAATTCGGAGAAAAATGCTTCGAAGGCATCTTCATGGGCTATAGTAGCCATAGTCGGGCATATAGGGTTTTCAATAAGAAAACCCTAGTGGTAGAGGAGTCCATTAATGTTGTATTTGATGAAGGAAGCCTGCTTCATAGCAATTCTTCCAGTGGCATTCTTGAAGATGCAGGTGCAAGGCTTGAATAGCTAAGTCTAGATGAGACTGCTAAAGATGAAACTCCCAAGTACGTCAAGGTCTCCACCACAATGCCACCTAGAGAAGATGACGGTCAGGATAGAGAAATTCTCCCAGAAGAGGGAGGAGCCCGAGAAGCTGTTGGAGCTCTAGATGCCAGACTCTTAGAGCTCCGACACGTGAGGGATCACCCAAGAGATCAGATCATAGGAGATCCTCGGGACGGTGTCAGAACTGGCAGAGGTACAATTAACGAGATTCTGCACCTAAGTTTTCTGTCACAGGTTAAGCCAAAGAAGTTCGACGAAGCGAACAAAGATGCGTCATGGATATTGGCAATACAAGATGAACTGCATCAATTCGAACGATACAACATCTGGACGCTAGTTCCCAAACCAAAGAAACAGAATGTGATCAACACTAAGTGGATCTTCAGAAATAAACTGGATGAACATAGGGTCATCATCAAGAATAAGACCATACTTGTGGCTCAAGGTTACAGATAAGAGGAGAGGATTGACTTCGACCAAACCTTTGCACCAGTTGTAAGGCTCGAAGCGATCAGATTGTTCCTGGCGTATGCCTCTCAAAAAGGATTCACTGTCTATCAGATGGACGTGAAATCTTCTTTTCTCAATGGAAATTTAAAAGAAGAAGTATATGTCACGCAACCCCCAGGTTTTGTTAATCCAACATTCCCTAATCATGTTTACTTTCTTAATAAAGCATTATATGACTTAAAACAAGCTCCTCGAGCTTGGTATGAGACTCTGTCTAGTTTTCTTCTTGAGAACAAGTTCTCGAGAGGAAAAATAGATAAGACATTGTTTCTTAGGGAAGTCAAAGGCAAGATTTTGTTGGTGCAAATCTATGTCGATGACATAATCTTTGGCTCAACGGACAACAATCTTTGCAAGAAGTTTTCTAAACTTATGTAAGGAAAGTTTGAAATGAGCAGCATGGGAGAGCTAAAGTATTTCTTGGGACTTCAAGTGAAACAGTCTGAGGATGGAATTTTCATTTCTCAGACGAAGTTCACAAATGAACTCCTCAAGAAATTCGGAATGGAGAGTGCAACCTCTATGAGGACTCCAATGGGATCCACTGTGTCTCTGGACAAGGATGAGAAAGGGAAACCTTTTGATGAAACCAAATTCAGAAGCATAATTGGATCCCTGCTCTACCTTACTGCTCGTAGACCGGATATTATGTTTTCCACATGCGTTTGTGCCAGATATCAAGTGAACACTAAGGAATCTCATTATGTCGCTGCAAAGCGGATTCTTAGATACCTTAAGGGTACACCAAATCTTGGCTTATGGTACCCAAGAAAACATGATGTCGAGCTGATAGACTTTTCAGATGCTGACTTTGCACGAAGCAGGGATGATAGGAAAAGCACTTCCAGGACGTGTCAATTCCTAGGAAGAAGGCTTATATCGTGGAATAGTAAAAAGCAGAACTGTGTCGCAACCTCTACGGCTGAATCTGAGTACATCTCAGCAGGCAGCTGTTGCGCACAACATCTATGGATCAGAAATCAACTCGAAGATTATGACTTACAGTTCAGAGAAGTTCTTATGTATTGCGATTCTTCGAGCACAATTGCAATTGCGAACAATCCAGTGTCGCACAACCGAACAAAGCATATTGAAGTGCGCTACCACTTCATTCGGGAGCATGTGGAAAACAAAGATATATCTCTCTACTATGTCCCCATGGATAAGCAGATTGCAGATATCTTCACAAAGCCCCTAGACGAGGCCAAGTTCAGTCTCTTCAAAACTGAACTCGGCATGCTGAACTATGAAGATTGAAGACTGAAGGGCTCAAGGCTCTTGGATCAAGGGGAAGCATCTGCTAGGAACTCAAGATCGAGCACGGATGCAAGAACTGAGGGGGAGCATTTTGCTCCAAGTGAAGTCCCAGATTTGTAGAAGCCGAAAAGGGGGAGATTACCCTCTCGGCCAAGTCTAAGGTGGCTGCCAATGCTAAGTAGGCCACAAAGGCTATGTTGCTCTCAGGAAAATGGTAATGAATTTCACTCTCAACTGAACTTTCAGTTTATGATTTTCATTTCCATCTGTTCTATTCACCTTAGCTTGTAGGGTTTAGGCTTCTTCAAATAGGAGGAGATTGTTGGGTATTGCATCCACAATAGACCTGATTTGAAGAAGCCCCTGAACAAGCTAAGGTGAATTGAAAATGTATTTGATAATTCTATCAAGTTGTGCTTGCAGCTATTCCATGCTAAGTACATGCCAATGTCAGGATGCAGTGGGTCAATATACACGGGTCTGCGCAACGTAATCCCTCGTTGCGTTGATCAGTGTGTTGATTCACGTGTGCTCTTTATATTGGAGTGTACTTATTTTCAAGTACAGGGTCAAGGTAGATCAAGAGTAGAAGAAGGAGCAAAGATGGGTCAAAGACCAAGTTTTCAAAAGAAGGAAGGAAAATCTTCCAAGTCAAAATCGACGGGAATCGCTAGTTATTCCCGCCGACTTCGACGGGAATCGCTAGTGATTCCCACTGACTTCGATGGGAATCGTTAGTGATTCCCGCCGATTCGTCGAGAATCAGTTAGCCTCTCCCGCCGACTTCTTTTGGCTGACAGTTTTCAAACAAGGATTCTGCCAAGGCAGAATCGACGGGAATCGTGAGTGATTCCCGCCGACATCGACGGGAATCACCAACGATTTCCGCCGATTTTGCCTTAGGTAAATTTCCTTGTTCGCTGGACCGAACTAACTTGTCGTGCACTATTTCGGTTGGGGCTAGGGTTTATCCTTGTGGGCCCCACAACGATCATTAGGGTTGGCTCCTGGTATATATATACGCGTATTTTGAACCTCTACAGACAGACATTCATGCAGAAACGAAAGCAGCCGATGCCGTGCCCTAGCCGATCGCGGAAACCGTCGATCGCTTGTAGCCGCTCGCAAGCTCGTCGTCGCCGCTGAACTCCGATCTTCTTTGATCTTCCGACGATAGTACCGAGGCAAGCCGAGCGTCTCACGCATCTCTCTTGAGATCTCTTGTCTTCCGATTCGTTGAACGAGATTTGTTCTTCATGCCGAATTGGTTGAGACGATTGATCCGGCTGAGATCGTTCGTAGACCTTGCTTGCTTCGTCAAGAAGTCTGGATCTATAAAGTATCGCCACCGCAATCACTTGCCGCCACCGATCTTGAGAAGACCCATTCCAAGAGTGAAATCCGGTTGTGGACTCTTCGTATTTTTCGTGCAAGCTACAACGAACGAAGAAGGACATCGAAATCTCCAAAAGCTTTGTTTGTATTTTCTTTTACATTCAATTTTGGTTTGTTGTAAAGGAATTTTCATTCCTTGTTGTAAGGGTTGGGTGCAACCCGTGGTGGTGGAGTTGTGACTCGTTTGTTGGAAGGGTTCCTTCCGTAGTGTGAGGATTGGATTTCAATCTGTTTGGAGAAGTGACTTAGTCGTCCCTTGGTGGGAGATAGGTCGAAGGGGGAAAGTGTACGTACCCAAATCGGGGAACCATTATAATTCTTTGTGTGTTTTTTGTGCTCTGTTTGTTAATTTGTGCAGGTAAATTTAATTCCACAAAAGACTGCACGACATCTATTCCCCCCCCCATAGGTGTATTTAGTCGACACTAGAGACTTTCACTAACTAACAATAGTACCACAAAATACAAGCTTAATATTGAACATATTATAGATGTCATAAGCAGTACGGGTGTTAAAATGATCCAGCCCATGGATATTGATCCAGCTATATTAGAAGGACTAGCTTGGAATATCAGCGATAATTTAACAAATAGCACAATTAGTATCCCAGATGATAGTCTTTTATACAAAAATTTAGACAACACTTATAGTTAAAGATTCCAAGGATATGTGCACAAGCCGATCCTTGAATAGGACGAGATTGACTCTTATGTGGGTTCTCTACGAAATGAATAGAATAGAAGACGGTCTTATAGTTAGGTATAACTACAAGGGTACTTACGACGACCAGATTAGGCTAGAAAATAAAATGAAAATTGAAGGCCTAATGTACGAATACGATAGCCTCGAACTTAATGAAGCAAGACATTTAGGAATGCACAGAGACCTACTGCTCCAAGAAGAACCAGAGTTATACGCCACGATAGAGTACGAGCAGCAAATAGAACTGGTCAATGGAGAATCCACATCTCAAACAAGTAATACATATACATTTAACACATAAATTGACAATAGAATAGGACAACCACCTAGACCCACATACAACGACTACAAGGAGAAAGAGATATTAATAAACTTAAAGGAAAACGAATGTCATTAGAAACTATAGATAAAAATTATTAATATATGATAGAAGATTATTAAATATCATGGCGCATGACCCCAGAAAATTACCCACAGTATTAGAAATATGGAGCCAAATGGTAGTTAGGAAATACGACGAATTAGAGATCATCAAGTCGCCAAAAGAGATGTATAATTACCTTGAAAAGTTTTGGGGAGAAACAACAAGAGCAGACATGGAATCTTATAAAAAAAGAATATCCCCGGGACTTTAACCGAGATATTTCATTAGGTGCAAATCCATATAACTTAACAAATAAGATTACATACTTGTTATTAGGATATCAACCAAATATTACCTCAATAGCTCAGATAGAATCCATCAGGAGATTGGAACAACTCCAAATCAGAAAATGACATTACATCAAACCATTTCTCCAAGATTATATGTATTATAGTAGTATTACAGAGTGTTTTTATGATAAAACTATAGGAGAAAAAACTATTCCTAAAATTGCCAGATCCATTAGAAACCGTTATATATAAGAAATATAAATAACGATAAGTATACTTTCCTCAAGTAGACAATATCAGTAAAAAAATCAAATTTATTCTCGACTATCTTGTATAAAATTGCACCGATCTCCAGATTAATAAACAACTCAATGAGGAATATAGTTTTTGCCGAAACATATATACACCCCAAAGATATGATAAGGAAGAAAAGGCTAGATACAGACCACCGCAGAATAACCACAAATACAAACCTAAAAGGAAATATTTCCTATGCAAAAGTAATGCTAGGAAGCCCTACCTAAATAAAGATAAACACGTTCAAAAATATGATAGACGAAAAAATTATAGTAAAACTTTAGCATGTTTTGCTTGTGGCTCTACTGAGAATCTAGCCCGTGAATGTAATAAAAGGCATAACATACATAACAAACAAGCTGTTTTGATAAATTGTATAAATGAAGATTTAATACAAGTTGACGAAACCATTAGTAACACAAAAAGTGTTCACAACATTATTAATATTAATGATCAAGATGATACATACCTTTCCAACTCTGATAGCGATACATAAACATTACCAAGAGAATTAGTTGAATTCGATAGAAAGTGTTGCGATTCTTACGAAGATCGTTTAACCAAACTGGACCTCCTCAATCAATACTTGAAATAGCTATGACAACATGTGAGCATAGTTGGAAAAATAATAGTGGTAGTAATGATAAACCATGTGTTTATTGTTTTAGATACCCCACACTAGCATTAAGATACCAATGCACTCTATGCTTAATAGAAACTTGTAAATTTTGCCTTGAGGAAAAACATCCTATAACATCCATCACAAAACCTCCATCACAAAAGCCACTTAGGACATAAATTATTGAGTTAAGGATATTGGACATAGAAAACCAATTAAGCAATCTCCGCATACAAGTAACTACTATACAAAAAGACGTAGCAAGCTTATTTACCCTTTTTGAACAAATATATAACCATGTCCATATAAGACCCCATTTTTTTTACTTTTAAATCACCGGGTCTTATGCCTAGAATCGCCATTTTGTGGTGACACCGACGCTCGGGTGGGTCGCCACTACAAAACGCTGATCCTGCCGGCCTTAACGATCACCAAAGAAAGAAAAGTATATAGATAAGTTCAAGTCCACATATCATATATAATATGAAATAGAAATCACAGCAATGCCCACATGATAAAGAAGTACTGAAGTCGAAAGGAAAATAGAAATATAAACGGGCTTAAGCCCGATACATCAAGTCCTCACTACAACACTCTCACAACTCTCAACATCTAAGCGGAAGAAAACTGAAATCCATCCTCGACTCGTAGTCGTGTAGTAGTGGTAGTGCACAGCAACTGCTCATCATGTCCCACCTCCTTGTCCTTCTAGTGCTGATGCTCCTACTGCTCGGTCCCCTAAAATGATGTGGTTACCGACCGTTAGTCATAAAGACTAAGTCACTATCATCCTCGTCTCACCCCCGCGACTCCTAGACACCGTGTGGGGAGGATGAAAGCGGAGGACAACAAAATGGAGTGGAACAAGTAGGTGACAACTACCATAGCAGGTGTATATATAAAAGAACTATAACAAGAAAGCAGTAATGTAAACAAGTAAAGTAGAACAGTAAGAACATGTAAAGTAAACTAAGGAATAGATAACCTTAACTTATATGAATTCCCATACAAACTTATAAGTTAAGGGGTCTTTTGTAAGACTCTCATTGTATAAAAAGTCTCATATCAATTTATACGATGTGGTTTCGGGTTGTATGCAAGTATGATTGTAGTGTAATGATATGCCATGATTCATGCAAATGCAACACACGCACACGATTCTATGCGCACAGACCTTTAGTTCCCCCTATTTGGAAGCTAGCATCACTCCCAGGAACCTCCGTAGTGGTCAACAAAGACAGTGGGTCGGGCCCCCCACTCCTAGGCGGGTAACCGCACTACCAGGCCTAGCCCTTCCATACGCCTCTAAAGTACACAACCAGAGTCTCCATGTACTATGCTGACGCACTGCCAGACTTTCCTTTGGGCTAAGTGAGAACCACACTTGTCGAGTCGACGTATCGACGCCGGTGCGATCGGCCTTCCAATACCGAAGACCCACTACCTTTATGCACATGCTAACATGAATTCCCGAGCCATCGTCTCCCCGGACAAATATGTCTGTCACAACTACCTTCCAAGCCCTCGGCTTGCCAGGCTACCCTGCCTATTTCCACAACCACCGAGCCTACCGCTCGGATAAATCAACCCAAACTAAGCTCCCGAGCAATCGGGGTGTGCGAAGGTGAAGCTCTAGTTTATACTAGTTGCTCTTTAGTAATTATTTTTACAGTTTTGATTAACCTTGGACTGCTCAGGGTATTCCCTGTGAAGGGCTCTCACAGGGCATTAGGAACTATGATGGTAGCTGAAACTCATCATTCCCTTTCGCAAGACACTTACTATTATTTATATCTACCCAGGCCCCAAACCCATTTAATGTTACACTAAATGTAACCCTAGTGTATTTTGACTCTCTCTCTCCACAAGAAAGACGATCTTCCGTTGATCCCGAGCATCTCTTAACACTAGTCAACCCAACACTCTTCTCATCATGACTCCTAATTAAGCTCTCTTTTTCACCTTACCAAATACGTATACCATTACTCTCAACTTTTTATGATCATCCCACATGTTATCACGATTCTGCAGTTTTACTATATGCAGACTAACCTAAGCTATATGATGAGCATGAGGGGTGACCCCTTCAAATATTATTCCAAATGCCCTAGAATTATTACTGGGAGTCTATCATGATATATGTAGACTAAATCCAAAAACTTGTAATTTTTCTAATTTATTTAGCATTTATTAAATTTTCCCCAAAATTTGGCCATGGATGGTTTTGAACATGAAGTACTAGATTTCCTTAAGTTATGCCCTTACAAAAATTATGATCACTATATGATGCCAAAATAATAGAGAATACCAAGTTTTACATACTTTAATAAAAGTATTAGCCCCTAAATAATTAATTCAAGATAAATACAATAAATAGAATTAAATAGAAAAGTACCTCAAAATATTATCCAAAAATTACAAAAAACTTACCAGGGCTTTAATATAATCATAAATCACCACTGACTAAGTTTCATAACATTATAAGTTAGTTTAACCATGATTTTATGAAAATTTTCCATAGGGGCAACATAAAGGTTATAACTACAAGTATAAGTTAATGTCTTCCAAACATCCTGCAATAAATTTCAGAGACTCATATTATTATAAAAACTCTGTTACCAAAATTTCATAAGGATCCAAGGTCATATGACCCTTCAATTTTTCCATAAAAGGTATAGGCCTAAATAATTCCTAATTGATTAAAGTTGTGTGCCTAAATCTAAATGTCACCAAATTCCTTCCTAGGTCTATTCATCACCCTAGGGTTACATGGACTAAACCCCAAGTCCATACATCGACATATCACACCATGTCCTTCACCAACCCCCAAAGTTCAACCTTAGGGTTTGAACTAGGGTCCTAGGGCAAATCCACCCCAATCCATCTCCAACTCCATGAGGGGGTGTTTAAACTAACCTTGGGGCTCTGGCCAAAGTCCCAACCCCTTTGGCTGAGAATTGGCCCCTCCAAGCCCCAAGCTCACTCTTGCCCTAATTTACCCTTAAGGGACAAAACTTTGGTCACATGAATACTTATTCAAATCAACCCTAAAGGGGATGAATTTTTTATCAGGGTCATATCATGACCCTAAGATTCTGCCACCAAAATTTTGGGGACTTTGAGGTCATTAGACCCTCTAATTAAATTATACATGATTTATTAAAGTTTTACAAACACTATAGAAATATTTTTCCAAAAATTATCATTTTTGTATATGTTATAGGTAAAGGTAAGAGTGATCCCCAGCCCAAATTTCAAGTTATTTGGATGGCAGGATTGATGGGAACACTCAATTTAGTCTCTGGTCAAGCCTATGTATAGGCTGCACCATTTTGAGTGATGTGGATAAATCAATTACCCAAATGGGTTGAAATCAATTTTAAATTAAAGTCGATTTCAAGGGCTACAAATTTCATGTTGGCCACTTTTCATGGTTCAGCATCTAAGGGCCTTATTTTTCTATTTTAAAAAGAGTATAGTAAAGGGCATAAAATAAAACCTTAATTAGTATTTATAACTATACTGTACAGATCCAACCGACGGCCTAGATTACGTCTTCTTCCTCCAGCCATTGGCCGAGATCAGCCCGACCTGGAGGTGCTTCCAAAGCTATTTGCCGGTCATCCAGTCCCCTCCCCGGTCGACCACCACCTCTGTTGAGGTGGTGGCTATCACCGGAAGGCGGCACGGCCACCGGAGGGGCAGTTTCCGGCGAAATCACAAGGTGTAAAATCCATTAAATTTCAGAAATTTTGCTCACCCAATCAAGCTCAATTGAACCCGATTTATCTCCTAATTGATCAAGGATTCTAGCACAAGGGGAGAGGAGGAGAAGCGGACCTACAACCGTGCTTGCCGACGGGTTTAGTGGTGGTGCGCCATGGCCGGTGGTGGAGGTGATCAGTGCTCTGCAACAACACTACCAAGCATCTCAGTTTCTTTAGGTGAAGGGTGTAAACTACTGTTGATGGTCTAGGGATGCTTTTAAGGTTGGCAAATTGGGGAGGGGAGGGGTCAAGCTTAAATGCCATTAATGGCCTTGAAAGCTCAAATTTTGGCCATGGTAGAATCCAGTGAATGCAGCCACTGTACAGCCTAGAAAAACTATTGATCTCCTCAAAACTGATGGGGGAAGATGAATGAAGCATTGGAGATGAAGAGGGAAGCCCCTTGACCTTCCAAGCCATGAATGACCCTCTTTCACTCTCCTCTTTTAAAGGAGAAGATGGATTTCTCTCTCCTAGTCACCATTTTCAAAAAATGAATGTATTTTTAAGTGATTATAAACCTCATGAGTCTATTGGGCCACCCAAGTTGGGCTTAGCCCAAGTGGATTAGGCTTGAGCTAGCCATTTAGGCTAGTTTGACCTAATTCTAGGGTGGAGTTAACCTTGGTCAACTTGACCTTTTGGGTTGACCCCAATGGGTCCTTGGTGACCCATTGGCCTCCCATAAGGTCAAGGAAGGGTTGGGTAGGGTTGTTTGGGTACCTTGAAGGCCACTTGACCCTTAGTTAGGACACTTTGACCTTTTTAGGGCTAGGGTTGACTTGGGCCAACTTAGCCTCTTTGGTTGACCCCAATGGATCATTGGTGACCCATTGGCCTCCCTTAGGGCTTGGGAAGGTTTAGGTGGATCCCTTTGGCTAAGGGTAGGTCAATTGGCCATGTGTGAGCTTAGTTTAATCTAATTAGGGTTTGGGTTAACTTGGGCAACTTGCCCCTTTTTGGTTGACACAATGGGTCCTTGGTGACCCATTGGCCTCCCCTAGGGTTAGGGGTACAATGGTGGTGGTCATGGAACCAAGTTAAAGCCCTAAGGTCAAACCCTATGTCTGGTGATTGGAAATTACTATTTGCAGACCATGGTGATCTTCACCTTCAGGCCTACGATCACATGGTCTCTTGAGCTTCCTAGGGCTTTGTAATGACCTATTCATGACAAAACCATTCTTTGGGGCCTTGTTGGAAATGTGATGTTACAGTCCATACTCCGTAATCTATAATTTGATCTTCATATGATCGACGCCTTTCTGGCTTACAACCATCCCCATAATCAAATCTATCTCACTCAAGCCATTGAACGCAGCATTAAGCCATATCTAGCAGCTAAGAAATTTCTTTGCAAATTACAAGCTCAAGTCTCTCATACAAAAAACCAGACCATTAGAGAAAGGTATTTAGCTCGCAAAGTCTTAACTAAATTCAGATCACTTTGTTCCACTTCTGATTTACTTCACCAACAATGTGACCCGCCAAACCAACTCCTTAGCAGTATATAAACACCCGCTAAACCACTCTCCTCTGAGTTACGAAATGGCCCTCGTATCTATAGTTTAAAAATCCAGCTAAGATTTGAAATTCAAGATTGGATTTTAGAAGTTGTAGGACTCGTAGATACGGGCTGCAGCAACACATTGTTGGACCTCAAATTAGTCCCATATCCAACCAATCCCTACCAATGAACACTTTAATGCACAATAAATGGATTGTCAATTATTCCACTACGATCAACAATTAAACACCACGAACAAACTTAGTTACAAACTTGAGAACAATATATGGACCCATGACCAAGCCCTTCCGGTCCGTGTCACCCTTCGCAATTTACAACTTAGCCACGTCGATTGCGTCATAGACCTTAAACTCCTAATCAATTGGTACCATGGTCTTCTCATTACCAGTAACGGTCTACACCTCCTTCAATAACCAGCCCTTCGTTTTATCTCAGAGCTACCTCAGAAGCGTGGTGGAGTCGAACCCCATCTCGCCACCTCACCTACATGCCATTGCACGACCACAGACGAAAGTCCAATACCCCAAGGTGTAAAAAATAATATAGACACCTACAACACTACTCCTGAATTCTATCCAGATGATTTTGGAGCAGCATACCCCTCGCCAATTCCTTTAAATACAGTCTACACTCTCTTAGAAACAGGAAATAAAGATATAGACCCTCTTATCAGTACATTAGAAAAAGATGAAACATTCGAAACTCATCCACATCGTCATTGGGATAGAAACAACTTGTTTTGTAAACTAGAACTAAAAGACCCAAATTTCCGTATAGTTTCCCAAAAGATAGATGCAACTAACAATAATATAGCAAACTTTAAAATGCATATTGATGATTTACTTAGCCTTAAGGTCATTTGGTGTATTAACAATCCACATCGTAGTCCCACATTCATAGTTAATAAACATAGTAAACAAATTCTCGGCAAATCCCGCATGTTCATAAACTATCACCGACTAAATGATAACACCATAGATGACGTCTACAATATTCCTGATAAAAATGAGTTACTTAATAGTATTCAGAACCATTACGTCTTTAGCAAATTTGATCAAAAATCAGGTTTTTGGCAAGTAAAAATGCATCCAGATAGTATCCATGGACAACATTCACATGCCCACTAAGACACTTTGAATGGTTAGTAATGCCTTTCGGACTAAAGATTGCACCTAATATTTTCTAAAGAAAAATGGATGATATCTTCAATAAATTCCCAAATTTTACAAGCGTTTATATAAATGATATTTTAGTACACTCAAAAACACATGAAGAACATGTAAGCCATTTAGAATTAGTACTATCCGAATTTATGAAGCAAGGACTAATTATTAGCACCCAGAAGACCCAATTCTTTAGAAAAAAATATAGAATTCCTGGGCATAATTCTAGGCCAGGGAAAAATAAAACTCCAAGAACATATAAGTAAAAAGGTTTTGGAATTCCCGCCTATTACGACTATTAAACATTTACAACAATTCCTTGGGTTGATCAATTATGCATGACCATTCATCAAAGATCTAGGAAAATTAGCAGGCCCATTATACAGTAAAATAAAGAGCACGCAGAGAGCATTCAATGACGAAGATATGAAATAGATAGATAAGATAAAAGAAATAGTCAAGTCTCCACCAGACTTAAGATTACCATTAGATAATGAATACCTAATAATAGAAATAGATGGATGTGAAACCGGGTGGGGAGCCATCCTAAAATGCAAACCCCATAAATATACAGGAAAAAACGAAGAACAAATATGTCGATACAATAGTTGAATTTCAAAGAAAAAGGCCACACCAGCAGCATTGATCAAAGAATCCTAGCAGTTTGCTACGGATTAGATGCTTTTCGACTGTTTATCATTAACAAAAATGAGGTATTAGTAAGGAAAAATTGTGAAGCAATAGTAAAATTTTACAAAAATTGAAATAAAATAAAATTAGCTATAAACGATGGACCAATTTTATGGACCACATATTAAATAAAAATTATAAAGTATTGTTTGAACATATCAAAGGTACTAATAATAAACAAGCAGACAAATTGTCTTGCATCGTATAAAGTAATTAATGGACGATAATGAATGAATTCGCATATTACACGTAGAGAATAGACGTTACTTAAGAATTCTAGAATATCTAAAACAAAGCCGACAAATTTTGCACCCAGCATATAGAAATTTATATAGAAAAGTATCAGACATTAAGAGATTTATTAATATCTCTGCGGCATGATCGCAAGAGAAATAACAAATCTCACCCCTGGAGACAGCTCCAGTAGTAGCCCAAGTAGCTCTTAATAATTTGCTAACTATACATTATTTTTTTCTTTTCAGATGGCGCTCAACAACCAAATTACATTTGGTCCATACCAACTTCCTACCTTCCCGACAAACAGCAATCTCTGATTCTGAACTAGCCATCAAATCACGTCGCTCCAATAGTGCTTAGTAAACAACTTATGGAATGACAAAAAAACTCAAAAATTACAAAGACATTGTGGAGTGTGTCTGCGGACACTTTACCTTTCTAAATAGCCAGATTAGCCATAGTAGCTCAGAAAAGAATACATCAAGTAACATTCAACTGAGGCCAAATAAGAGCCCAGACTATCATATACTAAGAACATGCATCTCTAATCATAGCAGAAAATAAGATAGCAGATCATAAATATCAAATTAAAGAATTACAAGTTGTAGCCAATCAGTACACTAAAGAAGTAGTTGACGCTGAGGAAAATTGGCAACAATATCCATCAATACTAGCACCTGCAAAGAATTATGTTTTAGCCAAAGTATTACTAAGGCAAGTAGAACGCCAGTGTAATTACCAAAAAATACTTAGAAATCTGGCTACCTCAAAAGAAGACATTCTCAAGGGGGCCAAGATAGAATGCATAACCTACTCAGAAACGAGGGGTAATGAATTACATTTTTTGTATCTAAGATTATAGATAGACATAGCAAAATGGACCGATATAACTATATCGAAAGTAGAATTTATGATTCCAAACCTAATGGAATTAGGATTAATCAACAGCCTCCTATTCACCAGAAAGGGGCATGTTAGACATATAAAAGAAACAAGAATAGCCGAAGTTAAATTTCAGTTGCTTGATGTAACGCCTTACGAAGGAGGAGTAGAGACTCATATAAGGGCAATCCCCTCATGCTACGAGCCGAATTGTCTAGAAAATACTAAAAGAGAAATATACATCTTCTAGTTTACAGAAAAGCTAGTTATTCAGGCTAACCATATAGATGGCTCAAATATCATCAACCCAGAGCTTTGCAGCCTACCTAAACAAATCAGGGCCTTTAGAAGTTATAAAAAAGCGTACGATTTAGACCTCTCATACAACAGAGTTCTAGCAGTAGAAACGCGAGATTTTCGCGTATGGCTAGATCAAGAAGATATAAAATTATTTTATCCAAGGAACCTCAGCTTCAAAGATCCAGATCACAAGCTAACAAAGCATTGTGAGCGAAATCGCATTAAATACTTTGTCTAGAGATATGGATGTCTTTCTGATGATGAAGGATCCCTAGCAGAAGAATCAGCCAAAGCAACAGCATAGTCAATCCTACGTAATCATGTAGACAAGTAGTAGAAGGCTAGACTCCGCCCATGGTTTTTGTGGGAGATTTTTCTAATCTTATCCCTTTAATTAGTCACTACCGTGGCCACCACCACGAAAAAACTGTGGATGAGATGTAATATATATAAACTATCCGCATTATAACATAATCTTTCTAAATGGAGCTACCTTTGGTAGTGGTTGTACCTGTAGTGTGCCTTTTTTCAAATAAGTGGAGCCACTTTTGATAGTGGTTATACCTGTTTGACTCCAGACTGAAGGCTCGCCCCTCTATAAAAAATGCGAGAAGCTCAGTTCTTGGACACACGGTTCCTTCCTACTCTCAGAGTGTGTGCTTGTAAGAGTTTGTGTGTTTTCAGAGTTCTTGTCAAATCTTACTGTAAGTATATTCCTAATAACAATTAGTAAGTAAGTTTTCTTGATCTTATCTTGTACATGTTTAGTGAGTAGTCCTCTCCCCTCCTCTCCAGAGGAAAAGAACATGAAGAAATTTCACGCGATCTGAAGATGGTCCACAGGTGTATGTACTCGACTACATACCGGTGGATTACTGAGTTATAGCAAGCTCGACCAATGGGTGGTTGAGGCCAACCCCAACGATGTAGAGAGGTTTGAATAAGAAAATTATAACAAAAATTATATCAGTATGAGCCCGGGGGCCGGGGAGAAGAAGTACCGCCAGGCGAGAGGCCATAGGGAAAAAGTATCGCAGCCGTAGGCAAATACTGATATAAAAAACTTTGTTATAAAATCTGAATTTAAACTAATTGAGACCGAAGAGGATGTAGTAAGGACTCATGAGATATCTTGCGCTCGGGATGACCCTCTTACAGATCATCTTCAAGGAAGTGAAAAAGAAGCATGTTCGAAGTAAACCTGGAGAGGAGAGGATTTGTTAAAATAGTTTTAACAACTAAAAATTTGTTTTATAAAATCGTAGTCTCAATAATGTTTGAAATAAAAGCAGTCAAGATCCAAGGCTCCTACCTAGTAACCAGTTGGGTTATTAGAGTAGTAGAATAAGAGAGATAATTATAGAAGAAAATCGTAAATATAAGTTTATGACTGGTTACTAGGTAGGAGCCTTATATATATATATATATATATATATATATATATATATATATATATATATATATATATATATATATATATATATATATATATATATATATATATATATATATTGAGGGTATGCTGTCAAAAAAATCAAGGATTCAGGGCTGAACTCGATCACACTCAAACCTCAATATACAAAGCTTTATCTAACACCTTTCGTGCCCTTAGTAGAAGCTAAATAATTCAAATATTCGCTCTTGCAGTGCCAAAAATATAAACGCAAATATGATGCGGAAGAGAGAACCCTCAAGAACATCACAATACTCTCAAACTTCAATCCAAGCATTTGAGCCAAAAAAGCTCTCTTGTATGCTATGTCTTGCTATCTCATTCTCTTAAATATTATCGAGGGTGTTTAACCACAAGTGTTTTAGAAAAAGACTTACTTACCTAGCTTCAAAAGACGCAAAAAAGACTACCGTATGCATGCAATATTATAGAGTTTGTTTCGGTGATAGGCGTTTTAGAGCGTTGAGAAATTGAGAATGAGAGTAATTGGAGAAGAGGGAGGGACGGCTTTGACATTGAAGATAAAAAATGACATTTTGGAGCGTTGGGGATGAATAAATGAGTTTTACCAAACAGATTTTTTCCAACATTCGTGCTTTTCTCCACCGCCAGTCAGGGGAGGATCCAGAGGGGGCCCGAGGGACACTGACCCCCAATTATTTTTCAAAATGATTAGTATATTTTGACTCCTCTCATCAAGACAATGAATTTTTGATTACTTATACGTCAAAAACGATGGCTGGATGGGGAGAAACAACTCTGATAAGATGAAAACGTTTAATTTTTTTTTGAAGCAAGTTGATGTCTGGCTCACATATTAAAATTTTTAGAACTCAGTAATACATTCAAAAAAAAATTGTGCACCCTCATTATTAATTTTCTGGATC
The DNA here is from genome assembly GCA_039513925.1 of Platanthera zijinensis. Taxonomy (NCBI): domain Eukaryota; kingdom Viridiplantae; phylum Streptophyta; class Magnoliopsida; order Asparagales; family Orchidaceae; genus Platanthera; species Platanthera zijinensis. Next base: position 55,358,886 of record CM077081.1, on the reverse strand, counting down.
CGCCGCTACCGCCAATGGAGATAAAACGTCAAAACAAAGAAGGTCTATGTGATGTGCTCACACGTACATACATGGAGCATGAAGTGCGGGATGCATTTGAGCTACCTGTCCATCAAATTGTGTTTTTCTTTGATGGAGGGCACCGATACATCCCATGCACCATACTCATATATATACATCAAAAATTTACTCACATTCTCTAAAACGGCCAGTCCCTCACACGTACATACATGCTGCTTATATAAAATTAATTGTAGTTGACGCCAGTGGGCATGCGAATCATGAATCTGAGCAGAATTCAAGAACAACAAGAAAAGAAAAATAAAAGTTGGAGAAGAACCTTCTAGAATTTAGACACGCATTATCATACTAATTATATTAATAAAGCTTAATTAAACAACCCAAAAGGCCAAATTCATAATTAAGAGCTAATTAATCTCTCCCTGCCTGCTTCCAGCGCAAAGAGATGGAGACGTAAACCAGAAAAGCTAAGAAAGCCCGATCCAGACTCAACCACCGCCACATACCCGTAGGCCGTAGCCCCCCCAAACGAAAGCGACCGCCTACCCACACTCCACAGTGTTAATCCATTTTATTTTTTTATTATTTTTTTCCTTAATTAATGACAGTAAATAATCATTGCACTTCCTAATCTCTTCCCATGATTATTGTTCTGATTTACCGTCCATGCCCCCATAACACCAAATGTGGAAACAAATTAAAAAAAAGCAGGAGACGATCGCCGGCGACGGATTGATTTCAGACGTCGACGTTGCAGGCTGACATCTGCTGGAACCGGATAATCGGGCCGCCGGCACGGTTGTCGAAGGTGAGGAATGCGGGGCAATCGACGAAGATATGGTAGTGGCCAGAGATCCAGCTGCCGACCTTCCACCGGAGGCGGCCGTCGATCTTGACGTAGAGGAAGAGGAATCCGTTGGCTTCGTCCATGGTGAGGGCGGTGCAAAGGTAAGGGGCGACGGGGACGAAAGATCCGGAGAGGTAAGGAGACCAGATGTCGATGTCTTTGTGGCCTTGGTAGAGATTGGGGATGCTGTACGCCGGAGTGATCTGCTGGTTCTTGTAGGCGGCGTAGACGTCGAGACGATCGTAGTAGATGCCGACGCGGTCGTTAGGGTTACGGGAGGAGATTGTGATTTGGAAGGTGGAGGAAAGGAGATTGGGGGCGGTTAGGTTGAATCCGAGAACACTGGCGTCTTGAAGGTAGAATCGGGGCTTGGTTGGGCGGAGGACGAGCCAGGTGATTAGGATTGCTAGGAGGATGAGGACGATGATGAAGATGATGCAGCATATGGTGCGTCGGATTAAGCGGCGGCGCTTGCAGTAACCGTGGTCGTCGGAGTCTTTCTTCGACATGGAAGCCGGCGGCCGGTGATGGGGATGATGAGCTGGGGGTGATTTGGTAATTGGCCGTTTAGAGCAGGTAGAAAGTGGAGAGAGTGGAGAGAGTGGAGAGAGTGGAGAGAGAATGGTTTGGGATCGTGTGGGAGGAGAAAGAGGAAGGGATGGAAAATGGAGAAGGTGAAATACGAGAGTGGAGGTGATACGCTGCTTCGCGCCCTGCAATTAACGCAGGGTCTGATTACCGCTGGACGGGCTGCAGGAGTCTGTGGGTAAAGGTAAATGCTAGGCGTGTCCAAAAAGATTAGACCAGTGGGCCGGCCCAAGCCCGGCTCGAAAAAAGCCTGACTAGATCTGACCTGGGAAAAGCCTGACCTAGGCCTTGTCCGGGCTCGGGGCCCTCATAGGGCCCCGATATGGAGCCATTGCCTGGCCTGATACCCGGCCTGGGCCGGTCCGGGCAAAGCTCGAATTTTGGGTCGGCCCTGGCCCGGGCCCAGGCCCTGACTGAGGCTAGTTATAATAAGAGTCGTTGACCAATGACTCTTATTAGAGATGTTAGCCAACGCCGTGCCGGCAACTGACAGCTTTGCCAGTTGTCGGCAAAGCTGCTGCTGTCAGCACCAACAATGGCTAGCATAGGGCCTAGGCTGCACAACGGCTAGCGCAGGGCCTAGGCTGCACAGCCTAGGCCCTAAACTATTTTAATATTTTTTTAAAATAATAATAATAATAATAAATTAAAAAATTTATAAACCCCCCTCCTATCATCTGACCCCCTCCCTCTCTCTCTCTCACAATCTCACTCACCATCTCTCACTCTCTCTCTCTTATATTTTTTTTTAATTTTGCGCATGACATCATCATCCTAAACGCCATCGTCGTCGACTCAAAGTACGATCGAAGTGGTGGAGCATCATCGTACGACGTCAGTTTGGGAGCATTTTAAGAAGGTTAAAGTTGGCGTCGCCGAATTCAAGGCGTGGTGCAAATTATATGCTCAAAGTTGTTAACCCTTATCAACAAATCGACATTAGCAAAACACCTTATATTTTGCATTGCGAAACAAGCTCCCGAGTCAGCCAAATTTCAGCATCAGGGCAAATTTGGGCGTACGATCAACTTCGACAATGAGAGTTGCAGGTGAAAGACGTAATCTGACGTGAGTTGGCATTCAGACACTATGACTACGAGGAAGCGACAAAATACATACACGAATGGCTTCAGCCCAAATATCAACGGGTAAGTAAATCCTCTATTAGGCTCGACACACTTAAATTATATTTTGAGGCAAAACAATCCCTAATAATTTTTTTGAAAATTTTGAAGGACGTGAGTGTTTAACGAGTGATGTTTGGAGTAGTAGCACAAAAATAAGATTATCGTATATTTGTATTACTTGTCATTGGATTGATCGCATTTCATGAGAGCTAAATAAGCGCGAAATATGTTTTGAAAGTTTTGAATTTTTGCACACAGGTAAAGCTATATATCAAGTAATTATTAAATGTGTGCGAGAATTTAAAATTAAAGATTAAATAATGAGCATTTTTTTGATAAATCTAGTAATAATAACGTGACAATAGAGTGGTTAAAACGAGATTTAAAATAAATGTTAAACAGAGTGTTTTTTCACACTCGATATGTTTATCACGTTTTCGGAATAAGCTAAAAGTTATTATTGTACTAAGCAACGAAGTCACGATTTTAAAAAATTTGTACACGTACAAGGTCAAAAATACTTGAAACTTCAATTTGATATGTCTGTGAGATTGAACTCAACATATAAAATGTTTAAAACAACGTTTCAACAAAAAACAATTTTTATGAAATATTATATTTTGCTAAATTTTCACGATTTGACTGATGTTGATTGGGCGGTACTATCAAATTTTATGAATTTATTAAAATGTTTTTATCGGGCGACTGTTTATTTATCTGATACGTATTATCCGACTAGTTCACTAATAATTGAAAATTTTGTAAATATCTCACAAAACTTTAACTATTATAAGCAATAAGCAATATGACGAGTGTTTTTCTTTAATTGAAACAATGGAATAAAAAAAATTTAAAATATTATAAAGAAATATCAGTCATGTTTTCATGCGCTGTCGCTTTAAATCCGTTAATGGGCATAGACGGCGTAAAAGATTTGATAGACGAAATAAATACTAATTTAGACTTAAATTTAAGTTTTGAAGATAATGACGACGTTAGTATTTCAAAATTTAATTCACTTTTTACCGAATGTTATAATTATTACGATAATTTGTACGGCTCGCGACCCCGAGAAGAAATATCAATACCCAGAACAAAGGATTCATTTAAAAATAAAATTTTAGAATTACCTTTCAGGAAAAAAATGCGCACATCTAGTAGTTTAAATGATTTCGGATTGTATACAAAAACACAATTTCGCAATTTTATGAGTACGGAAGAGATCAAGAACTTCAATCTCTTAAAATGGTGGAAAATAAAGCTAATATCTATCCTATTTTGGCCACATAACTTCCGTACAATATATATTTGTAAAATCAAAATTATCAAAAGTATTTTTAAAGGATATGTATTAGATGGTTACGGTGTGTGGATAGCCGCATAACTTTCGTAACCATCACTTGGAGTCTATGAAAAGACCCCCAGACCTCTCTCATTTTGAACCTTTTCTCCACCCAGCTTTCTTCTCCTCAGGCCGGAGATCTGTCGAAATCCTCCTACAAGTCACCGCCTCTCATCGAGCCACCTGAGAAGTCGTCTAAGTCCACAACGGTCCAGGAAGAAGACATTTTGCCGGTCATCCCAAGAAGCATCCTACGTGAGCAGCATTCTGCAAGTCCCCACCAACGCATCATTACGAGCCTTGCATCAGTATTGAACAGCTCGATCACGTCCAAGAACGTCTGTCACTCTCAGGAAGCAGTAAAAACTGAGATTCGTGTGAGACGGTCTGTCGTCCACCATCACATCTGTATTCTCTCTCATCTCCAAGTTGTAATGAGTTGTGGTCTGTCTCCCTCGATTTCGCTGACAATCTATAAATTGTCGCTGATAGTGAAGTTTGACTTGCACTGAATCGGTCACGTTATTTTTATCCAGTTAGGGGACTTTTCTCGTTAAAATCATCTTGTGCACTACTTTTTTTTTCCTTGACTGTTTGCATGCTTGTTCTCTCCTCGGATTAAGGCGACCTATTTTAGTCCGATCTACCAGGGGTCCAGGAGCGTTGAGTTGGCCGCAATAATTTCTATAATTAAAACAGTACATGATGACACGATGTATGCTTTTTGTTTTTTACTTTTTTGTTGCGGGCCACTGAGGATTTTGGTAGATCGGTCTAAATTTGACTGTCTTAGCTCTTGAGTGGTCGAACGTGCAAACAGTCACAGGAAAAAGATAGAGTAGGCAAGAAGGTTTTGTTTACATGAAAATCCCAAAAATATGGTGAAAAACCATGTGGTCAGATCAGTGCTGACCAAACTTCATTATTTGCTAATGTTTTACAAGCTTTTGGAGAGAATGTTAGTGCAACATGTCGCTCCTTGTTACAACTTGAGGGAGCAGAGAGAGAAAGGCGCATTCTGAGGGTTGTGGCGAACACGCGTTCTAGAGATTTGGCTGACATCTTCTCGTACTCTGTGCCTGGAGCGGAGAATGCTTGCAGTTGTTAGACAAACACAGAATGTCTGGAGCGATGCACGTAGAAGTCTTGTTGAGGAAGCTTGATAGGTGGTGGAGTTCTCTGGGATGCTTTGCATGTAGGAGCCCAATGGACTTCAAAGAATCTTCAAGACGTTCGAAGATCTTCAAAGGAGACGATGGAGATTTTTGGTGGAGCACTCAAACGCTTAGGAGAAGAAGTGGAGGAGAGAAAAGGTGAGAATAAAGGAGGGCATGCGGTCATATTTATAGACTTCAAGAGTGGTTACGATTGTTAAGCGGCTATCCGCAAACTGTAACCACAACATTTAATATTTACAGCCCGGTTTAATATAGTCTAACGCGTGTATTATTTAATATTTCCACTACGCGCATACCAATATAATATCGGATATTCACTCGTTATAGGTATTTGCGTCAGCGGTTACCCATATGGTTACCCGTATAATAGACGATAGAGATCGCGCGAGAACGATCGGACGTCAATGGTTAAGTGGCGATCAAAAGGTCGGTTGGCGGCGAGGAGACCAGCCGCTGGAAATGTTCGGCCGGTGATGGGGCCGGACGGCGTGGGCCGACCGACGGTCGCATGTCGTGGTCGCATGGTCAAGGGCGATCGGTCGTGATATCATGAGTAATAAATTCATAGCATATTGCATATCATTAAATATCAAATTGAGTACAAATATAACTAAATAATATAATTAAAATATATTAATATACATAAAAATAATGATGATATATATAGTAATAAATGTTATAAATAAGATTCAATAATATTAAATATATATTTTAAAATATATATTATTATTTAACCTAAATAATTAATTTTCCTATAATTGAAACACTACAAATATAAGGAATATATTGAAAAAATAACTTTTAAATAAATAAATAGTTATTATTGCGAATCGTCTCAGGCTCTAAGTAGATCAGATTAATTGAACCGTCTTAGCGCGAAAAGCAGTCGAACGTGCAAATAGTCCAAGAAAAAAAAAGAAAACTGACAGGAGAATTTTTTTACGTGAAAATCCAGTGAATATGGTGAAAAATCACGGGTCAGTACAGTACCGACCAAACTTCTACTAGATGAAGTTATTTTACAAGGCCTTTCAAGAAAAAGTGAGTCCGACAGAGCACTCATCGTTGCAATTGGAGGTGAGAGAGTAGAGGTGCTCGAAAGGTGACAGACCATCGCTCGCAAAGCTAAGTACTTGGTTGTACAACCCCATATTTGCTAGGTAGGACCATGATATCCCAAGGACCCGGACTGGGCTAACCGTGGGCTAGCGTTAAGCATATTGGGTCAGGCAAGAGGACTGGGCGAGAGGGTTCTCGCCGAGAGAAGGCGGGAAGGCTCTCGCCCAGGGGTTATGTAGCGTCAGCTCGTCAAGCTCAGAACGTCGAGCTGAGAACGCTGGTTAGTCGAGCTCCGATCGTCGAGCTGAGAACGCTGGTTAGTCAAGCTCCGATCGTCGAGTTGGGAACGATGGTTCGTCGGGCAGGCGAAAAGGCTTCCGCCCTAGGCCGTCGGGAAGGCACCCGCCTTGGGCAGGCGAAAGGGCTCGTGCCTCTCTTTGACAGAAGCTCAACGCCTCTTTTGTTTTTTGTTCCCTCTTGGGGTAGGCGGGAAGGCTCCCGCTCAGAGCAAGCAAGGTTCCCACAGGGCTCAGCAGTAAGAGCTTCCGCCAGGTGGAACCCAGGTGGGACCTAGACCTGAAATTACCCAAATACCCCTTGGTCTGCACTTAGCTCTTCAGAACAGCGGAGTTTGGCTATTGGCAGATCAACCCAGGGGCTTGATAGTAATTTTAGGGCAACAAATGTACGCTTTTGGCAGACCAGACTTTGAAAACTTATAAATAGACTCATGGAGTTCTTCAGAAAGCAGACCATCATTAGTTCTACAATTCTCTAGTGTGCTTTCTGAGGTTCTCCTAGCCCAACTATTGGCTTTGGAGGGGAAGCGCTCAAAGATCTTTCGGGTTAGTGGAGGGACCTCCTAGCTGAGGCTAAGGGTCAGTTCTAGGTTCTTCGTTGCTAGTCAGAGGTCAAGGATTGGGAGAAGTAGGTGCTAGCAACACCCCAAGGTCCGAACTCTCGTTAAGGCCATTTTTGGCTTCAATATTTCTGGTGTAGTGAGCGTGGATCGTAGCTGGTGCAAGAAAATCTCAAGCTAAGTCTCATGGCTGGGGATAAGTTGAAGGAGCTAGTTTGGGAGGTTTCCCCCCTCGGGGAAGCGGGGTGACGTTAGGGATGCTAGAAGACTTCAGGCGAGAAGTTCTCCAGACCATCCACCTGGCCTTCTCGGCAAGGAGCGAGTGGGCCATGCCTCAAGTCCCGGTGGTTGCCATTATGTCTCTGGGTGATAACGCTCCAGGGAATCATCCCGAGAAAGAGGTTCCGGCGGAAGGTGTCGAGAGGGATCTCGTCGGACGGGAGCTGTTCCCTGGCCAGACCAGCGCCGATAGGGCCAGCGAGCCGAGGCAGCGGGAGGAGCCTTCTCGGCAGGCTATGGGCGGGAGCCCCTTCAGTGAGCTTATCATTTCAGCTCCGGTTCCAAAAGAGTTCAAGGAGCCAGACATGTCATACTACACAGGGAGGGACGACCCTACACAATATGTGCAGTGGTTCGAAGATGCCGTTTCCATAAGGCAAATGTCGGATGTCTTCAAGTGTAGGCTCTTTGCCATCACGTTGAAGGCGAAGGCGAGGGACTGGTTTCACCAGTTGCCTGCGAGCTCGATATAATTTTTTTAAGATTTGCGCTGAGGGTTCCTGTTGAGGTTCTCAACATCCAAGAAGAGGAAGAAGTCAACGGAGTGCTTGTTCGCCATCAAGCTGAAGCCGGAGGAGACGCTGGGACGCTACATGGATAGGTTCCAGGAGGAGATCCTGCAGGTCCAAGAGATGTCCGAGCACACCGTGATGCTCGCCTTCACCCTTGGGTTAAGGTCAAGATTTTTCAGCATGAAGCTGAAAAGAGTTCCCCCCTCTCCTTCGAGGAGTTAATGGAGAGGGCGATGAAGGAGATTGAGATCGAGGAGGCCAATCTGACATTTGTGAAGAAGGTTCCAATCCTTAGGGCATGCTTTATTCTCGTCGAAGGATATGCCCGATTACAAAGACCCGTTCTACGACACCTTGGTAATCCAGACGGCGGTAGAGAATTTCACGGTCTCCCGGATTCTGGTGGACAACGAGAGCTCCGTGAATGTAATCTTCAAAAAAGCCTTTGATGAGATGAAGGTGGAAGCTCGGAGGGTTCTAGCCTCATATGGACTGCTGTTTGAGTTCTCGGGAGAGAGGAAGGAAGTAAGAGGGGTAGGGCTGCATGTGACGTTGGGATGGGTGTCAAGGAACTGTCGGTTCATCATCATTGACGCTCAGAACGGCTACAACGCGATCTTTGGGCGGCCTCTTATCAGTGCCTTTCGTTGCGTCCCCTCCTCATTTAATCAGTGCCTAAAGTTGAGCAGCGAAGGAGTACAGGTCAGGATCAGGGGAGACCTGAAGGTGGCAAGGAAGTGCTACATGACTGTTCGTCAATACCATATCCTGGATTACGGAAGCAGAAGAGCTGGAGAGGTAGATGTCAAGGGTGGAGGAAGCTGTGGGAGGAGTGGAGAGCCTAGGTGAGGCTGGAGAGGAAGCTGGAGAAGGAGTCGAGAGCCTAGGTGAGGCCGGAGAGGACGCTGGGGGAGGAGTGGAGAGCCTAGGTGAGGCAGAAGAGGAAGCGTCAAGGGAAGGAGTGATGAGCCGAGGAGAGGCTGGAGAGCACACTGCGAAGGAGCAGGGGTTAGAGGGAGAAATTGGGGTGAGACCCAGAGAGGTGAAGAAGTGGAGTTGTTCGGGGAAGGCCTGTGGGAGGCAATGGAGGTCGAGAGGGTAGAAGGTGAGGAGGAGTTAGGGAAAGAGGAGGAGAGAGCCGGTAAGGAGCAATCCCGACTAAAGCCAGTAGAGGAAGCCGTGGAGCTGGAGGTCATCAGCAAGGCAGGGAAGACGAAGAGGATCAGGATCAGCGGAGGTTTGCGCCTAGAAGAACAAGTAAGGATGAAGGAGTACATCTAGAAGAATGTTGACATCTTTGCCTAGAGCATGGCGGACATGCCAGGCATCGACGCAGATGTAGCTTGCCACCGTCTGAACATAGACCCTAAGATGCGTCCCATTCTTCAGAAGATGAGGGTCATCAACACCAGGCTGGAGGATCCCATCCGCGAGGAGGTCAAGAATCTTCTCGATGCAGGTTTCATCTCGGAGATCCAGTACCCAGGCTGGGTCTCCAATGTGGTAATGGTAAAGAAGGGGGATGGAAAGTGGCGTATGTGTGCAGACTTCTCTTTATTGAATAAAGCATGCCGTAAGGATTGCTACCCCCTGCCTCGGATCGACGCGCTGGTTGATTCAGCCGTTGGCTTTTCTATTATGAGTTTTTTGGATGCTTTTTTAGGTTATTACCAGATCTGCATGCATCCCCCCGACGTCAAGGATTTCTCCTTCATCACAAGGGAGGGATGCTACAGCTATAAAATGATGTTCTTTGGGCTTAAGAATGCAGGGGAAACCTACCAGCGTATGATGGACCGGGTCTTCCAAGACCAAAGGGTGAGGAACTTGGAGGTCTACACCGACGATCTTATGGTAAAAAAACAGGGGGGTTGATTCGTATTTACTTGACTTAGAGGAGACGTTCGTGACCCTACGAAAGTTCAAGATGAGGATAAACCCCCATAAGAGTGTCTTTGGGGCAAGCCGAGGTAAGTTCCTTGGGCACCTCCTAACCCCGGCGGGGGTCGAGCCTAACCCGGATAAGGTAAAGGTCATCTTAGAGTTGGAGTCACCTCGTAATGCCAAGGAGGTTCAATGCTTGACATGTAAGTTGGTCGGGTTGAACCGTTTTCTCTCCCGAGCCGGGGATAAGTGCTCTTCCTTCTTCAAAACGCTTCGGGGGAGAAAACAGTTTGAGTGGATGGAGGAATATGAGGAGGCTTTCCGAGCATTGAAGGCTTAAATGTCCCAAGCACCGCTCCTTCAGAGCCCGAAGGAGGGAGAGAACCTGACCCTGTATCTTGGGGTAGGAGCAGTGGCTATGAGTTCTGTTTTGGTGAGGGAAGAAGGGAAGAAGCAACTTCCAATCTATTACGTCAGTAGGATCTTGAAGAGGGCGGAACTTCGCTACCCCATCTTGGAGAAGTTGGCTTTCTCTCTAGTCATCTCGGCCAGAAAGCTCAGGCCCTATTTCCAAGCTCGTTCAATCAAAATGGTGATGGACCACCCCTTGTGCAAGATCTTTGAAGGGGTGGAGCATTCAGGGCGGTTGGCCAAGTGGTCCATTGAACTCATCGAATTCGACGTCTCCTTTGTGCCAAGGCTCTCCATCAAGGCACAGGCAGTGGTGTACTTCTTGGTCGACTACGTCATAGAGCTGGAAGATGAGGAAGCGCTACCAAGGGAAGCATGTAATATGTATGTTGACGGAGCCTCAGGGAAACATTCCCTTAGGGGAGGTGTAGTGTTGGTGAGCCCCCAGGGGGTCACCATAGAGCAAGCGGTGGCGCTGCACTTCCTGGTCACCAACAATCAAGCGGAGTATGAGGCTGTCATATCCGGGTTGTGGATGGCTAAGGAGCTCAGGATTCACGATGTGGAAGTGCTCACAGACTAACTGGTGGTGGCGTTACAAATCGAGGGGGGGGGGGGAATATGAAGCTCAGGAGACAACCCTCTAGAGGTACTTGCCCAAAGAGAGGGTGATCATTGGAGGATTCCGAGCGTTCTCAATTCAGCATGTCCCTAGGGAACAAAATGTAGCAGCAGACCGATTGGCCAAGTTTGGACCCCGAGGGGGGGGGGGGGGGACCTTGACCGAGATTTTTTATCCAGCAATCGAGGAGGGGGAGTTGATGGAGGTGGATCGACGACCCTCGTGGATGGACCCCTTCGTGACCTTCTTCGCCACAGGCAACCTCCCCAAAGGGGTCAAGGAGGCAAAGGGTTTCCGTCATAAATCAGCTCACTATCTTATGCGTGAAGGGGGATTAAATCGAAAGATGCTCTCGGGCCTTTTGGCGCGGTGTGTGGTAGAAGAAGAGTTCCCAAGAATGTAGGAAGAAATACACTCTAGAGAGTGTGGCAGCCATTCGGGGGGTAGAACGTTGGAAGCAAGGGTGTTCACGCAAGGATACTTCTGGCCCACCTTGAGGAAGGATGCGACAGAGTTTGCAAGGAGGTGTCAAAAGTGTCAACTATATGCCCCCTCCAGCTCCTGCCCGCTTAGCGGCTTCGAAGCATCACAACACCTTGGACTTTCTCCATTTGGGGGATGGACTTAGTTGGACCTTTCCCTCCAGCAAGCGGGCATAGAAGGTTCCTCATAGTAATGATTGATTACTTATCAAAGTGGCTGGAAGTCAAGGCGTTGGCCAAGGTAACCTCCCAGGTCATCAAGAACTTCGCCTGGGGAGAGATCATCTGCAGGCATAGGTTTTCTCAGGCCATTGTCACAGACAATGAGCCGCAGTTCGAGAGCGAAAAGTTCATCAGCTACTGCACCCGGCTTGGGATCGACCTTAGGTTTGCCTCCGTCCACCACCCCAAGAGCAACGACCAAGTGGAGGAGGCGAACAAAATCATAGTGAACCTGCTCAAGAAGGAGGTGGAAAACTTGAGGGGGAGTTGGGTGGAGTTACTCCCCTCGGTGTTGTGGGCCCTACAGACAACCCCAAACACGGCCACTGGAGAGACCCCCTTCAAGCTCTCGCATGGTTGTGAGGCGGTCCTGCCCGTGGAGTTTGATGTTTACTCCCCTCGAGTTGCGGCGGCCAACAAAGGAGATGAGCCATGGAGGGAAGGAAATGAGGAGGAGCTATGGCTCTCTTTGGACATGGTGGAGGAACTTCGCGATATGGCTGCCGTCAGGCAGGAGGAGATCAAACGAAGGATGGCCAAGTACTTCAACAAGCATGTAGGGATAAAGCAGTTCAAGGAAGGAGACCTGATATTGAAGAAGGTCGACGCCGCAGGAAGGTCGGCGACCGTGGGTAAGCTCAACCCCAATTGGGAGGGGCCCTATATTGTGTAAAGGGCCCTGGGGTCAGGGGGATATCACCTCCAGAATGTGGAAGGGGTATCCATGAGTCATGTATGGAGTGGTGACGACCTGAAGCGCTTCTACCCTTAGTGGGAGACAAGGTTGTAAATCTTATTTGTAATATATTCATTGAATTATTTAATGGTTAGTTTCTTTTGAGAGTTGAAAAGAGAGGTTGACAGTTAGCACGACCCCGAGATGATCCTGCTGCTAAGACTCCCACTAGCTGCCAGGTGTGGAAGGCACGCTCGACCCAAGGTAGACCCGCTGTCAGACTCTCACTAGCTGGCAGGGTCGTAGGCTCGCCTGGGGGGGGGGGGGGTAAGTGAATACCTCGAGTGGTGATTCCGCTGCGTAGACTCTCCCAGCTAGCAAGGCAGGAAGGCACGCTCGGCCTTAGTAGACTCACTATCCAGGCTCTCATTAGCTGGGCAGGGCTATAGGCACACCTGGGGGAAAGGATGGGAGGTAGAAGAAAGAATTGAGAATCTAAGCAAGACCCCTAGATGATCCCACTGCTCAGGCTCCAACTAGCTGGCAGGTCTGGAAGGTGCGCTCGGCCCCAGGTTGACCCACTTCCAGGCTCTCGCTAGCTGGCAGGGCCATAGGCTCGTATGAGGGGGTAATGGAATACCTCGAGTGGTGATTCTGCTGCGCAGACTCTCCTAGCTGGCAGGGCAGGAAGGCATGCTCGGCCCCGGGTAGACTCACTGTCCAGACTCTCATTAGCTGGGCAGGGCTGTAGGCACACTTGGGGGGGGGGGGGGAAAGGATGTGAGGTAGAAGAAAGAATTGAGAATCTAAGCAAGACCCCGAGATGATCCCGTTGCTCAGGCTCCCACTAGCTGGCAGGTCTGGAAGGCGTGCTTGGCCCCAGGTAGACCCGCTGCCAGGTTCTCACTAGTTGGCAGGGCCGTAGGCTCTCCTGGGGGGGGGGGGTAAGGGAATACCTCTAGTGGTGATTCCGCTGTGTAGACTCTCCTAGCTGGCAGGGAAGGAAGGTACGCTCAACCCCGGGTAGACTCACTGTCCAGGCTCTCATTAGCTAGGCAGGGCTGTAGGCACACCTGAGGGGGGGGGGGAGGATGGGAGGTAGTAGAAAGAATTGAGAATCTAAGCAAGACCCCGAGATGATCCCGCTGCTCAGGCTCCCACTAGCTGGTAGGTCTAGAAGGCACGCTCAGACCGAGGTAGACCTGCATCCAGGCTCTCACTAGCTGGCAGGGCCGTAGGCTCGTCTGGGGGGTAAGGGAATACCTCGACTGGTGATTCCACTGCACAGACTCTCCTAGCTAGTAGGGCAGGAAGGCACGCTCTCCCCCAGGAAGACTCACTGTCCATGCTCTAATTAGCTGGGCAGGGCTGTAGGCAGAACGGGGGGGGGGGGGAGGATGGGAGGTCGAAGAAAGAATTGAGAATCCCAGCAAGACCCTCGAGATGATCCCGTTGCCCAGGCTCACACTAGCTGGTAGGTCTGGAAGGCGCGCTCGGCCCCAGGTAGCTAGATCCGTTGTCAGGCTCTTACTAGCTGGCAGGGTCGTAGGCTCTCTTGGGGGGTAAGGGAATACCTCAAGTTGTGATTTCGCTGCGCAAACTCTCCTAGTTAGCAGGGTAGGAAGGCACGCTCGGCCCCGGGTAGACTCGTTCTCCAGGCTCTCATTAGTTGGGCAGGGATGTAGGCACACCTAGGGGGAAAGGATAGGAGGTGGAAGAAAGAATTGAGAAACCAAGCGAGACCCCGAGTGGACCCGTTGTCAAGCTTGCACTAGCTGATAGGGCTGAGTGATCTCTTGGGGGGAAGAAGGAAGAAGGGGATTCTTGTTTAAGTGGTCCCCAGGGGGGCCTGATAACCCAGTTTAAACCAAGCAAACAGGGCTATTAAAATCACGATGGAGTCATGAAGTTCTTGATAATAGGTTTACAAACGGCTAACACCAGTCCTAGGCATGGATGGGATGACTCAGATCCCTCCCGATAGGGCTCTCGGCCAGGCTCTCGGCATAAACTTCCCGGCAGGACTCTCGACCAGGCTCTTAGAAGGGCTCTCTCCACTGCCATCTTGCTGGGGATTTCAGCAAGCACCTCTCGGCAAGGGTTCCCGGCATGACCCCTTTTGGCAAGGCACTCAGCAGGCCCATTCCGACAGGTTTTACTTGGCCAACTCTTTGAAAAGGTGGCGGTCATAACCTAAGATCCTAAGAGACTAGGGTTTGCGCCAAGGTAAAAAACTTTCCAGCGATAAAGAAGATCTTCCAACACAATATAAAAGGAGTAAGTGTTAGTGGGGGAATCTCACCCCTTACAAAAGTTACAACGGACAAGTTCACAAAAATAAATGTACAAAAATTGAAGCAAGATATAGAGGCTATTGAGCCAGCCCGCTGGAGGTCCTACTGGAGTTTCCGCTAGAGCTCCCGCTGGAGGTTCTGCTGGGGGAGTAGCCGGAGGATTCACTGGGCGAGCTACCGCCAGTTTCCTAGTTCAAAACCAGCTCCTCCGCATCATCGCTGATCGGAGAGACATCCTCTCCCACGGGTTTGGGGATAGGCTCGAACAACCAGGGCAAAACCCCTCACGCCGTCAGGGTCTCGCTTACTTCGTTCAAAAGCTCCGTCTCCCGCAATACCCTGATGACCATCTCGGCCGTATCTTGCGCGTTCTCTTGGATGATCACGTCGAGCTCGTATGCGGAATAGTGGCGATGCTCCACTCTCTCCTCCAGTGATGGTCGGGCCTGTGTCAGGGCCATCACCTCCTCCAGGCGCTTTATCTCAGCTCGCAGCAGCTAGTTCTCGTACTCAACGCTGACCACTCTGGCGCAAGTCAATTGGGCTTGCGCAGAGTCCTGTGAGAAGGTCCTGATAGATGAAAGTATATGTGCTAAACATACATACTAAGAACTCATAAGTGTTAAAAGGTCTCGCTTACCTTGGTGGCCGGGCGAAGGAAGAGAAGTTTTTGGGCAGCCGCTAAGTCGGCCTTCAGGTTGTCCACCTCGGCCACAGCCTCATCCCTCGACTTGATCGTAGTAATAAGGTTGTGCTCTATGGTGAGGGAGCGGCTCCTGGCCATGTGCGAGAGCTGAACAACATGAAGTTGGGCCTGGGCAGCATCAAACACGAGATCCCGAGATGTCGTCATGTCGAACATGTCGGCATCCTCCCGGATGTAGAGGCCGTATCCTAGAGCGAAGGCGTGGCCGGTGCTTGAATCCCGCTCCCTCCAGGAGGGGAGAAGGGTTGAAACCGTGATACGGTTGGAGGTATGATCCCACTGGAGCAAAGGCAGACCCTCATTATCTTTATATTTATCGTTGTAGCCGAAATTCCGATTCCCTTTCGGCATCGGTTGGCGAGAGGAATCGGCCGGGGTCTCTACGGCTGGTTGGATGGCATCCGCCTCACCGACAACTGAAGGGGTCTCGCCATGGGTTTCAGTGGAAGCCAGTACGATAGATTTACCCTTGTCCGCAGTCGACGTTTTTTATCTCTTGAGAGGAGGGGCAGGGTGGGAACTCGGCTTCCATTTTTGGGCACTGGGCGCGGAAGAGGATCTCGGCTCCTCCCGGCAAGCGGTTATGGTAGACTTGGCAAGAGACAAGGGATTAGCAAGCACCCTGGACTCATCGAAAGGCTGATGGAGGGGAATGTCTCGCTCACTTGTGAGTTTCATAGTTAATTAGCCCTATCTCTCGAAACGAAAGGTTGCAAATCAAGTCCAGAAAATTACCTTCACCGGGGGGTACCGGTTGGAGAGAATCCAGGTCACGCCGGAGGAAATGTACGTCGAAGGCTTTCGAGTCGAAGAACTCGACCAGGGCTCCCTCTCGCTCCCCGAGAGTGGGAGGCTTGTAGGTTGCGTCGTCATATTGAATGGGTGCGAGAGGGATGTTACCAAAAGGCCCCAGGACGAAGATGAACCTTTACGCAAAGTGATGGTATTTATTGGCGATACCCGCCGTCTTCACCGACTGTTCGGAAAGGAATACTGACCCTCCCTTGGCCCGGAAGTTGAACAACTTCCGGAAGATCGGCAGACTGAACTCAATCCTTTCTGCCCGCATATAGCAGGCAAAAGCCACCAGGAGGGAGATGGAGTTAGTGTTGTGCTTGGCCGGCACCACCCCGTAATAGCGTAGGGCCCGACGCACATCAGGCCAGAGGGGGAGGCGGAAACCCGCCTCGAAGTGCTCCAAGGGGATGGATAGCTCCCCTTCCGGCGCGAGGTTAACCCTGTCCTCGCTCCCAGGCTTCCGTGCGACGAACCCCGACAGGATGAAGACTTGGGTGATTGTGTGGAATTCCGCCTGCGTGAGCCGGCAAGGCAGGAAGGCATGGTCTAGGAAGGTCTGCGCACACTTGGAATGACCTTCGCTCTCGCCTGGCATCTCGAAGGGAAGAAGAGAGGAGAAAAAGGTCAGGGAGGCAAGAGCCTTTGCGCTGCAAGGATCGACGAAAGCAGTTGACGGGAGCACGAAGGGTCGGAACGAAAGAAATAAATGCTGGGAAGTAAAGGAGGTAGGTGGATAGGCCTATTTATAGAGGATACGGTAATTATGAGTTTTTTCTTAGAAAATGCGGCAGAGGATCGGTCAACGAGTCAGCAAATCTAGACATCTTGATTCCTCGGTTTCCGTCCCGCCTCGTCAGCTCTCTTTGGACCTGCAGGAAGCGAGAGCCTCCAGGGAAGGCTAAGTAAAATACAAACGATTCCAGCGTGCGAGAAGTATCGAGCCAGACATATGAGCCAGGCGTTCGCAAAGTATCAAAGAGAGCATGCGAAAAACAGGCTGAAAGGGCACAGATACAAAGGGGCTCTCGCTGGGCGAAAGTCCCCGAACAACAATGATAAAATATAAAAATAAAAAATAATACTCATGATAATTATCAGCTGCCAAAAGGTGCAGGTGGTACAAAGGGGAAGGGGTAGGCTCGGGGTTGGGGAGAAAAGAGATAATGGCCACAAGGCTCAGTACAGCTCCCACCTCCAACGACCCCGATCTCGTCTCCACGGCCTTGGAGGTGCCCGCAGATTGTAGAAGTCCATCAAAGAGGTCAGCCCATGGTTGGCCAAGTGGAGCTGACCCTGAATCTGCACGATATATCTTCTAGGGGAGGTCTCAGTGGAAAACGTCTCCCGGGACTCCATTTTGCCAATAAGGTAGGCGTAGTCCCGCTCGATATCCCTCAGTCGCTGCTCCATCAACTCTTAGATTCCCTTCACCACTGTAGAGTTGGCTCGCTGACGCCGCACAAGCTTTGATATGATTGACTCAATCCTTTGCCGACGCGGTTTTCCACTCCCGGAGGCTTCAAGAAAGTCTTCTATCTTGCTAGGAGAGGGGAGGGGTGAGTCTCCCCCATTTTCTTCTTCCTCCTCTTCATCCTCATCTTCATCTTCTTCCTCTTTGGCTTCCGCACCCTGCACATTTGGACCTAAAGGGAAGTCGGTCAGATCAAAGTAGGAGTGAGAGGGAAAATGTTAGGTTCCCGCATACCAGAGTTGTGGCCGAAGGTTCCCGCTGACGGTTGGCGAGAGGGACCAGGCAGTCCCTCAGGGCTCTTTCCAAAGAGTAGGTGAAGCGGTTTTCCCCGCCTGGGCAGAACATCCTATGCTCCAAGGTCTCGGCCTCCTTTGATAGGGGGACAGAGGCACCCTTTTCGACTGGAGGCTGGGATTCCGGTGCGGAAGCTATTGTTTCAGCAACAGCCCCTCCGGTCGCGGGAGTGGTGTCACCCGCTTGGTTGACGGGATCTTCGATAACCGAAGCCCTGGGCCTCGGGTCAACGAGGTCAAAGTTTCCAAGAGAAGGCGCTGCGAGAAGCATAGTCAGAGGAAGGTAAAAGTAGATCAGTTAAAGAGAAATCCACAAGATGAAATACCAGGAGCGCTTGGGGGATCAGCTGGAGTTGTCGGAGGGGCAGCCCCGGAGTTGGACGGCGGAGCCTCGAGGAGGGGGCGAGACGCCTTAGCATTCGCCAGAGGGTTGTCAGCGGCGCCTTTCGGCACCGTCTCATCGTGAAAATAGTGAGAAAAGTACCTCTGGCAAGGAAGAGGGATTCTCGTCGTGGTTTAGAGTTGGGGTAGGCGAGGCTCGGTTCTTTTTCAACAGGTCACGCCTGACCGATTTGACCTTCTTCTTTTTCTTCTTTCGACGGGAGCTCTCGCCGGCTAGTTTTTCACCAGCTGACTTCTTGCCCACTACCTTCTTGCCGGCAGGCCTCTTGCCCATCTGCCAAGGGGCGACCTTGGCGCAGTCGGTGCGGGCTCCTCCGAGAGCGGCTTTTTAGCAATTTTGGCATGCATTTTCATGGCCCTGCAGGGGCTCGAGCAAAAAGTAGTGACGACAGAGATGGCCTGAAAGATAAACTCAGAGGTGTATTTATAGGGCAGAGGTGGGGTCTGCAGAAAGATTCCCTTCCAGATCAGCATATACCCACCGAATATTAGGGGTTGGACGTGTCTTTCCAAGCGCAAGGCTAGCTCGCAAAGAGCGAGGATTATGTACAACCTCATATTTGTTGGGTAGGACCAAGATATCCTAAGGACCCGGACTGGGCTAACCGTGGGCTATCGTTAAGCATATTGGGTCATGCAAGAGTACTGGGTGAGAGGGTTCTCGCCCGGAGAAGGCGGGAAGATGCTCGCCCAGGGGTTATGTAGCGTGAGCTCGTCAAGCTCAAAACGTCGAGCTAAGAATGCTGGTTAGTCGAGCTCCGATCGTTAAGCTGAGAACGCTGGTTAGTCGAGATCCGATCCTCGAGCTGAGAACGATGGTTCGTCAGGCAGGAGAAAAGGCTTCCGCCCTAGGCCGGCAGGAAGGCACTCGCCTTGGGCAGGCGAAAGGGCTCACACCTCTCTTTGACGGAAGCTCAACGTCTCTTTTGTTTTTTTCCCACTTGGGGTAGGCGGGAAGGCTCGCGCTCAGAGCAAGTAGGGTTCCCACAGGGCTCAGCAGGAAGAGCTTCCGCCAGGTGGAACCCAGGTGGGACCCAGACCTAAAATTACCCAAATACCCCTTGGTCTGCACTTAGCTCTTCAGAACAGCGGAGTTTGGCTATTTGTAGATCAACCCAGGGGCTTGATAGTAATTTTAGTGCAGCAAAAGTACGCTTTTGCAGACCAGACTTTGAAAGCTTATAAATAGACCCATGGAGTTCTTCAGAAAGCAGGCCATCATCAGTTCTATAATTCTCTAGTGTGCTTTCTGAGGTTCTCCTAGCCCAGCTATTGGCTTTGGAGGGGAAGCACTCAGAGATCTTCTGGGTTAGTGGAGGGACCACCCAGCTGAGGCTAAGGGTCAGTTCTAGGTTCTTCGTTGCTAGTTAGAGGTCAAGGCTTGGGAGAAGTAGGTGTTAGCTACACCCCCAAGGTCCGAACTCTCATTGAGGCTATTTTTGGCTTCAACATTGGCTATGCTTATGGAGGCGAACACACATGAACTAGTGATTCGACATGCTTCCTCTCGCACTTGGATTGGTGGATGATGAATGATGGGAATGATGTCGACAGATTGCCTGTTTTGGTAGGAGTACTGGTGCACACGGAGAGAAGCACTCGGAGTTGCGTGAAGATGGATAGAGATATTCAAGGAGGAAGTCCGGTGGAGAACCTCCCCAAGGACGAGGATGATAAAGGAGGAGAGAAGGGTTAAAGGAAGAAATTCGAGAGGAGAAAAGTTAGAATGAGGGGATTCCTGGGGTCCTATTTATAGGCCCTAGTGGTAGTTACAGTGGTTATCCGACTATCCGCAAACCGTAATTACAATTTGCAAGACAATTTTATAAAGTTCTACGTATGCATTATTTTATTATTTGCAGACCATCATGAATTTGACTATTTGCGGACGACCTGTTATGCTGGTTACGTTGGTGGTTATGTGGGCGGTTAACCGTAAATCGGACAGCCGAGGTCGTGTGGGAATGTTCGAACGGTAAAAAATGGCTCGATAGGAAGGGGAAGTCGACGACAAGTCCTCGGTGGTGGGGGATTGCTAGGGGAGAGGTAGTGGAGGCTGATCGTGCATGCGGCCTCTTAGCATTGACAGCCGGGCGAGAGGCTAGCCACGCCCTCTGCAGCCGCTCGCAGGCAGCCACACGGTGCTTGGAGGTTAGCCAGAGGGCTGACCACACCCTCCGCGGTTTCTCGCAGGCGACCGCACGATGCAGGGCAGCCGACCAGAGGGAAGGCCACACTCTCCACGACCACTTGAAGGTGACTGCATGGCGCAACCGGACAACGCGGTGTGGCCAACAGAGAGTCGACCACACCCTTCGCCACCGCTAACGTGCGACAGCATGGCACATGGCGTTTGACTGGAAGGCCAGTCATGCCCTTAGCGACCGCTCGCGAGCTGCCGCACGACGCGAGGCGGCCATCCTAAAGGCCGGTCACGCCCTTCGTGGCTGCTCCCGGGCATCCGCACAGTATGGGATGGCTGACCTGAAGGATGGTCGCACCCTTTAAGGCCGCTATCGGGCGATCATGCTGCGTAGGGCGGCCGACCAGATTGTTGGTTGCGCTCTTTGTGACCGATTACGGGCTGTCGCATGGCGCGAGGTGGCTGGCTGGGGAGCTGACAACAGAGCCTCGTCGGTTCGCGCTCGGGGAGGGCGGCCTTGTGTGACCAACCTAGTGGTCGGTCGCGACCGCACGACCGTAGACGACAGTTTCATGATGGTTATGGACGGTTAGAGCATAGATCACGTAAGGATCAAATGCTCATATCGCGCGTGAGGCAGTTTTTCCATATTTTTCCACTTCATTCGTGGGGGACATGGGAATTCCGGGCTATATTCCTATAAATTCGGGGCGACCCATCATTTGCCCCTCAAAGTCCCCAGAGACCAAAACCGGAGCAAGTGCAGTGCGTGGGATTTTTGTTCTCTGGCGGATTTTGGCGTTCATGGAAAAAGAGAAGGAAGGGGAACGAGAAGAAGCAGCTGGAGGTGACATGGTATGGCAAAGGAGATGGTCGGATACTCGCATGGAGTGCCCCCGCGCGCTCACATGCATGGGAGTTACACGGGTCGCACATGTGTGTGTGGGGCACCCCCGCACGCGACATATGTGCGTTCGCGGGGTAACCCTTTGTACAACGTAAATGTTTGGCCTCTCATACATGCGGGGCTTGCCCTTCTGAGTTTTTGACTAGTGTTTTGTAATACCCCAGTTTCCTAGCTGGAGAAAGCAACAAGAAAATTGTTACTGATGTTAACGCCACGTGATATTATTACTACTGTCAGTAATAGAAAATATCGTTGTATGAGCACGACGATCGTTGAGTATACATGACGATACATTAATGTTGTGCGATAATGATATCGTCGGTGATAGTGTGCCATATGTCAAACATTCCTTAATCGATCATTAAGCGAAAAGCGGTGCTGGATAAGACCACCTGAGATATCGTTCGGCAATATTAGTATCCCTAGCGATAGTAATATTGCCGACGATAATGATTCAAATAGATTCGTCAAATAGAATCTGGGTTGTTCATTCCTTATTGGATTTTATATCTTATGGCTGGGATTTATCTCGAATCAGCTAAGGCAGCAGTAAGACTAAACTCTTCTCATTTTCATGTCTCTCTCTTTCTCTCTCTCTCCAAAAGAAAGAAGAGAGTCGAAGGAGGAGAAAAAAGAAGTAAATTCCATTAAAGGAGCTTCCATGCTTCGATTTACTCACTGAGTTCAGATCTATGGAGAGAAACATGTTGCGAGCCTTTCCATCTGGATCACTTGTTGATTCATGCCGCCAAAGTGGTCGTCAAGGGTAACGATCCTTCTTCTCGGTGATAGGACATGTTAGTCCAATGTTTATTATTTTCATAGTTGCATGAATGTGTCTCCTTCACTAATTAGTGAAAGGATATACTTTCACTGGGTTAATATTGTTCGTCCCCAGTATGAACTGCATATAGAATCTGATTTGTGTACGGATATAGGAATGTTGAAGCTCATCTTCAATAAGTTAGTTTAGATTGGTGATGCCTGATTTGCGTGTCAGAAAAGACTATATAAATATTGTGTTGTTGTGTAGTCTTGTTGAATTATATTGTATTGTGTACTGTGCTGGAGAGCAACATCAGGAAACACATTAGTTTTATGAGGAAACTGTGTTCTGTTGTTATCGTCGACGATAGGAACATCTCCAGCAATACCGTCTTGTTCGTGAGGCTTTTTTGGTAGAATATAAATGTCCACATCATGCTGAAAAATGTTGGCTAATGCTTGAAAATGTTGCAGGGTCGTGAGTGCCTTGCTTGCGTGAGATAACGTGTTATCGTATTAACAGGACAATGTGAAGCGGTACTTGCATCGTGCTGGTTGTTCACGATGATTGAGCTGGGCAAAGCTGATTTGAACCAGTTCCATGCTGGTCAGTGAAGAGGTTGCTCCTTGGTGCATCGTCTGATCTTGGAATAAAGTCGGGGAAGCATAATAGCTTGATGATCGTCAAATGCTTAATACAATCTAGGTTTGTAAGATTTAGGATGGAGGTGGGACTCGGAGAGTACTCCAAAAGCGAGCCTTGAGAGCACAAAATGTATGGTCGTGCGTGCAAACATTTTTTTAATGATTGTGCATATATTGATTGTGATTGACATATTAGTAACTACACTTTCTTGTGTGTGTGTGTTTGTGTGTGTGTGTGTGTGTGTGTGTGTGTGTGTGTATGTATATTGATGTACTACTTGCTTGTAGGGAAGGAGTACCACCATCTCGAGAATGGGGTGGGTCGTTACACCATTGTGGTCAGCTAAAGTTGGCCTTCATTTTGTTTTGCCATGTCTTTTTGTATTGTACATGTGCAGGTGCGGGCGAGTAAAGCGAGAAACACTAGGTTGAAGCCTAATGTTGTGTTGGACCCCTAAGGCCAAAGTTTTGTGTATATAGCTATCATGTATTCTCGGTATGCATGTCGATGTATGTAAATCATGTAGTTGTATTTGGAAACATGTAAGGCCTTAAGGCCAAACACTTATTGATGCATTTTTATTCCTAGTTTGAGTGTGGACATACAATGGTTTAAGGTGTAATAAAATGCTTTCGTTACTTTGTGATGTCATGTTAGGTTGATTATTATTTTGTAACTCTTTAGCTTGATAACCGGAAAATGCTCAAATACCATCAGGTTTGTAAGACCAAGGATGGAGGTAGGACTCTGAGAGTACACTAGTAGTGTGCCTTGAGAGCAAACAACGTATGGTCGTGCGTGCCAACGTTTGTTGTGATTATGCTAGGCTTGTTAGTAGCTATACTCTCTTGTTTATATATATGTTGTTGTACAACTTGCTTGTAGGGAAGGATTACCACTGCCTCGGAAATAGGGTGGGATCGTTACACCATTGTTTTCAGCTAAAGCTAACCTTCAATTCGATACAGTGGGGAGTTCGTGAGGGCTTCTCCCAAGTGCAACGACGATGGGCAAACCTTGGCATTTTCTTTGACCTACTACGCAGGAGAAGGGTGGATAATCGATATGTTGGGTAAATTGGAAAATGTGTACCAGATTTGGAGAAGCCACAACTTAGTCAATGATATGCATAAATTTGTATTTAATAGAAGTTTGAGTTTCATTGTGCAGGTTTAAGCATTTGAAGAAAATTTTCTAAGTACAAATGTCGACACTTGTGAAGAAACTGTGTCGACACTCAGTGAACTTGTGTCGACACTCAGGCAAGCTGTGTCAACACACATGCAAATTGTGTCGGCACTTATAAAGAAGTTGTGTCGACAACCAGAAGCTGTGTCGATAGTTGTGAAGAATCTGTGTCGACACTCAAAGCTATGTCGACACCCAAAGAAACAGTTGTGTCGACATCCAGAAATGTGCCCACATTTGAAGCAGGACTTGTGTCAACACTTAAAACTGAAGTTGTGTCGACACTCAGGAGATATGTTGACACCTGAAGCAATTGTGTCGACACACAGGACTTGTGTCGACACACCAACTCTCAAAAGGCTGTGTCGAGTTCAGAAGTAATTGTGTCGACACAGGGGACTTTTGTCGACACACACTAAAAGCCATTTGAAAAACACTCAATGCCAACTGTCTGCAACAGAAATGTCAAGACAAGAAGCTGCTGTGTCGACACACAGGACTTGTGTCGACACATACAACAAAAGCAGTGTCGAGAAGCAGAAGTATGACTGTGTCGACACTTGGAGTAATTGTGTCGATACCATGAAGACTTTTTTCGAAACTTAATCTATATGTGTCGACACATGTGAAGCAGTCTGCTGAGTGTTGTGCGCTGAGTTGAAAAGACATTGAAGAACCTGGTGACGTAACTAGTGACTTGACAGCTGTCATAACTAGCTGGTCTGTCACCACTGTCAGAACTGTCAGAAGTTTGTTATGAATCGAATCAGCCGGTAACCATGGAGCAAGCTCTATATAAGAGACAGATCGGAAACGACAACAACAAAAACAATTGAGTAATCAATAAGAAGAATTCTGACAGATCAAGGGCTGTCTGCAAGAAAGATTCAGAGTTCAATCTGAATTTAAGGGAGAAGCTGATTGAGGATCATCTTCATCAACAAAGAGGTCCACCTTATTTTATTCTAATCAAGAAGCTTTGAAAAGCTAAGTTAGGTTGGATCAGAAGGATCAGTCTATACAAGAACTGATCAAGAAGACAACATCGATAGAAAAATCTAGCTGGTGAAGTTTTCAGTTTCTCTTAACTCACAAATTCTTGTAGGATCTACTGTTAGGTCTGAGATTGTAAGCCTAAAATTATAAAGGATGAGGTAGGGCTGTGTGCTTGAGGTAGGAATTGTGGAAAGTCTGAGTTGTAAGCCTAATTATAAAGGCTGAGGTAGGGTTGAGGCCTGAGGTAGGATTCTAGAGAAGAATCTGAGGTGGGACTTGTGTTAAGTCTGAGGTGTAGGAACCATCTTTTGTTCTGAGATTTTAAGATCTGAGGATCTGAGCCAGTGGATGGAAGTTAGGCTGAATCCAGTTATTTGCTGGATAGGCGAAGGGGGAAAGTGGATGTACCCATATCTTGGGGAACCACTATAAGTCTTGTATTTGCTGTGATGTGTTTATTTTCTGTAGATTGATTAATCTGTGCTGAAAGAAGTTTTATAACTGTTTGCCTAAGAAATTAAAAAGACACAAAAAGATTAGAACCTATTAACCCCCCTATTGGTTTTTAGGCTCTTGAAATAAAGTCTTTCAAGTGGTATCAGAGGGAGGTTCCTCAAAATTTGACCTAACAGTCAGATGATTTCTCCAAGGCGAATAACAGATAAAAAGAATGGGTTCAAGTGAAAATCAAAAGGAATTTGGATCTATTAAATTGCCCATATGCAAGAAAGAATTTTTTGGCATTTGGAAAGAAAGGGTCAGGCTGTTTATGGAAGCATCTGATCCAAGAATTTATATCACCGTACAGTAAGGCCCCTTCATCCCAATGAAGGTTTCAGTTCTTGATGCAAACATTCAAACTCCAAAGAGTTATTCAGAGATGACTAAGGATGAAATCATCTTGGCTACATTAGATAAAAGAGCTCAGAATATAATTGTAAGTGCCATAGATTATGCAACATTCCAGAATCTTATACACTGTAAAACTTCCAAAGAAATGTGGGATACATTGATTGTCTATATGGAAGGCATAGAAGAAGTCAGAGAGGAGAAAAAGTCTATGCTGAATCAGGAGTATGAGAGCTTTAGGCAGACTAAAACTGACAGCATAGCTAAATGCTATAAAAAGTTTTTCAGAATAGTAAATGAACTGATGACATATGGAAGAGTCTTCAGTACTTATGAACTGAATGACAAGTTTCTTATGTCCCTAACAAAGGATTGGGATACTAAGATATGTGCCATCAAAGAAGTGGCCAAACTGGCTGACACACCTCCACCTACACTTTTTGGAAAACTGCTTTCATATGAAATGCAGCTTACTGCTAGGAAAGAGGAAGAGAAGGGCAGTAGATCTGAACATAAAGAAAAGTCAGTAGCCTTCAAGGCTTAGGGCTCAAGGAAGGGTAGGAGAAAATCTCCTTCTTCACCTAGAAGGAGTACTAAAGCAGAAGAAGGAGTTCCTGAAACAAGTACATCAGATAGTCACACATCTGATGAAGACTTTGCTGCCTTTACAAGACAATTCCATAGGTTCATGAAGAAAAAGGAATGGAAAACTAGGCCTTCATCAACATCCTATTCCAAGGATGAATACTACAGGAATAAGAAAACACCTAAGGAGGACAGGTATGCTTCTAAACCTGGTTAACAATCTAATTCTAAGATTGTGTGTTATTGCTGCAACAGGTCTGGGCATGTCATAGCTGACTGTCCTGACAAAAGAAAGCTGGTCAAAGTCAAGAAGGAGAAGTCTCTAGTGGCTCAGAAGGAGAAGAGTTGGACAGACTCTTCATCTTCAGAATCTGAAGAAGAAGAGGCAGAAGCATATGTTGGACTCTTCTCAACAGAAGAGGATTATAGGGAACTAGAATTCCTACAGATGCTGGACTCCATAAATGGAGTGGAAGAATATTGTTGTAAAGGGCTGATGGCTCAATCTGAAGAAGATAAGTGCCAGGATCAGCCTGGACCAAGTAAGGTAAACAATTCTCCCCTAGTCTCAGATTACTTTACTGGATTAGAATCAGAAGCATCTTCTTCAAAAGAAGTGGATGGATCAGAGTCCGAGGGGGATGTTCACCAACTCATTAATGAGTATGGTGGGTTGTTGCATGCTCTAAAGAAGAGCAAGTTTCTTGTTAAAGAGCAGGCCAAAGAGATTGAGTCTCTTAAGTTGGCTGTAGTAGATTCAGCAAAACTGCTGGATCAAAAACTAAATGAGGTTACCAAATTGAAAAACATTACAATTATTCAAATGGGCATAATCTCATTCAAAGAGAATCATATCAAGAAACTGGAGGGAAAACTTCAGCAAGAGAGAGTGCTAGTGGCTAAATTCTCCAAGCCAAAATCAGTCTTACCTTTGATAGATAATTTTGTTTCACAAAAAGGGAAGACTGGTCTAGGCTTTAAGGGAAAAACTAGGGGTACCAATTCTTATAGAAAAGGTAAAGCCACAGTTCAACCTCTAGCTGTTAATCCCCCTATTTTCTTTAAGAAGGTAGTGAATCCTACTAACAGGTATGATCATGAAACTACACATGGTCACTGTGAGCATGAAAATTTCATGAGCAAGAGTGCTAATGCCAATAGACCAATCTATAGGCATGCCCATCATATTTAAGAGGAGTTCTTGAAGAATGCTGTTCCAACACCAACACTTAATAAGTCTACTGGCAACAAAGTAAGAAGGCATGTACCTAAGAATAGGTATAATAGGTTTGAGTGTTGGTGTTGTGGCAAGGTGGGACACTTTGCCATGGATTGCTGGTTTAACTTAAGTGTTAAAACCAAAAGTAGGATTCCTGTTAGATCAGTCACAGGATTTCAAACTAACAAGGACCTAGGACCCACTAGCAAGTTGGGTTCTAAGAGTAAGTGATTCTTTATTTGTTGCAGGTGAATCCAAGTGACCATACTCCTATATGGTACTTAGATAGTGGTTGTTCCAGACATATGACTGGAACAAGGAGAATGTTGAGGGACTATATGCCCATAAAGAATGGACCAAAAGTTATCTTTGGTGGATCAGAAAAGGGAATCATCAAAGGATTTGGTAACATATTTTATGATTCAATTACAATCACTAAAGTGGCTTATGTAAAGGGTCTAAAACAAAACCTGATTAGCATAAGTCAAGTTAGTGATCTAGGTTATGATATTTCTTTCCTAAAAGGGGAGTGCCTAGTAAAAAGGTCAAGTGATCAAGAGATCATTTTGACTGGCACTAGGAAAGGAAATGTGTATTGCCTTAACCTAGATTGTGAGTCTAATAACTCACCTATTTGTTTGGTTGCAGGAGTGAAAGCTTCTCTATGTGTCAAATGGTACAAGAGGCTAGCTCATCTGAACTATAAGTTAATTGGACTGTTGTTCAGCTTGGGATTAGTGAGGAATGGTCCTCAAGTTAAGTACATAAAAGAGAGAGTGTGTTCAGTTTGCCAAAAAGGCAAGCAGACTAAGTCCTCTTTTCAGTCACTTGACATCAAAGATTCAAAGATATGTTTGTATCTCATGCATATGGATTTGTTTGGTCACATGCCAGTTCATAGTCATGGTAAGAAAGCATACACACTTGTTGTTGTGGATGACTATTCTAGATTTACATGGGTTTTCTTCTTGAGGCAGAAATCTGAAACCCCAACTATTTTCCAGACTTTTGTCAGACAAATACAGAATGAATACAACAGTTCAGTGGTCAAAATCAGAAGTGACCATGGAATTTAATTTCAGTCTGAATGTATGACAAAATTCTGTGAAGAACTTGGGATTCATCAGGAATTTTCTCCACCTAGAACTCCTCAGCAAAATGGTGTTGCTGAAAGGAACAATAGGACTCTAATTGAGGACAGTAGAACTCTACTGAATGACACTACTCTCCCTGAATACTTCGGGGCTGAGGCAGTAAATACTTCATGTCATGTGCTCAATAGGGCCTCCATCAACAAGAAACACAAGATGACTCCCTATCAGATTTTGAAAGGCAGAAAACCAAACATATCTTATTTCAGAATCTTTGGTAGTAAGTGTTTTGTACTAGTCAATGGTAAACACTACCAAACAAAGTTTGCTGCCAAATCCTTAGAAGGGAAATTTTTTGGGTACAGCAACCAAAGTAGAGCATACAGAATCTACAACTTGACTACTCAAGTTGTAGAAGAATCTGTGCATGTTGTATTTGATGAGTCAATGTTTATTAACAATGAATTGTCTAGTTCTTCAGTTAGTTCTACAGGTCTAACAGATAAGCTGGACAAGCTGACCATCAATGAAGATGTTCCTGCTAAACTGGATGAGGATAAAGATGCCAACTATACAGGGGGAGACCAAGTCCCTTTGGGTGAAGAAGAAAATATGGAGCATCAAGATGAGGAAACTGGAGATAACCATAATGCTGACAGAATTACTCCAGCAAGGAGACACCTGAAGGATCATCCAGCTCACCAGATCATTGGTGATGCAAGTCAGGGTGTTCTAACAAGGAGCAGGAGCATTAACACAGTTCTATGTTCTAGCTTCCTGTCTCAGATAGAACCCAGGAAGATTGAAGAAGCAATGCAAGACACCAACTGGATTGATGCAATGCAAGAAGAGCTCAGTCAGTTCAAAAGGTGTAAGGTCTAGGAACTAGTGCCAAAACCTAAGGATCACAACATAATAGGAACTAAGTGGATCTACAGGAACAAGCTTGATGAGAATGGCACTATAGTCAAGAACAAGGCTAGACTAGTAACAAAAGGCTACAGGCAAGAGGAAGGTATTTATTTTGATCAAACCTTTGCTCCAGTGGCAAGGCTGGAGGCTATAAGGCTGTTCTTGGCATAAGCTTCCTATCAAGGGTTCAAAGTATATCAGATGGATGTGAAATCAGTATTTCTGAATGGTGATTTAAAAGAAGAAGTCTATGTAGAACAACCCTCAGGTTTTGTAGACTCCCACTTTCCTGATTATATATATAGGCTTAGGAAAGCACTATATGGTTTGAAACAAGCTCCAAGGTCTTGGTATGAAACCTTGTATGCCTTCCTTATTGAGAATAAATTCTCTAGAGGAAAGATAGACAAAACTCTATTCTATAGGGAATCAAAAGGCAAGATAATACTAGTCCAGATATATGTGGATGACATTATCTTTGGTTCTACTGAAAACAACCTTTGTAGAAAGTTTGCCAAACTTATGCAAGGGAAGTTTGAGATGAGCAATATGGGTGAGCTGAAGTTCTTCTTGGGACTTCAAGTTAGACAGACTGAGAGTGGGTTGTCCATATCCCAGTCTAAGTTCACCAAGGAGTTGATTAAGAAGTATGGTTTGGGCTCAGCTTCTACTATGAAAACTCCAATGGTAACAAGTATGCCTATATGCAAAGATGAAGCAGGGAAACCTGTTGATGAGTGTTTGTATAGAGGGATAATTGGCTCCCTACTATACTTGACTGCTAGTAGACCTGACATCATGTATGCAACATGTGTCTGTGCTAGGTATACAGCTTTCCATAAGGAATCTCATTATACTGCAGTTAAAATAATTTTGAGATATCTTAAGAGCACACCTAATCTAGGCCTTTGGTACCCTAAGAATAGAGATTTTTTATTAACAGGTTTCTCAAATGCAAATTTTGCTGGATGCAAAGAAGACAGAAAAAGTACCACAGGAACCTGTCAATTCCTTGGTGGGAGGCTGGTGTCATGGAGCAGTAAGAAGCAAACCAGTATAGCTATATCAAGAGCTGAATCAGAGTATATAGCTGCAGGTAGCTGCTGTGCATAATTGATGTGGATAAAGCATCAACTAGAAGATTATGACATCCAGGTAAGTAGAATTCCACTATTTTGTGATTCTACAAGTGCTATTTCTATTGCTAAGAATCATGTATCAAACAGTAGGACCAAGCATATAGAAATAAAGTTTCATTTTATCAGAGAACATATAGAGAAGGAAAATATTAATCTAGAGTTTTTAAAAACTAATAATCAAATAGCTGATATTTTTACAAAACCACTGGATGAAACTAAATTCAATAAATTCCAAATTGAATTAGGTATGTTGAACCTAGAATAGGTTAACATAAGTTTCCATTAATAGCATATGTAAGCTCCAAATTTCTCTTGAAATTTGTCTAAGTACAAAGTTTGTGTCGACACAAGCAAGTTGCGTCGATACACTCAGTGTGTTATGTCGACACAGAAAAAGGATGTGTCGAAATAGAAACAGTATCTGTGTCGACAAAAGAATAGGTGTCGACACAACCTTGTCGAGACTATATGTCGAGAGGATATTTGTGTCGACACAAAAAGTTGGTGTCGACACAACTCTGTCGAGACTAAAGTGGTCAGTGTCGACATAAACGCAAGTATATCGACACAGACTCAAGTATGTCGACACATAAATGTGTCGACTTAAAAATACGTTTTGTCGACTTAGACATTAATATGTCGACACATAGTCATGTCGACTTAACTTAGGTTCTGTCAAGACCTAGGTCATCTTTGTCGACACAAAAAAACTGATTTGTCGACTTAGGCCCAACTTTTGAACTGCCCTTGACTAAAGTACTGTAAATAGGTGAAGCCAAAATTTGGTCGACTACGTTATCAGAATTTTTGACTCTACACCTTCTGTCGACATAGATCTTCTCTTCTCTTCTCCTCTAGCACTTACGTCAATGGCGCCACACCAAGAAGATAAGGTTAATGAAGGTTATGAACTGGTTCGCGAAGGTTTCACGGCTGCTTCTGATGAAATTCAGGGAATTATTGCCCTAATTTCTGAAAATGGAAGTCATGGAGTTCTACACAACCGCTACTATGGACACAGAAGGAAAGAAAATCAAGGCGTCTATTCAAGATACCCGGGTGAAGCTCACTTTGAAAACTATCAGGAAAGCACTACATCTTCCTTTGATCAAGGATACAGACGAAATAACTTCTTCCCAGATAACTGAAGCTTTATGCTGGTGTGGACTGAGTCCCAGTATTAAGATTGGATCATCTATCAATAGAAAAGGGATGAATTCCCAAGGAAAATTTCTTTCAGAAGTTATGGGCAAAGTGATTATCTGCAAGACTGGTGGACATGATAGGATTTCTGCCCACATGTTCAATCTCATGGTGAGGGTTATATTCAAGATAAACACTGACTAGGCAGCAGTGGTGTTTGATAAAATATAAGAAGGAATTAAGAAACCCAACCTGGGAAGGATCCTTAGTTTATGCTTTACATCATTAATTCCAGATGTTCTGAAACAAGCAAATGGCTCTAAGATAAATCACATGAGGAAAATGGATGTGAGGATACTGTCAAGATGGGACAGACTCTGACCAAGGAAGTCCCTGCTCTCAAGTAACAAACTAAGAAAGACAAGAAGAAAAAGAAAGTGATTGTACAGGCTGATTCCTCTAGTGGTTCTGAAGAGGAAGTGGTCTTTAGTTCTGATGAAGATCAGCACCAACAGGATGTGCATGATCAAGTAAAGGACAGTGAGCCCCAGGAGCAACAAGTTGACTCCACTCTAGGGGGAGAACACTTAGAACAAGGAACTGAGCTGCCTGCCCAAGGGGGAGGTATTGATGATGCTGTCCTAGACAGTGACTTAGTTGCAAATATAATCATGAATATAGTATCTGAAATCAACACTACAGCTGAAGAAACTGATAAGATAGATGCTCAAAATGAGCTAATACACCAGGAATTTATAATGGAAGAATTGTTTCCTGATCTTCCTCCAAATAGGACTGAGGGGGAGCATATTGAAAAAAAAAAGATATTCCAAGGACTGAGGGGGAGTTATCAAAGGATACTGAGGAGGATTCCCCAGTTGAAAAGAATACTGTTAATATTAAAAGTACAACTGAATCTTCTGAAAATGAAGAAGCCATATTGGCCAAGAAAAGGAAGCTAACTGTTTTAAAGAAAAAGAGTTCTGGATATAAGAAGGCTTTACAAATGGGAACAACACCATCTACATCAAGTATGAACTTCAGTTCTTTACTGGTCCAGATGCAAATAAAACTAGATAATCAAAGACAGTCTATAGAGCAATATGTGGATGAAACTCATAAGGAGTTACAGTTTCAATTGGCCATGGACATCAAATCCATTAGATTTGAAGTGAATCAAAATAAGAAGGAGATGACAGATTGCTTCCATAAAGGAGGTAATGCTGTGGTGTTCCTGGCCAAGCAACAACAAGATATCAAAGCTATAATGGATGAAATTGAAGTGAAGCAAGGCTATGTACTGGAAAATCAGATCAGGATGAATGAAAATCTCAAGGATTCACATCATGCAATATTAACTAAACTCACTGAATCTACCACTGCTCTGAAGGCTGAACTCTCCAAGCAAATCCAGGAAGATATATTTGCTATCAAAGCAACATTTCAAGACTCTCAGGAGAAAATTAAAACTTTCTTGACAAAATTCAGAGCTTATTTTAAAGAGAGAACTGAATATGTAGCTGATCAGGTCAGATTCTAGAAAGAAGATTTAAGAGATCATGTTGCAAGAGAAGTCATAAAGGGGGAGAGATTACTAGTCAAAGCCATCTCTGACCATGCTAAATGGACTTCCAATAGCATAAGAGCTACTCTTGGATATCCTCCTCTTTGTGATGATGATAATGTAGCAGAGTTTGGGATACAACCTGCATATTTTGAAGTAGATCAGCCTGAAGTTGCTTAGGTGATCTACCCCCCCAGCTGATTTTGAGATGGTTCAAGAAGAAGTGCTGAAAATGTATAGTCCTCCACCAGAGGCACACAATGTAATTCTGAAAAAGGTTGAGATGTCAGAAGCTACATTAGAAGCTCAGAAAAAAGCTCAACTTTCCAAGAAAAGGTTCAGAGAGCAGGCTGAGCTGAAGCCAGATTTTGAGCAGTGGAGCCCAACTTCTAGAAACATCATACTTACTGCCTGGAAAGCTGTAAAGGATAAAACCCATGACAGGGGTAAGTGGTATTCTGAACAAGAGTGAAATAAATATCAAGCAGGACAAGAAGCAATTCTTCAACATAGAAGAAGTGCTAAGGCTGGGAAGCTACCTGCTAATGCTCAAGAGCCAAACAAGTACTTCCCCAAACCTTTCCACTATTTTGAAAGACGGAAGATCAAGGCTGAAGAATTAAAGAAGAAAGCTCTAAAAGGGAAAAAGCCAGCTGAGGTTGTTGAACCTTCTGTGCAGGATAAAATCAAGTCTGGCAAAGGAATAATTATTAAGGAGCCTAGTCAGTAATAAGATTGCTAGGTTTATGTATTAGAACAATGTACTAATTTGTTTCTTTTGTTCTATAAGATATTAATGTAAACCAAAGTTTTACTGATTAATGAAATCTATTTCAGTATTAAGTGTTTGTTGTTTACAATGATTATGTGATAACCTGCTCTGAAATGTTTTTACATCTATTACAATTTTGTTTTTTATCTTAAGAGATGTATATCTTTAACACAGGGTTATGACTTATCCAAATAGGGGAGATTGTTGGGTACATTAGAAAAAGTGTACCAGATTTGGAGAAGCCACAACTTAGTCAATGATATGCATCAATTTGTATTTAATAGAAGTTTGAGTTTCATTGTGCAGGTTTAAGAATTTGATAAAAAATTTCTAAGTACAAGTGTCGACACTTGTGAAGAAACTGTGTCGACACTCAGGGAACTTGTGTCGACACTCAGGCAAGCTGTGTCGACACACAGGAAAATTGTGTCGCCACTTATAAAGAAGTTGTGTCGACAACCAGAGGCTGTGTCGACACTTGTGAAGAAGTTTTGTCGACACTGAAAGCTATGTCGAAACCCAAAGAAACAGCTGTGTCGACATCCAGAAATGTGTCGACATCTAAAGCAGGACTTGTGTCGACACTTAAAACTGAAGTTGTGTTGACACTCAGGAGATATGTCGACACCTGAAGCAATTGTGTCGACACACAGGACTTGTGTTGACACACCAACTCTCAAAAGGCTGTGTTGAGTTCAGAAGTAATTGTGTCGACACACACTCAATGCCATTTGACAAACACTCAATGCCAACTGTCTACAATAGAAATGTCAAGACAAGAAGCTGCTATGTCGACACACAGGACTTGTGTCGACACACACAACAAAAGCAGTGTCGAGAAGAAGAAGTATGACTGTGTTGACACTTAGATTAATTGTGTCAATACCACGAAGATTTGTGTCGACACTTAATCTATATGTGTCGACACATGTGAAGCAGTCTGTTGAGTGTTGTGTGCTGAGTTGAAAAGACATTGAAGAACCTGGTGACGTGACTAGTGACTTTACAGCTATCATAACTAGCCGGTCTGTCACCACTGTCAGAACTGTTAGAAGTTTGTTATGAACCGGATCAGCCGGTAACCATGGAGCAAGCTCTATATAAGAGACAGATCGGAAACGACAACAACAACAACAATCGAGTAATCAATAAGAAGAATTCTGACAGATTAAGGGCTGTCTGCAAGAAAGATTCAGAGTTCAATCTGAATTTAAGGGAGAAGCTGATTGAAGATCATCTTCATCAACAAAAAGGTACACCTTATTTTGTTCTAATAAAGAAGCTTTGAAAAGCTAAGTTAGGTTGGATCAGAAGGATCAGTCTATACAAGAACTGATTAAGAAGACACATCAATAGAGAAATCTAGCTGGTGAAGTTTTCAGTTTCTCTTAACTCATAAATTCTTGTAGGATCTACTGTTAGATCTGAGATTGTAAGCCTAAAATTATAAAGGCTGAGGTAGGGCTGTGTGCCTGAGGTAGGAATTGTGGAAAGTCTGAGTTGTAAGTCTAATTATAAAGGCTGAGGTAGGGCTGAGGCTTGAGGTAGGATTCTGTAGAAGAATCTTAGGTAGGAATTGTGTTAAGTCTGAGGTGTAGGAACCATCTTTGGTTCTGAGATTGTAAGATCTGAGGATCTGAGCCAATGGAAGGAAGTTAGGCTGAATCCAGTTATCTACTAGATAGGCGAAGGGGGAAAGTGGATATACCCATATCTTGGGGAACCACTATAAGTCTGGTGTTTGCTGTGATGTGTTTATTTTCTGTAGATTGATTAATCTGTGCTGAAAGAATTCTTATAACAGTTTGCCTAAAAAATTAAAAAGATACAAAAAAATTAGAACCTATTCACCCCCCCTCTAGGTGTTTAGGCTCTTGAAATAAAGTCTTTCACGATATACGATAGTTTGGAGTTCGCGAGGGCTTAGCCTAGGTGCGACAGTGAGGGGTAAACCTTAGAGTTGTCTTCGACCTACTACAGGGGAGAAG
Source organism: Platanthera zijinensis (assembly GCA_039513925.1). NCBI lineage: Eukaryota > Viridiplantae > Streptophyta > Magnoliopsida > Asparagales > Orchidaceae > Platanthera > Platanthera zijinensis. Next base: position 55,322,906 of record CM077081.1, on the reverse strand, counting down.
GGTTTACCTTTGATCCATGATAGTGGGGAGTTTGAAAGGTCTAGGCCCGGGTGTGACGACAAAGGGCAAACCCTGGCGTTGGCTTTGAATTACTATGGTGGACAAGGGTGGACCTTCAATCTGCGATAGATATGAGTTCGCATGGGCTTTACCCGAGAGCAACTGCGAGGGGCAAACCTTTGAGTTATCTTCTAACTAATGCTGGGGAGAAGGGTGGACCTTCGATCTACGATAGTAGGGAGTTTGCGAGGGCTTGGCCCGAGAGCGACGGTGAGGGGAAAACCTTAGCATTGGCTTCAATTTATTATGGGGAAGAAATGCGGACTTTCGATCTGCGATAGTTGGGAGTTCGTGAGGGCTTGGCATGGGTGTGGAGATACAAGGCAAACCTTGGCGTTTTCTTTGACTTACTGCGTGAGAGAAGGGTGGACCATCGATCCGTGGCAGAGGGTAGTTCATGTGGGCTTGACCGGTAGCGATGGCGGGGGGCAAACCCTAGCATTGTCTTCAACTTACTACGGGGGAGAAGGGTGGACCTTCAATCTGTGGTTGTGGGGAGTTCGTGAGGGCTGTCCGCAAAATTCTCCTACGACGGCGGAGTTTGCAGTAAGTAGATAAAATAATTTGCATTTAAAGAAAATAGTAGTTCGTGAACAAGTGTTTGATTATGAATTTATAGTATTACTGTTTATTCATAGAATAAATGGAAAGTAGAGTAAATAGGTATAGACAAAGTTGGAATATAGTATGGCTCTCTTGCTTGATTTCTGGCTTTTCTTTGAGCGTCATCTTCTAGGGTCCTCCAGACCTGCTCACTCAATAAGTGTTGGCAGCGCTCGTATTCTCGGTTGTAGTTGCGTATGAGAAAGCTCCTTGTCCATGCCGTATATGTTATAGATAGTAAGTATGTGATGCCTTTCTAGTTTCCCCGGGAGACTCCTATCCCTACTGGCGTTACAAATTTCATGGCAAGGTGGGCAATGGACGAAATAGCTTCGAACGTTGTCTGAAGTGGGCAGAAGAAGATTGAGTTGTATGGCGATTCTGATTCAACAGCTGCAAATATGATTTGGTGCGTATCTTGCTTCAGGAACTCTCCCAAATTTATAAGGAGAGTGATCGTCCCTTCAACCGGGACTGGTCCTCCGTTAAATACATAGATTGGTCTTGCGTCTGGCTGAAGTTTTTTCCTTTAGAATTTGCATTCTGCAGAGAGCCAACAAGAACAGAACGTTGACCGAGCTACCATTGTCTACCAATTTTTGTTTGTCGCAGAAGCTTGAGTCTCCAATCTCTACAGTAATAATTAGTTGGTCTTGATGTGACATGAGAAATCCTTTTAAATACTCATCCCTAAAACTGATCTTATCTAATCTAGCATAATCTAGCCCTCCCTTTGCTAGGCGATAGAGTTCATGGTGGCGAGTGGGGAACCAATGATGGTTTCCACCGTTCCCACATTTTGTTTTCCCTTTTGCTCTTTCTAGTGCGCAGGCGGCTACTCCCTTCTCTTGTGGAACAGCCGATTCCTTATTTGATCCTGAAGGAACCTTTTGAGGGCGCCTTGATGGATTAGGCGCTCAATTTTGTCCTTTTGTTTCATGCACTCCTCGGTGAAATGGCATATTTCACTCACAATAATTTGTATGATCTCCTCTTCCCATGGAGACTTCTCGTGGCCTACGCAGTGTCAAGTCATCTCGAATCACATAAAGTATGCTTGTGTATGAGGTATTAAGCTACATATAATCTTGATAAGGCCGGGGAGTCTAGTCCCCATGGCGATCCTGCTGGCATGGATTAGCTCTGCGCTCTTCCTGGTGTCTTGGTGTTGTATATTCTCTTTTCCTTTTTACACCTCCTTTGAACTGTCGGCGGGGGAATTCAATGTCTTCATTTGCCTCTATTTGGGCTTCGACTCTGTGCACTAGATCAAGATAACTTGAGACCATTTACCTCATCAGAGCAGAGTAGAATTTTCTAAGTTAGAGTCCTCCTAGGAAGACTTCCCTCAGTAATTAGAGCAATTAGAGCCTACTCCGAGAATTTTCCTTTCTTCCATCATGAACCGGTAGAAGAATTCTTTAAGGGTCTCCCACTTATTCTGTTGGATTCCTATTAGGTGGGAAGGATCTTTCACCATTATTTGATTGGAGATGAGCTGGTTGAGGAACTGTTGGGATAGTTGTAACACCCCAAAAACATTTTTGGATTGTAGACTTGGCAACACGGACAAGGACACGGGCGTATCCAAGGCCGTGTACTGCTCTTTGTACTCGAGTGGGTCTCGGGTGTTTCTCAAGTGAGGCACATGACACGGGACACTGGCGTGTCCCAAGCCATGTCTTTCTCTGTGTTGTCTCGAGTACTCGACGAAATGCAGTCAACAATCTTCGAGAGGCGTGTCGGTCGGGTACACGGCCTGCGATACGGGCATGTTCCTTGGTTGTGTCCTTCTCGGGTTGAGGCCAGGTTTGCGAGGGTTGCTGAACACAGGCTGGACACGGGTGTGCATGAAGCAGTGTCTGGTGTTGGAGCATGCATTCCACGCTTCTTGGTTTGCTAATGACAAATCTCGTTTGTATTTGATTACTTGGTGTTTGGTGTGCAGATAACACAGGGCTAACCAAAGTGACATTAGAGCTTTGATTCAGAACAAAAAAGAGAGCTAAGGCGTTGTCACCGGCGACAGCCAGTATCGCCATCCGGCGATAACAAAAGTGACAGCTGGAGCACGACAAGAGGAATGACGGTTTTTGTCAGCCCCGCGACATCGATGTTGCCAGGCGACAGTGCAAGTTTCGGAGGAGATCGATCTGAAGTGCGAAAATGGCGATTTCGTGGGACACGTGTTAGCATATGCGATGTCGCCAATCAGCGATAGTCATTGTAGCCGGCAATATCGTTAAAGTATAAATTGATGAAAATTTCGGTTGACATTATGGATTGGAATTACCTGGAGTACTGCTTACTGTTCATTCCATCCAAAGAGCTCCAGCATCAAGAATTACCTCCATACTCTCAAGAAGGTTAAGGCGCGAAAGATTGAAGACACGTACACGACCCTTGAAGCATTCCTCACAAGGATTTGTCAGCATCTTCAGCGTACTGTTAAGAGGGAGTTTTCAATTCTAAAGATTATATTTATCATTATTTTCATTGTAATCCTTAGGTGAAAATCACCGCCTTATGTGTGGCGTCTAAGTCCTTGTGTGGCTTAAGAGTAAATCGCTATCTTGTGCATGGCGTCCAAGTCCTTATGCGGCTTAGGGAGAAATCGCTGCCTTGTGTGCAGAGTCTAGATCGGGGTTAGATCTAGGAGAGGCTAATAGCAAGATCTAGGGAGAGATACGCTTTAGCCTGCCAGTTCTTGGTAGAAGGACCGGCAAAAACAAAAGTAAATTGTATTTTTTCATAAGCCTTATCTATAGCTCTATAGAGATTTATTATATTCATATGTGGCTTTGTGAAATAAATTATTATTGTTTCTGTTTCTATATGATTTCAAGTGTTCAGTTTGATTTATGAAAAATTAGTCTTGTGATCTTTTGTTTATCATTAAGTAAAACCAATTTGATTAAAAAATTAATTAACCCTAATTCACCCTCCTATAAGGGCGCCTCACGATCAAACAATTGGTATCAGAGCAGGTTACTTCGAAATCGGCTTTACCACTGAGAGTAATGGCGCTAAACACTCACGCGTTTTTTGAGGGGCAAGGTATAAGTAGACTTCCATTATTCACGGGCACTGACTACAACTATTGGAAAGCTCGAATGCGATGCTTTCTAATAGCGCTTGATATCGATGTTTGGGGCATGGTAGAAACATGCTACACTGCCCCCACAACTGTTATAGGAAGTGTCAGAATGGAAAAACCCAAGGATAAATGGGATAAAGCTGATAAGCTTCGCTTTAAAAATAATGTGAAAGCAATGAATGCCTTATTCTGTGTGTTAGATATGACCGAATTTAATTATGTATGTGCGTGTAAAACTACATATGATATATGGAATCTCCTTGAAGTTACTCATGAAGGTACATCGCAGGTAAAAGACTCGAAGCTTTTCCAGTTAGAAACAGAATTTGAGAATTTCAAAATGGAGGTTGATGAGGATGTAGACTCCATGTACACAACGTTCAGCAAGATAGTAAATGACTCAAAGATTCTAGGAAAGAGTTTCTCAAATGGAGATTTGGTGAGAAAAATACTTAGATCACTGCCCCCAAAGTTCAATCCAAAGGCGACTGCAATCACAGAGTCACACGATCTAAAGTCTCTCCAAATTGAGAATCTGATAGACAATCTGAAAACTTATGAAGTAGAGTTGAGGATTCAACAACAGGAGTATAGTCTGGAGCTGAGGAAGAAGGCTTTGGCGTTGAAGTCTAAGAAGAAAGTGAGTAGTGAGTCCGATGAGAGTGACAATGGAGATGAAGAAAGTTTGTTTGTAAAGAAATTTAGGAAGTTCATGAGAAACCCTGAAAGAAGAAGTTCCTTCAAGAAATATTTTAAGAAGCAAGAATCTGGGTATAGGAAAGGAAAAGCCCAAGAGGATGGAGAGGATGAAGACGAAAGACCACCACCCGAGTGCTATCACTGCAGAAGAATTGGCCACATCAAAAGCATGTGCCCAAAGTATCTGAGAGAGCTGAAGGAGAAGCGGCACAAAAAGAAAGACAAAAAGAAAGTTCTGAAGGAAGAAACATGGGATGATGCAACTTCTGAGGAGTCAAGCAGTTCAGGGTTAGAAACTGAAGAGGAGGCCAACATGTGCCTGATGGGAAAGAGCATTTCATCGAATGGTGATGACAGCAGTGTCCAGAGCGACACTGAGGTAACTCCTGAAACTTATGATATTTTATATTCTGAATTTTTAAGAACCTGCATGTATTTAGATAATAAGCTGGATGAAATTCAATTACTTAAAACTGAGAATAAAAATGTTGTAAAAGAAAATAAAATATTAAAAGATGAAGTGAAAAAACTTGGGAAGGAGAAAGCAACGTGTCAAGAGGATTGTCTCTCTTTGACAAGGATGCTAGAACTCGAGAAAGATCTCTCTAAGTATCATTCTTGGGTAGAATCTCTTACAAGAGAGAAAGAAGCCTTAGAGAGGTCCTTAATTCTTTCTTAATCTCAAATAGATGATTGTAAAGAGTCCTTTGCAAACCGATGCGACACAATTGTTACCAAAAACACTGCATTAAGAGGATGAGTTCGAAATTTGGAAATGGCCACAAAAATTGAAATGGGCCTAAAATCCCTTAATATTATTTTAGCAAGCCAGTGTTATGGTTCTGCAAAATTCGAACTTGGATACTCACCAGATCACTATTGCCCGACGACATCCACTGTCGCCGGCGATAAGAAAAATTTCAAAAACTCACTTTTTAGTTGTAAAAATAAAAAGTCTACCAACACTGCTGCTCCCAGCAAAAATTCAAAAATCATTTTTATAAACCCGTCTACTTCTTTCATCACGTGTGCCAAACGTAATAAGTTTGGTCACACAACACACACTTGTAAGAAAACGAGATATTGTTCTGTTAAACAAATCTGGGTACCTAAGCCTTTCACCTACAATATGGGAGGAACCACTTGGGTAGCCGGATCTTTACTCTCATTATCTTTCTAGGTGTGTTGGCAGGCTAAGGACAAAGAAGACATGTGGTACTTGGACTCAGGGTGCTCCAAACACATGACGGGCAACAAATCAAAGTTCCTTAGCCTAGAGATGAAGAAAGGAGGCGTAGTTACGTTCGGTGATAACGAAAAAGGAAAGATCATCGGCAGTGGAGTAGTAGGTAACAAATCGTTTACTATTTCAAATGTGTTGTTTGTTAAAGGTTTGAAGCACAATTTAATTTCTATAAGTCAATTATGTGATGTTGGTTTAAATGTCTTATTTGATTCATCTTCAAACCTATGCAAGATTATTGATACCAAGACAAATGATATTATTCTTACTGCTCGTAGATTTCAAAATGTTTACATGATTAGATTTAACGACTTATCACACTCTTCTTTAAAATGCTTTATGTCTAAAAATGATGAATTAGATTTGTGGACAGCTTGGACATTCTAGTTCCAAGCTAATCGTAACACTGTCTCAAAATAAACTAGTAAAAGGCTTACCTATTTTACATGGAAATCTATCTTCTTTATGTTCACCATATCAAAAAATAAAATTTTCAAAATCTTCATTTAAGAGCAAAAGGGTGTTTCCACTACTAGGCCTTTACAGTTGATTCATATGAATTTGTTTGGTCCAATTACTACACAAAGCCTAGGCGGTAGAAAGTACACTTTTGTCTTAATTGATGATTTCTCTCGTTTATGTTGGACAATCTTTTTAGTGTCTAAATCTGATGCATTTTTAGAGTTTTCCAAATTATATATACGTGTTCAAAATGAACTTGATTTGAAAATAAAATGCATTCGTTCAGATCATGGAGGAGAGTTTGATAATTAAAAATTTGTATCCTTTTGCAATGAGTTAGGTATTAAACAAGAATTTTCCACTCCTCACACACCTCAAAAAAATGGTGTGGTAGAGAGGAAAAATAGAACTTTGCAAGAACTAGCTCGTACTATGTTATCAGAATACAAATTATCTAAGTCATTTTGGGCCGAAACAATTAGTACTGCATGTTATGTTATTAATCGAGTTATGCTTCGACCTTTCATAAAATTAACTTGTTATGAACTATATTTCCAAAAGAAACCCAATGTGTCTTATTTTAAGGTTTTTGGGTGCAAATGTTTTATTTTGAACACTAAGGGTAATTTAGGCAAGTTTGATGAAAAGTGTGATGAAGGTATTTTTATTGGCTATTCTTCAACAAGTAAAGTCTATAGGATTTATAATAAAAGGACAAAGATGGTTGAAGAATGTATTCATGTTAAATTTGATGAGTTTTTCCCTTGTGTAGAAAATAATAATACAGGTCAAAATGAAGAGCCATTTCCTCTATAAAAGTCGAATGATGATGAAATTCTTAGAGACAAAGAAGAAGAAGTGCAAGAATATGTGCCTCCAACTGAGCTAAAATTCTCAAAAGATCATCCACAAAATTTGGTAATTGGAGAACCAACAAGTAGGGTAAGAACTCGTTCATCATTATATGATTTATTTGCAAATATGTGTTTTATTTCTGATATAGAACCTAAAAATGTTGAAACCGCTTTAAGTGATAATTCTTGGTTTTTAGCTATGACTGATGAGCTTAATCAATTCGAACGTAATAAGGTTTGGAAGTTAGTAGAAAGACCACCTAATCATCATGTTGTAGGTGTTACGTGGATATTCAAAAATAAAATGGATAGTGAATCTAGGGTCACTAGGAACAAAGCTAGACTTGTAGCAAAAGGGTATTCACAAATTGAAGGAATAGACTTTGATGAAACTTTTGTACCCGTAGCACGTTTAGAAGCCGTTAGAATATTCCTTGCATTTGCTAACCATAAATGGTTTAGACTATTTCAAATGGATGTTAAAACTGCTTTTCTAAACGGGTATATTAAGGAAGAGGTTTATGTAGAACAACTTCCTGGCTTTGTTGATGTTAAATATCCTGATCATGTTTTTAAATTAGAAAAAGCCCTTTATGGTTTGAAGCAAGCACCCCAAGCATGGTATGATCGATTGACAGTTTATTTATAAAAAATGGTTATAAAATGGGTAGTGTTGATTGTACTCTGTTTATTAAACATGTTCATGATGACCTTGTAGTTTTACAAATATACATTGATGATATTATTTTTGGATCCACTAATGAGAACCTATGTGATGGTGTAGTTGAAATTATGAAAAATGAGTTTGATATGAGCTTGATAGGCGAACTCACTTATTTTCTTGGATTTCAAATTTCTCAAAAACATGATGGTATTTTTATCAATCAATCAAAATATATTCATTATGTTTTTAAAAGATTTGTATTTGAAAATCTAAAACAAGCAAATACCCACATGAGTGTCTCATTGAAATTAGGAAAAGATGAAAGTGGTATTTCTATAGATCAAACGTTGTATAGGGGAATGATAGGATCGTTCTTATATTTGACCGCATCTAGACCTGATATTATGTTTGATGTATGTTTATGTGCTAGATTTCAGGCTAATCCCAAAGAGTCTCATTTAAAAGCGGTTAAGCGAATTTTTAGATATCTTATCGATACATCTAATTTAGGCTTGTGGTATCCACACAATGATACCTTTATCCTACATGGTTTTTCTGATTCAGACTATGCTGGTTGTTCGTTAGACCGTAAGAACACGAGTGGCACTTGTCACTTTCTTGGCCCTTCACTAATTTTGTGGTCAAGTAGGAAGCAGAATTCTGTTGCCCTATCCACCACTGAGGCTGAATACATTGCACTAGGTAGTTGTTGTACACAAGCTCTTTGGATGAAACAAACTTTAGAGGACTTTGGAGTTTTTCATGAATCAATTGAATTAAAATGTGATAACAAAAATGCAATTGACTTAACATATAATCTTGTTCATCATTCTAGATCTAAACACATAGATGTTCGTCATCACTTTATAAGAGACCACATTAAACAAGAAACAATTAAGGTTAGTTTTATAAGCACCGATGCATAGCTAGCTAATATATTCACAAAACCACTTCCAGACTCCCGTTTCTCTCATCTTAGACTAGAACTAGGAATACTGGATTTATCAAGTTAATGCTTTGCATTAATACACAAATAAAAAAAAACTAATCTTAATTGCAAAAAAAAAATTTGATGATGAAAGCATTAACATACGTTAATTTCATGAGTCATAAACTGCACTACAATAATAATTACATCATATCTGAATTCATAAAATATTACATCACAAAATACTAAACAGAAATATGAAAAAACATAACAAATCACTGTCGCCGGCGACAATCACTTTCGCCGAGCGATATCAATAAATGTCTAGATTCATCAAAACTCTTCAGAAATCTCTTATATCCACTACACCTGATTCATCCTGGCCTTCAGCTGAGCTTTGACCACTGCTTTGTGTACGACGAGGTCGACGAGTAGATTGTCGAGGAAGGTCTATAACTGGATTATCCCATTCAACCACCTCTGCTGGAGACAGCTTTAATTTAAGGCTCTTGGTCAAGAACTTAAAGAACTTTTGAATACCAGAAAAACTTTTCTTAAAATTTCTCTTATGCTCCTCAAATGACTCTCGCAAATTGTCAACACTTTCACGTAATGAACCAGCCCTTAACATAGGTGGGTTTCAGATACTAGTCATTAGTTTACTGCTCCGTGTAGAACCCCCTCTTACTGATCGACCAAAAGTCGATGGACCACATGTATAGTAAATACCGGGCACATAGTCATGCAAATAGAAACCTGAATCTATCCAAGAGTACTTCTTAAGCAAGATACGTTGAATGACCGCCCCCATAGGCAGTGTATTCAATTTTTTCCATATAGGGATTTTTAGCCTAAATGTGTATCGGATAATCGATAGGATGAAGTCCGCCATATCAAAGGGTTATCGCTCTAATATCATATATGTCACATAGCTCAATTGAGCTGTGATCGTCCTCGTGTCACCAGATTTGAGCAATACCGTATTTCTCAAAATATCTTGCACTAAACGTGTATCTAGAGTAAGCATATACGTAGAGTGGTTTAAAGTTTTCTTGGAGTTTCCGTGTAACACCATATTTAGTAATGTCCAGTCTCTATCCTTCCTATATTTCTCCACCACATCCAACATATTCTCATGTGCAATCAAGCCGAACTCCTCCCTAAGGTCATGGTGTGTTATTTATACTACTTTTCCATGAATCAAAGATCGTACTCCACCATTCAAATCCGTATGATTAGGGTCCATCAACTTATTATAAAGCTCCCTAATCAAATCTGATGAAAACGAATCAGGAAGTATGATTGACATTATACCTGCCATAGCTAACATGTCATGGATGTGTGCATGCTGGATAGGATCAAATTCAATGACTTTGCCCACTCCTACAATTGCGTTCTCAATTCCCGAATACGTGTGATACAAAGAATACGGGTCACTTCCTGTGCTCCTTCATGCTTTAGAACTGGATGCCATTTCTGCAAATGAAAAAAAAATGAAATTAGCCACTGTCGTTGGGCGACACTCACTATCGCCGACGACAGTAAAAATTCAAAATCTCGAACTTTGACTATGGTGTTTTGTATATCAGTCAAGAATTAGGTGTTCTACACTACACAATCACACCACTCCTCTCCGTTCTTCGATCTATGCCCTTATCTCTTTGAAAGGTCATCTTCTCTCACACATTCACATAAAAATCCAAAACACCATAGAGCCAACCGAAATCTGAAAATTTTTCCATTATTTCTATCATTTCTTCTACCAAAGGTTTAGATCACAAAAATTTTCATAAAGGAAAGAGAAATTTCATGAAAAATACCTTGATTTTGGATTTCAGGTAGCAAGGGTTTGGTTTTCGCTGCAGGTGTTCAGGAAGAAGTGATCCCGTGATAGCCTTAACCCTAAAAGGCCGTGTTTTATATTTCCCCACTATCGCCGACCGGTGATATCTGTTGTCGCCAGCGACAGCGAATTTTTTCAATTTGGCAACTTTCTCTTCATTTTTGCGTTTTAAGCAAGATTCATTATATATTCCATACTTAAGAGTTACCTATCTCATTGTTACAACGTTCACCCAACTCCTATTATTTTAAACTACTCTTCTAGTGCCCTCTTTGTGTAATTATCTTTTGCATGCCTCTAAGTATGAGAAATATTTTAGTTCTGATAATGGTATCTCACTCACATTTGTGACAAGCTACATATGATTTCCCCTTCATGCATATGTGAATTGAGAATGTTTTACCATAACCACTAGAATTTAGAGCTAACAATCTCACTTACTCCTTATTTTTTGTGCACTACTTATATTTAATTTAGCCTGTATAATCACGCAAGTGAATTCGGATACCTTGGTCATGCCGATTTTAAAAAAAACACAACAAAAAATGGACATCAGGTCACCTCAACCATTCATCATAACTGTTGGTGGTTTCAAGATTGCATAAATTGGACTGATAAGGATCATCCACCAAGCACTACTTATCCTCCTGATAAGTCTTAATAAGCATTGTGAGGTTGAGCACCTTGGAAAGAATTGTAAAGTGTCTTGTGTAACTTTATATATGGTTAATCTCCTTCAATGTACTATAAAATCCTCGGAGCAAGTCTCGCTCATTCTGGCTACATCTATATTATGTTGTTTTTTTTAAATTCTACATATTCATATACTCTTAAGGACTCTATATGTGTTATCAACAAACTCTCACTTGTGCACCCCATTATCTTTTAAAATTTCTTCTTATGAGAATTGGACCGAAAAAGATTTACACTTAGTCCTCATAAGAGTATGTGTCTATAATTCAACTGGATGAACGTTGGTATCAATATTAGTGATAACTCTCATTATTCACTTATATACGTTGTTTCTATACTTGGTTTGCTCATTCTAACTGTTCTTCTTTTGCTTCCGCAAATCTCTCTGCTTTCTTTTGATAATACCAAGGGGGAGAATTTACATCATTCCGAAATCATTCATTCTCACGAAGTTATGGAACCATAATTAGGGGGAGTATTTTATTTAGGGGGAGCACTATGTGTAGGGGGAGTATTCCATTCATCTGTTACATCCAAGGAAGGTTGTGCATATATAACTACTGCGCGTAGTCTACCTAATCGTATAATATGTTATTCATGCTAATCGTATCACCTAATATATTATTCATGATTTTTTTTGTCTAAGTAGATTTGTTATTATCAAAAGGGGGAGATTGTTGGAGCATGCGTTCCACGCTTCTTGATTTGTTAATGACAAATCTCATTTGTATTTGATTACTGGGTGTTTGGTGTGCAGATAAGACATGGCTAACCAATGTGACATTAGAGCTTTGATTCGGAACAGAAAAGAGAGCTAACGCGTTGTCGCCAGCAACAACCAGTATCGCCATCCGGCGACAGCAAAAGTGACAGCTGGCCCACGACAAGAGGAATGAGGGTTTTTGTGTTGTCTCCCCGCGACATCGATGTCGCCAGGCAACAGTGCACATTTCGGAGGAGATCGATCTGAAGTGCGAAAATGGAGATTTTATGGGACACGTGTCAGCATATGCGATGTCGCCAATCAGCGATAGTCATTGTCGCCGGCGATATCGTTAAAGTATAAATTAATGAAAATTTCGGTTGACATTACGGATTGGAATTACCTGGAATACTGCTTGCTGTTCATTCCATCCAGAGAGCTCCAGCATCAAGAATTACCTCCATACTCTCAAGAAGGTTAAGGCGCGAAAGCTTGATGACACACATGTGACCCTCGAAGCATTCCTCGCAAGGATTCGTCAGCATCTTCAGCGCACCGTTAAGATGGAGTTTTCAATTCTAAAGATTATATTTATCATTATTTTCATTGTAATCCTTAAGAGAAAATAACCGCCTTGTGTGTGGCATCTAGGTCCTTGCGTGGCTTAGGAGGAAATCGCCGTCTTGTGCGTGACATCCAAGTCCATGTGCGTCTTAGGGAGAAATCACTGCCTTGTGTGCAGTGTCTAAATAGGGGTTAGATCTAGGAGAGGCTAGTAGCAAGATCGAGGGAGAGATACGCTTTAGCCTGCCGGTTCTTGGTAGAAGGACCGGCAAAAACAAAAGTAAATTGTATTTTTTCATAAGCCTTATCTCTAGCTCTATAAAGATTTAATGTATTCATATTTGGCTTTGTGAAATAAATTATAATTGTTTCTATATCTATATGATTTCAAGTGTTCAGTTTGGTTTATGAAAAATTAGTCTTGTGGTCTTTTGTTTATCATTAAGTAAAACCTATTTGAGTGAAAAATTAATTAACCCTTATTCACCCCCCTCTAAGGGCGCCTCACGATCCAACATCTGACATACGGCCTGGGACACGGGCGTGTCCCATGGCCATGTCCTGGTCTGGTTTGAGTCGGTTCCTTTTCCGCTTAAGGTACACGACCCGTGACACTGGCGTGTCACAAGCCGTGTCAGCCCAAAAACAGAGGTTTTAGGGCGATTCGTGGCTGTTCATTTCCTTCAAATTGGATCCAGTGGTCCAAAGCTATTCCTGCTGTCATAAGACCAAGGATTGAGAGTTATCTCTCATTCTATCTTGGCCTTTCTCTTTCTAAAAGAGATAGAGAGAAGGGAGAGCAAGGAGGAAGAAAGGAATCCGGCCGCCAGAGGAGCTTCAGCGTTCGTAATCGAGAGCCAAGTCCAGATTTATGGAGGCAAGAGCGTGGCGGTGGTTTCTATCCGGCTAGAATTCCATGGCTCCAAAGCGATTGTCAAGGGTAACGATCTCCTCCTTGGACAAGTGAAGTCCTCCTTTATGCATGTGCATGGAATCCTCCACCAAGAGGTGGAAAGAGTAAGTGATTCCAGCGGGTTGATAATTGATATCCCCGGTTGAGCATGCATTTAGATCCGAAAATGAGTAGTATGGAATAGACATGCTGTGTGAAGCCCATCCGGACGGTTAGTTTGGATTAGTGATGTTTATATTACGAACCGGAGAAGACTCCATGTATGAAACGAGTATTGTACGGAGTTTGTGAGAGTACCTATGAATGGTGAATTCTCCCATACATAGGAAGATCTGGGTGAGCTCTTTGTGTGGTGTATGTTGCGTGAATTGTATGCTCTATATGAGCTATGTGCTGAATTGGAAAGCGGCTCTGCATGAGCTGTGTATTGGATTAGAGAGCGGCTCTGGGTGAGATGTGGATTGAATAGGAAGGGAAAGCCGACCCACATCAATATCTGTGCTATTGACGAGTTAAGCAACGGGAAATGGCTGACCTGTGCCTGCATGGTGAGAGATCGATTGGTGGCAATGCAAATGGGGGGTTACGGGCCTTCTCGAGTTGTTACACCACAGTGGTGGGTCGATCTGAAATGCACAATGGTTTTCGTGAGGTGAACACCTCTGATTGAGATGGGCGAGGATGTCTCCAACATACGTGTTGTAGTAGACTAGTGCCCATAGCCAACAAGTTAAGAACCTCAAATCGATGGTGGTACCAAAGATGATTCAGTACACCGTAAGCATGCCCTGAGTGCACGGAGCGCCTGGCACGAAGGCCGACATTTGTGATGTTATTGTACGTGAGAGCACTTGTTGTGATATATATGTTGTGCTTGCAATGCATGCAGGGAAGGAACCACTGCGCCGGGTAAGTGGTAGGGTCGTTATAATTGGTCAGCTGAATGTTGACTGTTGCTTTGTTTATCACCCTTGGGGTTGATGTCCATATGCAGGTGCTGGCGGGCTGAATTGGATTGGGCGGGCTGAAGCCCTTGTTGCTGCTTGTAGGCCCTTGAAGGCCGTGCGAAGAAGTATATATATTCATGTGTGGCCGGCCTTCGTGTCGATGTTTGAAATCACTCTTATAAAGAGAAACATGTAAGGACTTAAGGCCGTGAGCGTTTGTGTACTTGTATATATTCCTGATGATATATATAAATGTGTTGTTTATATATTTAGTGGACATTCATTGGATAAATTCTTGCAAGTTAAAATCTTTCGCTAGAATGCTCTGAATTAAGATGCGAGTAGAAAGGATTTTGATATTCATACGTGATTCCGTCGTTTGTCTGTGAAATATTGTATAGGGCCTCGGCCGGACGCTCTGTTATATTCCATGTGACGGATGGAGGCGTTATAATAGTTCTTTGAAGTTTTGGATGGTTCCTTCTCATAGGGAATGAAACTACGTTCGGGTTTGGCCATTCAGGGTGGCCGGGAATACTTGAAAAAGTAATTGGTCGGGGGCAGTTTAAATTCGGAGAATGGTAGTGAAGTGGTTTATGTGCTTTAGACGGTACTCTGTTCTATCATAGGACTCAATGCTTGGCATCTTGAATCCCCTGAGATGGGGTGCTCCAAAACTTCGGGTGCCAGAGTTGAACCAGTCTTGACTGGGAGGAGAACATATGTGGCTTATCGGTCCACCCGACAGAACTCTTCTACTAACAGTTCCATGACCTCTTCTTTGATGATCCTTTTTGCAGGATCTTTGGGGATGCCCACCCGCTAGCGCAGATGGTGTGGGCTTAAGTCAGCAACCTTGGCATGGCGGGTGGGGTGCGCTGTACTAGCTTATTACAAGAACTCAGAGTCCTCCTATTAGTCATCTATTAGGGCATGAACTGGAGGTGGGGGAGGCATGTAAAAAAGTGCATGTGCTATGGCAGGGGCTCGGGCAATCTTCATATTTCTGAGGAGGTTCAATACCTCGATCTGATGTTCCCCCAAAAAGGCCACTTGCCTTGCAAGTGCATTATCTAGCCCGACCACAGTCTCCTCCTACCGAGGGGCATTGATAAGGGTGTGGGAAGGACCATATTCAATGCGTCCTTTGCAAGTTGATCCCTGGGTGGTGTGACTGCTCTATCTCGCTATGACCTCTTCTTCCAAGTACCGTTGTGCAGTAAGTAACCTTCTGAGTCTTCTTCAAAATTCGAGAACTTGTTTCCCTCATGATATTTAATTGGGTAGTCATCTAAATCACCTAAAGGTGGGTGAATAGATTATTTATATTCTTCTTCTATTTATTTAGTTGTTTTAGACTCAATTAACCATTATCGAAAGCACACAAAAATTTTATACTTGTACCCCAAGATCTGGGTACATCCACTTTTGCTCACCACCTTTTTAATAGTGTGTTAGACAAGGAAACCTCCTCCAAACTCAACTCAAAGATATTACAACACAGATCCCTCAAGATCTCTCAGGTTTCATCCAAACCCTACCTCAGGCCACTACCCAATAATTCAGAATAAGCTATACTCCTTCATCTCAGTGACCCTCCTGTTCACCTACCCTAGGCCTATCAAGAAGCCCTATAACTCAGGATGAGAGGATAGCCCTATACTCAGGCACACAAGCCCTATAAACTTAGGCTCAATAACCTTAAATTAAAGCACACAGGCCCTACTAACTCAGAACAAAAAGTTCTTACAAGATGGTTTGTTTAGATTATAACATAAGACAATAAAAAATATAAACCTTCAGATTTGGTCTTCTGTTGATATTGAACATCTGAGAGCAGTCCTTGAGCATGGATTGAAATATTGTTCTTCAGCTTGTGCCCTAGCTCTTTCTTGATCTCTTGTCTCCTTATAGAAAGAAGAAGATCAACCATTGATCCTGATGAACTCAACTTGTTCTCCTTAGATTTGAGAACTTCTGGAAGCACAAGGCTATTGGCACTCTCCGCACTTCCAATACTTTGCAGCAGCACTTAGCAGCAAAAATTACTTGGCACTATCAAGCACGCCATTTTCTTCTTCTTTTACCTAGAAGTGGCTTTATATATATTCCATCAATCTATAATGACTCTTGGATTGATTTGACATTACATGATCAAGAATGGATAAAGCTATTTTGCTTTATCTGCCTTCTGCCAAAAATGGGTCACACCATCCCAATGACTATATTTAAAATTGTCTTAGCAACAGATTAACTGCATCTCAGCGGTTCCGCTGAGACCACACTGCTTTCTCAGCAGGGCTAGGATAGGTTGTTATCTCATCGGCTATTAGCTGAGTCTCAACGGATCTGCTGAGACCAGACAATCTTCTCAACGAATTTCTCCAGAATGGCTGAGACAAATACATCAACATCCAGAACTGTTCTAAAATATGTTTTAGAACAACTTAAACCTATTAAATGAGTGAAGTAGAAGGTTTATCAAATACATTTCGCACTTAGCATTGAAGGTGAAATCTCTTCAAACCAAGGAACATTGAAGGGCAATATTCCCAACAATCTCCCCCTATTTGAAGAAGGCAGAACACATAGCAATACTAAGATGCATTTAACACATAAAATATATCCTGATAAATTGTAAAAGTTAATACATAAGCATCATGTCAACATTTTAGATAAAAAAATGTTTAGCCAAATTTAAACATAAGCTTAACAACCTGATAAATCTAAGAATAACATCATAACAGTTAGATGTTCAACAATTTTAAGCACAACCTAATAACATGATTAATCAACACAAAAATATGGCTAACAGTTATACGCTATAACACTTTTCATTCAGTCAACAGAATTAACCTAAACTATCACATGATAGTTTAACATATATATAACTGTTCAAAGTTTTCAGATTAATATAATGAGCTAACATATGAAGGTTAACATATAATGTTCAACATTAGTTAATTAAGCTACAACTAAAAATCAGATTTCCTCTTCTTTGTAGAGCTTGAGCCTTCATCTTAAGCATCACCTATTAGCTTTGCACTCTGGGCTTTGTTCTTCTGCCGCCTGAAGTAGAGAAAAGGTTTTGGTAAGTATTTGGGAGGCATCTTCTTAGGGTTGCTCAATATATATGACAGGATGCAAAGAAAATCTAAAAGATTTTAAAGTTAAGCTTGGACCTATAGTAATCTTTGGAGACTCCAATTATGGACAATTAGAAGGCTATGACAATGTCAAAGTTGGAGTTGTTACCTTCAAGAAGGTAGCTTATGTGAATGGTCTCAAGTAAAACCTCATCTCCATAAGTCAATTATGTGATGAATGTTATCAAGTATCTTTTAATAAGTTATCATGCTTTATTACATTAGATAAAAACAAAATTATTTTAATTGGAATTAGACAAGGTAACATTTACTTAGTTAATTTTAATTTGGCTAATTCAGAAATTTGTCTATTTAATCAAACTAATAAAACAAAAGATTTATGGCATAAAAGATTAGGACATGTGAACCTTAGTACTATTGCTAAACTATCTAAGGACAACCTTGTTAGAGGATTATCTTCTAATTCTTACAAGAAGGAAAAACTCTACAGGGCTTTCCAATTAGACAAACAAACTAAAAATAGTTTTAAATCCATTTCTAAGAGTGATTCACCTAGAATTTTGTATTTGCTACATATGGATCTTGTTGGACCTATTGTAGTACAAAGTTTGGGAGGAAAGTCATATACCTTAGTTATTGTAGATGATTTATCTAGATTCACTTGGGTATTCTTTCTGATAAATAAGTCAGATAACTTTAAAGTTCTTACAGATTTTCTTAAGAGCATCAAGATTGAGTACTCTACTCAGATTGCATTGATCAGAAGTGATCATGGAACTGAGTTTGAATCTCTTCTGATGCAAGAATTCTGTGAAAAGGAAGGTATCAAACATTGTTTTTTTGCTCCTAAAACTCCTCAAAAAAATGGGATAGCTAAAAGGAAAAATAGAACCCTAATTGAATCTGGTGGGACATTACTTGCAAATGCTCACTTTCCCCTATCCTTTTGGGCAGAGGCAGTAAGCACAACAAACTATGTTCTTAACAGGAGTCTGATACATAAAATTAAGGGTAAGACTCCCTATGGATTACTTAAATCTAAGAAACCTAAAGTTAATTATTTTAAAGTATTTCGTTGTAAATGTTATATACATAATAATGATAAAAAAACATTTAAGAAAATTTGAACCCAAAGCTGCAGAAGGAATATTTCTAGGATATTCTCAAGTTAGTAAAGCTTAGAGAGTGTTTAATAAATCTACACTTAAAATAGAAGAATCTATACATGTAACTTTTGATGAGACTAATATGTTTTATAAGGAGAGAAATATCTCTACCATAGACTCATTTCAGGTACCAAATCTGTGTGAGAAACTGGATGAATTAATCCTAACACAAGAGGATACAATACATCCCTCTCAACAGATTGATGATGATGACAGTGATGAAGAAAATAATGAAATGTATACTGAAAATGTTATGGTCAATGAAATTCCACAAGAGGAATTAGCACCACAAGTGGTTGCACAACCAACTCTACCTGTTGATCTTATCACACTTAGAGATCACCCTAGATCTCAAGTGATTGGAGACATATCAGCTGGTGTTCAAACAAGGCATCAATTGAATCAAGATCAGATGCATGCTTGTTTTATTTCTCAGATTGAACCTCAATCCATCAAAGATGCAGAACAACATCCCCACTAGATCATTTCTATGCAAGAGGAACTCAATCAGTTTGAGAGATGTAGAATTTGGGATTTAGTTCCAAGACCCAAAGACTATCCAGTCATTGGAACCAAATTGGTATTTAGGAATAAATTGGATGCTCAAGGAGTTATTGTAAGAAATAAAGCAAGATTGGTAGCTTAAGAATATTCACAGGAGTAAGGCATAGACTATGACCAGACATTTGTACCTATTGTAAGATTGGAGGCTATCAGGATCTTTTTTGCATATGCAGCATTCAAGAAATTCATAGTATATCAGATGGATGTGAAGAGCGCCTTTCTAAATAGAGAGCTCAAAGAAGAAGTTTATGTTGAACAACCACCGGGTTTTATCTCTCCAACTCACTATTCTCATGTTTTTAGACTTAACAAAGCTCTTTATGGTCTTAAACAAGCTCCAAGAGCTTGGAATGAGACTCTTGCTAGTTTTCTTTTAGAAAATAAATTCAGTAGAGGAATAGTAGATAAAACATTATTTATTAGACAATATAAAAATAAAATTTTGCTAGTTCAAATATATGTAGATGATGTAATATTTGACTTTACTGATTCCAAACTTTGCAAAAAGGTTTTTTGACCTAATGCATTCAAAGTTTGAAATGAGTAGCATGGGTGAACTATCCTACTTCCTTGGTTTACAAGTGAAGCAAACTCCTGATGATATTTTTATATCTCAGTCTAAATATACTAAAGAGCTAATTAAAAGATTTGGGATGCTAGATGTCTCAGCTATAAAAACACACATGCCCTCAAATGCTATTGTTGATAATGATGGACATGGCAATCCTGTTGATCAAAAAATTTATAGGACTATCATTGGGTCCTTATTATACTTAACAGCTAGTAGAATATACATAATGTTTGCTACTTTTATTTGTGCTAGGTTTTAAGTAAATCAAAAATAATCTCACTTAATTTTAGTAAAAAGAATTTTGAGAAATATAAAAGGTTGCCCTAATCTAGGACTCTGGTATCCAATAGAGTTAGAATTTGAATTAACTTGATTCTCAAATGCTGACTATGCTTGATGCAGAGTTGATAGGAAAAGCACATCAAGAACTTGTCAATTTCTTGGTGATAGACTTGTGTCATGGTTTTGCAAGAAGCAAACTTCTGTGTCTACTTCAACTGCTGAAGCTGAATATATTGCAGCTGGTAGGTGTTGTTCACAGATTTTATGGATTCAAAATCAGCTTCTAGATTATGGTTACAACTTAAATAATTCAATCATATTTTGTGATAATACCAGTGCAATTTCTATTATACAAAATCCAGTCCATCATAGTAGGACTAAGCATATAGAAATAAGACATCATTTTCTTAGAGATAATGTAGACAAAAATTAAATTAATCTTGTCTTCATTTCTACTGATTTACAAAAGACAGATATTTTCACTAAACCCTTAGATGAAAAGAAATATCTTTTCTTCCTAAATTAGCTAGGCATGATAAATAGAGAATCATTAATTTGAGTTTTGTTTTTGAGATCGACGAATTGCACACCTTTCGTCGAACGGAGCTCGACGAACTGTGTTCTTTTCGTGAATCGTTCGTCGAACGGAGATCGACGAAACTTTCTTTAGAAACTTTCATCGAATGGAGATCGACGAATTAGTTTCAAGTATTTTTCGTAGAACAGAGCTCGAAGAAATATATTTTATTTCGCAAAACTTTCGTCTGCCGGAGATCGACGAAATGCTTTTCTTTTGAGAATTTTCATCGAACAAGAGTTTGATGTTTTGTTTTCGTCAGACAGAGTTCGTCTTTTCAAATTCTAAAAACTTATAATTAGTTTTTCATCGAACTCTATCCTGCGCTTTCTCCATTTCCCGTCTCTTGCGCTTGATCTTGTCGGTTTTACAGGAAAATGGCGGTGTCGCAGGCGATTCTCTCTGGAATGAAATTTGAAGCAAGTTTATACATAGACATGGACTCCTTCAGCCATTCAGATAAGATTTTCAAAGATACATTATAACTGTTTAAGGCACAACATCTGCAGAATTTCATGTCTACAAGAATCAAACTCCCCGACTTGGAAATCAAGGAATGTGTCTATATGGCAAGGATTCAAGACCCCACAACTATTACTGGATTGGTCAAAGGAAATCAGGTTTCTCTAACACCTGATATCTTTTCTGAAATTTTTTTTTGTCAATGGTGAAGATGATATAGAAATATCTAATAGTGAATTTAATGAAATGTTAGATAAAATGGGTCATAACTAGGGAAACCCTAACCACCTCCTGAAAAAGAACTTTTCTATTGAATACAAGTTCTTAATCGACATTGTTAGAAAAGTTCTGTTAGGAAAACACTCTGCACATGACTACATAACCAGGAAACAATTTATGTTGATGTGTGCTTTGGTTAATAAGAAATCTGTGAATTGAGGAACAGTCTTATTTGATTTAATTAAGAAGAAGTTTAATAAGAAAGATGTCAATTATGGAAGAATTCTTGGTATCTTCCTCCAAACCAAATGCCTAGAAGTTTTGGTCTCTCAGACGGTGCATATCAATGCATCCAAGAGACTTACTTCTACTTTGTTTGGAAGATGGGAGAGGGTAATCCCAAAGCCATCAAGGGCTGAATCTTGCAGAGCAGCTTCTGAAAACACAAGGACTGTATCAACCACTCTCCAAACCCCCAACAGAAGTCTCTGCTCTTCTCATTTCTTCTCCTCCTCCATCTCCACGCCATTCCCCTAGACAGCTATCTCCACTATCTAACCTACCATCTCCACCTCATTCTCCTATTCAGTCATCAACTCCACATGATCACTTCCTCATTCCTCAGTCCCCTATTCAGTCACCTATACAACTCATTACATATGAAGATATACCATCCACTTCATTCCATCCATATTCACCAATTCCACATTCATCAATTCATCAATCACCTATTCAACCACCACTTACATCTTCATTACTCTCTTCTCCTCCTCACTTCTCTTTACTACCTTACTCTCCTATATCTCCACAACACTCACCCATCCAGGAAACCATTCCTAATGACATTCCTACTAACATTCCATCTTTATCCATTCCTCAAACATTCTATCTCTGCTCCATTGTGCTAACAGCTACATCCCTTCTTCTTCTATTCCTTCTACTTCCAATCAATCTTCTGCATCTGCTCAAAATCCTTCTGAGTTTATGTATGTTGATTTTTCTTCTATTTCTGCTAACATTATTGAATTCATTACCCCCACACTCAAAAAGCTGATAAATGAAGCTATAGATCCTCTTGCTGCTTCCATTTCTGCCCTTTTTTCTCAGCTAACCTCTTCCTCTACTGTCCCTTCTTCTGGGGGCCTAGATTCAGGTCTCCCTAGATTTAGACAAGGAGAGATGTTTCATGAAGAAGCTCATCAATTTACAGTTTTAGTTCTAGAGGTTTCAGTAGCAGCAACAGTGGTCAGTCAACTTGAAGATTCAGAAAAGCTTAGAGTTATTTCAGATGAGTTAGCAGTTATTCCTGAAGTTGTTCTTATTGGGGATGTCTCTATTAATCCCACATTCAACTTAAGCACTTTATTATCAGATTTTGATATTCGTCACAATAGTTATTCTCCAGTTTTTGAGCATTCTTCTAAAGCTATAGTATGTTATACTGCCCCAACTGATTCCTAAGTTTTAGAACAGCTAAGGAACAGCCTTAGAAATTTTTCTACCAGTAATAATCAAGTCCTTGGACTGTAGTAGCTATTGAGAATATAAATAGTAGAGAACCAGTTTCTTCCCCTCCTACTTATGCTTGGGATGAAACTCTTATGCCTAATCTTGATGATATCCTTTTTGAAGATATGGAACAAGATGACAGTGTACTTATTCAAGCAGTAGATACAGATATTATAAACTCTGCCAGTAGCTTCTATTCCTGATAAGTCTGAATTGCTTAAGAAGCTAGATGATCTATATGATCAACTTGTAGAAGATTCTGATGATGATGAAGAATCAGATGAGTCAGATGATTCTAGTTCTAAGAAAAGGAAATTCAAGAAGAAGAAGGCTTTAGCAAAGGTTGCTCCTAAACCTTCATCTACTACTGATATCCCCTACTATATTTTGCATGGGATTACTCTCACTCCAGATCATCCACATTGGATGAGATATCCAAAAATGAGCAGAAAAGGAGGAAGAAAATGAAGAGATATAATTCACCTCAAAGGTCTAGCAGAGGACCTCCTCCTCCAGCAGCAGGTGCAGTAGGCAACATTTCTCACTCTCAAAGGTCTACTTCTTATCATTATCCAAAAGATTCTCAGGACAGCAAAGGCAGACCTTCAAGGTCAGAATCTCAGAGCAGATCCAGTAGCATCTAGGTCAAATAAGAGAGTAGTAGCAGCAGCAGCCAAGCCTAGAGAGGCCTCCTTCCCCAGCTTATGATCCAGAGTTGGACCCAAATTTCAGAATGGCTAGATTCAATGAGCTTATTGCTTTATCTCAAATTAAGAAAGCTAGAGATGAAGGAAAGGATACTTCTCAGTTTTCAACTATGTCTTCTTTCAGACAAAAAGAGCTTGACAGGTATGCTAAGAAAAACTTATTCAATGTGGAAAAATACATAAACTTACATCCAGAGGTAGTAGTGCCTAGGACTACATCTTTGAAAATTATTGGCTCTCAAGATCTGAAGATGAGTCAGCAGGAAGCTGTAAATCCCAACAGGAAGCTAGTCTTCACTAAATCAACCTCTGAAGATTCTAAGAAAGACTCTTAGTCTTTGATTATTTTATATTCTTTAAACTGTGTTTATGTTTATAACTCTCAAAGCACTTTTGTTATATCTGTTGAAAATTTTATTTCTAATAGATATTTTATGCTTTGTGTTTGGATTTTGTGTAATAGTATCCTCACTCAAATAGGGAGAGATTGTTGGAACCATATTACTGATTTGGGCTAGGATTACTATTAAGATGTTTAGATTGATCCATTTTGTGTAGTCTATGGTCATAGGTTTATTTTCAGGGTCATTGCCTCAGAAGAATTCCAATAGAAATGCAGATCGATGATAGCATAATTAAATTTGATGAAAGCAGAGCTACGTTCGACGAATGGCGATCTCAGTTCGACGAATCAGAGTCTTAACTCTGAGTTTAGCTCGATGAACTTTAAGCTCCGGTCGATGAACTCCGATCTCTACTCAGAAACTCAGCTCGACGAAAGTCACGCTCAGCTCGACGAACTCTGAGCTCAGGTCGACAAATAAGAAGATTCAGATCGACGAACTCCAGGCTCAGGTCGAAGAAATGCTTGCTCAATTCGACTAATTATTTGCAGTGCTTTAGTCAGTTTTGTTTATAGAAGGTAGAACAGTTTCATGCCTAATTTCAAGATGATTATATTCTCAAGGTAGAAAAATTTAAAGGCTTAATTACAGACAACTATGGCTTTGATATTTAATGCTAAATATTCTAACGAATATAGTCGTTTAGAGGCAACATTAAATATGGATTTATCACAGAGTTTAAGGCTAATCTATTTTCAAGGCAGTTACCATTCTTGGGAAATTACTCAGACGTTTCAAAATCAACTAATTCAAATGTTTGAATTCTTCTCTACATTATATATATATGTACTGAAGATTGCTGCCTCAAGGTTATAGACTTAGAGGTACTCACTCAGATATACAGACTTAGAGACTTGCAGATCAACACACACTCTTACAGAATTAGATCTTCAATCTCTGCTTGTGAAAAGTCCTCATTTTCTCAGATATAAGAAGGCCTACACCCTGAAGAAAGGACTCTCTCTCCTGATCATAAACACTACTCAAATCATGGGGAGCTTTCTGCTTCAACATCCACTAGTATTCTTTGAGAATATTGATAAAGAATATATCATAATCTCTTTGTTTATTTTCATAAACTGTGTATAGGATTTTAACTATCTTCAAAAGTTATCTGTTGGTGCCTAAGTCTCCTGATCAAAAGACTTAAGTTGGTTTTTGGGCACCTGATCAAAATCTCAAAGGGTTGATAGATCTCCCTTAGAAAAATTGATCTTGTAGTGGTAGGGCACTTGAGCAAAAACCTGTGGAGGCAAGGCACCTGAGCAAAAACCTGTAGTGGATTCCTATTAGGGTGGTAGAAGAGTGAAAGTACCCAGATTTATTGGAGAACTACTATGAATTTTCTTGTGTCATCTGTGATTATTTTTCTTCTTATTTCTGTGTTGTGATTACTTTACTATATATATATCACATACTTTAAATCCATTATAAAAATAAATTAAAGTTTTTAATATACATTATTCACCTCCCCCCTCTAGTGTAAAATAGATCTATCCCTCACTTTCAGGTGTCTTTCTCCTACCCCTCCTTGTGGCTTCAGCTTTGAAGGCCACTGACTTATATCTAGTCTGAGACTTATTTATCTTCTCCTCTACTTTCCTGACAGTCAGCTACATCTCTTAGGAGAGCAGCTTTCCAAACAAGGTGTGAGGTGGAGTCTCACCAAGCTTTGCCACCTCTCTGATTGCATAGATTTTTGTGTCCCAGTCTCTAGAGAGACCTTAGGAACTTGTCATTCCGCTCATAATTACTGAAGACCCTCCCATAGGTCTTCAGCTCATTTATAATCCTAAAGAACTTTTTATAGTAGGTGGCTATGTTATCTCCTGAGGTCTGTTTGAAAGCTTCATACTCCTAATTGAGCATGAACTTTCTAACATCCCTTACTTCCTTTGTCCCGTCCATGTAGATCAGTAGTGTATCCCACATTTCATTTTTCATTGTGCAGAGGATCAGATTCTGAAGGGTAGAATCATCAACAGCACTGACAATGATATTCTGTGCTCTTTTATCCAAGGTGGCAAGGATGACTTCATCCTTGTCATCTCTACATAAGTTTTAGGAGTCTGATCATTTGCATTTAGAACTAACACTTTCATGAGGATGAAAGGCCCCTCCTTAACAATAATAAAGATCCTAGGGTCAGCTATTTCCATGAACAGCCTAACCCTCTCTTTCCAGATGTCAAACCCTTCCTTCCTACAGATTGGAAGCTTCATGGCACCAAAATTCTTATAGTTCACTCCAGAACTCATAAGGACATATTTTATTGCTAACCTTGGAGATCTACTCAAATTTTTGAGTCCTTAAAGAGCAACCTCCCTCTGATACCACTTGAAAGACTTTGTTTTCAAGGTCAGCTAAACATCTAGAGGGGGGTCAATAGGTTTTTGGTCTTTCTTTTTAGTCATTTAAACTCTTACTCGATTACAGTGCTTAGTGATTGGTTAATATTTTGCTTTCAAGATAAATCACAGACGACACAGCTGTTTATAGTGGTTCCTGAATCTCGAGTATGTCCACTGTCCCTCTGCTCCTTTCTAACAGTGTGTTAGATCAGGCTTTTCCCCCCAAAACTTGGCTCCTTATGAGCTTACAGTACAGATCCCGCAGAACCTCTAAGTCTTTTCCAAGACCTTCCACTTAGGAACTAAGCCCTACCTCAGATCCAAAAGATCCTACAACTCAGGCCTATACCCTACACTCATATCCAAAATGGATCCTACCTCATCCTTTATAACTCAGGCCTACAACTCAGATTCTACCCAGAATCCAACGTCTCACTCTTTATAAACAAGACTTACAAACTCAGATTCACAAAGAATCCTACAGAGAATGATGGTTGAAGATGTAGATATTACACTAGAGAAATTAACCCCTGTGACCACTTCTTCCAAAACTGAGCTGATATCAGTCCTAGCTTCTTGCTGATGAAGAGAAATGATTTGTTTATTTTCGCCTTCTTCAATTAGATAAATTGTCGGCAGTTATTTGAGAACACTTCTCCTTCTCTTTCAGAATCTGATTCCAATCTTGCTGTCACAGATGAATCTTGCTTCAGCTATCTCGATTCACTTTCAGGTTCACTGTGTTGAACAACCTCTTCAGGCTCGACAAGAATGACGAGGAAGAAGATTAAGTTTGGCTGCAATGCGTTAACAGTGAAAACCCTAAAATCTTGCTGTCGAGTCGTCGATCTTGCCTTTTATCATTTGCTTGTAACGGCACTAAGACCCGTGGGCCCCATCATTAATGGCTAGCTTCAATTTCTTCATTTACCAATACTATTTTACATAGAAGAACGAATAGCTGGCCGTCGGCGCCATTAGTGGAGTATGGAAGAATTCCTGTAAGAATTTCGAACTGCATTGACTTTGTTGACGTCAGCACTCTGTGGAATTAGCCAAAATCAAACATCAGTAGCATAGGCGTTGAGTGAGTAAGCATCACTCAACGCCAAAACACTTAAATAGAATTCAGTCTGTCTTGGCGTTGAGAGTGTTGAGTGAACAAACCTCACTCAATGCTTTTTTCCTTATAAAGTATTTCTGCATCTTAAGTGTTGAGTGAGCCTTCATCACTCAATGTTTTTTGCCTTAGAAAATATTTCTACTTCTTAAGCGTTGAGTGAGCCTTCATCACTCAACATTTTTTTCCTTAGAAAATATTTCTACTTCTTAGGCGTTGAGTGAGCCTTCATCACTCAACGCTTTTTGCCTAAGAAAATATTTCTGCTTCTTAGGCATTGAGTGAGCCTTCATCACTTAACGCTTTTTGACTTAGAAAATATTTCTGCTTCTTAGGCGTTGAGTAGACCTTCATCACTCAATGCAAAAGCACTCAAGCAGTTTTCTGCTACTTGGCATTGAGTGAGTAAGCTCCACTTAATGCCAAACTACTTAAAATATTTTATTCTGTTATCAGGCGTTGAGTGACTAAGCTACACTCAACTCATTTGGACTTAGCAAAATTTCTGTGTCTGAAAATGCAGTGGCTCTGACTCACTAGGATTTAGTCAACTCTATTGCCCCATGGAGTTGAGTGAGTAAGCTTCACTCAACGCCTAACTACTTAGACAGATTTTGTCTCATGGCGTTGAGTGAGTAAGCTTCACTCAACGCATTCTACATAGAATTTCTGTGGCTTTAATTGACTAAGCAGTACTCAACGCTTTAGAGGTTATGGCGTTGAGTGAATGGACTTCACTCAATGCCTGTGGACTTACCAACATTTCTGCCTATTTCTCCTTAGGCTTAGACTATCTCAGCCTCTCTCACAGCTTTTTGTTGTATGAAGTTGAGTGAGTAAGTTTCACTCAACGCCTGTTGGCTTAGTAGAATTTTTTCCATGTCCAGCAGCCTACTTTGTCTCCACTTGTCCAATCAATATGATAAGGACTAACCTGCATGCATTTACTTAAACACACACCAAATAAACCTTATGTGTGTGTCATTGACTTGTTTGACTTTTTACAAATTTGGGACATTTGGATTAATGGACCTAACATGCACCTTATTTTATAGTTGCTCCTAGCATGTAGATGAAATGTTGTACTAACTCTCTCATGCTTTGGCTATCTACTTTTGTTGGGTGCGTAAGCTCGTCCCCAGGATTTGAATCCGGGGAGGAGATTTGTTTTGACTTAGCTCTGTGACTAACGGTTATTTTAATAACCATTCACAGGAGATGGAGCATCGTAGTGAGCAACTACCGCTGAGCGATATGCCGGTCGATAGGAATACCCGATCAAAAGCACCCTCGTTGTCTCCAGAGTTTCGAGACGTGAGTACTAGCAAACAAGATTGAGAGTGCGAGGAGTTTGGAGTAGACATACTTCTATAGCCTACGGGCCTCATGTACAAATAGTGGCTATGGTCTTTTTGATCTCCTTAAGTTTTAAGGATATATATATATATATATATATAATGTGCCTTCCTGTTAATTCTTCCGCAATAGTCTGTGATGTGATGTGATGTGTATGTTGTGATTCATGTCGAGCAAGGCGGTCAACTAGTACTTAAAAGTGTGGGTCAATACCCCTTACGGAGCACTGAGTGGACGTCTTGGGTAAGTAATGTTAAAATATGATTGCGGAAAATGGTAAACCAGGCGCAGGAACACTCAACCAAACTAGGCCAAAATAAACCTGATGCAAAATAGAAGAGCAAGTATCTTGTACAATCAATTTTTGCAAGGCGAGACATACATGGAGAGACATGACTCGTTGATGTACCTATGGAAATAGAAAAAAACAAGGCAAAGGAAACAAGCTGCACGGACTCAAAGAGTAACCGCCGGCCATGTTGCTAATCGCTATAGAGTCTGCTTAACCAACTAGTCGCCAGACCGCAACCAAGACGCACAGACTGCCCGTTATTCCAATGCTCAACTCTAACCGCTGATCTGTAATCTGCCTAACCGCGAGGTCGCTTAGCTGCCAAATCGCGCGAGCTGCTGCCGAACTGAACCAAGTTGCCAGATGCGAACAACTTGTTGAATTGGGAAACTAGTTACAGAAGAGAAGACCGTCTTGCCGCTACCCGCGACCTACTGCTAACTGTCTGTTGCTAACCGCAAAGTCCGCACTGTCCCTGACCGAAGTCAGAACCAAGTCCTACCTTTCTAGCGCTATCCACACAACCTGCACAGCACAACCCGGTCAACCTTCAAACCGCGCTGATACAAAATCCTAACCGCAGCAACTAACCGCGAGTTCACTTACTATTCATTGGCATATTTCTGATGTGACAAGGGGTCCTATTTATAGGCATGGAGAGGAGTGTGGTCACCACCCTAGACGATAGGATAACCACCCCATCTCGCGGCGAGAATCAAGTGTATCCACAAGCTGTGGATACACAGTCAGTCCACTGTGACCTGTGCAGGAAAGCCAGATCGCCAATAGCTTCACTAAGGCCGGATAATATCCTATTTGCCTTGTTGCCAAAGGCCAAACCAAAAAAGCCGCCATCAGCAAACTCTGCGGCAACACCACATGTCTGCAATAGCGGACACTGCTCTAGTCCGCATGCCCTGCGGACTCAACTCCAGTCCGCACTCCCCAAGCTCGCAACTAAGGCACAAGGCTAACCGTTGTAGAGCTTGGCGGACTGAGAAGCAGTCCACGCTTAACCGCGCAATCTCCCTGGACTGAGCAAACCTGGACTTGGTTCAGAACCAACCAAGTCCACACCACCGGCCACAAGGGCCAGTCCATGCTTACTAGAGAATACTGGCACCAGTCTGCCCATCCCAGTGAATTCCAGCACCAGTCCGCTCTAACTGGCAAACTCTGCGACTTCCACCAGCCGCTCCACCAAAGCTATACTAAGGCACATGCCATGCCGGTCTGCCGAGCTCCAGCCTAGTCCGCATCTTGCCGGACTCCGTGGATAGAGAAGCTACCCACCCGGTTACCTTCTGGGAACCAACATCCTGCTGAGCATAAGCCGACCTGACTAGCCGCTGCTTCTATCCGCACAGACCGCGCGAACAAACCTCCCAGGTCGCCTGAAGATAAGCCGACTATAGCTTCTTTGCAGACCGGGCTAACTGCCAGTCCTGTCCGCGTAGACCGCGCGGATAGTCCACCCAGGTTGCCCAATCACCCACTTTCACTTCACCATTTTCAACACCCCCTTGAAGTGAGAAGTGGTGAGCAACCCCAACAGTTCCCATAAGCATGTACATGGTCCCTCTGATAACATCATTGAGAAGACGCCCCACATATCCTGGACCATAAGGGATCCCTCTAGCATCTCCCAAAAGGATCCATGCTTCCCTCTACCTTTTTCTTTAGCTTCGACCTCCACTTGTACGTCGTAGGAGTAACACCAACCTTAGGCATAAGGTGACAAGACTCATCCCTCCTGAGGGCAATCACCTCCTCAACCTTAGCAACCTCTACCTCCTTGACTCCAGTGATGTCATCAAAGCTAGAAGAACCTCGCTCGATCTAAGGGCCTGCGAAGAAACAAGATACCAAGCTCATCGCATTTCCTTCGCTATATTGAGTTGGTGGGTTCGTGACCCTCTTCTACCTCCAAAGAGACTGATCACGGCTAACCACGTCAGCTGCTCCTTCTGCACCAGCTCCATTCCCGGGCAAACCCGGAATAATGCTCCCCTTGCTTCCTAAACAAGAAGCCACCACACTGGAATTAGAAGCACCTGAAGTAACACTCCCCCTTCTTCCTAAACAAGACGCCTCTGCCCCGTAGCTAGAACATCCTGGAGCTCCTTGTGGCACAGGCAACTCCACCAGAACCTTTGCAGCAGCCTCCTCCTACCCATCATCTGACCTGCTCTTCTTTATCTCCACATATGAGCTACCTCCAAATGGTATCAGTTCATCGAAGACAACGTCTCTCGACATGATGAACCTCTTCGTCACAGGATCCATACACCTTTATCTCCTCTTCTTCTCATCATACCCAACAAATACTAGCTTCGTCTTAAGAGCATTCAGAGAGTGTATATAGCAGGTAGATCCAAACACCCGAAGGTGCTTCGCGCTTGGCTTTACCCTGAACATCAGCTCATACAGATTCTTAATGTTGATCGGACTCAGAGGCATCTAATTGATGACATGTGCCTCACAGGACATCCCTTCCACCCAAAAGGCCTTAGGAATGACTTTGCACTAAAGCCAACACTTGCAGGTCTTCGTCATAAGATGGATACTTCGATCTGCAACACCACTTTGTTGAAGAGTATGTCCACGAGAGAGCTCTCTTCGGATTCCACGCTTTCTACAGAAATTAGAGAACATGGCAGAACCGAATTCACCTCTGTTCCTCATTCTCAACTTCTTGATCCACAGACCAAGTTGTCCCTCCACAAGCTTCTTAAACTCCACAAACAAACTGAACATGTTCGACTTCTCATTCATGAAGTATACCCAAGTATACCTTATATAGTCATCAACCAATATCAGCATGTACTTGCTGCCTCCAAGCCTGGAGGTGACGGTCGGCCCCACCAGATCACCATGGATATACTCCAATAGTGCTTTACACCTAGACTGTGGCTTATCAACCGTAAAGCGATAAGCTTCACCGTGTTGATATCCAGCGCAAACATGACCGTCACTGAAGGATGACAACCTAGGCAAGCCTCTTACAAGACTTCTCACTGTCATTGCTTTCAGCTTGTCCATCCTCACATGCCGCAGTCTTTCATGCCAGATAGTTGCACTATCATTAGCCTTCAATCGATCAGCATCAGAACCTTTTGACGACCCAACCAAGTCCTTCCCTTTACTCCCAACACGAGCAACGTTCACCGAGTGCAGGATAACCTTACACTCATTCTTGAAGTGGTCAGGCTGCTTGCATCTATAACACCATGGTCCTTCCTTCCCCTTCCCATCACGCCTAGGAGAAACACTCCTCTCTTATTGATCTGAAGTAGAAGGACCAACCTCAGCAGCTGTCTTCACCTCCTCCTCCATGTATAACAAACCAACGAGGGAAGTCCACATCTCTGCAGCCGACCGGCATCTGCCGATGTGGTCCAAGAGTTCTGGTGAGATAGTCCGCATGAGAGCAAACTCTGCTTTCGCATTTGTCTTCCTCCAAGCTCTTACTGATTCAGCATTGCTAGCAACAACAGCCACCTCTTGCGTCTCATTTCCACAAACGACCTCCCAAAGGTCCTCGCCTAAAAATATAGCTTTCCATACATGACTTCCACTTGTTAAAGTTACTCAATGTAAGAAGCTCCAATCCAAAATCACTTGCCAAATCACCTTCCATTGAACTAACCCTGGTTCACTTTGACCCACAGAAGCAATGAAGTAAACTATCGGTTGATCGCTGCTCAGTCTCTATTCCCTCTGATACCATGTTAAAATTTTTGATTGAGTAAAATGGGAAACTAGACGCAGGAACACTCAATCAAACTAGGCTAAAATAAACCAGATGCAAAAGAAAAGAGAAGGTATCTTATACAATTAATCTTTACAAGGTGAGACATATAAGGCGAGACATGATTCACCGATGTACCTATGGAAACAAAAACAAAAACAAGGAAAAGGAAAAAAGCTGCGTAGACTCAAAGAGTAACCGCCAGCCGTGCTGCTAATCGCTACAGAGTCCGCTTAACCGACTAGTCGCCAGATAGCAACCAAGCCACGCGGACTGCCCGTTATTCCAATGGTCAACTCTAATCGCCGATCTACAATCTGCCTAACTGCGAGTTCACTTAGCTGCCAAACCGTGAGAGCTACTGCCGAACTGAATCAAGACGCCAGATTCAGACAGCTTATTGAATTGGGAAACTAGTTACAGAAGAGAAGACCGCCTGACAACTACCAGCAACCTACTGCTAACCGCCAATTACTAACCATAGAGTCCGCACTGTCCCTGACCGAAGTCAGAACCAAGTCCTGGATTTCCAGTACTATCTTCATAACCCGCACAGCACAACCCG
Organism: Platanthera zijinensis; assembly: GCA_039513925.1. NCBI lineage: Eukaryota > Viridiplantae > Streptophyta > Magnoliopsida > Asparagales > Orchidaceae > Platanthera > Platanthera zijinensis. The sequence continues at coordinate 55,289,630 of CM077081.1, read as the reverse complement.
ATCAACCTTCAAACCATGCGGATACAAAATCCTAACCACAGCAACTATCCATGAGTTCACTTATTGTTCATTGGCATATTTCTTTGGTGATAGGGGGGGGTCATATTTATAGACGTGGAGAGAAGTGTGGTCATCGCCCTAGATGATAGGATAACCGTCCTATCTCGCGGCGAGAACCAAGTGTATCCGCAAGCCGCGAATACATAGCCAGTCCGCCACGACCTGTGCAGGAAAGCCAGACTGCCAATAGCTTCACCAAGGCCAGATAGTAGCCTATCCACCTTGTCGCCAAAGGCCAAACCAAACAAGCCACCATCAGCAAACTCTACAGCAACACCACCTGCCCGCAACAGCAGACACTGCTCCAGTCCGCATGTCATGCAGACTCAACTCTAGTACGCACTCCCCAAGCTCGCAACCATGGCATAAGGCTAACCGCTGCAGAGCTTGGCGGACTGAGAAGCAGTCCACGCTTAACTACGTGATCTCCCCGGACTAAGAAAACCTAAACTTGGTTCAGAACCAACCAAGTCCACACCACTGGCCACAAGGGCAAGTCCGCGCTTACTGGCGATACAAGCACCAGTCTGCCCATACTAGCAAACTCCAGCACCAGTCTGCTCTAACCGGCGAACTCTACAGCTTCCACCAGCTGCTCCACCAGGGCTAGACCAAGGCACATGCCATGCCGGTCTGCCGAGCTCCAACCCAGTCCGTGTCTTGCCAGACTCTGCGGATAGAGAAGCTACTCGCCCGGTTACCTTATGGGATCCAACTGCCTGCTGAGCATAAGCCAGCCTGGCTAGCCGCTGCTTCTATCCACACACACCACGCGAACAAACCGCCCAGGTCTCCTTAGAATAAGCCGACTGCAGCTTCTTTGCCCACTTGGCTAATCATCAGTCCTGTCCGCATAGAGCTTGCGGACAGTCCACCCAGGTTGCCTAATTACCCACTTTCACTTCACTATTTTCAACAAGTAAGATCACCTCCGGCACTACGATGCTCCATCTTCTTTGAATGGTTATTTAAATAACCATTAGTCACAGAGTTAAATGGAGCATCGTAAAGAGCAGCTGCCGCAGAGCGATACGCCAGTTGATAGGACTACCCAAGCAGAAGCACTCCCGTAATCTCCAGATTTTCGAGACGTGAGTACTAGCAAGCAGGATTGAGAGTGCAAGGAGTTTGGAGTAGACATACTTTTATAGCCTACAGGCCTCATGTAAAAACAGTGGCTACGAATTTTTTGATCTTATTAAGTTTTAAGGATATATTATTTTTTATATATATATATTGTGTCTTCCTGTTAATGCTTCCGTAATAATCTATGATGTGATGTGTATGTTGTGATTCCTGCCGAGCAAGGCGGTCAGCTAGTGCTTAGTAGTTTGGTTTGATACCCCTTAGGGAGAACTGAGTGGACGTCTTGGGCAAGTAAGATCACCTTCGGCCTGACCTGGCCAAATGTTTGGGGGGGGGTCTTACAAATGTAGCAGAGGGAGGGGTATTACACCTAGGTGATAGCATCAAGAAAGGGGGAATGGGTTGGGCTTGGGCTTGGGAGTGAGGAATAAGGGAAGGAAAAGGGGGAGTTGGCTTTGGGCTTTTGCCAAGGCCCACTACACTTCAATCTTACTAGTTGGTGGCCCAAGGGGTGAGGAGGGTAGGGCCCTAAACCTTCATGGAGAGGGGGTGTATTCCCCCCTTACAAAAACAAAAAATGCACTTTTTAGGGGGATTGACCAAAGTCAACCGTAGGGTGGGTCCCTCTTGTTGGTCAAAGTAAAAATAGGTCCATGCCATCAAGAGTCGGGTCAAAGATGGGGTGTCGTGTCACAATTTGTGTGCGCACGCTTTTCGGTGCACGACAACGCTTGGTTTGACAACGGATTGACTACTCATCCTCGAAATTGACCGGAATGAACTCAGTTGACTTCGTATTGACCATACGAATCCAATGTCACTGACCGAGGTCGAATCAGAGTTCATTTGCCAAATATTCAAAATATGTGTGTCGTAGCACGCTAAAACGGTCAAAACGCTTATAATTGTCGTTAGAATTCGGATCAACACAATGAGTTCTGATGCATTCATATTGGCTATATGAATTCATAGGAACTAATAGAATTCAGATCAGAGTTCTGTAGCGTGATATTCAAAAATATCATTTTTTGCAACATTCCACTAGGAACGGCCATATCCATCCTATGACCTTGGAATTTAACGGAACGAGTTCCAGCGTACTTGTAATGATTATACGAGGTCACGAGAATTGACAGAACTCAAATCAGAGTTTTATAGCAATATATCCACTTCTAGGGTTACCTCATACCTTGGTATGGGTCATAGGTAGAGGTTCAGGTCACTTTTATTGGGCCTATTAGGGTTCCGGTTGCCCAATAAAAGTCGGGATTTTACATCTACCCTCATGTTACTCATATGTAATCCATTAGAGTAATCCTCGCGTATGCTACTATGATGAATCTGCATGTTTATAAACTAGACGTGAAACCGACATTCTTAAATGAAGAAATTACAGAAGATGTATACGTCAACAACCATCGAGGTATGGGAAATGATCGAAGATTTGCAAACTACCCAAAGCTCTATATGGCTTGAAGCAGGCCCCAGAAACTTGTAATGCAGATATTGACTGTCATCTCATCGCAGAAAATTTCGAAGAAAAATATAAGCTTTTTTCTACATCAAGCATCATGAATGTATGATTCTTATCCACAACATCTATATTAATGAAATCATGCTCACAGAGACCCATTAATAAATGGTCTACAACTTCAAAGTCAAATATGAGATGGAAGGCATTGGCCTAATGAAATACTATCAAGGCATTCAAAATCTTTCAAAAAACTAAGGAACATCTTCATGTCACAAGAAAGATAACCCAATGATCTACTGAAGAAATTCAAGATGCAAGATTGCAACCCATTTTGTACCCTAATAGTAACTTCAAAAAAACTTAGCAAGCAAGGAGAAGAAAAGGTTAATGAAGCTTCATACAAAAGATAAGTTGGATCCCTCATTTACCTAACAAATATAATGTCGGACATCGAAAATATGGTAACCATAGTTTCTCACTTCGCTAGTGGTCCCTGTCACTCTCAACTTGGTGCAACTAAGCGTATTCTAAAATATATAAAAGGGACAAAATTTCAGGCTCCTCTACAAAACTGAAGCACGTGATAATCTAAATGGCTATAGCGATTCTGACTGGGGAGACAACCTTGATGGCTAGCACAAAACTGGAGTATGTGTTTTTTCTCCGGCACAAAACCAATATCATGGTCTTCCTGAAAACAAAAGAAGGTATCTCTCTCCTCAACTGAGGCAAAGTACATGGCTCCAAGCTCAATATCCCGCGAAGTTGTATGTCTAAGGAAAGTGTCAAAGGGATTAGGGTTGGAGGAAGAAGGGGTCACCACAATCATGTGTGACAATCCGCCATCACCCTTGCAAAAGACCCAATTTTTCACAATAAAAGCAAACACATCGAGCTCAAGTACTATTTCATCAAAGAGTTCATCGAAAAATGAGAGATTTGGCTAGAATTTTGATAGAAAAACAAATAGCTAATGCCATAACAAACCTTTAAGTCGAGATAGATTTCTCTATCTAAGGAAGAAGTTGGGGATGTGTGAGCTCACGGTTTAAGGAATGGTATTAAATGATGGAATAAACCAGTGAGTAAAATTAAAGAAGAAGCATATCCAAAGGGGTCTCCACCTTGGAAAAACAAATGTATTAAGTTTAATCTTAATGCAATTAAATGGAATCTTTATTATTAAGTTTAATATTAAATGCAATTAAGTGGAAGCTCTAGAAATCTCCCTAATCATTCTAAAAGGAGAATAGGTTAAGATGTAATCATGCAAGCCAGTCAGCCAGATCTCTTTCTTCTCTTTTTTGAATTTTATTTCATTTTCTACAAACATTCATAATTCATGTAAAAGGAAGATAATCTAAAGTCAAATAATCAATCGAAAAATATAAGCAAAATAGAATTAATAGATTATTATAGTAATCGTAGAAAAAAATGTACCGACATTTTCTTACATTCATTATGTCACACAATGACCAAAAATCAATATTTCTAGTTTCTTTTATATCCTTCCAGTCAATATCCACCACATCCCAATAATAAATAACTTCCCCTCTCCTGGTATCGTGTATTCCATTCTCCAATACTTCTTCAGCCTTAGCAGATAAGGCAACTTGTAGGGAAAATAATTTAAAAGATACACAAAAATACTTGTAGCAACTTTAAAAATAATGGTTTATAAGATTTGACTAATTAAACATGCGAACTTATATGGCTTCTTGCATGGGATAATAACTAATAGCCGCTTGACTTATCGCAGCTTATTTGCTCTGGTGAGGTTGGACAAAACGTCATTAAATGTTTGGTATGACAAATAGTACTACCGTTATAAAAAAAGAAACTAGTTTGGGGCATAAGATTTTGATATGACAATGACATTTTTGTCCAACCTCATAGGAGCAAATAAGCCGCAATAAGCTGCGCCAAACGCAGCCTAACTGAGCGCCTGACAGCTGATAATGAGAACAAGAACAAGAACATGATAGCTTCAGGATTAATCAATCAAGGTATCCTAACTATTTCATAATATAAAGTGAAACTATTAGGGAGTAAAACATGTGGTCTGGGCATGCATAAGAAACAAAAGGGAATACAGCAACGTAAAGTGCTCAAAACAAATTGGCGTAGGATAAATCGATAGGAGACCGACGCGTGATTCCCTATCCCTAAATGAATACTAGCAAACAAGTGCAAATATAACTACAAGACGATTGAACTAAAAAGACAAATGAATGTGTGCACAAACTTGATGAAGAAAAAGCACACAACATAAACTATAATGCAGCGCGACAAATAACCTATGCACTTAAATTTTTAACACGCAATTAATTACAGCAACAGAACCCATATAGTCCCCAATCATTGGGGGTATGAGCGGGGGAAGATTAGAAACAGACCTAACCTTTGACACTATGCACAAAGTGGCTTCTCTCAGAAAAAAAGACCAAACCTTTGATAATAAATGCACAAAGTGGCTGCTCACAAATACCACTAAAATAGTGGTCCCCTATACCGTCACGTCTGCTGTGAAATCATGCCCTCAAATCAAAGTCAAAGACATCAGAGAGGGTAGACCCAAGAATCTATTTTGATTTATGTGCACATAACGCGCAATTAATTAAATAACAAAATTTTAAAGCTGACACAAAAATAAAAAATTATTGCAAATATTTTAAATTAGATAAAAGACAACGATGACAAATTATTGAGAGTGTATAAAATCAAAAATATAAGTGTCACACACTCAATAAAAGATACAACCAAAATTAATTACAATAAATAAAACTAGAAATTAAATGGTGCATTTATACAATATAATAAATTTGAAAATATATATGGAACTCTCAAGTATAATGCGTGGAGATCTGGTGGTTGTAGAAGTGGTGGCGGTGATCCAGGAAGAAAATGAAGACTGGTTTAGGATGGCAAATGATTGGTTTTGGTGGGAAATATGTTAGGGGGCTGGTGGGGCTCAGCTAGGATGGGAATGGTAGGGAAATATTTTGTTGGGGAACGGGAAGCTAGAAAGAAAATGGGTTGTTTCCAGACCAAGGAGGGATGGCTTTGTATGGAATGGGTTAGGAAATAATTTTTCAGCCTTGGGCAGGTGAAGTTTAGGAAGGCTGGAATAATGGGTCCAATAGAGTTGGCACAACTGGAGGAGGGCGCGGCCACCGGCGCCAGCACTAGCATGGTCCTCAGCTTCATATTTAGGGGCAACGACTGAGCGACATGTTTTTTGAAGTGCAACTCTCAATGTCGCCCCATGTTGAGGCTGTAGGTAGAACATAAAGGACGGGGGGATTTAGGTAAAGTTTATCCTACATTCATGATTACCAATTGGATAACTTAACCCAACTCTCAAAATACAAGTTTGAAAAATACAAAAAAAATTTGAGTCCTCACAATCACGACCTCTGATCACCATCTGACGATCCAAAAAGCATCGACCCAATAAATCTCAAAACATTAGTATATTACTATTGATGTCACTTTCTTTGAATCTACTCCTCATTTTTCCAAGGAAGTCAACTCTCTTACTCTTGAAATTTTCCACCTTACATCTCCTACTTCTCTTCCTTCTGAATTGTGTTTAATCTCCAATCATTTATGCTCCTCTAAATAACATCACCCTTTTGAACAACATCCTAAACATTTACCCCATGCTCCCATCATACCTTCCCCTCATCTTTATGAAACCACCTGCTCTTCCCAGTCATATACCTCCTTCAGCTCCTGCTACCCCCATAATAATTATCAGGCCAACTCTCTCTTCTTTAGAAAGTTCAATAACACAAGAGGCTTCAAATCAAGACGTTTTCATTGATATAGGGAAAGGGGTTTGGATGTGAACACACCATTGTATTACTATTATTTTTTTCTACACAAATTTAAATTCTTGCAACAAATTTATTATAACATTATCTATTATCATTGTTCCTTCACACAACAAAGAGCTCTCCATATAACTTGTTGGAAAGATACAATGGATGAGATCTATGCTTTCTGTTAGACTCATTAATATCATATCATGTATACTGTTTGTATGTAGTTCTCTACTTAATATATACCCCCTTGAACCTCTATTGGGGGTACCAAATCATTCCAATGTGGCGTAAAATGGTATTATAGGAAGTTTAGGGCATCCTCGCACGATCCTGCTTCGCTTGATCCCGTCGCCATCCCGCTTCGCTCGATCCTGTCGCCAACCCGCTTCGCTGAATCCTATCGCCCTGTAGTGACGATCCCGTCGCCGAATCCGCTTCGCCTCGCCGACGATCCCGATCCTGCATGTCGTGCCTCACCTTGCCGATGATTTGGATCCCGCCTGTCATGCCTTGCATAGTCAACGATCACGATATCTGATTTCTCCAAATATCTGATAGCTTCCTGCTCTGGGCTTCTTGTTTACTGATGCTCCCTCAGTCGACCTAGATATTGCGAGTTCCTCTATGCCGCTGATTTATGTCATCGACCAACGCCCCTTCTTCCTTCGCCGTTGATCTTGGTCATGGGTTCCTCAGTTACGAGCAACACTCCGGCAACCGTTCCCTCCGGGGATTCTACCAATACCTTTCCTCGTAATACGAGGCTTACTACTACTATCCTTACCTCCTACAACTTCTAGTTATGGAAAAAGGGGGTTACTATGTCCCTATCGGGTATCCGACGTACGCACCACCTTATATGTCTCCCAACTCATGTCGTGGGGAGTACAAAGTATGAAGATTGGTACAGTGATGATTGCCGCATCTTTGATCTTCTCCTGAGCTCCATGGATCCATCCGTTCAACAAATGTGCAAGAATTGTGACAGCACTAAGAAAACATGGGATACTCTGCGTATGATGTTCTCTCAGGCAAATAATCTCTCCCGTCTTGGTGAACTCTTTCCCAATATGACTAAGCTGAGACAAGGGACGTGCCCTGTCACCGAGCCCTGACCCATCTCCAGTCAACGTCTCCTTCCTCCAACAACCAACATCTACTTCACTGCTTCACCAACCCGCACCCACAGCCATTCAAATCCACCGCACGATAGTCCTATCGACTTGCAGGTTGCAGTCCCTCTCTCAGCCCTTCCGAAGAGCTAGTAGTCGATGCTCTTCTTCCAAACGAGTTGATGACTCATGTCTTCTTCACTGGCTGGAGCTTTCTTCTCTAAAAGCTCCGCCGACCCGCGATGGATCGTAACCAGATTGCTTCCCTTTACGTGCTTTCCCCGCTCGAACTGATGATGACGTGCACCGCATAAAACTGGCATGCTTCAGCACACCCTCCCGTTGATCCCTCTGCGCAAACGTATACCGTCGGCGCATCCTTGTAGACATTCAACAACGATCCCCTCGCCCCCTGCTATTTTCATTTTTGGGTCGTGTCACACGCCTATCTCTTTGTTTCCCATATCTCTCTACTTCCCGTGAGACTCTCGACTGCGCCGGATTTTTATTGAACCATGTGCCTAATTTTTTGGAGCCCACCACCCAACAAACCAAGGCCTCCAATACTATCAAGCCACATCAACTTAAATTTAAAGGCTCACGTGGAGCCAACTTTTTTTCTTTTCCATCAGCCTTATATTTTATTTTATTAAAATTGTATTCACTATTCAAAGCAACCCCACTCTTAATCCTGCCGGTAATTAATCAAATATCATGGAGCGCAAGCTTACTATCATAGAGATTGTTGCCCTCCGCTCGATCGAGGAAATGATGATCTCTTAGAATGCCCGCCTTTGGGACACTGAAGCACGTCTTCAAGATGCCATGACCACGCTCTGCCACACACTTATTAATTTGATCACGGCTCTTCCGTCGAAGAATTCACCTTCATTGTCGGTGCCTATTCTCTTGAAGTCGCCATCTTTGCAGATCGTTGACACCCCATCGCTCTTCGAGGCGATTGTTCCCTTGACCACGTCGACGCTTCTTCTGCCAGCACTTTCTCCGCCGGCCCCCACACCGCTGCCACCAGTCCATGCAGTATCCACTCTGCCCCTAAGGCTTATCATTGCTCTTCCTGCCTCGACTCCACTTGCACGCCCTGGTCCACTCTCCACATATTTTGTCGGTACTTGCTCCGTCGGCACCAAGGGACCTGTTCCTACCTTCAGCCACCTCACCGTCTTCAGATTCATTCCTTCTGCCAGTCATCGCTCCCCCGACCTACATGTTGTTGTTGTTATTCATCACTACTCCATAGACCTTACCGAAGTCAATACTTCTGTCGCTCGCCTTTCCAATGGCGTCGCAGTAAACCGACGTCACCATCGTCACTATGCGATATCATGGATTGTTTTGGCGAGAGATCAAGTTGCATGATGTTTCGGTCACCACGTGGACTTCGAGCTTGAGAGCAAACCTGATTTCAAGGGCGGATGAGATGTTACAAATCGCTTTCGGATCCTTTGTCATTTATCATATTATATGTATTGAGTTTGCATTAGGAGTCAAGTCTTATTATATTGATGTATTTTAATATTTTATGTATTTTCATGTATTTACGGGTGTGCCATCCCGGGGTTCTATAAATAAACACTTAGAGTTTTGTATCAAGTATGAATGAATGAAATCTAATTCTTATTCCCTTGTTGTGAGATCTAGGTGGCTCTCTCCTTTAACGAGTAACTTTGCTTAGGCAACCGTGATTAAGGCTCTGTTGTATCCTCCACCACCATCCCCATTGCCTCCAACCATAATTCTGGTGAGTTACCGTTGATATGGAAGTAAGCCCGTAACACAAAGCAATGAGTGCTCCCTGATATTTTTGGGAATTGAAACTGTTAGATGCAATAAAAATGTGGTTCTTTCTAACGGAAGTATGTTATGAATTTGCTTGAATAAACTAGCCATCTTGGTTCCAAGCCTAAACGAAATCCAATGTTTGTGAGCATTGACAGACTCTGAGATAAGACAAACCCCACTTAAAAATATTACTTATTATAAGAGTCTTGCTAGTAAACTTATCTATCTTATCATTACCAGACCAAAACATTTCTTTTACTATTGGAAAAGTGAGTCAGTTTATGCAGGCACCCGAAGAATGTCATCTTAAAGTTGCATTAACAACATTAAATTATATCAAAGGATCTCTCAACAGATGACTTCTGTTTAGAAGAAATGCACTTACAAATTAAAGAATATGCATACGCCATCTATACAAATAATAAGGAAGATAGAAAATCCACTTCAGAATACTGCACCTATGTAGGAAAAAATTGTCGTATGGAAACCAAGAAACAATCCAGTGTATCCAGATCAAGTGTTGAAGCTGAATACTTAAGCATAGCTTAAACGGCTTGTGAACTAAAATGATTAACAATACTCATAAGATATTTTGGTGAAACTTAAAATTATCATATACTTATATTCTGTAATAATAAGGTTGTCATCCATATATCTAAAAATCTTATATTGCATGTAAGAATAAAGTATATAGAAATGGTCTATCACTTCATCAAAGATAAAGTCATCAACAGACGTATATGCACTTCATTTGCAACATCAAACAAAGAACTAACCAACATATTGAATAAACTTCTTCATCCATTTTTGATATATGTACCAAGCTAAAAAAAATTGATATAAATGCTCTAGGTTGAGGGGAAGTGTTTAAGATCAATTGTAAAAGTATATAAGAGTCTATTTTAGAATCTTTCTCTTTCTCTTATTTAGTTACATACCACTTGTGGAGTTTAGTTGTCACACTCTTTACATATATATAGAATGAAGATGTAATACTTGATTTAGATTGAAACAATACAAGTTTATATTTTACTGTAGGGACTAGGAAGGAGAAATCTAAGCAAGAGGAACACAAGAAGATGCTTGCAAAACTAGAGCAAAAATGCTTGCTCTTGTATGTATGTATATTTGATGCAGACAGACACTCGCACTACCAAAATTTATTTTACGCATGCATTCATTTTTTTAGTTATCTTGAACAGTTTCTTTTATGTCACAGACTTGTTTTGCGCTTTTATTTTATTGCAATTTTTATGTATTAGAGGAACTGTGATGGTGTAGTCCCGATGATGTGATTAACTAGGTGTCCATTTTGTTACTCTAGGTAGGCCAGAGTCATGATCATATGATTTGATCAGGTCAAACCTTATTTTATCCCATACTCTCATATTGAGCCTTAATCCTAATTTTAGGTCTACAACTATTTTATTTTCATTAGAAGTCTTGCTTGGTTTAAAAAAATCGAGAAGAAAAAATCAAAAAAGAACTTTCTGTTAAAAGAATTTAAAAGAAAACGAAACATGTTTAAAGAAAATAAGAGAAGAATTATGTTTATTTAAATAAAACAGAATTGGAAAAAAGAAATATAAGGCAAAGTGGCTACCTATTTCTCCCGTGCTCCAATTCTTACGAGAAGCAAGGCGCTCATGTGGTATCTACCATAACAGCGAAACAAAAAAGAAGGAAAACAAAAACCCTCTTTGATTATTACAAGTAGGCGCCAGTGTTACACATGGTTTCTCTCTTTCTCCATTCCCTCCTGATGCGGAGCAGAGACATGGAGCCGCAGCAAAGGATGAGTTTTAGGCTCATTTGGGGTTTATTTTGCGACTTTTCATATATGGTGTGCCCCAGTCGATGATCCGACTCCGCGAATGAAACTAGATTCGTGTTGCGAGTTAAAAGCATATATTACTTTAACATTTTTTTATTAATATTGTTGTATTTGGGTGGCCACACCTCTGGCCAATCAGAGTCGTCGATGGTGAGATGTCCTAGTTCTTCTTTTATTATAAATAGGTAGGTAGTGGGCGTGTTTTAGGGATTGCAGAATTTGAAGAGTTGATTACCGGATTCCCGTGATCATCTCATAGTGCTGACTCCATGGAATCCTAGGTGACGACTCCTAGGCTTATATCTTACTCCCCAAGGTATCCATAAACCCTAGGCCTTCTTTTTTCCCCTCCAAAAAACCGACTAGCCGCCCAAAAATCCCATTCCAGCCGGCTATTTTGCTAGTCTCATTTTTCCTACAGTAGCCAGCTGTTCTTCTAGATCCAGAAAACCCACAGACCCCTACCAAATCACCGCATAATCCCTTATTTCCTGCTGAACCGAGCCGTCAGCCACCCTTTATTTCCCTCTCATGGAGCAAACGGTAACACCCGTAGACCCCTCCCAAAACACAATTGACCCCCACCCCCACCCATATTGAACCCCAGCTGCCAGCCACCTCTCTTTTCCCACCTATGGAGCCTCCAGCAGCCCCATCGACCGATCCCAAACAGCCATCGCTTCTCCTCCCAGGGTTACTGCAAACGCACTGCCTCCATCCCCTCCCACTGAATATCCGACCACCCCTTTACCTCCCCATTATATCAAGCCACCTGCCGCCTCACCCTCTCACCCATGGATCCACCACGTCAACCCATTCATCATTTCTGGCAAAATCTGGACAGTTCAGGCTAGATTCGTATAGTCCCTCCACTCATTTCCTTCCAAAACCCCAGATCTTCTTCCAAACATCAGATCTATCCTCCCTCGCCTAGATCCACCCTACGTAGTCAGATCTATTAATTTCCAGCCTGATCCCAACATCTAACACCGAAGACATCCACCTACGTCGTTTTTCACACCTCCGGTTCCACATTAGATCACCGTCAAAACGTAGCTCCAGATTCGTCAATCTTAGTCAGCCCACTACTTGGTAAGTTTTCGTTGTATTGGACTATTTATTCAACATTTATTTTTTTTGATTGGAAATCATAATTGCTTGGATATATTATATTATGGTGGTTTGCTTTGGATTATTATTGTGATTTGTAGAGTCTATTTGTCGTGTGCTCTCACTTTGGCCCTTCACGCAAGGGAAAGTCTAAGATTACTTCGCCTACAAGAATTATTTTGGCCCTGCATAAATTATCTCTTGTGATTTAATTATTTATTCATGATTTTGATTAATCTATTGGGCTTTGCATGGCATGTAATGGCTAGGTCATCGTTTACCCGCCGCATATGGATTTGTCCTGCGTCACCCCATTCTTCTAAGTGATCTCCTTCCTCCTTCATTTCTCCACAAATTTGTACGTCACTCTACCAATTCTACCTCATCATCGCATTGTTCTCCATGCAAGCCGCCGCAGCCTTTACACTGTTCGCGTGAGGCATCTCTTGTCTTCTACCATCCATCCTACCTTACCTTTTCATGTTTGATGAGAACTACCCTAATCTCTTGGGTCGCCTCTGCGTTTCTTAGATTACTTAACTTAGTTTTTCTGGGGGAAGTTTATTTTGTGCTCTATCCTTTCCTACAAAATAATTTTTATCTCGCACAACTAGTTTCCTACTTTGGTTCATATTGATTGTTGCAGGATTGTCGACAGTCGAATGTTTTGCCCCACTAAATGAAATTAAATTTCTAATATGTTGCAGATTGCGCTCCAAGTTTGCATTGTTGAATCTAATGTCACTTTTTTAAACTTAGATTGCATCTTGAATTATATTTGTAATGCATTCATCCATCAGGCAAATGCATCAAGTGGTATCAGAGCCAGGATGGCTTAGACGAAGAGGTTAGCAAGTCTTTGGGTTTTCTTTGAGTAAAAAAAAATCAAAAAATCACATTTTTCTGTAATTTCAGCAATATTAAATTGCTGTCCAGAAATTAAATTTGTCATTTCAACATATCTCATAACACTATTTTGCATTAGAGTGCATCATAGGATCCATATACCATAGTAGTTGCATCCCTATTTCATTTTCACAACTTTCCATGGCTAACTCAGAAAATCAAGGGCAAAATACAACTCTCCACCATGGAAGAAAGGTAGCATGACATATTTGTTCTCCAATAAAAATTACTAAAAACGTAACAAACAACCTTAGATTACCTTAGGCAATAAATGGAGATCCTCACTACCACACAAACCGCGAGAAACATTTCCCGGCCTATCCTAAATATGCAGTGAGAATATAGAGCACATGTAGATAGAAATTTCCCAAAAATACTCATCAAATTGAAAGAACCCATAAAATTGGGCGTGATGATCTAAATTGGGAAAAGGGGATACAGGTTGATCATAACAAAATTGGAGGAAAATTGAATCCGACTGAATTTTTGGAATGAGTGAAAAAAATTCAACATTTTTTAATGGAATAAGATACGTGATGATAGGAAAGTCAAATTCCTGAGTATGAAACTTACTGGTCATGCGCTTATTTGGTGGAAAGCCTTATAAACAAATAAGGTAGGAAGGGAAAGAGAAGATTGTAGAATAAGAACAAATGAAAAGAAAACCATTTGGTAAATTTGTACCCACTGATTATAATTGTGCACTATTTCAAAAAATTAAATAATTTGAGAGAAGTGGTACGATCTGTTGATGAGTATACTGAGAAGTTTTATATCCTGCAAGCTAGGAATGGGTTGGAGGAGTCCAAATAGAAAACTGCAAATCGGCAATTAAATGGTTTAAAATGTTCTATCCAGGATTAAATTTTCCTACACAATGTTAGGAAGATTGATCACGCATATTGTATGACAGAACAAGTAGAAACACAATTATAATGATCTGCCAATCAAATATTTGGGGTAGTTAGGACCATTATTTTGGATATCCTCCGACATGGCCGACAAGTCGGTCGACATAAAAGTTTCATGAACCAAATGACATGTTTTCGATATTTTTTTGCAAAATATCATTTTGGAATATATCCTCTGATATGTCTGCTATTGATCGATATATTCGCTGATATATCGGCTGATATATGCCGACATTTTATCGACTATTTTTTTCAATTTATTTTAATTAGTGTCTATGATCTAATAGACAAAAGACCAAAATTGTTTCATTGTTTAGGTTGTTTTCCCCCTTCCTCTGACTTTCATCTTTTCACAAGTTCGTCACCGACTTCAATTTTTCACGATCTTTGAATTATGAGATAAAGGTTCTTTATCTTCCATTGTCATCGACAACTTCTCGACATTCTACTTTTTTTAATTTTATTTCACGCGTTATATCGTTATTACTTGTGCGACACAAAATGTTTATATTAGTCTGATAAATTTAGCAGTTCAATAAATATCTAATTATTAATATATTAAAATACATAAATTTTAAAAAAGATTAAATTTATAAATAATTACACATGAATAATTAAATATTAAAACCTGTTATGTGAAATATCTCCGATATATCCCCCAACATACTAAAACAGACATGAAAAATCTAAACCGACGTGTCCCCGATATCTGACATCTACAACCTTGGTTAGGACTGGTATGAGCATGATAGGATGAACACAGACACCTAGAGGGACACCTAACTATGAATTTAAAAATAATGTCCCGCACCGTGACAACACTTCTAGGCTTAGTGAATAGGCTAATAATTGTACTCTCATCCAAGAGACGAATCAAATTGATAAAGGTAAATGTGTAATTAGAGCATGACCACTTGGTCTTTGCTACAAGTGTGTTCAATATGGAAACCATTCTGCTCCATGTAGAAGGAACAATTCACCTAGAGCGAATATGATAAAACAAGAAGAAGATGATGTAAAAAATTTAGAAGAAGTTGAGGAAGAGTTTCGAGAACAGGTAGCAGAAGAGGAGGATGACAGAGTCTTGCATGAGGGAGACACAGATGGTGATGTCTTAGTTATCAATCGTTTCTTAGTCATGCCTAAGATAGAAACATGAGATAGGTGGTTAAAGAGTAACATTTTTCGCACTACGTGCGCATCTGGAGGGAAATTATGCGCGAACTGATGAAGATGAACCGGGCACGTCAGGAGCGGCTCGGACCAACGAGGATGATCTATGTGGGGTCAACACAGAGGATAATTAACATTCAGTTTTATGTTTGGTTTTATGTGTATGTTGTTTTGGGATTTTGTTATTTGCCCCCTCCACTATAAAAGGGGTTGGTTTGGACTTGTTATTTTCATCTTGGTAGTAATATGGAAAAGGGTTGTTCCCTTGTTTTCCTTTACACCTTAGCCTCCTTCTTCTCTCCCTCCTACCGCCGACTCTTCCCCCTTGCCCGGATTTTCTCTTTGAACGGTAATAGAGTATGAGCCCATGTGAAGTTCCTACAATCTTCAATCCAAAGAAAGATGGAACTTGAAGAATGTGCGTAGATAGTAAGGTCATTAATAAGATCTTCATCAAACCTCGATTTCTCATACCAAGGCTTGATAAAATGTTGAACATGTTGCACGATTCTATTATCTTCTCCAAGATTAACCTTAGAAGTGGATATCATCAAAATTGGATTTGACTTGGGGAAGAGTGGATCACAACCTTCAAGATGCGGGATGGACATTATGAGTGGCTTGTCATGCCCTTTGGTTTATCAAACGCACCCAGCACATTTATACGTATTGTTGAAAGAGTAATAAGAAAACGAAGTGTGTAATTTCATTCATCCACATAAGGGGTATTTATAACAATACAATAGATGCACAATGTGGGACTGAACCCACACACATACTACACAACAACAACACTCAATCCATTATCCCACTATAGTGGGGTCAACTAATACACTTAAATAATAATAACATACTAATATCTTCAATACTCCCCTCAAGCTGGAGGAGAAACCTCCAGCTTTGACACATCATAAAAATCGAGGTAATGGAGGTTGGAAATGTTGGACAAAAACAATAGCCACGTATCCAACCACGTGTCACTGAAGCTTCTAGACAATGTTATCTGAAATTTGATGAGATAGTTACTTCTTTCGGTTTTATATAAATAAGGTAGACTGTTGCATATATCTCAAGATCAGTGAGATTAGATTCATCTTCTTAATTTTTTATGTTGATGATATTCTGCTTGTAAGTAGTGATTTGACATTATTGCATGAGTCTAAGCAATTTCTATCAAAACATTTTGATATGAAAGATCTTGGAGAAGCATCCTTCGTTCTAGGAATTGAGATCATTAGGGACCGATCTCACCATACATTAGCACTCTCTCAGAAAGCCTATATCAAGAGTGTGTATGAGAGATTCAACATGCTTGATTGTAAGCCTAGTAACGTACCTGTGCTTAAGGGTGATAAGCTTAGCTTAGCACAATGCCCTAGGAACGATATAGAGAGAGTGCATATAGGATATACCTTAAGCTAGTGTGGTAAGCAGCTTAATGTATGCTCAAGTCTGTACCAGACTGGACATTGCCTTTATAGTAGGACATTTAGGCAGATATCAGTTGAACCAAGGATATGATCATTAGGTGCCTGCCAAGAAAATCTTAAGGTATCTGAAGGGAACTAAGGATGTTAAATTTGTCTACTATAGAGTACAAAACTTTGATTTTGTGGGGTATACAAACTCTAATTTTGACGGGTGTGAGGATGATAAAAAGTCTACTTCAGGTTATATCTTTAAGTTTGTTGGTGGGGCTATTTCGTGGAAGAGTATCAAGCAGACACTCATCAGTTAATCCACAATGCATTCGAAGTTCATCGCTCTTTTGGAGCTTCCACTCACGCAGTGTGGCAAAAGAATTTCATTACGGAGTTGAAGGTCATCGATTCTATAGCTAGACCCATTCAGATGTACTGTGATAATATCTCTGTAGTTATGTCCTCGATGAACAATAAAGGTATCACAAGATCAAAGTATATGAAAAATTAAATTCTTGACCGTTCAGGATTTTGTCAAAAAGGGTGAAATTTTAGTGGAGCATTTAGGGACAGATGACATGTTGATCGATCCACTCACTAAAGGACTTCGCCCTAATGTGTTTCAAAAAAACATGTTATTAATTTGAGGCTTAAAGAGTCGATCGTTGTGCAAGATTAGTGGGAGGCTACATGAAGCTACAATTCAATTATCAATCATTTAACTTGCACTTTATTTAATTTATTAAAATTAAAAAATATTCATTCAGGGATATCATTAATTTTCGTTATTTGTTGATTTTTTGGTGACACGTCACACTTCATTCAAAGTCTCATGACTTGTGTCAGTCAAAACATAAGGCCTATACGCTTTAGTTGAATTGTGGCATGTAGTATGTCTTTTGATACATGAATTTTAGAACCTTAAGGTTATACATACTTATTATTTTGAACACTTAAGAACTTCCTACAACATGTTTTAGTACATTCAATTAAGAAATTTGGTTGAAAACCAAATTAGAACAACCTTCAAGCGTATTTTTTAATATATTGATCTATTTTTATCTAACCGCACTTAGTCCATGTAGATTAGATCTATAAGTTATTATGACCATGGAAGGTCTCGTGTCACTTAATGATGTGGTTGTCACCATGATTCAGAGTGAAGGATTTAATTAGACCGGATTGACGTGGGAGCAGACTCAATACCGCATTCGCTAATTGGTACCCTTAAGTTTAGTGAAGATTTTATCAGAATGTTATAAATTACGATGAACACAAGTCCAAGTGGGAGAATGTTGGAAATTTTCCATTAAATGGACTACACCTATCGAGACGTCCCGATGAAATCGTGCGCAAGTTTTGAGTCTATTCAGACTTCTACGAGCGCGCGTTAATTTAGTTGCGCGAACGATCGAAGCCTGTGATAGGTGGGCTAAATCATCTCGTAAATTAAGGGTGTGTACTCGGTCTCACCCTAGGCACAAATTTGATGGTTATGAGAATTCAATTAATAAGAGGAGTTATTTTTGGGTTTGCCGAATTAATCATAATTAATTCCCCGATTGGTAACTCCATATGCGTCTATTCCTATTAGTAGCTATAATGAATTTTCACTTTTATTCATTTGGTGTGAACTAGGGCTGAAAAACCCGACCCCATTTTCTTATTCATAGTGAAACTGCCGCCCCTCTCTTCTTCTTCCTTTTTCCCAATCCATTCGAGAAGTGGTGTTAGCAGGTCACCAGAGGATATAGAAATGTACGGTCGGCCCTCCACTCGTCCACCATCGCTGGAGAGGAAATGTGCAAATTAGATCTTCGTCTTCCTCCTCCCATTTCGTCGTCATTCAGATCCAGCCATACAGATTTTCATTGCCGGCCCTTCTTCTCCAGAAGGTGATCCTAGTTACAGATTTTGGAAGAACAGGGCACTGTCGCTGGTTTTGTGAAACAAAGAAATACCAGATCTGTAGTAGACGACCACCTCTATTGAAGTAGAATTTCATCCCAACTTTGAGTTTGGATCTAAGCCTGCATGAGTGTTTTTTATTCTTTACAGAGAGCTGTAGTTTTCAAGTATATATATATATATATATTCTCATTTATATGCTTGTGATTTATCAACACATCCAGTAAAAATATTTGACTTAAGATTATCGTAATGAATTCATTTTGGGTGTGTCGGTTATGATCAGAAAATTATTCTACATAATCAGAGATTCGATAAATCACGAACAATGTATCATTCAGTAAAAGCATTAATTTCAATATCAGTAGATCTATTCATGTTTAGAGGTTCCTCTCTAAATCTAAATATATGTGTATGCTTGATCTGAACTTCATATTTCATGAGTTATTCACTTATGTAATGTTTTGAGCTAACTCTCCTTTGTTGAAGAGATCCTTTTTATAAACTCTTGTATGCTGGCGAGATCCGCCAGTGCTTCAGAATTCATACGGGAAAACACGTCAAGGTTATTAGGAATGACCGCCATCATGAAACACAAACTCGAATCCAAGAATGGTATAAATTGATTATCCGCACTTCAGTAATCGTTCGTTCTAGCTCGCTTTACTTTGTGTTCTTAATTTAGAAAAATATTTAGTATAAACTCCATTTTTGAGACTAGAAGTGTTTGGTTAAAATGATCCTATAGGCTTATACGTTATTGCATACAGTAGAATTTGTTTTGTAATATAAATTCGTCATAGCAACGTGTAATTCAAAATTTATTAACAATTATCTCATAGCCTCCTTTACCTGCCGTCTACAACCCTGTGTTCACCGAGTGGATCCAACAACACACAACGGGGACCTCAATATAGCTTGACTCACACTCGCCTAAGCAGACGGCCAAATTAGAAAAGTCAGCCTGCATCTGCCTAGCAGGCAAGCTATCCAGCCCACATCTGCCTAGAAGGAGAGCGAGATAGGGCAGCTGACCCGCATCCATCTAGAAGGCAGCCGAGCCACGGGTAGGCGACCTGCCTCCGTATAAGGGGAAAGAAAGCCACAGGAATCTAGCTTGCACTTGCCTAAGAGGGAGGCGAGTTGTGGGAGCCGGGCCACACCTGTCTGGGTGACTGGCGAGCTAGTTCGCGCCCTCCCCCGAATGTGGAGTGCATATAACGTATATTTAATGTTATTTGTTCTATCAGTAGCCTCACCAAACAGTTGAGTTTTGCTGTTGGCAGACCCACCCTATGTCGTATATAGTATAACAAAAGGCAGGGTTATGCTATTTGCAGGCCAGACTCAGAAATCTATAAATAGATCCACAAGGGTACCTCAGAAGGCAAGCTTTCTCATTCTCTAGTCTTGTAGCGCTTTTTGAGATGTCATTAGCTCAGCATTGGCTAAGGAGAGAAAATGCTCTAAGATCTTCCAGCTGTGTGATGGGACATCCGTGCTGCAGTCGTGGGCTAGTCACAAATCCTAAGTTTTCAGTCAAGCAGGCTTACTAGGAGAAGTAAATGTGCGATCATCCCTTTTTAGTGTCTGAACTCCATAGAAGTTGGTTTCCGATTTCAACATTTTGGTGCGGTGAGTATAAAGTATGACCAGTGCAGAAAATCCTTAGTGAGTTCAATGACTGAAAGTATTTATTTTCAAGGATAGCTAAATCACCTAGAGGGGGAGGTGAATAGATTTCTTAGTCCTTAATAATTATCTTTTATTTTCCTCTTGTTGGATGCTTTATTGGTTGATTAATTTCAGCTTTCAAGATATGCAACTTGCAACACAACAAACACACAAAGCACACAAAGGATCTGGTTCCCCTAACAAGGGTAAATACACTTTTCCTCCCACCTATCCAACTATCTAGTTGGAATAAGCACTTCTCCAAAACTTTGTTGCTAAGAGTTTACACCTCGATCCCTCAGGATCACTCAGTCTCCTCCAAGACCTACAACTTAGGAACATGTGCCCTACAATTTAGTGATCCAAAGATCACCTACCTCGGGCTGTTAAGCCCTATAACTCAGGCTGGGCGGACAGCCCTACCTCAGATCCAAAGGATCCTACCTTAAAGAGAATGACTCTCCTACAATCTCAGGTACAAAGGCCCTACCTCAAATCTGCAGCCAGATCCTACCTTAGGCATAAGTGCCCTACACTCAGTGAGAATGACTCACCTACCTCAGGTTGTTAAGCCCTACAGCTCAGTGATAGAAAGATCACCTACCTCAGATCCCAAAGGATCCCACACTCAGAGAGTAACTCTCTCCTACAGCTCAGGTAAATTTTCCCTACCTCAGGCCAAAGGCCCTATAACTCAGATTCAAAAGGATCTTACAGATAAATTGTGTTTCATATTTAACACAGAGAAATTTCTCTGTGTTATCCCTTTGAGCTAAGTTATCTTAGCTCTAACTTTCTTCTTAGCTACAAGATACTTGAGCTAGAAGTACCTAGAAGTGAACTGCTTTGCTTCCTCTTCCTTCCCAAGACAGCATCAGCAACTTTGTTCTTTCTTCTTCTCAGCTTCAGAAGTAGATCTTAAGATTTGATCTTTGCTGAACTGAGAAGCAACTTGATATGCGGAAACCCGTTCTCTATTTCTGCTTCTCCCTTAGAAGGAATACCTTCTGATCTTGCTGGTACAGGTGAAGATTATACCAGCTAACTCTCTTTCTTTTCTTCAGATATTAGCTATGATCTTGCTGAAGCCAAAGATGAAGACAATCACCTAACTTGTTTAGCCTTCAGACTTGTTGTCTTGAGCTATCTGTTCTTCAACCACAATAACAATGATGATAAGGAAGAAGAACTACAATAACTTCTTTTTCTATAAAAAGACTTCTCCTTTCATTGATTGCACCCCAACGACTCTTTTAGTAGTGGGCCCCACACCATTGATGGGCAACTGCAACCTTATTTTAATGTCAACTGCCATACAGTAGCTTTGCGGCACCTTTTTGTCTTGTACTATAGCTTTCCGGCTATCAATTTGAATAATGTTGACTTGCTGATGTCAGCATCTATGGACTTGGCCAAAATCAGGCAACATTAGAATAGGCGTTGAGTTAGTAAGTATCACTCAACGCCAAAACACTTAGACAGATTTCTGTCTATCTAGGCGTTGAGAGTGTTGAGTGAGCACGCCTCACTCAATGCTTTTTTGCCTTAGCAAATATTTCTGCTTCTTCAGCAATATAGGCGTTGAGAGCGCTGAGTGAGCATGCCTCACTTAACGCTTTCTACCTTAGCCAGTTTTTCTGCTACTTGGCATTGAGTGAGTAAGCTCCACTCAACGCCATTCTACTTAACAAATATTCTTCTGTTATCTTGTGTTGAGTGACTAAGCTATACTCAATGCACTTGGACTTAGCCAAATCCATGCGTTTAAAAACATAGGCTCTGACTGGATATGGATCAGTCAATGTTTTTATCACATGGCATTGAGTGGGATTTTCTCACTCAATTCCTGTGGACTTTGTCAAATATTAGCACAGATTTTTTGTGTCTTTGATGTACCAGGCAATACTCAACGAATATAGAGTATGGCGTTGAGTGAGTGATACTCACTCAATGCTTGTGGACTTAGCCACTTTTCTGTCAGTTTATCCGGCGTTGAGTTCTTTCCTTCTCCATATTTTCCATTTTCTGCCATTCATAAGAGCAGTACAGCTTCCCTCTTTCTATTTTCTTGGATTTTATATGATCCCATGCAATCAGAATAGACCTAGATTCAGGGTTCCATTGCTCAAAACCGGGCCTCTTTTCCATTTCTTCTCTAAATCTCTTTTTCCTCAGCCTAATTTCCTCATAAGTTTATGCAACAGATGTTTCTTTGGTCTTTAGTGCCTGGTATACAGTGGGGTTGTATTCAAGTAATTCAGCTATAGTAGTCAGCTCTCCCCACTAAGCACCAGCATTATCACCTTCTTCTATGTACTGATAATCTTGATAATTTTGCTAAGCAAGCACTCTGTTCAAGGTATCTTGGACTTGAGCAGACATCATTGGGATGTTATCATATTGCACTGGTTCAATTCCTAGTGAGCCTCTCACTATATTTATTGCCCATACCAAATTTTCAGTGTTGATTCTAATGCCTTCACTGCCCCCTTTTTGACTTCTTCAATTACTTGCAGAGTTTGGGAGGTGCTAGCTTTTTCCCTGGCAGTCTCTAGATAATTAACTCTTGTAATAATATTATTTTTAACTTCTAGCAGGTGGTCATCCAACAACTTGGTGCATCCATCTGCTTTGGTTAATATAGCAGCAGTCTGCTCATCCAGTAATACTTTGTCAGCATGGTGGATAGTCAATGAATTCTTGGCTTGAATCTCTTTATTCTATATGATGGTGACATTATTCTTGCTTACCTTATCTATTTTATCCAAAGAGTAGTCCACTGCTGGTGCAGCTCTAGTGAAGAACTTAACTATTTCTACCTTCAGCAAGTTTACTTCAAATCTAATAGATTTGATCTCTGTTGCCAGTTCATTTCTTATGTTTTTCAGGGCATCATCAACAAACCTTTCCAAGGTTCTCCTTTGTTCATCCAACAAACCCCTCAACTGGGCCAAACATTCAGGTGGAATATCATCCAACCTTCCAGAGGTTCCTTCATCATGGGGTTCTTGTACTGGCCTGTTTTCTGTCCTTTCATCAGAGCTAGCCCCTGTGAAGGTAGAGGAATGCACATTCATATGACTAGATTCCTTCTTCTCTGACTCAGAGGAATCCAGATCATACACTTCAACATCTTCCATACCCTGGTTGGAATGCAGGTCAGTAGTAGCAGCAGCATTCTCAACATCCTCTTGTGTCTCTTGAGTATTCTGGAGTTGCTCCCCCTCAGATAGTGGAGTCTCCATGAACTGATCCAGATCTTTCTCCCCCTCAGCAGCTGCATCTTGCATAGCATCCTCTGAGAGTTTTGCAAGATGATTATCTTTGGGAGGTATCTAAAGGTGCTCCCCTACAACTAATTCATCTTGCATTATCTCTTCTGCAAGTTGCTCCCCCTCAACTGGTGTAGTTTCCATTTCTGAATTCAGGTTGATCTCCCCCTCACGCTGATGACTATGTTCATCCAGATGCTCTTGGGGTGGTGAGAGGGTATTAGCAGCCCTACATGGGTTCTCCAAAGCCTTCCCTTCAAACTCTATAGAAAGCTTATTGACTATCTCCTCTGCCATTGTCTCAGCCACTTCAACTGGAGCAGTAAGTGGCTCTTGCTCAGATTCTGTTGATTTCTGAGCACCCATATGACCATATCCTTCCTGGATAGATCTACATGGCTTATCAGTTCTGGATCATGGGGTTCTTCCTCATCTTGGGCTAAAGAGCTGGTAGAGGAACTTGGCTCAGGAATAACAATCTTTTTTTTCTTCTCTACTACTGATGATCATCGGGGTTGAAGAACCCTGTCCCACCTCTCCAGCATCTTGATATCCATTCTTCGCATGTGATGTACTCTTGCCCCAAGCTTTAAGTTCAAAATTTTTTGGGACAGTCTCTCGCAGAAACAAGGACAAAATTCTCCCAAAATTAAGTTCATTTATGCACTCAGTAATTCTTCCAAATAGCATTCTTCCCCAGTCAGTTTTTTGGTCAGAATGACCCTACTCATCAACTCGAACATCTTTTTCAAATTTTTTTTGTACGAGCCTGTTTTATATAGTAAAGCCTTCCTTATGACAATGGCCCAAAACTTACCCTTCAGGTTCAGTTCCTTCCATAGGATTGAGCCGGTGGAGTGCTTGGACAACCCACACCATTTCATGGCAGTCTTTACATCATCCTGTGACAGTTCGTCTTCATCGTCAGTCGCAGAAAACTTTGTCAGCATTAGGGCTTTGGTCAGCCTTCTTAGGGTAATCTTGATTTTCATTCCACTCACAATCATCTTGATTTTCTCAGCTACTGCATCATCCTTGGCAATAAAGAATACCTCTAGAATCTCCCGCTTCCATAGTGAACAAGGTTCCGACAGGACATATTCTAGGTCAGATGTTCGGAGAAGATGAAGAACATATTGTACCTCTTCAGGAGCATCTTTGAATCCATTTTTCACCAATTCCGAACCCTCGATGAGGAAATCTTGTCCATTTGGTGCCATTTCCTTGCGAATTTCTGAGATGAGCAAATGAGCTTTCCGTCGACTCGATAGTATCGGGCGGGATGTAACGCCCCAAAACTTAAAAGAGTGACGGGTGGCATTTTGAGCCAAATCTGGGATTTGGTAGAGGTGACACGGTCTAGGACACGGGCGTGTCCCAGGGCGTATCGTGCTCGGGTTCAACGTTGGTCGCGTGGTCGATGATTTTGGAGTCAACGGTCATCGGAGGGGTGAACACAGCTTGGGACACGGGCGTGTCCCAGGGCGTATCAGTCACTCAAAGCCTTTCACTCAATGATCGTTGAGTGAGGATGCACGGCCTAAGCCCAGGCGTGTTCGGGTCCGACACGGGCGTGTGAAATTCGACACGGGCGTGTTGAATACCCGTGTCCACCTCCGGTCGTTTGGCGGTTTGTGCTAAGGCAGCTACACGGCCTGGGACACGGGCGTGTCCCAGGGCGTGTCTAGCACACGACATATGACACGGGTGTGTCACATGGTCATGTCGTGCTCTGGTTGTTTTGGACCTGTGTCATTGGAGGAACACGCCCAACTACATGGGCGTGTACTGGGTGACACGGGAGTGTCAAGCCTAACACGGGCGTGTCAAGTGCCCGTGTTCTTTTCGGGATGTGACGGTTTTGATGGCAAATGGGTGACATGGCCTTGGACACGGGCGTGTCGTAACCCGTATTCGGCCCAGGTTTTGGAATTTCGGGCTGAATCATAGCCGTTCGTTTCCTTATTTTGGGTCTGATGGTTCAGGCTCTTCCCACATTAGGGTTAAGGCCGGTTTAGGGGTGTAAAGCCCTTATAATCTTGGATTCACTCTCTTTCTAAATCCTATAGAGAGGAGAGAGAAAGAAGGAAGAAGGAAGGCTAGATCCGGTCACCGGCAGAGTTTCAAAGCTCCAAATCGCGAGCCGACTTCGGATCTACGGAGGCAAGGAGATTGCGGTGCTTTTCATCTGCATAGATTTCCATGGCACTAAGGAAAAATGCAAGGGTAACGATTCTCATCCTAGTACATGTGAAGTCCTCTTTTCCTTTGCATAGGAAGCCCTCTCACGAGTGTGCGGTGAGTTTGAGGCGTTCCTTGGGGTAGATATGTAAAGTCCCCCTTGTGTAGAGTCTATATTCGAGAACGGATATAGTCATGTTGTGTGAATCCTACCCGGACAAGTTGGTCGGGGTCGGTGATGTTGCATTGCATTTATGGCCGGAGAAGACTCCGTGTGAATGTTTGTTTTTCTTGTTTTCTACGGGGTAGATTGCAACAGGGAGCCTTGGGGACTAACTCCAAGGTGCACCCGGAAAACTGGGCAGATGCGTGATTCTGCCAATAAGATGGTCGGGGAGCCAACTTGAACATAACTGGTTTATGTGAACTGTGTAATGGAAACGGGACTCGGGGAGTCTTGACCCGCACATATATCTTAAATTGACGTTGCGGTATGAGCAACGGGTCATACGGAACCGTACATATTCTATGTCATTAGGTGGAACTATTTGCATAAATGAGGGTCTTTGGCGATCTATGGCTTAAATTGACGTGACCTGAGCCAGGAAGACAAAATGCTCATAAGGTTGGCCGTCCAAGGGGCGGTGGTGAGACGGAAACTTCTATGGCTTAAATTGACGTGACGTTGGCCGGTTCGCCGTGAATGTGCCCTGAGTGCACGGGGTGTGTGACCGTGCGTGCCTGCGCTTGTGATGAAGTGTGTTTACACTATACTGCTTGGTTATGCCAACAAAGTGCAGGGAAAGAGCATATCCGCCCCGAGTTGGGGGCGGGGTCGTTATAATTTGGTCAGCATAGCTGACCGTTGCTTTGGTTTGCCACCGTGCGGTGGATTGTTGCTTGCAGGTGTTGCGGAGCCGAGCGGTAAATAGCGGGCTAAAACCTAAGTTGCTGAGTCGGCCCTCGAAGGCCTAATTTTGAGTGTTTTTCTTGTGCTCTCATGTGTGACCGGCCTGCGTGCCGAGGTTTGGAAGATACTTATTTTTGAGCAAATTATTGTAAGGCCATAAGGCCAGTACTCGTGTATTATACGTTCCTGTTGGTTTGAGTAGTGGACATTCATGCTCGGCTGGGTTCTTTATTCTTTTCAACTTAATAAATTGCTTCTGCTAGATGCTCTGTATAGGACGTTGTGATTGGTTGATTGGTCTCAATGAGTAACCCACCGTTCTATACGTGGTATATGGCATCGGGCCCCGACCAGACCTACTACTATATGCTATGTGACAGATAGGGGTGTTACAATTTGGTATCAAACTACCGGTTTCGGTCAGGCTTAAATGAATTCATGGGCGAATTCCTTTTAAGGGGTGGTGAGCACACGTGTGTGCGTCATCATTATAACATGAAAAGAACCCATGAATGTCCACTTAGGAATGAAAATACACATATTTGGGGAACCTGCGTGTTCCTATAATTACTTTTTGCAATGTTGTGTGGTTGCTTATCGGTGTTTTGCATGATTATAGGTGACTAGGAGTGGTGCTGGGCTGTCAGAACGGCCAGTTTTTGAGGCAAGCAGCGCACCAAATGATGCGCCTGCAACACCTCCTTTAGCTGAGACCATTCGATTGGTAGTGGAGGCTATGTTTGCGATGATCAACGCGCAGCCTGCGAGGCAGGTGCAGCAGCCCGCTCCTGTTATGGAGTAAGTACCGCTCCAAGTGGCAGATCCAAGGAGGGTGGAACAGGTGGTTTTGGAGCCGGTGTTGCCGAGGAGAGCAACGAAGAAGCAGCTTAAGCACGTGATGGGCTTCAATCCTCCTGTGTTCTCGGGGACGGAAACCCCAACTCAAGCAGAGGATTGGCTCTCTAGAGTTAATAGAGTACTGACAGCTACTGAGACTGAGGAGTGGAAGAAGACCACAATTGCGACGATCTTGCTGGACGGTGACGCAAGGCTATCGTGGGAAAGCTTGGAGCTACACCATCTTAGGGGTAGGCAGTTGGCTGATGTCTCAATGGAGGAGTTTTCAAGGTTGTTCTTGGCTCGATACCTCCCCTCAGCTCAGAGGATTGCTTTGGAGAATGAGTTCCAGAAGTTGGTTCAAGGAGACAGTACCGTGGACGAGTATCTCCATGAGTTTACTCGTTTAGGCCGGTACGCACGCGCTACCTTTGCTGATGAGGAGTGCAAGACGAACTGATTCTACGAAGGTTTGAGAGATGACCTGAGATTTCTACTTTCGGGGCCTATGGCGCAAGGTTTCATGACCTTGGTCAACTCGGCCCGGTCCTTGGAAAAGGACACGAAGAATGTTCAGGCGAAGAAGGACCCCAGTGGCAAGAAATCAGAGTTTAAAGTGCCGACTACTTCAAAGTCTAGATATCGTAGGTTCCACACGAAGGCTAG
Organism: Platanthera zijinensis; assembly: GCA_039513925.1. Classification (NCBI taxonomy): domain Eukaryota; kingdom Viridiplantae; phylum Streptophyta; class Magnoliopsida; order Asparagales; family Orchidaceae; genus Platanthera; species Platanthera zijinensis. Next base: position 55,261,465 of record CM077081.1, on the reverse strand, counting down.
GACGTCGGGTCCAGCCCCTTTTACCGGTGCCTCGAGGGCAACCAACCAAACCCCGGGCGCTTGTTTTACTTGTGGAAAGATGAGATATTTTGCCCGCGATTGTTGGAGCGGACGTCCGAAGTCTGAGAGAAAGCAAGGAGCAACTTATGAAGAAAAGGGCAAGGCGGTGGAGTCAACCGCATCCCACTATGCTCTGACTCAACCGAGAGTCTATAATCTGGGCCAACAGGAGGCCATTAAACAGGCAGACGTTGTGACAGGTACGGTTTAATTTATAGCAAGTTAGCTTTAAATAATATTACCTAGTGCTTGTTAGCTTATTATTGTTTGTATAGGCATTGTTCTGATTTGCGATAGTCCGACACGAGCACTATTCGATACGGGAGCTTCACACATTTTTGTTCTAAAGTTTTATAACACGCATCAGAGTCCCTTCTTCAATGGCGAAGGACAAATTGGATGTGCTGCTGTCGAATGGGTGTTCGATGCGTGTGGACAAAGTATGTGTCGTAAAGGTTCATATTGGAAGTCAAGAGTTCAACTTGCTAGCATCATTGCTGCCGCTAGTAGAGTTCGACGTCATCTTTGGTATGGATTGGCTTTCGGAGCAGAAGGATTTTATTGATTGAAACTGTAAAGAGGTCAAGCTGGGTGTTGGGCAGGAGACAACGTTTACGGGACTGAAGGGGTCGAGCAAGACATTGATGTCTGCTCTTCAGGTGGTCAAGGAAGTTCGTACTGGTGCAGAGCTGTTCTTCATGTTAGTGGAGACTGTAAAGCCTAAGCTCACTTTGGGTAATATCCTAGTGGTTTGTGATTACCCCAAGGTGTTCCCAGACAATCTTCCCGGAGCCCCACCACAGTGGGAGATCGACTTCACGATTGAGCTCGTGCCAGGTGCCAAACCTGTGTCACGTTCTCCTTATAGGTTGGCGCCCAAGGAGATGGCGGAGTTAAAGGTTCAACTAGAAGAGTTGATGGATCAAGGGTATGTGCGTCCAAGCTCGTCGCCTTGGAGTGCACCGGTCCTCTTTATTAAGAAGAAGGACGGGAGCTTGTGGCTGTGTATCGACTACTGAGAGTTGAATAAGCTAACAGAAAAGAATAAATACCCGATCCCAAGGATTGATGATCTTTTTGATCAGTTAGTCGGGTCGTCGGTATATTCAAAGTTGGATATGAAGTCCGGTTAATATCAGCTGAGGATAAGGGAGTGTAATATCCCAAAGACGGCATTCAACACGAGGTATGGGCATTTCGAGTTCACGGTCATGTCGTTTGGGCTGACTAATGCGCCATAGGTGTTCATGGATCTGAAGAACAGGACGTTCAGAGAGTACCTAGACTAATTTGTGATCATTTTTATTGACGGCATATTGGTGTACTCGCAGTGTGAAGAAGATCACTTCAAGCATCTACATCTAGTCTTGGAGACACTGAGAAGGAATGAACTATACGTTAAGTTCTCTAAGTGCGAGTTTTGGTTATCCTCAGTAGCGTTCCTTGGTCATATTGTCAGCGGTGAATGTATAGCGGTGGATCCAGCGAAGATTGTTGCGATACGGGAGTGGCCTGTGTTGTCTTCGGTAGCAGAAGTCCGGAGTTTTCTTGGGCTTGTCGGCTATTACAAGCGCTTCGTAGAGAACTTCTCGCGGAGAGTGTTACCTCTCACATAGTTGACAAGGAAGGATCAGAAATTTGTATGGTCACAGGAGTGCGTGCAAGCGTTTGAGGAGTTGAAGAGTCGGTTGAACACGGCGCCAGTGCTAAGTTCACCGAGTGGGACCGAGGGCTTCGAGATTTATAGTGATGCCTTAGACAGTAGTTTGGGCTACGTGTTGCTGCAGCATGGAACTGTTATTGCGTATGGCTTGCGTCAGCTGAAAGTGCATGAAAGGAATTATTCGGTCCACGACTTGGAGTTGGTGGCCGTAATTTTTGCGCTAAAGCTGTGGAGGCATTATTTGCACGGCGTAAACGTCGATATTTATACCGACCACAAGAGCCTGAAATACCTGTTGGATCAGAAAGATTTGAACATGAGGCAACGGAGATGGACGGAGTTCCTGGGGGACTACACGTTCAAAATTCATTATGTACCCAGGAAAGGCAATGCAGTTGCAGATGTGTTGAGTCGCAGGGCTCCCGCCCAAGCCAACTGGTTGTCGGTTCATGATGAGAGGTTAATTCGGGAGTGGGAGGCGTTAGAGATCTGTTGTGTTGACAAGCAGACTAGCGCCAAAGAATTATTGAACTGGACGGAAGTTCAGTATGACCTGGATGATCGCATTCGGCAAGCTTTGGAGTTGGATAGTAGCATGAAGGAGATCTTGGATGCTGCATTGGATGGGTCAAATTCCCAGTTTTCAGTTGAAGATGGACTACTAAGGAAGGACAATCGTTTGTGCATCCCAAACGTAGGAAATCTACGAGCGGAGTTGATGTACGAGGCTCATCATACCAAGTATTCAATCCACCCAGGGAGCAAGAAGATGTACCGGGACCTAAAGAAGTTGTTTTGGTGGTCAGGGCTTAAGAAGGATGTAGTACTATTTGTGGCTAAATGTCATACTTGCGCCTTAGTAAAGGCAGAGTGCCAAAAGCCAGGGGGATTCTTGAAATCCTTGCCTATTCCGGAATGGAAGTTCGACGACATTTCGATAGACTTTGTGCATGGCTTGCCAAGGTCGCCGAAGGGAAACAATTTCATCTGGGTGATCGTAGACCGGTTAACAAAAGTGTCGCACTTCATTCCGCATAGGAAGGATGATTCAGTGGAGTGACTGGCAAAGCTGTTTGTAGATAATATAGTTCAACTGCACGATGTGCCCCGCAGCATCGTGAGCGATCGAGATGGGCGTTTTACATCCAATGATTAGAGGTTGGTGCAGCAAATGCTAGGGACTAAGTTGAAGTTCAGCACAACCTTCCTTCCACAGACGGATGGGCAGACCGAGAGGGTCAACAGAACTATGGAGGACATGTTTTGCATGTGCGTTCTAGATTTCGGAAAGCATTGGGAAGACCACCTGTATCTGGTGGAATTTGCGTACAACAATAGCTACCAAGCAAGTATACAGATGGCGCCCTTCGAGCCCCTATATGGTAGGAAGTGTCACACGCCATTGTCGTTGCTAGAGACGGGTAAGGCAAGGTTGTACAAGAAGCAGTAGGTGGAGAGCGCTACTTCCATTGTGCGGATCATTCGAGAGCGTTTGCTGATCGCTCAGGATAGACAAGCTAAGTACTACAATGCCAAGCATCGGAACGTAGAGTTCGTGGTTGGCGATTGGGTGTACTTGAATATAAAGCCGTTCAAGGGTGTGTCACGGGTACGACGCTTGAAGAAGCTGAGCCCGAGATACCTTGGACCATTTGAGATTCTGGAGCGGATCGGCGAAGCGACTTATCATCTGAGGCTATCAGTGGAGTTGAGTGGTCTACACGATGTATTCCACATTTCAGTGTTACGGAAGGCGGTGCAAGAGCCTTCGCAGGTGATCACAGTTGATCAAGTGCCGGTGAACGAAGGGTTGACGACTAGGGTCAAGCCTGTTTGTATTGAAGACTTTGAGGTTAAGCGACTCCGTAACAAGGAGATAGGGATGGTCAAGGTCCATTGGGACAATTACGGTCGTGAGGAGCTTTCTTGGGAAAGGGAGCAAACCATGCTTGAGGAGTACCCAGAGTTATTTCACTCAGGTACCGCTTTTGGTTTTCTATTTTCTTTTCCTTTGGTAATTTCGTGGACGAAATTCTTTTAAGAGGGAGAGAGTTGTAACGCCCCAAAACTCAAAAGAGTGACGGGTGGCATTTTGAGCCAAATCTGGGATTTGGTAGAGGTGACATGGCCTGGGACACGGGCGTGTCCCAGGGCGTATCGTGCTCAGGTTCGGCGTTGGTCGCGTGGTCGACGATTTTGGAGTCAACGGTCGTCAGGGGGTGAACACGGCCTAGGACACGGGCATGTCAGTCACTCAAAGCCTTTCACTCAATGATCATTGAGTGAGGACGCATGGCCTGATCCCAGGCGTATTCAGGTCCGACACGGGCGTGTGAAATTCGACACGGGCGTGTCGAATACCCGTGTCCTCCTCTGGTCGTTTGGCGGTTTGTGCTAAGGCAGCTCCACGGCCTGGGACACGGGCGTGTCCTAGGTCATGTCTAGCACACGGCATGTGACACGGGCGTGTCATATGGCCGTGTCGTTCTCTGGTTGTTTTGGACCTGTGTCGTTAGAGTAACACGCCCAGCTACACGGGCGTGTACTGGGTGACATGGGCATGTCAAGCCTGACACGGGCATGTCGAGTGCCTGTGTTCTTTTCGGGACGCGACAGTTTTGACGGCGAATGGGTGACACGGCCTTGGACACGAGTGTGTCGCAACCCATGTTCGGCCCAGGTTTTGGAATTTCGGGCTGAATCACAGCCGTTCATTTCCTTATTTTGGGATCTGATGGTTCAGGCTCTTCCCACCTTAGGGTTAAGGCCGGTTCAGGGGTGTAAAGCCCTCATAATCTTGGATTCACTCTCTTTCTAAATCCTAGAGAGAGGAGAGAGCAAGGAAGAAGAAGGAAGGCTAGATCCGGTCACCGGCGGAGTTTCGGAGCTCCAAATCGCGAGCCGACTTCGGATCTACAGAGGCAAGGAGATTGCGGTGCTTTTCATCCGCATAGATTTCCATGGCGCTAAGGAAAAACGCAAGGGTAACGATTCTCATCCTAGGACATGTGAAGTCCTCTTTTCCTTTGCATAGGAAGCCCTCTCACGCGAGTGTGCGGTGAGTTTGAGGCATTCCTTGGGGTAGATATGTAAAGTCCCCCTTGTGTAGAGTCCGTTTTCGAGAACGGACATAGGCATGTTATGTGAATCCTACCCGGACAAGTTGTCGGGGTCGTTGATGTTGCATTGCATTTATGACCGGAGAAGACTCCGTGCGAATGTTTGTTTTTCGGGTTTTCTACGGGGTAGATTGCAACAGGGAGCCTTGGGGACTAACTCCAAGGTGCACCCGAAAAACTGGGCAGATGCGTGATTCTGCCAACATGGTGGTCGGGGAGCCAACTTGAACATAACCGAGTTATGTGAACTGTGTAATGGAAATGGGACTCGGGGAGTCTTGACCCGCGCATATGTCTTAAATTGATGTTGCAGTATGAGCAATGGGTCAGGCGGAACCGTACATGTTCTATGTCATTCGGCGGAACCGTTGGCATAGATGAGGGTCTTCAGCGGTCTATGGCTTAAATGGACGTGACCTGAGCCAAGAAGACAAAATGCTCATAAGGTTGGCCGTCCAAGGGGCGGTGGTGAGACGAAAATGTTTATGGCTTAAATTGACGTGACGTTGGCCGGTTCACCGTGAATGTGCCCTGAGTGCACGGGGTGCTTGGTCGTGCGTGCCTGCGCCTGTAATGAAGTGTGTTTATACTATACTGCTTGGTTTTCTAACAAAGTGCAGGGAAAGAGCATCGTTGCCCCGAGTTGGGGCGGGGTTGTTATAATTTGGTCAGCATAGCTTACCGTTGCTTTGGTTTGCCACTGTGCGGTGGATTGTTGCTTGCAGTTGTTGCGAAGCCGAGTGGTAAATAGCAGGCTAAAGCCCAAGTTGTTGAGCCGGACCTCGAAGGCCTAATTTTGAGTGTTTTTCTTGTGCTCTCATGTGTGACCGGCCTGCATGCCGAGGTTTGAAAGACACTTATTTTTGAGCAAACAATTGTAAGGCCATAAGGCCAGTACTCGTGTATTGTACATTCCTGTTAGTTTGAGTAGTGGACATTCATGCTTGGCTTAGTTCTTTATTCTTTGCAACTTAATAAATTACTTCCGCTAGATGCCCTGTATAGGACGTTGTGATTGGTTGATTGGTCTAAATGACTAACCCACTGGTCTGTCCGTGGTATATGGCGTCGGGCCCTGGCCAGATCTACTGCTATATGATATGTGACGGATATGGGTGTTACACGGGAGAGGGCAAGGAACAGTGACTTTCCTTTGTGTACAAGTACTTCTATTTATAATTATTTCTTAATAGAAGGCGGAAAGACACTTACCTGTTTGGTGATCAAATTTTGATCAACGACCAAGATTGAATCCCGCTACTTAGCTGCAGGCCGACTTCTCGACAGACTTTATTGAGTGAATTTATTTTGCTCAACCTTTGTGTTCTTGGTCTTAATTGATTGACATTTTCTTTAGCAATTGAATTGCCTCTAGCTCCTTTAGTGTTACTAAATTGCCCTATCCTGTAGGGATTAAGTTGACTCAGCAGTTAATTGGTTAACTTGAGAATGTTGAATTTAGTCACATTTTGTGGGTTAGAGAATGTGTGAGCCACTTACTCATTTGTCGAGACAAGTTATTAAGACAAGTCTCATACATCTCATCATACTATTTAAATACAGCTATATTATCTAAACAGAGCATAGTTCTAGCAATTTAGAGAACATTTAGTAGAATTAAGAATTAAGGGAATTCTACTTATCTTTGTCTTGTGGATATGCAGCAAATGCTGGATTCAAGCCTCATCCTTACATCATGCAAGTCTCTTCTTTGGACACAGATTTGCATCTGGTCCACTCAGACTGATCCACTTGGCTTCTTGACACTAATTCTTGTGGTAGGACACTAGCTAGTCCAGTACATCAGCCTGACCTAGCTCCCCTTTAACAGAAGCTACTAGCTTGTTGGTCTCCTCCTCAATGATTGCACATGTCTTTGACATCTTGTGCTAGGGGGTCAGTTCATCCACCTTCATCTACTGATGAAAACTTGTGAGGATGGCTTCCTTGTACTAGTTCTAGGTCTGGAACATGTCTGTCCAAGGACCATAACTGGATATAGCCACTTGGACTATCCTGCAAAATAAAATTTACCTTACCTTAAGAACCCAATATGACTTGGGTCCTAGGTTCCTGTTAGCTTGAAAATGCATATGTCTACCTTCAGGAGTCCTGTCAGGAAGACTTACCCTTCCCCTTGGCACACTAGGGTTGTGCCAACAGTCTAAGGCAAAGTGGCCCACTTTGCCACAGCATCAACACTCATGGATGTTGTATCTCCTTTTCTGAACATTCTTTGAAAGATACAAGCCATTCATGGCTGCCTATTCAATGGGGAGAACTGTGGCATTCTTCTTATTTCTTTCAGCAAGAGCTTGACCAAAGGTGAGTCTGCTAATAGAAGCACTTGGCTTACTCTGAACTTCATTAGCAACAGCCTTCTTTTCAGTTGGCAAGTTTTTAATGGCCATAGAGACAGCCAAGTAAGTCTTACTGACTGTCTCACCATTGGTTTGAGTTCTTGCTGGTAGAACCTTAGAATAGCCCACTGCCTTATCCTTGAGTGAGGGGACAGGGGCACTAAATACAAAATTTCCTGGATGGACCTTTTTGACTTCTACATGAGGAGCCTTTTGTGCATTCAATCCCATGTCCTTTCTTCCTCCATTGTAAGGTACACTCGTACACTCACAAGGAAGATTCCCATTTCTCCAGTGAAAATACTTGAGATCCTGGCTGTACCTGTTAGAAGGGAGAATTACCTTGTGAAAGGTAGACTGAGGCTTGACAGGAGCTTGACCTCTCCTCTAAGATTGGATAACTTTAGAGATCCACTCAGAGTCTAATTTTCTCTTGATAGAATCTATCTTAGAGAAATTAGCCATAACCCTCTTCTCCCTTTCAAGTTTCTCTTCAAGATCCTTGATAATATAGTCCTTATATTTAATGGACTCAACATGGATATCTACCATGGACTTCAGATGGCCTACTTCCCTCATCTTCAGATATAGCAAAGATAAAGTCTCATCTTACTATGAAGCAGCCAGCTGTAGGGAGGCAATTTACTCAGCTTGTTTCTTGACAAGCTTCTTGCTTTCCTTGAAAGCTTTCAAAAGTGCACCATGATTTTCAATCAATTGATTGATATAATATTCTGATAGATGACTCTCATCATCACTTGATGAGGATGCATCAGATTCTATATAGGATTCAAATCCAGACTCTGAGGATGAGCTAGATGGGGAATTTACCTGATTTTGTCCAGGCTGATCCTGACATGATCCTTCTTCTAGTATAGCTATCAGCCCATAACATCTAATGTTATCTCTCTCATATTCATCCACCTCTGAATCACTGTCAGAGTGTGATATAGGGTCCCTAATCTTTGCTCTTGTATCTAGATAGACTTTGTCTTCTACAAGAGATGCTAACAGCCCAATGTTGTTCTTGTCCTTTTTGCAGAGTTGAAGCTCCATTGATCTCCACACCTTATGGTTCACTTTTGAATAAATAAGTTTAACCTTTTAGTTATCCTCCGAGGTCTACTCAGACTGTTATGTCCTTTTTGAGTAACCTCCCTCTAATACCACTTGAAAGTCTTTATTTTTAAGGATAGCTGAATCACCTAGAGGGTGGGTGGGGGTGAATAGTTTTTTTAGTCCTTAGTGACTATCTTTTATTTTCCTCTTGTTGGATGCTTTATTGGTTGATTAATTCCAGCTTTCAAGATATGCAACCTGCAACACAATAAACACATAAAGCGCACAAAGGATTTATAGTGGTTCCCCTAACAAGGGTACATCCACTTTCTCTCCCACCTATTCAACTATCTAGTTGTACTAGGCACTTCTCAAAAACTCTGCTCCTAAGAGCTTACACCTCGATGCCTCAGGATCACTCGGTCTCCTCCAAGACCTAGAGCTCGGGCACAAGTTCCTTACAACTCAGTGATCTAAAGATCACCTACCTCAGGCTGTTAAGCCCTACAACTCAGGCTGGGAGGACAGCCCTACCTCAGATCCAAAGGATCCTACCTCAAAGAGAATGACTCTCCTACAATCTCAGGCACAAAGACCCTACCTCAGATCTGTAGCCAGATCATAGCTCAGGCACAAGTGCCCTACACTCAGTGAGAATGACTCACCTATCTCACTCTATTAAGCCCTACAGCTCACTGATCAAAAGATCACCTACCTCAGATCCCAAAGGATCCTACACTCAGAGAGTAATACTCTCCTACAGCTCAGGAAAATTTGCCCTACCTCTGGTCAAAGGCCCTATAGCTCATATCCAAAAGGATCCTATAGATAAATTGTGTTTTATATTAAACACGGAGAAATTTCTCTGTGTTATCCCTTTGAGCTAAGTTATCTTAGCTCTAACTTTCTTCTTAGCTATAAAATACTTGAGCTAGAAGTAACTTGCAGTGAACTGCTCTGCTTCCTCTTCCTTCCCAAGAAAGAATCAGCAACTTTATTCTTTCTTCTTCTCAGATTCAGAAGTAGATCTTTAGATTTGAGCTTTAGTGAACTGAGAAGCAACTTGATCTTCAGAAACCTATTCTCTATTTCTGCTTCTCCCTCAGAAGGAAGACCTTCTTATCTTGTTAGTGTGGGTGAAGATTGTACCAGCTAACTCTCTTTCTTTTCTCCAGAGATTAGCTCTGATCTTGCTGAAGCCGAAGATGAAGACAATTAGCTAACTTGTTTAGCCTTAAGACTTGTTGTCTTGAGCTCTCTATTCTTCAACCACAGCAACAATGACGATAAGAAAGAAGAACTACAATAACTTAATTTTCTGTACAAAGACTTCTCCTTTTTATTGATTGCATCCCAACTACTCTTTTAGTAATGGGCCCCACACCATTAATGGGCAGCTGTAACCTTATTTTAACGCCAACTGTCATATAGTAGCTCTGCGATGCCTTTTGTCTTGTACTGTAGCTTTCTCGCCATCAATTTGAATAATGTTGACTTGCTGACGTCAGCATCTACGGACTTAGCCAATATCAAGCAACATTAGAATAGGCGTTGAGTAAGTATCACTCAACGCCAAAACACTTAGATAGATTTCTATCTATCTTGGCGTTGAGAGCATTGAGTGAGCACGCCTCACTCAACGCTTTTTTCCTTAGCCAATATTTCTGCTTCTTCAGCAACATAAGCGTTGAGAGCATTGAGTTAGTATGCCTCTCAATGCTTTCTGCCTTAGCCAGTTTTTCTGCTACTTGGCGTTGAGTGAGTAAGCTCCACTCAACGTCATTCTACTTAACAGATATTCTTCCGTTATCTAGCGTTGAGTGAGTAAGCTACACTCAACGCATTTGTACTTAGCCACTGTGTCTGAAAATACAGGCTCTGGTTGGATGAGGATCAGTCAATACTTTTATTACATGGTGTTGAGTGAGCTTGCCTCACTCAACGCCTGTGGACTTAGTCAAATATTTGTACAAATTTTCTGTGGCTTTGACTTACCAGGCAATACTCAACGAATATAGAGTATGGCGTTGAGTGAGTGATACTCACTCAATGCCTGTGGACTTAGCCACTTTTTTGCTCGTTTTTCCTTAGGCTTATTGAGTGAGTTGACATCACTCAATTCCTATTGACTTAGCCACATTTCTGTCATGCCCATCACTTTTCTTTGACTAGCAATGTTATACTCACAGCTTTTAGCCATTTGGTATTGAGTGACTTGACTTCACTCAATGCCTGTGGACTTAGACAGTTTTCTGTCTTTCCACAACTTGCCTAGGCATTACCTATTTTGGCCACTTGGACAACCTGTCCAATCAATACATAGTAGACATCTTGCAATCACAGAACTTGCAACACAAGTTAGATCTCCACATGTGTATACATTGTTTTCTAGGCCTTCTTCAAATCCAGTACATTAGGATCAATGGACCCAACAATGACTGGAGGCGAAGGACAAGGATCTGATCCGGCTGTCTCGTCTCCTCCCCCTCCCCTTGCCACCCTCGAGATGTTTGAGGACTTCAAGAAGGAAGTTCGAAGTCTTGTACTCTTCACACTCGCGGCTTGTGGCGAGCTCTCGATGCCCTATATCCTAGTAGTGGTTGACCCAACTTTAGGCAAGAATGCCCCCACCAGGAGACCTGGGAAAGAGGTTGTGGAGGAAGACAGCGAGTGAGATCTCCCAGGAAGATATTTGTTCCCCGGCTCGGTGAGTGCGGGTAGGATTGGCGAGGTTGAGGCGCGAGATCTCCCTACTAACCTTGTAGGGGAAGGAAGTCCTTTCAGCGAGCTGGTCGCATCCTCCCAGATCCTATAGGGGTTCCGCTAGCAAGAGATGGCATACTACACCGGTAGGGGTGATCCAGTTCAGCACGTCCTGTTGTTCGAGGACGTGGTCTCCATCCAACAGATGTCAGACGCTTTAAGTGTCGGATCTTCGCCATAACCCTCAAGGAGAAGACAAGAGATTGATTTCAACAGCTTCCTGCCAGCTCCATATACTATTTTTAAAACTTGTATCGGGGGTTCTTGTTGAGATTTTCACTTCGAAGAAGAGGAAAAAGGAGTGGGAGTCCCTATTTCTCATCAAGCATGGCGTGGAGGAGATGTTGGGGATCTACGTTGATAGATTCCACGAGGAGGTTCTCCAAGTTCAGGAGATGACAGGACATACCCTCTTGGTAGACTTCACTCTGGGGTTGTGAAATGGGTTCTTCAGAATGGAGCTGAAGTGGGTGCCTCCACAGTCCTATGAAGAGCTGATGGAGAGGGCAGCCAAGGAATTTGCGGGAGAAGCGGCAAATCCTTCATTTTCCAGGAAATTAGCCGAGAGGGCAACAGAGGAGGTGAGAGAGACAGGAGATGGCAAGATTTAGGAGGTAAGGAGGGTAGAGCCTGGGCAGCGGGAGAAGAAACAGCAGTAGCCGAGATGGGGTCTCCAAGAGCCGAATAACATGCTAGGCTGGAGACAGCAGGAGTGGCACGACAAGGGCCAAAGGAAAGGTTTCTACGGATGTGAAAACCACCAAGGGGGGAAAGGCCGGTTCAACCCTCCGGGCTGGAGGCAAGGCAAGAGACCCCCACTCCTCGAGCAATGCCAGGCTATGACAATAGCTCATGGGAGGAGGAGAGGTGTTCAGAGGAGGAGGTCGGATGTAACATCCCTCAAACAACTAGACCCCTAAGAGTGATTTTGTCATGACTAGGTCATGATAAAACCCTAGGAAGCCCAACAAGACCAAGTGAATGAGGCATGAAGGTGGAAATCACCTTTGTCTGCTTATATCACAACCTCATCACCAAACCTAGGGTTTGACCTTAGGGCTTCAACTTGACTCCATGACCCCACCATAATACCCATAACCCTTAAGGGAGATCAATGGGTCACCAAGGACCCATTGGAGTCAACCCAAAAGGTCAAGTTGACCAAAGTCAACCCTAGCCCTAAAATGGTCAAAGTGCCCTAATTAAGGGTCAAGTGGCCTCCAAGGTGTCAAGCCAACCCTACCCAACTCTTCCTAGACCTTAGAGGAGGTCAATGGGTCACCAAGGACCCATTGGGGTCAACCCAATAGGTCAATTTGACCATGGTCAACTCAACACTAGAATTAGATCAAATTAGCCAAAGTGGACCCAACCTAGCCAAATCCACTTCGGCTAAGCCAAGTTGGAGTGTCTCATTAGCATTAGGAGGCAGGAAATTACATGAATTACCCATAAATTTATGGAGAGAGTGACTAGGAGAGAGAGACCTAAAATTTCCCTTTAATGGAGGAGAGAGAAAGAGAGAGTGAGACATGCCATCATTGGTAGGGAAGATGAAGCCCCTCATGTTCCCCATTAATGGATACATTCAACTCCCCTGGGAGATAAGAAGTTTCCAGTCATTTCCCTACCTAGTTGAGCCTAGGTTCACCCCCCCCCCCCAGCCATGGCCGAAAAGAGCTTTCAATGGCCATTAATGGCCATTGATGCCTTGGCCTTTCTCCTCCCCAATTAAGGCTTTAAAAACCTTCAGAGGAGTCATTTACTCCACACACCAGAAGAATTCGATCCCTTTAATATAGAAGTTGCAGAGCACCCGACAGCACCACCACTGGCAATGGCGTCCCGTCGATCGGCAAGGCTTCATCCCTCCCAAAAGGTCGATTTCTCCCCCTTTCCCTTTGTGTTAGCCTCTTAGATCGACTAGGGGTGATATCAGGCTCAATTGAGCCCGATCCAGTGAGTGATTTTGAAGAAATTCCATGAGAAATGAGAGGTTGCGGGTTCTCCGGAAATGGCCCCGCCGGCAGCTGTGTCGCCGCCCATCGATAGCCGCCACCTCAATAGAGGTGGTGGTGGCGGTGGCCGGCCAGGGAGGTGGCTGGGTAGCCGGGAAACTGGGCTGAAAGTAGCTCTAAGATGGGTTGATCTGGACCGTTGATGCACTGGGGATGATGGCAGGCAGCCACTGGATCGCGCCAACATTCGTGCCGCCATCATTAATAGTTTAGGATTATTATTAATTCATTTTATTGATTTTTGTCACACTTAATGAAGTGGATAGATTTAATAATTAAAAATACCTAGATGTGTTTTTTGGAAAAAATGTTAAACATTAAAATTATAGCCCTTGATATCTAGTTTATTTTAAAATTAATTTCAACCCTTTTGGGTTAGTGGTCTGACCACAACACTCAAAATGGTGCAGTTTATACCTAGGGTTAACCAGAGATTAAATTGAGTGCCCCCATCAATCCAGCCATCCAAATGACTTGAAATTTTGACTGGGGGTCACAATTATCTATACCTCTAACATATCAAAAAATGAGAATTTTTGGAATACTTTGTCCCATAGTTTTTGAAAATATTTAGTAAATCATGTAGGATTTAATTAAGGGATCAAATGACTTCAAAACCATCCAAAAGTTTGGTGGATGACCCTTAGGGTCATTATAGGACTCTGGTAAAAATCTTTACCCATTTGGGGTTGATTTGAGTAGGTATTGGTGTGACCAAACTTTGGTCCCTTAGGGGTAGATTAGGGCAAGGTGTACTTGGAGGGTTGAATGGTCAATTCTCACCCAAAGGGGATGGGACCTTGGCTAAAGCATCAAGGTCATCTAATAATCCCCACAAGGGATCTAAGGGTGGTTTGGGTGGAGAGACCCTAAGACCCTGGTGTAAGCCCAAAGGGATGGGGTTTGAGCCCAGTGATGGACATTGGACCTTATGTCCATGAAGTGTCTGGAAAATTAGTAGTAGTGTTTCTAAGGTGTTACTAAACTTCAAAGTGTGATGAGAGGACTTTTGGGAGTTTACATCCCTCTTAAAATAACTTAGGACCAAATAGTTCACTTTTGATCATGATTTTATTACATAATCATATGACTTTGAATGATCTTGAACTTTTGGCAGTGGTCATATAATATTGCTATTAAACTCTGAAAATTTTAGTGTGAATTTTAGATCAGTATTTGAGATACTTCATTTACAACCTTTGTAGTTGTCTTATTTACTAAGGAATTTATTAAGACATATTTACTTATTGAAAACTTATGAAATGTTGCCAGCGGAACTTTTAGGTCATCCTTGAGCTCTATGAATTTTTATAGAATTATTGGAGGACTATCTATACCGGTTGCTTCACAAGATGCCTATTATTGATTTGCTTTAAATGATTTAATTACGTGACCAATTAAGCTTGTAAATTAGTAATTCTTGGTCAGTCGTCTTTCCTGTATATATTTGTCATCTGGTAATTTTTCTATAATTTTTGGATGATTTTTTGAAATACTTCCTTCTTTACCTAGTCTTGGTGATTATTTATTCAATATCCTATTGGAGGTCAACAAATTTTTGGAAAATTGTGATTTTCAGTATTTACTGTTGTTAGAAACAAACAAGAACAAATCAGAAGTGGATTAACAGAAATTTTATTATCCGAAAAATGTATCTATTACAAAGGTATGGCCTCCCTTTTATAGAATGGAGGAGAAGTGAGAGAATACAAACTAGAAATGTGGGATTAAAAAATTACAGGACTAAGCGACTATACAAAAAACAACCCGCACAAGCCGCGCAGTTATATGAGAAGGGCTAACCGCTCAGCTACCACAAGAGAGAGAGAGAGAGAAGTTGCCATGGGAGACCGCTAGATTGCCCGGTCTCCAAGTCACCTACGACAAACCGCTAGACCGCTCTGACTCCCGACAGCAACAACCCAGCAACCAAACCGCTGAAGGGAAACCGTCAGACCGCGCGGTCTTCAACCCGCCAAGACAGACCACTAGACCGCCTGGTCACCAACTCCAACACTCCCCCTCAAGCTGGATCATATATATCGATCATGTCCAGCTTGTCGCAAATATGAAGAAATGAGGCGGATACTGTCTTGGTGAAGATGTCAGCCAGCTCTTTATCAGAAGTGACGAAGGGAGTGCAAATTTGTTCCTTCAAAATCTCTTCACGAATGAAATGACAGACGATCTCAATGTGCTTGGTTCTTTTATAGAAGACTGAATTTTTGTAGATGTATATGGCAGCCTTATTATCACAGAACATAGGTAGAGGATGGTTGTAGACCTCTCCTTAATCCAGCATGAGAGCCCGTAACCATTTTAACTCACTAGTGATCGATGCCATACTACGATACTCCGCTTCTGCACTGGACCTGGAAATAATAGACTGCTTCTTGCTCTTCCAGCTCACCAGATTTCCCCCAACAAAGGTGTAAAAACTCGAGGTGGACTTGTGATCCCCTTTGTCATCAGCATAACTCGCATCTGAGTATGCTTCAACCCTCGGATGACCATTCTTCTGAAAGAGTAATCCTTTTCCAGGCGCTGCTTTGACATACTCCAAGATCCGCAAGGCGGACTGTAGATGGCACTCCCTAGGAGCTTGCATGAACTGACTCACCTTGCCCACCGCATAGGAAATGTCAGGCCTAGTCACTATGAGATATATGAGCTTACCAACCAGACGCCTGTACCGCTTAATATCTGAAAGAGGAGGCGAATCATCTGTCCAGGTTTTGTCTTCTCCAGTTGCCATGGGGCATCGGGCAGGTTTTGCTCCAGTCAACCCTGCCTCTTTTAATAGATCAAGAGAATACTTACGCTGGGAGAGGACTAAGGAGTTGTTCTTCCGAGAGATTTTTATCCCCAGAAAGTACTTCAGAGGGCTCATATCTTTCGTGACCAGATGTTGACGAAGATGTCGCTTTGTCAAGGCTATGCCTTCCTGGTCATCACTAGTGAGAAGAATATCATCGACGTACACAGCAAGAACCACCAATCCCGAGGAGGTATTGCGAATGAATAGCGAGTGATCAGCAGAGCTTCGCGCAAAACACACGGCCGCCACGATGCCACTGAACTTGTCAAACCAAGCTCAAGGGCTCTGCTTGAGGCCATAGATTGCCTTCTTCAGCCGGCATACTCGTGTCTCCCCTGATAAACATACCCAGGAGGTTGCTCCATGTAGACGGCCTCCAGAAGATCACTATAAAGGAAGGCATTCTTTATATCCAGCTTGGAAATAGGCCAGTCTCTATTGATCGCCATAGAGAGGAGAACCCGGATAGTGCTGAGATGAGCAACGGGAGAGAAGGTGTCAAAGTAATCAACCTTATAGGTCTGAGTAAAGGCCTTAGCAACAAGGCGGGCCTTATAACGATCCACATGGCCATCCAGACCAAATTTGACCACAAAGACCCAGTGGCAGCCTACAACATCTGTGCCGAACGGAGGAGGAACAAGAGTCCAGGTACCCCACTTAGTGAGGGTCTCCATTTCCTCATACATGGTTGTCTTCCAATGAGGAATAGCAAGAGCCTCATGGTAGGAGCGAGGTGTGGCAGTGGAAGAGATAGCCATTGCAAAGGCCCTGCGAGAAGATTTAAGACGATCATATGAAATAACAACAGCAAGGGGGTGCAGGGTACACGTCCACACCCCTTTGATAAGAGCAATAGGAAGATCAAGGTCGGCGGGTCCTTCGGCATCCGGAGCATCCGTGGAGGAGAGAGCTGGCCTGGGAGTAGAGGGCGACGACGTCGTAGAGGAGGGAGACGGTGGCGGAGAAGAGGGAGAGAGAGGTGGAGGGAGAGGAGTGGATAGAGATGGTGCAGGAGGTGAGACCACAGTAGGAGACAAGGGGATGAAGGGGACAACAGGAGTATCAAAAGTCAGAGGAAGAAGAGAGGAGTCATCCGAGAAGTAGGAGGCATTCTTGAAGAAGGTGACGTCAGCGGAGACGAAATGCTTACGAAGAACGGGGTCAAAGCAACAATAGCCTTTCTGAGTGGTGGAGTACCCCAGAAAGACGCATTTGGTGGAGCGAGGGGAGAGCTTATCACGGGTGGCAGATGGAGCATGCACAAAGGCAGTGCACCCAAAGATCTAGAGAGGGAGAGGAAAAGGATCCTTGCCCGGATACACAATGGAGAATGCGGTATTCCCATGGAGGACTGTTGAGGGAATGCGATTGATGAGGTTGCAGGCAAGGAGAACAGCATAGCCCCAATAGGAGCGAGGAAAATGCATCTGGGTCATCAAGGTGCGAGCGACATCGAGGAGGTGACAGTTTTTGCGTTCCACCATCTCATTTTGTTGGGAGGTATAAACACAGCTAGTCTGATAAATAATGTCATGTTGTACACAGAAAGAGGTAAAAGCATGACTCAGATATTCTTTAGCATTATCTGAGCGAAAGGTTTTAATACAAACACTAAATTGAGTTTTAATTAATTGATAAAAAGAGAGCCATACATCAAAAAGTTTAGAGCGATATCGTAAGAGATACACCCAAGTACATCTAGAAAAATCATCAATTAAGGTAACAAAACAAGAACTACCTCGACCAATGGTGAGAGTAGGAGCAGGTCCCCAGACATCGGAGTGGACTAGATCAAACGGATGGGTAAAACCCCAACCTTGCTTCGATGGGAAGGAGGAACGGTGATGCTTGCCAATCTGACAAGCGTCGCAGTTAAGAGGAGTACTAGAAGAAGAGAGGTGGGGCAGAAGCTGACGTAGAAGCCGTGGAGGAGGATGACCGAGGCAGAGATGCCACTGGAGAAGATCAATACAATAAGAGGAGAAGGCGGACAAGGAGGAAATGTTGTCGAGGAAGTAGAGGCCGCCGCTCTCAGTCCCAGTAGCAATCATCCGTTGAGAGCTCGGATCCTGAAAAGAACAAGAAGTCGGAGTAAACGTCCCAGCGCACTGAAGCTACTTGCATAAAGAGGTAACCGACAATAAATTGTACGAAAACTTGGGCACATAGAGAGTGTCTGCTAGGTGAAGAGACGAAGTAACATGAACCACTCCCGACCCATGAACCGGGGAGGGAGAACCGTCTACAACGAGGACCGGGGGAAACCAATCATGTAGTTCGAGGAGAGAGAAGCACTGAGGATTGCCCGTCATGTGATTAGTCGCACCAGATTCGATAAGCCATTTACCTTGAGTCACCACGTGGGCACTACCTGATGATGTGAATACGGAGGCAGATTGCTTGGAAGAGGGGGCGGAAGAGTCACCTGAGGGGCAAAGATGGTGATGCTTCATCCAACATCAATCCACAGTATGGCCGGTGCGACCACAGTGAGAGCAAAGGTAGCGGGAAGGAGCACGTCCGCCGGACTGGTGACTGCGGCTACCAGAGCCACTCCGCTGAGTTTGGTGAGCATAGTTATCCAGTGGAGGAGGAGCAGGCAGAAGAGGGCGCTGAAGGAGAGAGGTGATAGCGGCGATACGGGCAGTAGTGGCATCAAAGGTAGGAGATTACGCCTCACCCAGAATTTGTTGGCAGATCATATCATAAGTATCAGGAAGCCGCAGAAGATAGCACACACAAGAAGCTCCTAGAACTACTTGTGTTGTTGAGCCAAATCCGCATAAAAGGGGAGATTCTGAGGAATCTCAGCCCCGAGAGCCTGATTCTGTTGGTAGGCAGCAGCAGGAGACAATGTAGGATGGGTAAAGAGGTCCACATATAACGTATAGATGTGGGATGTCTGAGCCCCCTTGGAGTACAAAGCAGCAAGATAAAGCCAAGATGCCTTGACCGTCTTATCATGACGGATGACGGGAAGGCATTCATCGGATAGGTTGTTAGCAAGCCAAGTAAGCACAAGCACGTGGCTCGCATCCTAGTCATCAAACAGAGGGGAAGTGGGAGGAGGAGGGTCATCAATTAGATGGTGGCGTTTGCGTTGCCAGCGAAGGAGAAAGGTGAAGGAGACACTCCAATCCGGGTAGTTGGAGCCGACAAGATTGGAAATGGTGCCAAGGTTCCCGGAAGGAGTAGGAGGAAGAGGAAGAGGCGGATTGCCGACAGGAGTGGTGGAATTATAAGCATCAGAAAGAGCCATAAGAGAAAAACAAGGAAGCCGCGCAGTTAGGAGACTAGCCACGCGAATAGGGAGAAAACGCGGCGGCTAGGAGAAAGAGAGCTACAGCGGTCACGATGTTAGACAACAGTGGCAATAAAAACCACGACCATACTGTAGAACCAAGCAGAAAGAAAGAAGTCGAGCAGCTAGAAAGCAGCCCACGCGAATAGAAGGAAGAGAAGACCACGCGAACAGAAAGGAGTCCGCGGGAAAACGAATAGGGCGTGCGAGAAGAACAGAGGTCTCACAAAGAGGTCGCGCACAAAGAGGGCAGTGACAAGAAGAAGAGAAAAGAGACTGCGCGAATAGACAGCCAAAGAGGAACAAGCCGCGCAGACAGAAAGAGGAACCGAATAAGGCGGAAAAGATCGAGTCTTCTGATACCATGTTAGAAACGAACAAGAAGAAATAGGAAGTGGATTAACAGAAATTTTATTATCCAAAAAATGTATCTATTACAAAGGTATGGCCTCCCTTTTATAGAATGGAGGAGAAGTGAGAGAATACAAACTAGAGATGTGGGACTAAAAAATTACAGGACTAAGCGACTATAGAAAAAACAACCCGCACAAGCTGCGCGGTTAGATGAAAAGGGCTAACCGCTCGGCTACCACCAGGGAGAGAGAGAAGTTGCCATGGGAGACTGCTAGACCGCCTGGTCTCCAAGTCGCCTGCGACAAACCGCTAGACTGCTCTGACTCCAGATAGCAACAGCCCAACAACCAAACCACTAAAGGGAAACCGCCAGACCGCGCGGTCTTCAACTCGCTAAGACAGACCGCCAGACCGCCCGATCAACAACTCCAACAACTGTTATTTGGATGTCATATACTTGTCATAATTTTGTTGAGGTCTTGCTAAGTCAGAAAAGTGTACTTGATGTTCAAAAGCATTATTGGCCTTATTTTGCAGAAAATTAATTAAATGATAATTAAATTAGGAAAATATTATATTCTGGATTTACACTTAAAATATCGTGTTAGACCCCCAGTAATAATCTTAGGTCATTTGGATGAATATTTGGTGGGATCACCTTTCATGTGTACTATGTAGCTCATTAGGTCTGCACTTGGTACAACATTAGAAATGCGGCAACAAGTAGACCTGGGTATGGGTATTGGGGAAAGGTAGAGAACCCAATCTATTGGGAAGGTAATAAGTAACCTACAAGTGGAGGGTTATGAGAGCTTGCTGAGTAAAGAGCAAGATCATGCTCGGGATCTACGATAGATCGTCGTCCTTTTGGTGAGTCTAGAGTACATTTAGGGTTAGTTCAAGTGTAATGCTAAGGGTTTGGGACCTGAGTAGATACAAACAATACTAAGTCCCTTGTGAAAGGGAATGATGGGCTTCAGCTACCATCATAGTTCCTAGTGCCCTCGAGAGTCCTTCATAGGGAATACCCCGGGCAGTCCAAGGTTAACCTTAAACCGTAAGACTAAAATGAATAAGAGCAATTAGTAAACACTAGAACTTCACTTGCACTCATCCCAAGTATATGGGAGGTTAGTCTAGTTTATTCACTCGGGCAGTAGGCTTGGTGGTTATGGTGATGGGCAGGTTAGCCCGGCGAGCCGATGGCTCGGTAGTTAGTTGGTACGGATAGGTTAGTCCGGGGAGCCGATGGCTCAGAAAATTCATAATGCATGTGCATAAATCAAGGTGGTGGGTCTTCGATATTTGACGCTTGTTCACACCGACGTCGATACATTGACTTGGCTAGTGTGGTTCTCCACTCGGCCAAGGAAAGACTGGCGGGTTTGTCAGCATAATACGTGGTGACTCTGGTGTGTCCTTCAGATGCGTACATAAGGGCTAGTCCTGGTAGTGTGGATACCCGCCTGGGAGTGGGGTGGCCTGACCAACTATCTTTGTTGGCCACTACGGAGGCTCCTGGGAGTGAAGCTAGCTTCCAAATTGGGGGAAATAAAGGTCTATGCGCATAAAGTCAGGTATGTGTGTTGCACTTGTATGATCATAACATCACCTATCATAACATAGCATCTCATTGCTGGATTTCAACCTCTACCCCTATCATATAAAATGGTATGAGACTTTTTATACGATAGGTCTTGCAAAATGACCCATTAATTTATATGTTTGAATGGACATTCATATAAATTAAGGTTACCTTTATATATAGCTTGTTCTCTTTACTTTTCCTTTATTACTGTTGTACTTGTTATAGAATTGCTAGTGTAGACTCTTGTATATGGTATACTATATTGCTGCTAGATAGTTCCGACATCACCTGTTTTGTTTACTCTCCACCTTCAAGAGCTTCCCTATCTCTCATCCCGCATGGTGCCTAGGAGTCGCGGGGGCGAGGCGGGGATGATAGTTGTCTTAGTCTTTATGACAAACGGTCGGTGGACCAAACATTTTAGGGGCTCTGGATAGGGTACAAGGAGCAGTAGTAAGAGATGCAGCACCAGTGGAGTACGGTGCACATGGAGGTAGGCTAGTCTAGCACAGGAGCACCAACCTCTAGCTCTGAGAGTGATAGTTTCTCTTAGCTTCCGCGAGAGTGTTGTAGTGAGGATTTGATGTACCGTGCATAAGCCCATTTATATTTCTACTTTACTGATCTGTTTAAGTACTTTTATTACTATGTGGACATTGTTGTGATTTCTATTTCAAATATTACATGAGATATGTGGACTTGGACTTAACTGTCCTTTCATGCACTTCTACTCCTTTGGTGATTTTTAATACTGGCAGGATTAGCGTTTCGTAGTGGTGACCTTCCTGAGTGTCAGTGTCACCGCAAAACGACAATTCTGGGCGTAAGACCTAGTTGCGTAGCAAAAAAATGGGGTCTTACAAACTGGTATTAAAGAGAAACATCGATCCAAAGAGAGGAAGTCCACAAAAACTCTAGGTTACCCCGTGCGAGCTTAGTTTGAGGACAAACTAGCAGCGGAAGCAATGGTGTGCCCATAAGGGGAATCACATGCAAAGTTGATAGTTTTACTTTCAAGACTACCTAAACACATAGAGGGGGGATGAATAGGTTCTAATTCTTGTTTTAAAATTAAGACAGAAAATCACTTCAATGTTGTAATATAAAATAGAAAATTCTGCAGCAAACTCAGCACACACAATCACAGATTCTATAGCTACACAATTCACAGATTGCACACAGTATTTATAGTGGTTCCCCAAGGTCTGGGTACATCCACTTTCCCCCTTCACCTATCCAGCAGTATGCTAGATTCGGCCTAACTTCTTCCTTTATCTCAGATCCTCAGATCCTACAGCTCAGAATCCAGAAGGATTCCTACAACTCAGAATGTTTCCACATTCCTACAACTCAGGCTAACAAGCCCTACCTCAGCCTTGCCACAAGGCCTACAACTCAGAGAATACCTTCTCCTACAACTCAGGCACAAACAGCCCTACCACTCAGAGAACAAATCTCCTACACTCAGCCTTTATAAAACAGGCTTACAACTCAGATCTATGAATAGATCCTATAGAATTTGATAAGGAATTTTATAATCTCTTACCCCTGTTGAGAGAGAATGGATAAGAACTTTCTTGATCAGCTTCTTGAAGAGGCTGATGGCTGAAATCAACTTGATCTTAGCTTTCTTCAAAGCTTCTTGAATCAGAACTTAGTTGGGTTGATTTCCTTTGAATATAACTGACTTGCAGCTTCCTCCTTAGATTCCAGAAATAGATCTGAATCTTCTTGACAGATTAGTTCAGTATCTGCTTCTTGAGAGACCAGTGATTGTCTCCTTCTTGACTTCAAATAGTTGGATCTCTCTCTCTCCAAACCTCTTGAAGAAACTTCTGAATTCTTGATTGAATTTAACTTAGACTGAATCTGAGTGGATGATCACTTCAGAATGTCTTCTTAGATCTTCTCACGAAGATCTTCTTCTGTGCCTTGCACTTTCTTGATCAGAGATCTATCTAACAATTGTTGTGTTTTTGTGTGTCAATAATAATGAATATTCAATAATAATCTCTTCTTCTGAATCCATCTATATATATAGACTTCATCCATAGTAACTGGCTGATCCGATTTATAACTAACTTCTAACAAGTCTGACAGCTTCAGTAAACCTGTTGTAACTCACAGTTGTCAAGTCATCAGACAGATCTTGAGCCTTAGTCTTTGTCAGCAAAGCGTCGAGACTAACTGTCATAAAGTGTCGAGACCATCTGTCAATATGTGTCGACACAAGTGACTTAAGTGTCGACACAGACTTTGGTGGTGTCGACATAGCTGCCTTGATGTCGACACATCTTCTTGACACTGCATCTTGAGAATGTGTCGACACTGATTATTTGTGTCGACACAAACACTTCACCATTCATCAGCAATCAACTTGGTCTAGACTCAGCTGTGTGTCGACACAAGTCCTGTGTGTCGACACAGTTGATGTAGACTCAGAACATAGCGTGTGTCGACACTGCCTCTAGGTGTCGACACAGATTTTGTCGACTCTGCCTCTGTGTGTCGACACAGCCTCCCGATGTCGACACAGTTTATGTCGACTGACTATTTCTGTGTGTCGACACTGCCTCCCAGTGTAGACACAGTTGAAGTCGACAATGCTTCTGTGTGTCGACACAACCTCCCGGTGTCGACACAAACTCACTGAAGTGTCGACACAGCAATTTCCAAGTGTCGACACAATCTTACTGAAGTGTCGACACAGCTTCCTCAGGTGTCGACACATGGACTTAGAAATTTTTCATTTCATTTTAGCATATTCTTAACCTGCACATATAAACTTAAAACAACATCAAATACACCTTGATGTATATCATTAAGCTAAGTTTGGCTTGTCCAAATCAGGTACACATTTTCCAATGCACCCAATAATCTCCCCCTATTTAGAGAAGTCATAACCCTTTATCCAATGATATACACCACTTAGAAAATAAACATGATGATGTACATAAGCATTATATTACAGGGTACTTTATTAAAAAACACATATCATAGTTTCATCACAGAATAAAGATGTAAAAGAAAATGATCACAGAATAATGTTTTGTATATTAACTCAAAAATGTTTGTTACAAGTTGTTTACATTGATTTCTTTAACAAATAAACAATTACATAGTTCTTGGATAAAAAAAACTAGTAAAGCTTAGACTAAGGCTGGGCTGGCTTCTTGATGACTATTCCTTTTCCAGATATAATCTGAGCCTGCACAGGAGGTTCTATATCTTCCATGGGCTTCTTGCCTTTCAAATCAGGTTTCTTTTGTGCTTCAGCCTTGATCCTTTGCCTTTCAAAATAATGAAAAGGCTTAGGGAAATACTTGCTAGGCTCCTGAGCATTAGGAGGTAGCTTACCACTCTTAGCCTTTCTCCTATATTGAACTATGGCCTCCTGCCTGGCTTCATACTTTTGCCATTCTTGCTCATTGTACCATTATCCACTTTCATGTACTTGATCTTTTAGAGCTTTCCAGGCAGTTAATATGATATTCCTTGAAGTGGGGCTCCACTGCTCAAAGTCTGGCTTTAGCTTTGCTTGCTCTCTAAATCTCTTCTTTGATAACTGAGCATCTTGCTGAGCTTTGATAACAGTATCTGGCATATCAACCTTTTCAATAATCACATTAGTAACTGGTTGTGGAGGGATGTACATTGACTGAACTTGTTGATGTATCATTTCAAGATCTGCAGGGGGGTAAATAACTTGGGCAACCTCAGGTTGATCACCTTCAAGTAGAGTTGGTTGCACACCTGACTCAGCCACATTATGATCAGCACACAAGGGTGGATATCCCAGAGTGGCTCTGATACTATTGGTTATCCATTTGGCATAATCAGAGCAAGCATATACTAATACTCTCTCCCCCTTTATGACTTCTCTAGTCACATGTTGATCAGAAATTGTTTTCTGTGAATTAGTAATAGCTGTCTTAAAGGAATCCAAGGTTTCATGTAGCTTCTTATTAAATTCTTCTTTCTCCTTATTTCTTGCCTCAGTCATTGCAATAACAGTATTTTTGAACTCAGTGACTATCACATTATGTGATTCAGTCAGATTGTCATTCATTCTTATTTGATTTTCAAGGACATAGTCTTATTTGACAGCAATATCATCCACCTGTTTCTTTATTTCAGCTTGTTGCTTTGCTAGAAATACCACAGCATTGCCCCCCTTATGGAAGCAATCTATCATTTCTTTCTTATTCTGGTTGACCTCAAATCTTATTGACTTTATGTCTTGGGCTAGATCAAATTGAAGAGCCTTATGGCTTTCATCCATATACTTTTCAAGAGCCAATCTTTGCTCATCAAATTTTACTTGTAAATCAACCATAAGCTTGCTGTAATCAAAATCAGAAGTAGATTGTGAAGTAGTTGTTTGCAGAGCATTCTTATAGCTTTGACTTCTTCTCTTAAAGACCATTAGTTTTCTTTTCTTGGCCTCCCTGACTTCTTCATGCTCATACTCTGAAGAACTTTCAATATTAACTCTCTCTTGAGGAGTGGAAGAAATTTCTTTCTCAGCTCCATGTTGCTCCTCCTCAAAATTAACCTGCTCCCCCTCAATCCTTACTTGCTCCCCCTCAAATCTTAGGGTCTCCATTTTATCTACTGCTCCTTCAAGATCAGGAAACAACTCTTCAAGAGTGAATTCTTGTTGAGCGTGAGCAGGAGATAGTACTTTCTCAGTAGCAGTAGCAACTCCAGAAATATCAAGGCCAGTTTGAGAAACTATGTCCTCTGATAAATTGATTCTTTCTTCCTCCTGCACCTATTCAGAATGTGGCTCCCCCTGCAACTGTGCAGTAATTGGCTCCCCCTGCACCTGTGCAGAGATAGTCTCTTCCTGGACTTGGGTAGTCTCAGTCTGATCCTGAACTTGTTCTCTAACTTGTTGATAGTTTTACTTTCAAGACAACCTAAACACCTAGAGGGGGGGTGAATAGGTTCTAATTTCTTGTTTATACTTCTAGGCAGAATTCAATTACAAATTAAAACATCTAGCACAGCATTCACAGATAACTAAGCATCACAGATTGCACAATGTTTTATAGTGGTTCCCCAAGGTCTGGGTACATCCACTTTCCCCCTTCACCTATCTAGCAGTATGCTAGATTCGGCCAAACTTCCACTATTCTCAGATCCTCAGATCCTACAGCTCAGAACTTGGATAGGTTTCTACAACTCAGGCTCAACAGCCCTACCTCAGCCTTGCCTCAAGGCCTACCACTCAGAGAATAACCTTCTCCTACACTCAGGCAAATAGCCCTACCACTCAGAGATCACCTCTCCTACACTCAGCCTTTATAACACAGGCTTACAACTCAGATCTGTGTAAACAGATCCTACAGAAATTTGGAAAAGATATTTTAATGTCTTGCCTTTGTTGAGAGAGAAGAGGACAAGACACTTCTTGATCAGCTGATGAAATCAACTGAATCTGAGCTTTCTTCAAAGCTTCTTGAATCTGAACTTAGCTGAGTTGATTTCCAAACAGCTTCTTGAGAAACCACTGATGGCTTCCTTCTTCTTCAAGATGACTGGATCCCTCTCTATCCAACACCTTTTTTGATACTTCAGACTTCTTCTTCTTCTTAGATCCACTGATGAAGATCTTCTTTAGAGCTTAGCACTTTCTTGAATTGAAACTACAACAGGATCGTAATCCTTCTGTTTCTTCTTCTTAGATCTTCTTCAGTTATCTTTCTTGGTTTTTATTTCCTTCTGAATATGTCTATTTATAGACTTTCTTCATGGTAACCGGCTGATCCGGTTTCTAACTGTTTTCTGACAGGTCTGACAGCTTCAGTTAAACGGTGGCAACCCACAGCTGTCAAGTCTTCAAACAGTTCCTGTACCTTAGCCTTGGACAACAAAATGTCGAGACAGTCTGTTAGAAAGTGTCGAGACCAATCTGTCTATCTATGTCGACACAAGTGACTTTGGTGTCGACACAGTCTTTGATGATGTCGACTAAGTTGCCTTTAAGTCAACACAGCTTCTTCAGAAAATAACTT
Organism: Platanthera zijinensis; assembly: GCA_039513925.1. Classification (NCBI taxonomy): domain Eukaryota; kingdom Viridiplantae; phylum Streptophyta; class Magnoliopsida; order Asparagales; family Orchidaceae; genus Platanthera; species Platanthera zijinensis. The sequence continues at coordinate 55,234,339 of CM077081.1, read as the reverse complement.
GGTCTAGACTCTGCAGTGTGTCGACACAAGTCCTGTGTGTCGACACAGTTGTTGTAGATTCAGAACTCAGTATGTGTCGACTCAACCTTCAGGTGTCGACACAGTAATCTTCAACTCTGCCAAAATGTGTCGACTCAGTCTTCTGGTGTCGACACAAGCATAGTCGAATTCAGCCAATATGTGTCGACTCAATCTTCTGGTGTCGACACATCCACCCAGTGTCGACACAGTTGAGGTCGAATATCTTCTTTTGTGAGTCGACAATCTTTCTCTGGTCGACTATCTTTCACTAGTCGACTATCTTCCACTAGTCGACTATTTTTCTCTGGTCGACTATCTTTCACTAGTCGACTAACTTTCTCTGGGTGTCGACTATCTTTCACTGTGTCGACACTGCTTCCCAGTGCTGAAGTCGACGATTTTCTTTATGTGTCGACACTGCTTCCCAGTGTCGACATAAGTGTGGTCGACTATCTTTCTCTGTGTCGACACTGATATTCTGAAGTGTCGACACAAATATTCTGAAGTGTCGACACAATTTCTTCAGGTGTCGACATGTGGACTTAGAATATTTTTCTGCATTCTTTAATACTTCTTCACCTGCACATGTCAACTCAAAACAACATCAAATACACCTTGATGTATATCATTGAGCTAAGTTGGGCTTCTTCAAATCAGGTACACATTTTCCAATGTACCCAATAATCTCCCCCTATTTGGAGAAGTCATAACCCTATAGCCAATGATATACACCATTTATAAAAAGTATAAACTGATGATATATGACATAACAGGAATACTTAATATAAACAAAATAAAAACAATCCATCACAGAATGAACATTACATGATACCAAACAATATTTTGTTTATAACTTGATAATGTTTGAATACAGAAATTTATATTTAATGATTTAATCAAAACATTACAAAATACTTTGAAAGAACTAAAAATTAAGACTGATCAGGCTCTTTAATGACAATCCCTTTGCCAGATAGAACTTGAGCCTTCACAGGAGCTTCAGAATCTTCAGCTGGCTTCTTGCCTTTTAGATCAGCCTTCTTCTTTGCTTCTTCCTTGAGCCTTTGCCTTTCAAAATAATGAAAGGGCTTTGGGAAGTACTTACTTGGCTCCTGAGCATCTGGAGGCTGCCTACCCAGCTTGGCTTTTCTTCTAAACTGTACTATTGCATCTTGCCTGGCTTCATACTTCTGCCATTCCATCTCATTGAACCACTTGCCTCTCTCATGTTGTTGGTCTTTGACAGCCTTCCATGCAGTGAGTATTATATTTCTGGAAGTAGGACTCCACTGCTCAAAGTCTGGCTTAAGTTCAGCCTGCTCTCTAAATCTTTTCTTAGATAGTAGAGCATCTTGCTGGTCTTTCAAAGTAGCCTCAGGCTTATCAACCTTCCCAAGAACAACATTAGTAACCTCCTTTGGAGGACTATACATTCCTTGAACTTGCTGATCAATCATATTATAATCTAGAGGAGGGTAAATGACTTGGGCAATCTCAGGTTGATTGCCTTCAAGTAGACTTGTTTGTATTCCTGACTCAGCCACCATAGCATCATCACACAATGGTGGATATCCCAATGTGGCTCGAATACTATTGGTCACCCATTTGGTGTGCTCTGAGCCTGCATGAACTAACAACCTCTCCCCCTTTATGGCTTCTCTAGAAATATGATCTCTTAGATCTTCCTTCTGAAATCTGATTTGGCCATCCAGATAATTCACACCCTCTTTAAAGAATGGTTTTAACTTTAGAAGCTTGTCAGATATTTTCTTTTGAGAGGTAGTGATAGCAGTTTTAACAGAATCAATAGCAGCTTGAAAGTTCTTATCAAATTCTTCCATTTCTTTTACTCTAGCTGCAGGCAGGCCTGGAACAATCTTTTTCAATTCCTCAATGATCTCATGATGAGATTCAGTTAAATTGTCATTCATCCTTATCTGATTTTCCAAGACATAGCTTTGCTTTAAAGCAATGTCATCCACCTTAGGGATGATAGTTTGCTGTTGTTTTGCCAAATACACCACAGCATTACCTTCCTTATGGAAGCAATATGTCATCTCCTTCTTATGCATATTGACCTCAAACCTAATAGATTTTATATCTTGAGCTAAGTCAAATTGCAGGGATTTGTTGTTCTCATCAACATATTTTTCAATGGCCACTCTGTGTTCATCCAATTTCACTTGTAAATCGACCAAAAACTTGTTATAATCAAAGTCAGAAGGAGTGTGATGTGCTGTAGACTGTAGAGCCTGCTTGTAGCTCTTGCTCCTTCTCTGGAAGACCATAAGTTTTCTCTTCTTAGCCACCTTGGCTTCTTCACTCTCAGAATCAGAAGTACTATCAATTTGAACTCTTTCTTTGGGAGGAGGAGGAACAGCTGCTTCAGTGCCATGTTGTTCAGTCTCAACATGCACAGGCTCCCCCTCAATTTCTTGCTCCACTTCCATTCTATCAGTAACTATTTCATCATTTGGAAATAACTCATCAAGAGTAAATTCCTTCTGGGCTGGTACATCTGCAGTATTCAAATCTTGAGATAAATCAATTTGAGCTTCCTCTTGCACTTGCTCAGACAGCTTCTCCCCCTGTATTTGTTCAGTATTGGGGATGTCCTGGGCAGGTGAGGACACTTGCTTTTCCTGGACCTGTGCAGAAATAGAAATATTAGAAATGTCTTTTGTAGGAAAATACACCAGCTCCCCCTGCACCTGTACCTGGTCATGAGTAGATACAGTCTGTGTAGGTGAATAAACTTGCTGAGCTGGTATTCTTACTTCTTCTTCTTGAATTGCAGGTATTGTGGCATCCTGAACTTGTGTAGAAGCAGGCTGATCTTCAACCTCTTGTCTTACTTGCTCTTATTGTGGTTGCTCCATGACCTGGGGATTTCTCAGGTGAATCCTGCCTTTCCACTTCAGGCATCTCTTTGGTCAGCACCCTATCCCATCTGGAGAACAATCTCATGTCCATCCTTCTCATATGATTAATTTTTGTTCCAGGTTGTTGTTGCATAACATCAGGAATCTCCTTACTTAGGTATAGACTCATTATTATAGCCCGATTTGGCTTCTTGATTCCTTCCTTAATCTTTTCAAAGATTACAGTTGACCAATCCGTTGGAATTGTGAACACAATCCTGGTCATTAGGCTGAACATGTAGGTGGAAATCCTATCATGTCCACCTGGCTTGCACAGAATAACTTTTCCAACCACTTCAGACAGAAACTTGCCCTGTTGATTCATTCCTTTCCTATTGAAAGCAGCTCCAATTTTCATGGTGGAATCCAATCCACACCATTGAAGAGCCTCCCTTGATTTAGAAGCAGGGACATCCTCTTCATTCTCAATTATAGGTAAGTGTAGAATTGTTCTTAACTTACTTAGTGTAATTTCCACTAGTGACCCATGAACTGTGGATTTTATCTCATGACTTTCAGTGTCTATAGATGCAGAAGTAAAGAACTCGTGCACCTTCTTCTTCCAAATCTTAGATGGTTCGGAGACCAGAAATTCTAATCCTGAGTCGGAGAGGAGAGAGATAACCCCGAGAACATCTAGAGGGGCAGCAGCAAAGGCCTGACGCACCAACTCATATCCTTCATTCACATTATCTTCAATCTTTGGCGCCATTGATCAGTCGAGAAAGCTTGAAAGATGAGAGAAAGAGAGAGAGAGGGAGAATATCGACACAGGGTTTCGAAAACCTTATAAGCGTGTCGACAGAATGAGTTTTTGACCTATTTATACCTTCTGTTTAAAGAAGATCAAAAGTCGCCAAAAACAGACTATAAGTGTCGACACAGATGGAATGTGTCGACACAAGCTTCTATTGTCTCGACTTCAAGACCATCTATTATGTGTCGACACCAATTTGCAGTTATATCGACACCAGAGATATATAATAGAGCATCAGAAATTCTGTGTCGACTCTTAGTATAAGTGTCGACACAAAATCTGTAAGTGTCGACACCACTATCCTGGTGAAGTCGACACTACATTCCTGGATAAGTCGACAATAAGATTCTTAAGTGTCGACACATATTTTCTGTGTCGACACAATATCTCTGACTTGTCGACATTACTACCCTGAGTCGACACAATATTACTGAATGTGTCGACACCATCTTACTTAGCCAATTTCTATTTGTTCAACACAACTTATAAGTACTATAAAGTACTTGATACTACTTCAATGTGTCTTTATATCACTTGAATGTCTTGTTACCACTTCAACTTCATTGTTGATGATTTTGTGATTACACTAATCAATGGTTAACATACCTAATTCAATTTTGAATTTATTGAATTTGGTCTCATCCAGGGGCTTAGTAAACACATCTGCTATTTGATAATCTGTTTTCACAAATTCCAATGAAATGTCTTCTTTTTCTACATGTTCTCTAAGAAAATGGTATTTTATTTCTATATGCTTAGTTCTACTATGAGAAACAGGATTATTAGCAATAGAAATTGCACTCTTAGAATCACATAAAAGAGGTGTTCTACTTACTTGAATACCATATCCTTAAGCTGATGCTGCATCCATAATAGCTGTGCACAGCAGCTTCCAGCAGCAACATACTCAGACTCAGCTGTGGAAATTGCCACACTGGTCTGCTTCTTACTACTCCATGATATTAGTCTTCCTCCCAGGAATTGACAAGTACCTGTAGTACTCTTCCTATCCTCTCTACATCCTGCAAAATCTGCATCTGAATAGCCTGTTAGTTGAAAATCTCTATTCCTAGGGTACCAAAGACCTAGATTAGGTGTGCCCTTAAGATATCTCAGAATCCTTTTGACAGCAGTATAATGAGATTCTTTAGGGCAGGCTTGGTACCTAGCACAGACACATGTAGCGTACATAATATCTGGTCTACTAGCAGTGAGATATAGTAGTGAGCCAACTATTCCTCTATACAAAGTCTCATCAACAGGTTTACCTGTATCATCTTTGCATATAGGCATACTTGTTCCCATAGGAGTTCTCATGGTGGAGGATGACTCCATACCATATTTCTTAATCAATTCTTTGGTGAACTTAGACTGGGATATGGACAAGCCATTATCAGTCTGTCTTACTTGGAGTCCCAAGAAGAATTTCAGTTCCCCCATACTGCTCATCTCAAACTTCCCTTGCATAAGTTTGGCAAACTTTTTACAAAGGTTGTTTTCAGTAGATCCAAAGATTATGTCATCAACATAGATCTGTACTAAGATGATCTTGCCTTTGGATTCCCTAAGGAATAGAGTTTTGTCAATTTTTCCTCTTGAGAATTTATTCTCAATAAGGAAAGTAGACAGGGTTTCATACCAAGCCCTTGGGGCTTGCTTTAACCCATACAGAGCTTTCCTAAGCTTATAAACAAAATCAGGTTTAAGAGGATCTACAAAACCTGATGGCTGCTCTACATATACTTCTTCTTTAAGATCACCATTCAGAAATGCTGACTTCACATCCATCTGGTATACTTTGAAGTCTTGATAGGCTACATAGGCAAGGAATATTCTGATTGCCTCCAGCCTTGCTACTGGAGCAAAGGTTTGATCAAAGTCAATCCCTTCTTCCTGCCTGTATCCTTTTGCAACCAATCTTGCTTTATTCTTTACTATTATTCCTCTTTCATCTAGCTTGTTCCTATAGAACCATTTTGTGTCAATTATGTTGTGGCCTCTTGGTTTAGAAACAAGCTCCCAGACATTGCACCTTCTGAATTGATTCAGCTCCTCTTGCATAGCATCAATCCAGTACAGGTCTTGGATAGCTTCTTCAAACTTCTTAGGCTCCATTTGTGACAGGAAACTTGAATGTAGAACTGTGTTTTGATTTCTGCTTCTAGTTTGCACCCCCTGTCTTGGATCACCTATTATCTGATCAGCTGGATGATCTCTTAAATGTCTTGTAGCTGGAGGAAGATTCCCTTCTGGTTGAACATCTCCAGCTCCTTCATTTAGCTGAATCTCTTGGTTTTCTTCAGCTTCTATAGTGTCTTGTTCTCCCCCTGGACAGAAGCCTTCATTTTCCAATGCCCCATCTTCCTTTGATACTTCAGTAATGGAGAGCTTGTCCATACTTTTGCTTATAACTGTTGAGTCACTTGATCTACAAGACAACTCACAGTTGATTAATCTTGTTTCATCAAACACAACATGCACAGATTCTTCAACAACTTGAGTAGTCAAGTTGAAGACTCTATAGGCTTTACTATTTGTGCTGTACCCAACAAATATCTCATCCTGGGATTTGGCAGCAAACTTAGTCAAATATGACTTGCCATTGTTAAGTATATAACACTTGCAACCAAAGATCCTAAAGTAAGATAGATTTGGTTTTCTGCCTTTCACAATCTCATAGGGAGTCATTTTGTGGCTTTTGGTGATAGTAGCCCTATTGATTACATGATAAGCAGTGTTAACTGCCTCAGCCCAAAAATATTCTGGGAGAGAGGTGTCACTCAATAGAGTTCTACCAGCTTCAATTAATGTTCTATTCTTTCTTTCAGCAATTCCATTTTGCTGAGGTGTTCTAGGTGAGGAGAACTCTTGGAAAATCCCAAAGTCTTTACACAATTTTGTTATGCTTTCAGATTGAAACTCAGTATCATGGTCACTTCTGATTTTGACCACTGTACTATTTAGCTCATTCTGAATTTGCTTTACAAAATTAAGTAATACACTTGGGGTTTCAGATTTTTGTCTCAGAAAGAACACCCATGTAAATCTTGAATAGTCATCTACAACCACAAAAGTGTAGACTTTCCTACCTAGACTGTGAACTGGCATAGGACCAAAAAGATCCATATGCAAGAGGTATAAGCACCTCACAGAATCCTTGTTTTCAAGGCTTTGAAAGGAGGATTTTGTCTGCTTTCCCTTTTGACAAGCTGAGCATATCCCTTCCTTTATACACTTAACTTGAGGTCCATTCCTCACTAACTCTTTGCTAAAGAGTTGGCCAATTGTCTTGTAGTTTAGATGAGCCAATCTCTTGTGCCACTTAACACAATGAGAAGCATTGTCATCAGCTACAAGACAGATGGGAGAAGCCTTATTCTCACATTCAAAATTAAGACAATATACATTTCTCTTCCTATACCCAGTCAATATGATCTTTTGATCACTTGACCTTTTGATATGACATCCATCTTTAACAAATGAAATGTCATATCCTAAATCACTTAGCTGGCTTATGCTTATTAGATTATGTTTCAAGCCTTTTACATAAGCCACTTGAGTGATAGTAATTAGGTTAGAAGAAATGTTACCAAACCCTTTGATGACTCCTTTTTCTGATCCACCAAAGATCACTTTAGGTCCATCTTTGACAGATGAATACTCCTTCAGCAGCCCCTTTGTTCCAGTCATGTGCCTGGAACAACCACTATCCAAGTACCATATAGGGGCATGGTTACTTGGATTCACCTACAACACAGAATTACTTACCCTTAGAACCCAAGTAAGTCTTGGGTCCTTGGTTCAGGTTAGCATTAATAAAGCTACCATAACCTCTTCTAACAGGTAGACTATTGTTCTTTATAACACTTGGGTTATACCAGCAGTCTAGTGCAAAATGGCCTCTCTTGCCACAGCACCCACATTCAAACTTATTGTATCTAGATCTAGATACATCCTTGTCAGAAGAATTTCTGTTCATTGCTGGTGCTGCAGCAACTTCACCTACTGATTTCTTAAAACCATTGGGTTTATGACCATAGGTAGGCCTGCTTGCATTTACACCCTTGTTCTTCAGAACATTAGTCTTAATATGACCTTGAATATCTTCATGATCATATTTGTTAGAAGGCACTTTCACCTTACTAAACTTTATGGGGACTGAAAGGTTTAGTGGCTGAACAGGAGCTTTGCCTTTCCTCTTGAATCTGCCAGCCCTGAAGTTACCTTTAAATCCTAATCCAGCCTTACCCTTTTGAGTGACAAATTCATCTATCAAGGGTAAGACAGATTTTGTCTTAGAGTAACTAGCCACTAAATCCCTTTCAATTCTAAGTCTGGCCTCCTGACTCTTCACTTGATCATTAGTATAGTTATTGTGCCCATCTGAATAATAGTTATATTCTTCAGCTTGGCAATTTCATTTAATTTTTGATCAATAACTTTCTCTAACTCAGTTGTAGCAACCCTTAGTTCAGCAATTTCCTGAGCCTGAGATTTAACCAGGTTCTTGCTTTTCTTAAGGGCCTGCAACAAGTCCTCATACTTGTCTATCAATTGATAGACATCTCCTTCATATTCAGATGCATCTACATCACTTGATGCAGATGTAGCTGATTCTTCACTTGTACAACAAACAGATGTAATAGAAGGACATTGTACCTTATTAGGACCAGACTGATTCTGGCATATGTCCTCTTCTGATCCTGCCATCAGCCCCATACACTAATGATTCTTTTGTTCATTGATGGAGTCTAGCAACTGCAGAAACTCCTCTTCTTCAGATGCAGCATATAGTCCAATATATGCTTCAGCTTCAGATTCTGACTCTGAAGTTGACTGGTCTGTTATACTCTTATCTTTCTTTGCAACAAAGGATTTCTCCTTCTTGCCTTTCTGATGAGTCTTCTTCTTGTCTAAAGACTCCTTTCTCTTATCAGGACAGTCTGCCACTACATGTCCAGGCCTATTGCAACAATAGCAGACAATCTTTGAAGTAGAGGCTTTGTTGGGCTTTGATCTGCTCTTCTCTTTCCTTGATGACCTTTTCTTCTGATAATAGTCATCAACTTGCTGTGATGTGGAAGGCCTAGACTTCCATTGCTTCTTTCTCAAGAACCTCTGGAATTGCCTTGTGAATGCAGCAAAGTCTGCATCTGAATCATAGCTTTCTGAACCCTTATCTGAATTTTCAGAACTATCTTCTACAACTTCCTTAGGAGGAGATGGTGATTTCCTCCTATTCTTTCTAGTGGCTTCTGCATTGAATGCCACAGTCTTTTCTCTATGCTCTCCTCTCGAATTCTTTTCCTCCTCCTTCCTCACCATAAGTTGCATTTCATAGGATAGCAACTTCCCAAACAAGGTGGGAGGAGATATCTCTGCCAATTTAGCCACTTCTCTTATGGCACAGATCTTTGTGTCCCAATCCTTTGTTAAGGATCTCAAGAATTTGTCATTCAGTTCATAAGTACTGAAGACTCTTCCATAGGACATAAGCTCATTCACAATTCTATAGAATTTCTTGTAGCACTCAGTTATGCTATCAGATTTTCCTTGTCTAAAACTTTCATACTCCTGATTGAGCATAGATTTCCTGTCCTGCCTTACTTCTTCAGATCCCTCCATGTAGACAATCAATGTGTCCCACATCTCTTTGGAGGTCTTGCAGTGAATCAGATTCTGAAATGTTGAATCATCTATGGCACTAACAATAATGTTCTGAGCTCTTTTGTCCATGGTTGCCAAGATGATTTCATCCTTGGTCATTTCTGAATAACTCTTTGGAGTTTGGATATTTGCATCAAGAACTGATACCTTCATTGGAATGAAGGGGCCTTCCTGTACTGTGATGTAAATCCTTGGGTCAGATGCCTCCATAAACAGTCTGACTCTTTCTTTCCAAATTCCAAAAATTTCTTTCTTACATATGGGTAATTTCATTAACCCTAGCTCCTTATGATTCTCACCAGAACCCATCTTTTTGAATCTTGATTCTACCTTTCAGATCTACCTCAGACTGTTAAGTCCTTTTTGAGGAACCTCCCTCTGATACCACTTGATAGTTTTACTTTTAAGACAACCTAAACACCTAGAGGGGGGTGAATAGGTTCTAATTTCTTGTTTATACTTCTAGGCAGAATTCAATTACAAATTAAAACATCTAGCACAGCATTCACAGATAACTAAGCATCACAGATTGCACAATATTTTATAGTGGTTCACCAAGGTCTGGGTACATCCACTTTCCCCCTTCACCTATCTAGCAGTATGCTAGATTCGGCCAAACTTCCACTATTCTCAGATCCTCAGATCCTACAGCTCAGAACCTGGATAGGTTCCTACAACTCAGGCTCAACAGCCCTACCTCAGTCTTGCCTCAAGGCCTACCACTCAGAGAATAACCTTCTCCTACACTCAGGCAAATAGCCCTACCACTCAGAGATCACCTCTCCTACACTCAGCCTTTATAACACAGGCTTACAACTCAGATCTATGTAAACAGATCCTACAAAAATTTGGAAAAGATATTTTAATGTCTTGCCTTTGTTGAGAGAGAAGAGGACAAGACACTTCTTGATCAGCTGATGAAATCAACTGAATCTGAGCTTTCTTCAAAGCTTCTTGAATCTGAACTTAGCTGAGTTGATTTCCAAACAGCTTCTTGAGAAACCACTGATGGCTTCCTTCTTCTTCTTCAAGATGACTTGATCCCTCTCTATCCAACACCTTTTTTGATACTTCAGACTTCTTCTTCTTCTTAGATCCACTGATGAAGATCTTCTTTAGAGCTTAGCACTTTCTTGAATTGAAACTACAACAGGAACGTAATCCTTCTGTTTCTTCTTCTTAGATCTTCTTCAGTTATCTTTCTTGGTTTTTATTTCCTTCTGAATATGTCTATTTATAGACTTTCTTCATGGTAACCGGCTGATCCGGTTTCTAACTGTTTTCTGACAGGTCTGACAGCTTCAGTTAAACGGTGGCAACCCACAGCTGTCAAGTCTTCAAACAGTTCCTGTACCTTAGCCTTGGACAACAAAATGTCGAGACAGTCTGTTAGAAAGTGTCGAGACCAATCTGTCTATCTGTGACGACACAAGTGACTTTGGTGTCGACACAGTCTTTGATGATGTCGACTAAGTTGCCTTTAAGTCAATACAGCTTCTTCAGAAAATAACTTGGTCTAGACTCTGCAGTGTGTCGACACAAGTCCTGTGTGTCGACACAGTTGTTGTAGATTCAGAACTCAGTATGTGTCGACTCAGCCTTCAGGTGTCGACACAGCAATCTTCAACTCTGCCAAAATGTGTCGACTCAGTCTTCTGGTGTCGACACAAGCATAGTCGACTTCAGCCAATATGTGTCGACTCAATCTTCTGGTGTCGACACATCCACCCAGTGTCGACACAGTTGAGGTCGACTATCTTCTTTTGTGAGTCGACAATCTTTCTCTGGTCGACTATCTTTCACTAGTCGACTATCTTCCACTAGTCGACTATTTTTCTCTGGTCGACTATCTTTCACTAGTCGACTAACTTTCTCTGGGTGTCGACTATCTTTCACTGTGTCGACACTGCTTCCCAGTGCTGAAGTCGACGATTTTCTTTATGTGTCGACACTGCTTCCCAGTGTCGACATAAGTGTGGTCGACTATCTTTCTCTGTGTCGACACTGATATTCTGAAGTGTCGACACAAATATTCTGAAGTGTCGACACAATTTCTTCAGGTGTCGACATGTGGACTTAGAATATTTTTCTGCATTCTTTAATACTTCTTCACCTGCACATGTCAACTCAAAACAACATCAAATACACCTTGATGTATATCATTGAGCTAAGTTGGGCTTCTTCAAATCAGGTACACATTTTCCAATGTACCCAACACTTGTGCTTCCTGTTCTTGTGCATCTTCATGACCATGCTTAGAAAGGTCATGTGCTGGTGATTTTTCCGTTAGCTCTTGCCTGTCCACATCAGGCATCTCCTTTGAAAGAACTCTATCCCATCTTGAGAATAACCTTATGTCCATTCTCCTCATGTGATTTATCTTTGATCCAGAAATCTGTTACATCACCTCTGGAATTATTCCAGCCAGGCACAGACTCATGATCCTAGCCAAGTTTGGCTTCTTGATTCCTTCTTTTATCTTATCAAACAGTACTGCAGACCAATTGGTGTGAATCTTAAAGATTACCCTTGTCATCAGGCTGAACATATAAGCTGATATCTTATCATGGCCACCTGGTTTACATAAGATCACTTTTCCTACTATTTCAGACGGGAATTTCCCTTAATGATTCATGCCTTTTCTGTTGATGGCAGCTCCTATCTTTAAGGTTGGATCCAATCCATACCATTGAAGCACCTCCCTGGTCCTTGAGGCTAGGACCTCTTCCTCAACTTGTATTCTAGGAAGATGGAGAAACTTGCTCAACCTCTTCTGAGACAGCTTGACTTTTTCTCCATGTACAGTGGATTTGATCTTCAATCCAGTTGAGTCCATTGATGCAGCAGTATAGAACTCAAATACTTCTTTCTTCCATATCTTTGTAGGTTCAGACACAAGATATTCTAATCCGTTGTCTGCAAGAAGAGAAATGACATGTTTGATCTCCGTTGCGGCATCATCGAATGTATGCTTAACCAACTCATATCCTTCATTGATGTTGTCTTCAACCTTGGGCGCCATTGGAATGAAGAGAAAGCTTGGTTGGAGAGAAGAGAGTTTGTCGACACAAGGTTTTTGTCTCGAAACCCCAGTGAGCGTGTCAACAGAATATGTTCTTGACCTATTTATACCCTTCTAATCAAAGAAGGTCAAAAGGTGGGCAAAAACAATCTAAATGTGTCGACACAGTTGGAATGTGTCGACACAAACTCCTAATATCTCGACAACAAATTTGACCTCTATATGTCGACACAAATTGATGATGTGTCGACACTTGACTTACGAAGATGAGAAATAGAAATTCTGTATCGACACTTATTCGAAGTGTCGACACTTGACTGAATGTGAGGACACCACTTCTCTGGATGTGTCGACACAATTCTTCTGGATGTGTCGACACTGCTTGTCTGGATGTGTCGACATATAGTCCCTTAGGTGTTGACACTTTTACTCTGTGTCGACATAATTTCCCTAAATTATCGACATAACTTCTCTATGTCGACACTTTATTACTGAATGTGTTGACACCATTTTACTTAGCCAATTTTTGGTAAACTAACCTATGGTCAGCATTCCTAATTCAATTTTAAATCTATTGAATTTAGTTTCATCCAGAAGCTTAGTAAATACATCTGCAATTTGATAATCAGTTTTAACAAATTCTAATGAGATGTCTTCTTTTTCTACATGTTCTCTAAGAAAATGGTATTTTATCTCTATATGCTTAGTACTACTATGTGAAACAGGATTGTTTGCAATAGAAATGGCACTTTTAGAATCACACAATAAAGGTGCCTACTTACTTGAATACCATAGTCCCTTAGCTGATGTTGAATCCACAATAGTTGTGCACAGCAACTTCCTGCTGCCACATATTCAGACTCAGCTGTGGATATTGCCACACTAGTCTGCTTCTTACTGCTCCAGGATATCAACCTTCCTCCCAAGAATTGGCATGTACCTGTAGTACTTTTTCTATCTTCTCTACAGCCTGCAAAATCTGCATCTGAATAACCTGTTAGTAGAAAATCTCCATTCCTAAGGTACCAAAGGCCTAGATTAGGTGTGCCCTTTAGATATCTCAAAATCCTCTTGACTGCAGTATAATATGATTCTTTAGGGTATGCTTGGTACCTAGCACAGACACATGTAGCATACATAATGTCTGGTCTACTAGCAGTGAGATATAATAGAGAGCCAATTATTTCTCTATACAAAGACTCTTCTACAGGATTACCTGCATCATCTTTGCATATAGGCATACTTGTTCCCATTGGAGTTCTCATGGTGGAGTATGATTCCATACCATACTTCTTAATTAACTCCTTGGTGAACTTAGACTGGGATATGGACAAGCCATCATCGGTCTGTGTTACTTGGAGTCCCAAGAAGAACTTAAGTTCCCCCCATACTGCTCAATTAAAACTTCTCTTGCATAAGTTTGGCAAACTTCTTGCAAAGGTTGTTTTCTGTAGACCCAAAAATTATGTCATCTATATAGATCTGAACTAAGATTATCTTACCTTTAGATTTCCTTAGGAATAGAGTTTTGTCTATTTTACCTCTTTAGAATTTGTTCTCAATAAGGAAAGTAGACAGGGTTTCATACCAAGCCCTTAGAACTTGCTTTAACCCATACAATGCTTTCCTAAGTCTATAGACATAACCAGGTTTAAGAGAATCTGCAAAACCTGATGGCTGCTCTACATAGACTTCTTCTTTTAGATCACTATTCAGGAATGCTGATTTCAATCCATTTGGTATACCTTGAAGCCTTGATATGCTGCATAGGCAAGGGACATCCTGATTGCTTCCAGTCTTGCTACTGGGGCAAATGTTTGATCAAAGTCTATTCCCTCTTCCTGCATGTATCCTTTTGCAACCAATCTTGCTTTGTTCTTCACAATAACTCCACTCTCATCCAACTTGCTTCTACAAATCCACTTTGTACCAATGATGTTGTGGTCTTTTGGTTTAGGAACTAACTCCCAGACCTTGCATCTTCTAAACTGATTAAGCTCCTCTTGCATAGCATTAATCCAGTGTTGGTCTTGGATAGCTTCTTCAAATTTCTTTGGCTCCAGTTGAGATAGAAAACTTGAGTGCAGGACTGTATTCAGATTTCTACTTCTGGTTTGCACTCCATGTCTTGGATCACCAATTATCTGATTTGTTGGATGATCATTTAAATGTCTTACAGCTGGAGGTAGACTTCCTTCTTGCTGAACACCTCCAATTTCTTCATTATGCTGCACCTCTTGGTTGTCATCAGCTTCTAGAGAGTCTTGTACTCCCCCTGGATAGTAGCCATCATTTTCCAATTCTTCATCTGTAGTTGAGCCTTCTGCAATGGAAAGCTTGTCCATTCTGTTGCTTATACCTGTTGGACTGCATGAACAAATCCTTTGATGATTCCTCTTTCAGATCCACCAAAGATTACTTTAGGCCCATCCTTGATAGGTGAGTACTCCTTCAGCAGCCCCTTTGTTCCAGTCATGTGCCTAGAACATCCACTGTCCAAGTACCATATAGGGGCATGGCAACTTGGACTTTCCTGCAATACAAAATTACCTAACCTTAGAGCCCAAGAAAGTCTTGGGTCATTGGTTCTAGTTAGCACCATTCATATCAAATCTACCAGCAGCCCTTCTAACTGATAGACTGTTGTTCTTCCTGACACTTATGTTATGCCAGCAGTCTAAGGCAAAATGGCCTGTCTTGCCACAGCACCAGCATTCATACTTGTTGTATCTAAGTCTAGATACATTTTTGGTAGAAAAATTTCTATTCTGTGTTGGTGCTGCTGCAGCTACACCCACTGTTTTCCTTGGAACATGGAGTTTATTGACCTGGGCTGACTTATTGGCATTAACACCCTTGTTATTAGGAACATCAGTCTTATTATGACCATGAATGTTTTCAAGATCATATTTGTTAGAAGGCACTTGTACCTTTCTAAACACTACAGACACTTTAAAATTTACTGGTTGGACTGGTGCTTTGCCTTTTCTCTTGAATTGGATAGCCCTGGTGTTATCTTTAAAGCCTAATCTTGCCTTACCCTTTTGAGCCACAAACTCATCAATTAATGGTAAGACTGATTTTGGCTTAGAGTAACTAGCCACCAAATATTTCTCCTTTTGAAGTCTGACTTCCAGACTTTTAATTAGATCAAATATGTGATTGTACCCATCTGAATAACAGTAATAGTTTTCAGTTTGGCAACCTCATTCATTTTTTGATCCAACTCTTTCTCTAAATCAGATGCAGCCATCTTAAGATCTGTAATTTCCTTAGCCTGAGTTTTGGCCAGGTTTTTGCTTTTCTTAAGTGCCTGCAATAAGTCCCCATATTCATCTATCAACTGATGAATATCTCCTTCAGATTCAGATCCATCCTCATCACTTGATGCAGATGAATCTGACTCTGAGGAGGATTGATCTGTAAGACTCTTCTCCTTCTTAGCAACAAAGGATTTCTCCTTCTTACCCTTTTGTTGAGTCTTCTTTCTGTCTGCTGAATCCTTCCTCTTTTCTGGAAACTCAGCCACCACATGTCAAGGCCTATTACAGCAATAGCAAACAATTTTTGATGTTGTAGCTTTGTTGGGCTTAGACCTGCTCCTTTCCTTTCTTGATGCTTTTCTATTTTGATAGTAGTCATCAATTGGCTGTGATGTGGAGGGCCTTGACTTCCACTGCTTCTTCTTCTTCAAGAACCTCTGAAACTGCCTTATAAAGGCAGCAAAATCTGCATCTGAATCACTGCTATCTGAGTTCTGATTGTCTGAATTTTCTGAGATAACTTCAGCAACTTCCTTAGGAGGTGATGGAGATATCCTTCAATTCTTTCTAGTGGCTTCAACCTTTAAGGCCACATACCTTTCTCTATGCTCTTCTTTTGTATTTCTTTCTTCCTCCTTCCTAGCCATTAGTTACATTTCATATGATAGCAACTTTCCAAATAAGGTTGGAGGAGAAATGTCTGCTAGTTTGGCCACTTCTCTAATGGCACAAATCTTGGTATCCCAATCCTTTGTCAAGGATCTTAGGAATTTGTCATTCAGCTCATATGTACTGAAGACCCTTCCATAGGACATCAGTTCATTCACTATCCTGTAGAATTTCATGTAGCATTCAGATATGCTATCAGACTTCCCTTGTCTGAAACTCTCATATTCTTGATTGAACATAGACTTTCTGTCTTGTCTAACTTCTTCAGAACCCTCCATGTAGACAATCAAAGTGTCCCACATTTCCTTGGAGGTTTTGTAGTGAATCAAATTTTGGAAAGTAGAATCATCTATGGCACTTACTATGATATTCTGAGCTCTTTTATCCATAGTTGCCAGTATAATCTCATCCTTAGTCATTTCAGAAAAATCCATGGGAGTTCTCTGATTTTCATCTAGAGCAGACACATTCATTGGAATATAAGGACCTTCTTTTACTGTAATATATATCCTTGGGTCAGAGGCCTCAATAAACAACCTAACCCTTTCTTTCCAGATTCCAAAAATCTCTTTCCTACAGATGGGTAATTTCATTGACCCTAGTTCCTTGTGATTCTCTCCAGAACCCATTTTCTTGATTCTTGATTCTGCCTTAGGGATCTAACTCAGACTGCTAAGTCCTTCTTTGAGCAACCTCCCTCTGATACCACTTGATAGTTTTACTTTCAAGACTACCTAAACACCTAGAGGGGGGGTGAATAGGTTCTAATTCTTGTTTTAAAATTAAGACAGAAAATCACTTCAATGTTGTAATATAGAACAGAAAATTCTGCAGCAAACTCAGCACACACAATCACAGATTCTACAGCTACACAATTCACAGATTGCACACAGTATTTATAGTGGTTCCCCAAGGTCTGGGTACATCCACTTTCCCCCTTCACCTATCCAGCAGTATGCTAGATTCGGCCTAACTTCTTCCTTTATCTCAGATCCTCAGATCCTACAGCTCAGAATCCAGAAGGATTCATACAACTCAGAATGTTTCCACATTCCTACAACTCAGGCTAATAAGCCCTACCTCAGCCTTGCCATAAGGCCTACAACTCAGAGAATACCTTCTCCTACAACTCACAAACAGCCCTACCACTCAGAGAACAAATCTCCTACACTCGGCCTTTATAAAATAGGCTTACAACTCAGATCTATGAATAGATCCTACAGAATTTGATAGGGAATTTTATAATATCTTACCCCTGTTGAGAGAGAAGGAATAAGAACTTTCTTGATCAGCTTCTTGAAGGGGCTGATGGCTGAAATCAACTTGATCTTAGCTTTCTTCAAAGCTTCTTGAATCAGAACTTAGTTGGGTTGATTTCCTTTGAATATAATTGACTAGCAGCTTCCTCCTTAGATTCCAGAAATAAATCTGAATCTTCTTGACAGATTAGTTCAGTTTCTGCTTCTTGAGAGACCAGTGATTGTCTTCTTCTTGACTTCAAATAGCTGGATCTCTCTCTCTCCAAACCTCTTGAAGAAACTTCTGAATTCTTGATTGAATTCAACTTAGACTGAATCTGAGTGGATGATCACTTCAGAATATCTTCTTAGATCTTCTCATAAAGATCTTCTTCTGTGTCTTGCACTTTCTTGATCAGAGATCTATCTCACAATAGTTGTGTTTTTGTGTGTCAATAATAATGAATAATCAATAATAATCTCTTCTTCTGAATCCATCTATATATATTGACTTCATCCATGGTAACTGGCTGATCCGGTTTATAACTAACTTCTGACAAGTCTGATAGCTTCAGTAAACCTGTTGTAACTCACAGCTGTCAAGTCATCAAACAGATCTTGAGCCTTTGTCTTTGTCAGCAAAGCGTCGAGACTGACTGTTATAAAGTGTCGAGACCATCTGTCAATATGTGTCAACACAAGTGACTTAAGTGTCGACACAGACTTTGGTGGTGTCGACATAGCTTCCTTGATGTCGACACAGCTTCTTGACACTGCATCTTGAGAATGTGTCGACACTGATTATTTGTGTTGACCCAAACACTTCACCATTCATCAACAATCAACTTGGTCTAGACTCAGTTGTGTGTCGACACAAAACCTGTGTGTTGACACAGTTGATGTAGACTCAGAACATAGCGTGTGTCGACACTGCCTCTAGGTGTCGACACAGTTGTTGTCAACTCTACCTCTGTGTGTTGACACAGCCTCCCGGTGTCGACACAGTTGATGTCGACTGACTATTTCTGTGTGTCGACACTGCCTCCCGGTTTCGATACAGTTGATGTCGACAATGCTTCTATGTGTTGACACAACCTCCCGGTGTCGACACAAACTCACTGAAGTGTCGACACAGCCATTTCTAAGTGTCAACAAAATCTTACTGAAGTGTCGACACAGCTTCCTCAGGTGTCGACACATGGACTTAGAAATTTTTTTTTGCATTTTAGCACATTCTTAACCTACACATATAAACTTAAAACAACATCAAATACACCTTGATGTATATCATTGAGCTAAGTTTGGCTTGTCCAAATCAGGTACACGTTTTCAAATGTACCCAACAAAAGTCCACTTTTTCATTAGTTTTACTTGTACATTAACCAACAATTGGAATTTTCCTTTGTATCCTGCGACGAACCCTACTCCTCAGCAAGGTACACCTCAGGCACAGAACATGATTCCACCCCTACCGGCTCCGACTCTGATCTAGCAGACGGAGATGGGGCAGACACTGACGGCAATTCTAGAGGCCTTCAAGACTCAGCAGGCCCCGGCTCCACAGCCAAATCTAGGGGCTAACTGGCTGAGTGTCTTTCGGGGTCTTTCTCCTCCATCCTACCTCGGGACGGAGTCAGCAGTCCATACAGAGGAGTGGCTGGACATTATTTATGAGATGCTGGTTGGGATTCGATGCCCGATGAAGAAGTTAGTAGCTTTGGCAGTTTCCGGCTTGGAGTCACATGTGAAGAGATGGTGTAAGTCACTATTAGACACCACCTTCGTTGGAGTGGATTGCACGGGCATTTCCTGGGAGGAGTTCAGAGCAGCTCTGTTGGAGCATTTTGTACCTCAGTCGATGAGGGATGAGTTGGAGGACATGTTCCTACAGTTGAGGCAGGTCAGCCGGACGGTGTTTGAGTACTACCGGGAGTTGACACATCTAGCCAGCTTTGCGGACTCATATCAGTTAGACGATGTGGGCTACGCGAAGAGATTCTATAAGGGACTTCATGATGACATGAGGCAACCCCTGTTGGGTTTTGGGGGATGGAACAACACTTGTACATGCAGCAAAAATAAAAGAACAAGGAAAACCAAAACGAGTTCAGATCTAGCAATATTTATGATTTAAGAAGTAAAGCATGCTGTAATAACATTACCTTTGAGGGATTGAGTCTATACTCAACCTAGATGCTCCAGTAATATCCAGCCGGTCACTTAGCGGCTTGAGTCTTGAGCGCAGAAAGTATATCCGCGCCTCTACAGTAATCCACACGATCGAGAGAACCGTAGCAACTTGTCGCACAAGCTCTAGGTCAGGAGAGGACACTCAGTTTCTCCACGGACTACTAGGTCTATTAAAGGAGAGGTGGCAGCGACACTCGCCGGAATCGGGATCAGTGATTGGCGACGGCGAAGGCGGAACGGCTTCCGTCGGGCATTTAGGGTTATCAATCTTATCACACAGTACGGCTCGTGTGCATAGACAAAAATTGATCTCCTCTACATAATTGGTCAAACCCTAAAACTTCCTATTTATACCCAAAGGGAATAAAGAAAGCAACTCGTCGCTAATTGCAGTCCCAGGACTTAGACAAAATAGACCTTCGGCCAGACAATAGTTTGTCTGGACGAATCATCGAATATCTATAGGATATACGATGAATCGTTGAGTATCAATTTATACTCATCGAATCGTTGAGTATCTTATAGCATATACGACGAACTCAACGCCATATTCAGCTGAGTCAACACTTGACTCAATGTTGTCAACGCCTTCAGCGACAAAGGACAGATTCGTCCAATAGCGTTTGACGACTGCGCCAAAGGCCAGATTCGTTGAACGGCGTTAGACGCACTCAATGCTGCCATTTCGACGAGTTAACACTTAACTCGACGAAAGAGTTGACTGGTCTCAATGCTTTTGCCTTAGAAAATTTCAGTCCCTTTTGCTCATCATATGAGCTACACCATACAGATCCAAAATCCCAATTTCTCCACAATCTTATGTGCGACCCTAATAGGCTCATACTGAGTTGGCAGTGAGGCTACATGCTTGATCACTTCCAGATCACTATGGTAGCACCAACAGGCCCTTCTCTTCATCTCTGATGGGAACTTGATCGGGATCTTGGAGATGGACAAGAAGCTGGAGGCAGACTAGCTTATAGTCCGGGGCTAGAAGAGACTAACTAATGACTCGGTGATTAGTGCCAGGATAGACCAGCCCAGAGGTTGTGTTATAGGGGAAAGGAGTAATGGGGATCAAACCCGCCAGGAGGATAGGCAGGAGTAGAGGAACCAGGTTGTGTTAGCTCCTCAGCCTTTATAGATGTGGGAGATGCCGAGGCCAGTGGAGGAGGCACCGATGTGCTTTCAGTGCAACCAGCCGGGACACCTTCGAAGGAACTGTCCCATGAGGGAAGCTCCACCACTAGCCTTATAGGATTCCCCACCTGCTCGGCAATTTGGAGGTCTAGGACCTGGTCGAGAACATGGATTTTAAGGCAGAGACTGCAGACAGGATAGAGGGCAGGTATATGCCTTGGATCTGGCTCAGCCCCGGAACCTGGAGCGGGTAATAGCTGGCATGTTGGTGATTAAAAGTTCATTTCTTTCCTAGAAGCTAGATTACATGGATATAGAACTGTAAAATTAGGAAAGAATCTAAAACTAGAATCTAAGAGGAAGAAATTTAACTGACTTAGGTATAGTTATAGTGTGTGGCAAGCCTGCCCACAACCTATTCGACAAAGGAGCGTCACACAATTTTGTCTCGGAGGAGTTTATTAGAGACTTGGACTAGATCAGGAGCTTTAAGGGAGTCGTCAGGAGGGTACGTCTTCCTAACGGGACGGAGATCTGGTCTACGACCAAGTGCATTTTGGGAGTGCCATCGATGGTGTAACTTTTGATACTCGGCATTGATTTTAAGGATGCCGGATTTTGATCTCATCCTGGGCATGACATGGCTCACTTGGAACCATACACAGATTGATTACTCATCAAAGAGGATCGTGTTGAGATACGGCGAAACTTATCCGACCTTCGAAGGTATAGTCACAGCTTCTCGTCTTCTACTCTCTTCTATTCGGGCCATCAAGGCCCATCTGCAGGGAGATGAGGTTTATCAGGTATTGTTTGAGATGGCTGAGGCCAAGGACTCCATTGCTAGTATCCCGGTGGTGCGGGACTTTGTTGAGGTATTTTCGGAGAAGTTGCAAGGTCTATCACCGCTTTGAGAGAAGGATTTTCAGATACAGCTCGTGTCGGGGGCTAAGCCAGTATCCAGAGCTCCTTACCGGATGGCCCCAAAGGAGTTGGTGGAGTTTCGAAGCCAGCTGCAGGAGCTAGTGGAAGCCGGATTTGTCTGGCCAATCTCTTCACCATGGGGAGCTCCAGTGTTGTTCATAAAGAAGAAGGATGAGACACTCTGACTGTGCATCGATTATAGGGCACTGAACTAGCTAACGGTCCAAAACACATATCCTCTATCGAGGATTGACGAGCTTTTTGATCAGTTGGAGGGAGCTCACTAGTTTTCGAAGCTGAATCTATGGTAAGGGTACTAACAGCTATGAATTCAGGAGGAGGACATCCCGAAGACCGCTTTCAGTAGTAGATACGGGTTATATGAGTTCACAGTTATGCCCTTTGGGCTCACGAATGCACCATCCGCGTTCATGAGTTTGATGAACTGGGTGTTTGAGGCCTATTCGGATATCTTCATAATAGTGTTCATTTACGACATCCTCATATATTCGAGGACCGAGGAGGAGCATGCACATCATTTGGCATTGACTCTAGAGAAGCTCCGAGAGCACAGGTTGTATGCTAAGTTCAATAAGTGCCAGTTTTGGTTGAAGGAGGTGGCCTTCTTGGGCCATATTATCAGTGGAGCAGGACTGGCAGTGGCTCCGGCAAAGGTTCAGGCAGTACGGGATTGTCCACCGCTGAAGACGACCACTGATGTGAGGAGTTTCTTAGGACTTTCCAGTTACTATCGGAAGTTTGTAGAGGGATTCTCCCGAATTCCCCCCCCCCCCCCCCTCCCCCCCTCCCCCCCGTTCATATCTCTGACGGATAAGGAGACTCCATTTGTTTGGACGCCACAGTGTGAGGCTGCCTTCCTGGAATTGAAGGGTCGGCTTACCTTGACCCCTATCCTTGCCCTTCCATCTGGGAAGGAAGGATTTCAGGTTTATACGGATGCTTCGTATTAGGGGATGGGTGTCATCCTGATGCAGAATGGGCACATGATAGATTATACCTCCAGATAGCTAAAGAAACATGAGCAAAACTACCTAGTACATGACTTGGAGATGGGAGCGGTTATCTTTGCTCTGAAGATCTGATAGCACTATATCTACGGTGTCCACTGTGATATCTTCTCGGATCACAATAACTTGAAGTACATAGATATGTAGAAGGAGTTGAACATCCGACAGAGATGCTGGATAGAGTTTTTGTCAGACTATCAGTACACCATGCATTATCACCCTGGGAAGGAAAATGTGGTAGCAGATGCTCTGAGCAGGAGAGACATTACATCAAGAGCAGGGCCTAGAATGATGGCTATGGAGCTAGTCCAAATATTAGAGCAGATGCAGATATCTCTAGTGTCCGAGGATGATCTAGAGCAATACGAGGAGTTCCTAGCATCGATGAGCACCACCGACGACATCCGGGATCGCATCAGGGATGGGCAGAGGTTATATGCAAGGATGGAGCCGATATTCAGGGCCTTGGAGGAAGGCACAACAGGGGATTACACTCTAAGAGATGGGTTGTTGTGCTTTAGAGACCGAGTTTATATACCGACAGGAGGCCGAATTTGGGAAAATATCATGACAGAGGCACACTACAGCAGATATCCAGTGCACCCGGGGATCACGAAGATGGCACCGGATCTTAAGAAGACTGTGTATTAGCCAGGCATGAAGAAGGATATCACAAACTTTGTGATGCATTGCGAGGCTTGTCAGCTCGTGAAGGCGGAGTGTAAGAGTCCGACAAGATTATTGCAGCCACTTCCGATGCCGGAGTGGAAGTTTGAAGATATAGCCATGGATTTTATACATGGGTTACCCCGATCTCATGCAGGGAACGATTCGATCTGGGTGATCGTTGATAGATTGATGAAGGTGGCTAGGTTTATTCAAATCAGGACGGATGCTCTGGTCGTTGATCTAGTGTGGAGGTTCGTCGAGCAGTTTGTCCGTTACTATGGAGTACCCAGGACGATCATGTCAGATCAGGATGGATGGTTTACGTCCAAGGAGTGGAGGTATGTTCAGGCTTACCTAGACCCTTGGTTGATGTTCAGTACCACCTTCCACCCACAGACAGACGGGCAGACAGAGTGCACCAACCGGACATTGGAGGATCTTCTGCGCCTATGCATTTTGGACTGCGGAGAGCCCTGGGAGAGACTGTTACCGCTGATCGAGTTCTCCTACAACAGTCATCAGTACAACATAGGCATGGCTCCTTACGAGGCATTGTACGGACGGAGGTACAGGACCTCGCTATCTTGGATCTAGGATGAGGATCCAAAGTCACTCGGCTCGGAGTTCATGGAGGACACGGATGCTTAGGTGAGATTGCTCCGGGATAGGATGCTGGAAGCCCAAAGCAGACAGGACAAATAATATGATACGCGACATCTTCAGGTGGAGTTCCAGGAGGGAGACTGAGTTTTCTTGAAGATACATTCGATGCATGGAGTCTCGCAGGTTTGCGGGTGGAAGAAGCTCAGTCTGAGATATATGGTGCCATACAGGATCCTGGAGCGGATCGGCCCCTTGGCTTACAGACTGGAGCTACCGTCGAAGTTAGCGGGATTGCACGATATCTTCCATGTCTCTTCACTTTGGAGGGCTCTACTACGACTTGAGAAGCTGATTTCCACAATAGATGGCCCGGTGGCTTTAGATCGATCAGTCAGCATGGAGCCAGTCAGGATCGATGATACAGTAGGGCGAGTCTTACAGTGCAAGAAGGTTCCGCTAGTCAAGGTCCTGTGGAGGAACCATGGGCAGGAGGAACACACCTGGGAGCTACGGGACCTGATGTAGTAGAGATACCTGGATCTCTTCTAGTCAGGTAAACCTTCAATTTTATAGGGATGTTACATACTTTTACTTAAGTAGAAACCCCATAGGCCTAACCTTAATTTTGGGGACAAATTTTTTTTATATATATTGGGATTTGTAACATCCCTCAAACAACAAGACCTCTACGAGTGGTTTTGTCATGACTAGGTCATGACAAAACCCTAGGAAGCCCAAGAAGACCAAGTGAACAAGGCATGAAGGTGGAAATCACATTAGTCTGCCTATATTATAACCTCATCACCAAACCTAGGGTTTGACCTTAGGATTTCAACTTGACTCCATGATCCCACCATAACACCCCTAACCCTAATGGGAGGTCAATGGGTCACCAAGGACCCATTGGAGTCAACCCAAAAGGTCAAGTTGACCAAAGTCAACCCTCGCCCTAAAATGGTCAAAGTGCCCTAATTAAGGGTCAAGTGGCCTCCAAGGTGCCAACCCAACCCTATCCAACCCTTCCTAGACCTTAGGGGAGGTCAATGGGTCACCAGGGACCCATTGGGGTCAACCCAAATGGTCAATTTGACTAAGGTCAACCCAACACTAGAATTAGGTCAAATTAGCCTAAGTGGACCCAACCTAGCACAATCCACTTGGGCTAAGCCAAGTTGGAGTGGCTCATTAGCATTAGGAGGCAGTAAATTACATGAACTACCCTTAAATTTATGGAGAGGGTGACTAGGATAGAGAAACCTAAAATTTCCCTTTAATGGAGGAGAGGGAAAGAGAGAGCGAGTGATGCCATCAACGATGGGGAAGATGAAGCCCCTCATGTTCCCCCATTAATGGTTGGATTCAACTCCCCTGGGAGAGAGGAGAAGTTTCCAGTCATTTCTCGGCCTAGTTGAGCCTAGGTTTACCCCCCACCCCCACCCCAAGCCATGGCCGAAAAGAGCTTTCAATGGCCATTGATGCCTTGGCCTTTGTCCTCCCCAATTGAGGCTTTAAACAACTTCAGAGGAGTCGTTTCCTCCACTCACCAGAAGAATTTGATCCCTTTGGTATAGAGGTTGCAAAGCACAAAACGGCACCACCACTAGCAATGGCATCCCATCGATCGACAAGGCTTCATCTCTCCCAAAAGGTCGATTTCTACCCCTCTACCTCTATGCTAGCCTCTTAGATCGACTAGGGGTGATATCGGGCTCAATTGAGCCCGATCCAGTGAGTAATTTTGAATAAATTCCATGAGAAATGAGAGGTTGCGGGTTCGCCGGAAACGGCCCCTTCAGTGGCCGTGTCGCCTCCCATCGATAGTCCCCACCTCAACCGAGGTGGTGGTGGTGGGGGCCGGCCAGGGAGGTGGCTGGGTAGCGGGGAAACTGGGCTGGAAGTAGCTCCAGAACAGGTTGATCTGGACCGTTGGCACGATGGGGACGATGACGGGCAGCTGCTGGACCGCGCCAAGATTCGTGCCACCATCATTAATAGTTTAGGATTATTATTAATTCATTTTATTGATTTGTGTCACACTTAAAGCAATGGTTAGATTTAATTATTAAAAATACCTAGATGTGTTTTCTAGAAAAATGGTCAACATTAAAATTTTAGCCCTTGATGTCTAGTTTATTTTAAAATTTATTTCAACCCATTTGGGTCAGTGGTCTGACCACAACACTCATAATGGTGCAGTCTATACCTAGGGTAAACCAGAGATTAAATTGAGTGCCCCCATCAATCGAGCCATCCAAATGACTTAAAGTTTGTACTCAGGGTCACTATTATCTATATCTTTAACATATCCAAAAATAGGAATTTTTGGAATACTTTTTCCTATAGTTTTTGAAAACATTTAGTAAATCATATAGCATTTAATTAAGGAATCAAATGACCTCAAAACCATCCAAAATTTTTGTGTATGACCCTTAGGGTCATGATAGGACTCTGGTAAAAATCTTAACCCATTTTGGGTTGATTAAAGTAGGTATTGGTGTGACCAAACTTTTGTCCCTTAGGGGTAGATTAGGGCAAGGTGTACTTGGAGGGTTGAATGGTCAATTCTCACCCTAAGGGGATGGGACCTTGGTCAGAGCCTCAAGGTCATCTAATAACTCCACAAGGGATCTAGGGGTGATTTGGGGTGGAGAGGCCCTAAGACCCCGATGTAAGCCCAAAGGGATGGGGTTTGAGTCCAGTGAAGGACACGGGACCTTATGTCCATGGAGTGTCTGGAAAATTAGTAGTAGTGTTTCTAAGGTGTTATTAAACTTCAAAGTGTGATGGGAGGACTTTTGGGAGTTTACATCCCTCTTAAAATAACTTAGGACAAAATAGTGCACTTTTGATCATGATTTTATTACCTAATCATATGACTTGGAATAATCTTGAAATTTAGGCAGTGGTCATATAATATTGCTATTAAGCTCTGAAAATTTTCATGTGAATTTTAGATCAACATTTGAGATACTTCATTTACAACCTTTGTAGTTGCCCTATTTACTAAGGAATTTATTAAAAAATATTTGCTCATTGAAAACTTATGAAATTTTGTCAGAGGACCTTTTAGGTCATCCTTGAGCTCTATGAATTTTTATAGAATTATTCGAGGACCGTCTATATGGGTTACTTCACAAGGTGCCTAATATTGATTTGCTTTAAATGATTTAATTATGTGACCAATTATGCTTGTAATTTAGTAATTCTTGTTCAGTGGTCTTTCCTACATATATTTGGCATCTAGTAATTTTCCTATAATTTTTAAATGATTATTTGAAATACTTCCTTCTTTACCTAATCTTGGTGATTATTTATTCAATATCTTATTGGAGGTCAACAACTTTTTGCAAAATTGTCATTTTCAGTATTTACTGTTATTTTGATGTCATGTACTTGTCATAATTTTGTTGATGCCATGTGAGGTCAGAAAAGTGTACTTAATGTTCAAAAGCATTATTGGCCTTATTTTGCAGAAAATTAATTAAATGATAATTAAATTAGGAAAAATATTATATTCTGGATTTACCATTATCATGTTAGACCCCCAATAATAATCTTAGGTCATTCAGATGAATATTTGGTGGGGTCACCTTTCATGTGTATCATGTAGCTCATTATGTCTGCACATAGTAAAACAGTAGAAATGAGACAACAAGTAGAACTAGGTATGGGTATTGGGGAAATGTAGAGTACTCAATCTATTTGGAAGGTAATAAGTCACCTACAGGTGGCAGGTTGTGAGAGCCTGGTGAGTAAAGAGCAAGATCATGCTCGAGATCGACGATAGATCGTCTTCCTTTTGGTGAGTCTAAAGTACACTTAGGGTTAGTTCAAGTGTAATGTTAAGATTTTGGGACCTGGGTAGATACCAACATTAGTAAGTGCCTTGCGAAAGTTAACGATGAGCTTCATCTACCATCATAGTTCCTAGTGCTCTCGAGATCCCTTCACAGGGAATATCCCGGGCAGTCCAAGGTTAACTTTAAACCGTAAGACTAAAATGAATAAGAGCAATTAATAATCACTAGAAGTTCACTTACACTCACCCCAAGTATATGGGAGGTCAGTCTGGTTTAGTCACACGGGCGGTAGGCTCGGTGGTTATGGTGATGGGCAGGTTAGCCTGGCGAGTCGATGGCTCAGTAATTAGTTGGTATGGATAGGTTAGTCCGGGGAGCCTATGGCTCAGAAAATTCATAGTGCATGTACATAAATCAAGGTGATGGGTCTTCAGTATTTGACGCTCATTCACACCAACATCGATACGCTGACTACGCCAGTGTGGTTCTCCACTCAGCCAAGGAAAGACTGGCGGGTTTGTCAGTATAGTACGTGGTGACTCTGGTGTGTCCTTCAGAGGCGCTCGTAAGGGCTAGGCCTGGTAGTGTGTTTACCCGGCTGGGAGTGCAGTGGCCTGACCCACTATCTTCGTTTGCCACTACGGAGGCTCCTGGGAGTGAAGCTAGCTTCTAAATTGGGGGAACTAAAGGTCTATTCTCTTAGAGTCGGGTGTGTGTATTGCACTTGTATGATCATAGCATCACCCATCATAAGATAGCATCTTATCGCTGCATTTCAACCTCTACTCCTATCGTATAAATTGGTATGAGACTTTTTATACGATAGGTCTTGTAAAACGACCCCTTAATTTATATGTTTTTGAATGAGCATTCATATAAATTAAGGTTACCTTTATATATAGCTTGTTCTCTTTACTTTTCCTTTATTACTGCTTTACTTGTCATAGAATTGCTAGTGTAGACTCTTGTATATGGTATACTATGTTGCTGTTAGATAGTTCCGACGTCACCTGTTTTGTTTACTCTCTACCTTCAAGAGCTTCCATATCTCTCCTCCCGCACAGTTCCTAGGAGTCGCGAGGGCGAGGCGGGGATGATATTTGACTTAGTCTTTTTGACTAACGGTCGGTGGCCAAACATTTCAGGGGCTCCAGATGGGGTACAGGGAGTAGGAGCAGGAGATACAGCACCAGCGGAGTACGGTGCACATGGAGGTGGGTCAGTCTAGCACAGGAGCACCAGCCTCTGGCTCTGTGAGTGATAGTTTTTCTTAGCTTTCGTGAGAGTGTTGTAGTGAGGATTTGATGTACTGGGCATAAGCTCGTTTATATTTCTACTTTAGTGCTCTGTTTCAGTACATTTATTACTATGTGGACATTGTTGTGATTTTTATTTCATATATTACATGTGATATGATAGTTTAACTTTCAAGGCAGCCTAAACACCTAGAGGGGGGGTGAATAGGTTCTGCTTCTCTTTCTAAAACTTCTAGGCAGAATTCAATTTAATAACTAATATAATAAACACAGCAATCACAGAAAACAAAACATCACAGATTGCACTATGTTTTATAGTGGTTCCCCAAGGTCTGGGTACATCCACTTTCCCCCTTCACCTATCTAGCAGTATGCTAGATTCGGCCAAACTTCCACTTATCTCAGATCAATAGATCTTACAACTCAGAACCCAACTGGTTCCTACAACTCAGGCACAACTGCCCTACCTCAGCCTTGCCCCAAGGCCTACAACTCAGAGAATATCCTTCTCCTACACTCAGGCAAACAGCCCTACCACTCAGAGTTCAACACTCTTACACTCAGCCTTTATAACATAGGCTTACAACTCAGATCTGTATAAACAGATCCTACAGAAATATAGAAAAGATTGTTTTAATTGTCTTGCCAAAGTTGAGAGAGAAAAGGCAATGACAATTCTTGATCAGCTGATGCAATTAACTGTTTCTTAGCCTTCTTCAAAGCTTCTTGAAAATGTACTTAGCTGAGTTGATTCCAAACAGCTTCTTGAGAATCCACTGGTGGATTCTTTCTTCTTCTTCAAATTCTGACTTGATCTCTCTCTATCCAGAACTTTGAATGATTCTTCTGAATTCTGATTAGAACTCTTCTTAGATCTATCCTTAGATAGTCTTCTTAGATCTCCCGGAGAAGATCTTCTTAAGTGCCTAGCACTTTCTTGAAATGAGTAGAATTGTAATCCTTCTCCACTTTCTGATCCAATGTATTTCAAAAGGTCAGTTCTATATGTTGTTGATTGATTTTCTCCTTCTGAATCTGTCTATTTATAGACATTCTTCATGGTAACCGGCTGATCCGGTTTCTAACCGTTTTCTGACAAGTCTGACAGCTTCAGTTAACCGGTGGTAACCCACAGCTGTCAAGTCTTCAATCAAGTCCTGTGCCTTTGTCTTGAATCACAAGTTGTTGAAACAGTCTGTTAGAAAGTGTCGAGTCCATCTGTCTATCTGTGTCGACATAATTGACTTTGGTGTCGACACAGTCTTCAGTGATGTCGACTAAGTTGCCTTTGAGTCGACACAGCTTCTTCTGCAAATAATTTGATCTTGACTCTCCAGTGTGTCGACACAGTTGTTGTAGAATCATAACTTTAGTAAGTGTCGACTTAGCCTTCAGGTGTCGACACATTCATTTTTTTAACTCTGCTATAATGTGTCGACTAAATCACAATGTGTCGACACATTCTGCTGGTGTCGACAAACTTGAGGTCGACTATTTTCTTCTGTGTCGACACATTCAGATGATGTCGACAATCTTGAGATCGACTATACTCTTCTGTGTTCGACACATTCTCCTAATGTTGAGGTCGACGCTTTTCTTCTGTGTCGACACAATTTCCCAGTGTTGTGTCGACTCTTTTCTTCTGTGTCGACACAATTTCCCAGTGTTGTGTCGACTCTTTTTCTTCTGTGTGTCGACACTGCTTCCTTTGTGTCGACACTTGGACTTAGAATTTTTCTGCATACTTTATCAATTCTCCACCTGCACATGTCAACTTAAAACAACATCAAATACACTTTGATGTATATCATTGAGCTAAGTTGGGCTTCTTCAAATCAGGTACACATTTTCCAATGTACCCAACAATCTCCCCCTATTTGGAGAAGTCATAACCCCTATAGCCAATGATATACACCATTTATAAACAGTACTAAATGATGATTAATGACATAGCAGGAATACTTTAAATATAAACAAAACATAACATAGAATAATTCAGAATCAATCATCACAGAATGCACATTATAATATGCCAAACAACATTTTGTTTATAACAGGGTAATGTTTGATTACAAAGTTTTACATTTGATGATTACATCACAACATTACAAAATATTTAAAACAAAATCAGGATTGATCAGGCTCTCTAATCATAATCCCTTTGCCAGACTGAATTGTAGCTGTCACAGGAGCTTCTGATTCTTCAGCTATCTTCTTTCCTTTAAGATCAGCCTTCTTCTGAGCTTCTTCCTTGATCCTTTGCCTTTCAAAATAATGAAAAGGCTTTGGGAAGTATTTGCTTGGCTCCTTAGCATCTGATGGCAGTCTTCCCAGCTTGGCTTTCCTTCTGAATTGTACAATTGCCTCTTGCCTTGCCTCATACTTCTGCCATTCAATTTCATTGTACCACTTCCCTCTCTCATGAACTTTATCCTGTACAGCTTTCCATGCAGTGAGTATTATGTTCCTTGAAGTAGGACTCCACTGCTCATAATCTGGCTTCAGTACAGCCTGCTCTCTGAATTTCTTCTTTGCCAATAGAGCATCCTGCTGTTCTTTCAGAGTAGCCTCAGGCTTATCAACCTTTCCAAAGACAATGTTAGTAACCTCCTTTGGAGGACTATACATTTCTTGAACTTTCTGATCAATCAAATCAAAATCTGGAGGGGGGTATATGACTTGGGCAACCTCAGGTTGATTGTCTTCAAGTAGATTAGATTGTATTCCTGACTCAGCTACCATAGCATCATCACACAATGGGGGATATCCCAAAGTGGCTCGTATGCTATTGGTCACCCACATGGTGTGCTCAGAGCCTGCATGAATTAGCATCCTCTCCCCCTTTATGGCTTCTCTAGATACATGATCTCTTAAATCTTCCTTTTGAAATCGAATTTGGCCATCCAAATAATTCACTCCCTCTTTGAAAAATGGTCTTAACTTTTGAAGTTTTTCAGATATGTCCTTTTGAGAGGTTGTGATGGCAGTCTTAACAGATGCAATAGCAGCCTGAAAATTCTTATCAAATTCTTCCATTTCTTTGGCTCTATCTGCAGGCAGACCTGGAACAATCTTCTTGACCTCCATAGTAAATTCCACTTGAGTTGTCACCTCTGCAGCAGTTAAATCTTGAGATATGTTTAACTGTGCTTCTTCTTGAAGTTGCACTTCAGTATTTGGAGTGTCAGGAGTAGGAGTGGACACTAGCTCCCCCTGAACCTGTGCAATAATAAGAATATGAGCAATGTCTTTTATAGTAAAATACATTAGCTCCCCCTATACCTGAGCAGAAGTAGATACCTTTGGAGCAGGAGTGGAAACTGGCTCCCCCTACATCTGTGCAGGTGTTGATACTTCCTGGACCACAGTTGAGTCAAGCTGTGTCCCTTCTTGTACTTGTTCAGATTCTTGATTTGGTGTAGGGGATTGCTCAGGGGTGTCTGGCCTGCTCTCTTCAGGCACATCCTTGGACAGCACCCTATCCCACCTGGAGAATAGTCTCATATCCATTCTTCTCATATGGTTAATCTTACTCCCTTGCAGCTGCTGCATCACTTCAGGAATCACTCCAGTGAAGTACAGGCTCATGATCCTAGCCATGTTAGGCTTCTTGATTCCCTCTTTGATCTTGTCAAAGAGCACTCCTGACCAATCAGTAGGAATAGTAAAAACTATCCTGGTCATCAGGCTGAACATATAGGCAGAAATCCTATCATGTCCACCTGTCTTGCAGAGGATTACCTTTCCAACTACTTCAGACAAGAACTTCCCTTGCTGATTCATTCCCTTCCTGTTGAATGCAGCTCCAATCTTCAATCCTGAATCCAGGCCACACCATTGAAGGGCTTCCCTTGTCTTAGATATAGGAACTTCCTCTTCATTCTCAACTACTTGTAGTTGGAAGATCTTTCTTAAACTTCTTTGATTAATCTTTACCTTCGTCCCTTGAACAGTGGACTTAATCTTGAGGCCAGTAGAATGGACTGATGCAGAGATAAAGAACTCGTGCACCTCCTTCTTCCAGATCTTAGTTGGTTCTGAAATGAGAAATTCTAACCCTGATGCAGAGAGAAGGGTGATAACTCCTTGAACATCAGGCGGCGCCTCTGCAAAGGCCTGGCGCACTAACTCATATCCTTCATTGATGTTATCTTCAATCCTTGGCGCCATCGTTGTGTCGTGAAAGCTTGAGAGAAGAGAGAAAGAAAGACTGTCGACACAGGGTTTGAGTCTCGAAAACCTTGAAAGCGTGTCGACAAAAAGAGCTTTTGACCTATTTATAGCTTCTGTTGAAAGAAGTTCAAAAGGCGCCAAAAACAGTCTAAATGTGTCGACACAGACGGAATGTGTCGACACAAACTTCTATTAACTCGACATTTCTTCAGCCTACTATGTGTCGACACCAACTTGTGGTTATGTCGATACCGTGGATACATAGTAGAAAGACAGAAATTCTGTGTCGACACATATTCTGTAAGTGTCGACACATATTCTGTAAGTGTCGACACCATTATTCTGGTTGAGTCGACATTACATTTCTGGTTAAGTCGACAATAAAACTCTTAAGTGTCGACACATATTCTCTGTGTCGACACAATATTTCTGACTTGTCGACAGAATTTCTCTGAGGCGACACATTATTACTGAATGTGTCGACACATTCTTACTTAGCCAATTTCTGTAACTTCAATGTGTCCCTTTTTTTTTAACACTTGATTAGGTTGTTATTACTTTAACTTACTTATATATCACTTCAATAGCATTGTTAATGATTTTGTTAATACATTAATCAATGTTTAACATACCTAATTCAATTTTGAATTTATTAAATTTGGTTTCATCTAAAGGCTTAGTAAATACATCTGCTATTTGATAATCTGTTTTTACAAATTCCAATGAGATGTCTCCTTTTTCTACATGTTCTCTAAGAAAATGATATTTGATTTCTATATGCTTAGTTCTACTATGAGAAACTGGATTATTAGCAATAGAAATAGCACTCTTAGAATCACATAAAAGAGGTGTTCTACTTACCTGAATACCATAATCCTTAAGCTGATGCTGCATCCATAATAGCTGTGCACAGCAGCTTCCAGCAGCAATATACTCTGACTCAGCTGTGGAAATTGCCACACTAGTCTGCTTTTTACTACTCCAAGATATTAGTCTTCCTCCCAGGAATTGACAAGTACCTGTAGTACTCTTTCTATCCTCTCTACATCCTGCAAAATCTGCATCTGAATAGCCTGTTAGTTGAAAATCTCTATTCCTAGGGTACCAAAGACCTAGAGTAGGAGTGCCCTTTAGATATCTCAGAATCCTTTTGACTGCAGTATAATGAGATTCTTTAGGGCAGGCTTGGTACCTAGCACAGACACATGTTGCATACATAATGTCAGGTCTACTAGCAGTGAGATATAGTAGAGACCCAACTATTCCTCTATACAATGATTCATCAACAGGTTTACCTGCCTCATCTTTGCATATTGGCATACTTGTTCCCATAGGAGTTCTCATGGAGGAGGATGACTCCATACCATATTTCTTAATTAATTCCTTGGTGAACTTAGACTGGGATATGGACAATCCATCATCAGTCTGTCTTACTTGGAGTCCCAAGAAGAACTTAAGTTCTCCCATACTGCTCATCTCAAACTTCCCTTGCATAAGTTTGGCAAACTTTTTACAAAGGTTGTTTTCAGTAGATCCAAAGATTATGTCATCAACATAGATCTGGACTAAGATGATCTTTCCTTTGGATTCCCTAAGGAATAGAGTTTTGTCTATCTTTCCTCTTGAGAATTTATTCTCAATGAGGAAGGTAGACAGGGTTTCATACCAAGCCCTTGGAGCTTGTTTTAACCCATACAAAGCTTTCCTAAGCTTATACACAGAATCAGGTTTAAGAGGATCTACAAAACCTGATGGTTGCTCTACATATACTTCTTCTTTAAGATCACCATTCAGAAATGCTGACTTCACATCCATCTGGTATACTTTGAAGTCTTGGTAGGCTGCATAGGCAAGGAACATTCTGATTGCCTCCAGCCTTGCTACTGGAGCAAAGGTTTGATCAAAGTCAATCCCTTCTTCCTGCATGTATCCTTTTGCAACCAATCTTGCTTTATTCTTTACTATTATTCCACTTTCATCTAGCTTGTTCCTATAGATCCACTTAGTTCCAATTATGTTGTGGCCTCTTGGTTTAGGAACAAGCTCCCAGACTTTGCACCTTCTAAATTGATTCAGCTCCTCTTGCATAGCATCAATCCAGTGCTGGTCTTGGATAGCTTCTTCAAACTTCTTAGGTTCCATTTGGGACAAGAAACTAGAATGCAAAACTGTGCTTTGATTTCTGCTTCTAGTTTGCACTCCTTGTCTTGGATCACCAATTATCTGATCAATAGGATGATCTCTTAGATATCTTATAGCTGGAGGTAGATTCCCTTCAGGTTGTGCATCTCCAGCTTCTTCATTCTGCTGTTCCTCTTGGTTTTCATCAGCTTCCATTATCTCTTGTACTCCCCCTGGACAGCAGCCTTCATTTTCCAATGCTCCCTCTTCCTTTGAAGCTTCAGCAATGGAGAGCTTGTCCATCTTCTTGCTTATACCTGTTGAGTCATTTGATCTACAAGACAACTCACAATTGATTAATCTTGTTTCATCAAATACAACATGCACAGATTCTTCAACAACTTGAGTAGTTAAGTTGAAGACTCTATAGGCCTTACTATTTGTGCTGTACCCAACAAATATCCCATCCTGGGATTTGGCAGCAAACTTAGTCAAATATGACTTGCCATTGTTAAGTATATAGCATTTGCAACCAAAGATCCTAAAATAGGATAGGTTTGGTTTTCTGCCTTTCACAATCTCATAGGGAGTCTTTCTGTGGCCTTTGGTGATAGAAGCCCTATTGATGACATGACAAGCAGTGTTAACTGCCTCAGCCCAAAAATATTCTGGGAGAGAGGTGTCACTCAATAGAGTTCTACCAGCTTCAATTAATGTTCTATTCTTTCTTTCAGCAATACCATTTTGCTGAGGTGTTCTAGGTGAGGAGAACTCTTGGAAAATCCCAAAGTCTATACACAAGTTTGTTATGCTTTCAGATTGAAACTCAGTACCATGGTCACTTCTAATTTTGACCACTGTACTATTCAGTTCATTCTGAATTTGCTTTACAAAATTAAATAATACACTTGGGGTTTCAGATTTTTGTCTCAGAAAGAACACCCATGTAAATCTAGAATAGTCATCTACAACCACTAGAGTGTAGACCTTCCTACCTAGACTGTGAACTGGAATAGGACCAAAAAGATCCATATGCAAGAGGTATAAGCACCTCACAAAATCCTTGTTTTCAAGGCTTTGAAATGAGGTTTTTGTCTGCTTGCCCTTTTGACAAGCTGAGCATACCCCTTCCTTTATACACTTAACTTGAGGCCCATTCCTCACTAGTTCTTTACTAAAGAGTTGGCCAATTGTCTTGTAGTTTAGATGAGCCAATCTCTTGTGCCACTTAACACAATGAGAAGCATTGTCATCAGCTACAAGACAAATGGGGGATGCCTTATTCTCACATTCAAAATTAAGGCAATACACATTTCTCTTCCTATACCCAGTCAATATGATCTCTTGATCACTTGACCTTTTGATATGACATCCATCCTTACCAAATGAAATGTCATATCCTAGATCACTCAGCTGGCTTATGCTTATTAGATTATGTTTCAAACCTTTTACATAGGCCACTTGGGTGATAGTAATTAGGTTTGAAGAGATGTTACCAAATCCTTTGATGACTCCTTTTTCAGATCCACCAAAGATCACTTTATGTCCATCTTTGACAGATGAATACTCCTTCAGCAGCCCCTTTGTTCTAGTCATGTGCCTGGAACAACCACTATCCAAGTACCATATAGGGGCATGGTAACTTGGATTCACCTGCAATACAGAATTACTTACCCTTAGAACCCAAGTAAGTCTTGGGTCCTTGGTTCAGGTTAGCCTTAATAAAGTTATCATAACCTCTTCTAACAGGTAGACTCTTATTCTTTATAACACTTGTGTTATACCAGCAGTCCAATGCAAAATGACCCCTCTTGCCACAGCACCAACATTCAAACTTATTGTATCTAGATCTAGATACATCCTTGTCAGAAGCATTTCTGTTCATTGCTGGTGCTGTTGCAACTTCACCTACTGATTTCTTAAAACCATAGGGTTTATGACCATAGGTAGGCCTGCTTGCCTTAACACCCTTGTTCTTCAGAACATTTGTCTTAATATGATCCTGAATGTCTTCATGATCATATATGTTAGAAGGCACTTTCTCCTTACCAAACCTTATGGGGACTGAAAGGTTTAGTGGCTGAATAGGGGCTTTGCCTTTCCTCTTGAATCTGCCAGCCCTGGAGTTACCCTTAAATCCTAATCCAGCCTTACCCTTCTGAGTGACAAATTCATCTATCAAGGGTAAGACAGATTTTGGCTTAGAGTAACTAGCCACTAAATCCCTTTCAATTCTAAGTCTGTCCTCCAGACTCTTTACTTGATCATTAGTATAATTAATTGTGCCCATCTGAATAATAGTTATATTCTTCAGCTTGGCAATTTCAGCTAACTTTTGATCAAGGACTTTTTCTAACTCAGTTGTTGCAACCCTTAGATCAGCAATTTCCTGAGCCTGTGATTTAACCAGGTTCTTGCTTTTCTTAAGGGCCTGCAACAGGTCCCCATACTTGTCTATCAATTGATAGACATCTCCTTCAGATCCAGATGTATCTTCATCACTTGATGCAGATGTAGCTGATTCTTCACTTGTATTACAAACAGATGTACAAGAAGGATAGTTTACCTCATTAGAACCAGACTGATTCTGGCATAGGTCCTCTTCTGATCTTGTCATCAAACCCATGCATTGATGTTCATTGATGGAGTCTAGCAACTGCATAAACTCCTCTTCCTCAGATGCAGCATATAATCCAATATATGCTTCAGCTTCAGATCCTGATTCTGAAGTTGACTGGTCTGACAGACTTTTATCTTTCTTTGCTACAAAGGATTTCTCCTTCTTGCCTTTCTGATAAGTCTTCTTCTTTTCTGAAGATTCCTTCCTTTTGTCAGGACAATCAGCCACTACATGTCCAGGCCTATTGCAACAATAGCAGACAATCTTTGAAGTAGTGGCTTTGCTGGGCTTTGACCTGCTTTTCTCTTTCCTTGATGACCTTCTCTTCTGATAATAGTCATCTACTTGCTGTGATGAGGAAGGCCTAGACTTCCATTGCTTCTTTTTCAAGAACCTTTGAAATTGCCTAGTGAATGCAGCAAAGTCTGCATCTGAATCACAGCTGACTGAACCCTTATCTGAATTTTCAGAACTACCTTCTTCAACTTCCTTAGGAGGAGATGGTGATTTCCTCCTATTCTTTCTAGTGGCTTCAGCATTAAATGCCACAGTCTTTTCTCTATGCTCTCCTCTTGAGTTTCTTTCCTCCTCCTTCCTTACCATAAGTTGCATTTCATAGGATAGCAACTTTCCAAACAGAGTTGGAGGAGATATCTCTGCCAATTTTGCCACTTCTCTTATGGCACAGATCTTTGTATCCCAATCCTTTGATAAGGATCTTAAGAATTTGTCATTCAGTTCATAGGTACTGAAGACTCTTCCATAGGATATTAGCTCATTCATAATTCTATAGAATTTCTTATAGCACTCAGTTATGCTATCAGATTTTCCTTGTCTAAAACTTTCATACTCCTGATTTAGCATAGATTTTCTGTCCAGCCTTACTTCTTCAGATCCCTCCATGTAGACAATCAATGTGTCCCACATCTCCTTGGAGGTCTTGCAGTGAATCAGATTCTGAAATGTTGAATCATCTATGGCACTGACAATGATGTTCTGTGCCCTTTTGTCCATGGTTGCCAAGATGATTTCATCCTTGGTCATTTCAGAATAAGTCTTTGGTGTTTGGATATTTGCATCAAGAACAGATATCTTCATTGGTATGAAGGGGCCTTCCTGTACTGTGATGTAAATCCTTGGGTCAGATGCTTCCATAAACAATCTGACTCTTTCTTTCCAGATCCCAAAGATTTCCTTCTTGCATATGGGTAATTTCATTGACCCTAGCTCCTTATGATTCTCTCCAGAACCCATCTTCTTGATTCTTGAATCTGCCTATCAGATCTACCTCAGACTGTTAAGTCCTTTTTGAGGAACCTCCCTCTGATACCACTTGATAGTTTAACTTTCAAGGCAGCCTAAACACCTAGAGGGGGGGTGAATAGGTTCTGCTTCTCTTTCTAAAACTTCTAGGCAGAATTCAATTTAATAACTAATATAATAAACACAGCAATCACAGAAAACAAAACATCACAGATTGCACTATGTTTTATAGTGGTTCCCCAAGATCTGGGTACATCCACTTTCCCCCTTCACCTATCTAGCAGTATGCTAGATTCGGCCAAACTTCCACTTATCTCAGATCAATAGATCTTACAACTCAGAACCCAACTGGTTCCTACAACTCAGGCACAACTGCCCTACCTCAGCCTTGCCCCAAGGCCTACAACTCAGAGAATATCCTTCTCCTACACTCAGGCAAACAGCCCTACCACTCAGAGTTCAACACTCTTACACTCAGCCTTTATAACATAGGCTTACAACTCAGATCTGTATAAACAGATCCTACAGAAATATAGAAAAGATTGTTTTAATTGTCTTGCCAAAGTTGAGAGAGAAAAGGCAATGACAATTCTTGATCAGCTGATGCAATTAACTGTTTCTTAGCCTTCTTCAAAGCTTCTTGAAAATGTACTTAGCTGAGTTGATTCCAAACAGCTTCTTGAGAATCCACTGGTGGATTCTTTCTTCTTCTTCAAATTCTGACTTGATCTCTCTCTATCCAGAACTTTGAATGATTCTTCTGAATTCTGATTAGAACTCTTCTTAGATCTATCCTTAGATAGTCTTCTTAGATCTCCCGGAGAAGATCTTCTTAAGTGCCTAGCACTTTCTTGAAATGAGTAGAATTGTAATCCTTCTCCACTTTCTGATCCAATGTATTTCAAAAGGTCAGTTCTATATGTTGTTGATTGATTTTCTCCTTCTGAATCTGTCTATTTATAGACATTCTTCATGGTAACCGGCTGATCCGGTTTCTAACCGTTTTCTGACAAGTCTGACAGCTTCAGTTAACCGGTGGTAACCCACAGCTGTCAAGTCTTCAATCAAGTCCTGTGCCTTTGTCTTGAATCACAAGTTGTTGAAACAGTCTGTTAGAAAGTGTCGAGTCCATCTGTCTATCTGTGTCGACATAATTGACTTTGGTGTCGACACAGTCTTCAGTGATGTCGACTAAGTTGCCTTTGAGTCGACACAGCTTCTTCTGCAAATAATTTGATCTTGACTCTCCAGTGTGTCGACACAAGTCCTGTGTGTCGACACAGTTGTTGTAGAATCATAACTTTAGTAAGTGTCGACTTAGCCTTCAGGTGTCGACACATTCATTTTTTTAACTCTGCTATAATGTGTCGACTAAATCACAATGTGTCGACACATTCTGCTGGTGTCGACAAACTTGAGGTCGACTATTTTCTTCTGTTTCGACACATTCAGATGATGTCGACAATCTTGAGATCGACTATACTCTTCTGTGTTCGACACATTCTCCCAATGTTGAGGTCGACGCTTTTCTTCTGTGTCGACACAATTTCCCAGTGTTGTGTCGACTCTTTTCTTCTGTGTCGACACAATTTCCCAGTGTTGTGTCGACTCTTTTTCTTCTTTGTGTCGACACTGCTTCCTTTGTGTCGACACTTGGACTTAGAATTTTTCTGCATACTTTATCAATTCTCCACCTGCACATGTCAACTTAAAACAACATCAAATACACCTTGATGTATATCATTGAGCTAAGTTGGGCTTCTTCAAATCAGGTACACATTTTCCAATGTACCCAACATGATATGTGGACTTGGACTTAACTATCCTTTCATGTACTTCTACTCCTTTGGTGATTTTTAATGCCACTAGGATTAGCGTTTTGTAGTGGAGACCTTCCCAAGTGTCAGTGTCACCGCAAAACGGCAATTTTCGGCGTAAGACCTGGTAGCGTAGCAAAAAAAGGGTCTTACACTGGGAGGCAGATCGTATCTACCCTACTGCGATTTCCACCAAAAGGAAGGCCACGAAATGGCTACCTGCCCGGAGTTTTTGGAGATGAGGGGAGCTAGGGAGCAGACCCCATGGCAGCAGCGACCCCCCTCAGAAGGTGTGGATAGAATAAGTCCTATCAGGAGCGGAGGAGGACAGGTGCGAGGATCGGGCCGACATAGGAGGGCGAGGATAGATCGGGGTGATCCATGGGGTAGTGTGAGTCGAGGCCACCCGCAAGGCAAGTCTCAAAACCATATAACGCCAGAGCGCTGCCTCGACGTACCAAAACCTGCCCCCAAATGAGAAGATCACATTCTCTCGGAAGGACATGCCAGATCATGAGGATCCATTCTGCGATGCGCTAGTAATCCAAGCCACCATCAAAAATTTCACCGTCTCCTGGATCCTCATCAACAACTGAAGCTCTTTCAGCAATGTTTTCAATAAGGCGTTTGACGTAATGAAGGCGGAGTCCAGGAGGGTACTGGCCTCGGATGGACCTTTGTTCAGATTCTCCGGAGAAAGAAATGAGGTGGAAGGGGGAGTGGGACTCCATATCACCTTGGGGGGGCAAGTCTAGGAA
This sequence comes from Platanthera zijinensis, assembly GCA_039513925.1. Lineage (NCBI taxonomy): Eukaryota > Viridiplantae > Streptophyta > Magnoliopsida > Asparagales > Orchidaceae > Platanthera > Platanthera zijinensis. The sequence goes on along the minus strand of CM077081.1, from coordinate 55,192,419 downwards.
TTGCAGGTGTACAACCCCGTATCCGGCCGAGCGGGATCCTCCCCAAGTGGCGGACTTGGGGAGAGCTACAAGCGACGATGTGGCACAACCCCGTTCGAAGACGTGCGGGTGCTCGTGCGGGCGTGCGGAGGTTTTACGGAGATAGGCTTTTTAATATATGTATATACATAATATAATATAATATATATATTATAAAATATATATCTTATATTATATATATATTATATAATGTATATGAGAAAAAGCAAAAGAAGGGATTAGGAGGAGGGCTCGGTACAGGAGAAAACAGAAAAAAAGTAAAATAAGGGAAAAAGGTGCAGCCGCCCCTCTACTCAATCCGGCCTCCCTCTTCCTCTCGGCATGGAGCAGCACACATAGTCGCTGGCCTCCCTCTTCCTCTCGGCATGGAGCATCACACATAGCCGTCGGCCACCCTCTTCCTCTCAGCATGGAGCAGCACACACAGCCGTCGGTATCCCTCTTCCTCTCGGCATGGAGCAGCACACACAGCTGGTGGCCTCCCTCTCCCTCTCGTCCTGGAGCAGCGCAACCCCGACCGCCTCTCTCCCTCTCGGTCTTCCTCTTGCACGCAGCAAAGGGCAAAGGCCCAAGCCTCCCTCCTCCTCTCCCGTCACTGACCAAGCATGGAGCAAGGCTCGGCCTCCTCCTCTCTCCCATCGCCGGCCAAGTAAAGAGCAAGGTTCGGCCTCCACATCACCCGTCGTCGCCGCCTATGGTCAGATCCGACCATTTGGAGCATGGATCGGCCATGTAGGGCTGAGTTTGGACATTTGAAGCCGGGATCGGCCTCATGGGGGCAAGTTCAGTCGTCCGGAGCTAAGTCGGCCGGGAGCTTCTCTCCCGGCGCTGGCCGGAGCTCGAGTCATACACCAAGTCGGAAATGGAGGTCTCATTTCTCCCACCGCCGGCATGGGGCTCGGTCACTATGAAGAAGTGGAGCAAGAGAGGAAGATTTGCTTCCTCTTCCAACAAGGGCTCGGCAACCAGAAAAATAGAAAGTGAGGATTCATCACTCCTAGCAAGATCGACCCAGAGCTCCTCTCCCGGCCCCGCCGCCAAGCACGCGTCAAGGGTAACGATGTTTCTACTCGGGCAGGTGAAGCCCTCGATTTATATATTTGCATGGAGGCCCCTCACCGCCAATGGGTGGAGGAAGGGAGCTCTCCGACGGGTTGACATGTACGTCCCCACTATTAACTGCATTAGCATCCGGAAGTGTGAGTATGGGTTTAGGCATACTGTGTGAAGCCCATCCGGACGTATGAGCCGGATTGGTGATGTTCTGGGGTTCCCGGGGAAAACTCCATGGAAGTTGTTTATTGACTATTTGCAGGGAATAAATGTCGTAGCCCCAAAAAAGGGATAAATGCAATGTAATTAGTTCGCTTTTAGTCGACCAAGGTTTAGCTTGACGTCGCCTGCCGAGACGCTGGCGCACAGGTGTTGCAGTAGCAAGCGGGAGATAGCCGGGCTTAAGCCCAAGTTCGTATCGGTCCTTGAAGGCCCATTTTGTTTATGTTGTTGGCCTGCGTGCCGAGGTATGGAATGTATATTCCTGTAATTTGAAATGCCTGCGATGCTTTTGCTAGCCCTAGAAGTCTTATGTTACGTTGGTGGCGGCCCAAATAGAGCTACGGGAAAATAGAACCGTTAGGCGAGGCTATGCTACTAGGATGACAGTTAAAGGGCATTTTGCACAAACCCGAGGTGGCACCTTTAGTTAAGAGGGAGTGGATTTCGAGATCCTCACTAAAGGTTCTGTTCGGCCAAGAGAGCCTTCCGAAGGTGCCTAGTTAGCTCAGCATTTGGCTTGGGAGGGAAAGAGTTCGTTAGTCTTCTGGTGTGTGGTGGGACCTCCACGCTGAGACCTTGGGTCTGTCCCTTACGTTCCTAGTCTAGAGCATAGATTGTTCGCTTGAGCGTAGTAGGTGTGCGGTCACCCCTCTTTTGGGACCCCGAACTACACAGAAGTCATTTTTGGCTTCAACAGTTATGGTGCGGTGAGTGTGGAGAGTGGCCAGCACGGAAAAACTCAGTCGAACATCATTGCTATAGAGGAGGAACCAAGTGACGACCAGGGTCATGTGATGAAAGAAGTCCCCTCCCACTTCCCTTTTGTCGATCCTAACCATCCTAGAATTTCGTCTCAAATGTTTCTCAAATGTTAAAGTTTAAACTCTCACAGAAAAAAGTAATATTTAAAATGATGTTCCGCTGGCTAAAATTTCAAGGTTAGGAAGCGCACAGTCAAAGGGTTGAAGTGTTAGTATTAACATATTGAGTTCAGACTTATGTGAGATATCTAAGTTCTAGAAAATGTATATTAACGTATATTAACAATTATCCTCAGATGCGTATTTTAGGATGGTAGAGGTGGGAATAAAAAGAACAGTAAAACCAAAGAGGATCGCGACATTCACGAACCATAACTAATTCACATGTGCTCGGGGGTTTGCTTGCAAACCTGTAGAATGAAATCCATAGAACAAAGATGAACCAGAATCAAACTTATAACCCTTATTTTCAAATGAATATGCAGCACCACTAGATACATCCTGATTGTATTTAGCTAAAGACCCAGCATAGCATAACCCGACAATACCACTACCAATTACCACCACATCTACTTATGACTCCTCGGAACATTTGTCATGGTTAAGCAAAGAGATGTTTGATATAAGCGAAATAGAAGTATAATTACAGTTTTTAGATTCATATAGGAAAGATTGGCAGGCGACTAACTACTAAAGGCTCAATCTTTCACCCTCTCATGACAAGCGTACTTATGAATATGAAGCGAAGAACACTTACTGTATCACCACGTAGCACGGGGCGGTTAAAGTGATATGTATAATGAACCAAGCAAATATTATTTACCGTATTTCTCTTAGTTAAAATCCTACTTGAGTTTGATTGTTAGCATGTTAGTTATACATCTCTAATTGCAAGTATAATCATGGGAGCTTAATACATCAACAAAGTTATAAGATTTTTATTCTATCAAAAAATACCAAATATGATAAGATACGAGAACAGAAAGTTTGAACGATGATTTGATTTAAAATAGGGAAACAAGAAAGATATATGTAAATCACATAGGACGTTCTATCCTGGAGATCAAAAATGTGCCTTAGGGAGAATATTATATGATTGACCCTAGTTCCCAAGAGGGTGGACGTATCGGGTAGAGGTACCTCGTGTCGAACTTTGGCTTGGTTGGTCGGGTTAACAGTTCTTTTGGGCTATTTTATTATCTTTTTGTTTGCTTTATATTTGTGTTGGAGAGAAGACCCCGAGAAGACCCGCTGACCAGGCTCTCATCATGCTGGCAGGGCTGTAGGCTCACTCAGGGTTTGGAGTTGAGTTGGAGAGGAGACCCCAGGTAGACCCGCTGCGCAGGCTCTCATTAGCTGGCAGGTCCAAAGGCTCGCCTGTGGGGGAGAGGTTGGATGTGAAATCTTCATCAAAACCCCGAGCTCGGCTCGGCCCCAGGTAGACCCGCTGTGCAGGCTCTCATTAGCTGGCAGGTCCAAAGGCTCACCTGTGGGGGAGAGGTCTGGTTCTTGGTCCTTGGTTCTGCACTACCCCGAGCACGGCTCAGCCCAAGATAGACCCGCTGCGCAGGCTCTCATTAGCTGGCAGGTCTGAAGGCTCGCCTGTGGGGGAAAGGTTGGCTTTTGGGATACTTCAGTTTAGCCGCTTCTGTGACACCCCGAGCCGGGCTCGGCCCCAGGTAGACCTGCTGTGCAGGCTCCCATCTAGCTGGCAGGTCCGAAGGCTTGCCTGTGGGGGAAAGGTTGGCTTTGGGATACTTCAGTTTAGCCGCTTCTGCGATACCCCGAGCCGGGCTCGGCCCTAGGTAGACCCGCTGCGCAGGCTCCCATCTAGCTGGCAGGTCTGAAGGCTCTCCTGTGGGGGAAGGTTGACTTTTGGGATACTTCAGTTTAGCCTCTTCTGCGACACCCCGAGCCGGGCTCGGCCCCAGGTAGACCCACTGCGCAGGCTCCCATCTAGCTGGCAAGTCCGAAGGCTTGCCTGTGGGGGAAAGGTTGGCTTTTGGGATACTTCAGTTTAGCTGCTTCTGCGACACCCCGAGCCGGGCTCGGCCCAAGGTAGACCCGCTGCGCAGGCTCCCATCTAGCTGAAAGGTCAAAAGGCTCGCCTGTTGGGGAAAGGTTGGCTTTTGGGATACTTCAGTTTAGCCCCTTCTGTGACACCCCGAGCCGGGATCGGCCCCAGGTATACCCGCTGCGCAGGCTCCCATCTAGCTGGCAGGTCCGAAGGCTCGCCTATGGGGGAAAAGTTGGCTTTTGGGATACTTCAGTTTAGCCGCTTCTGCGACACCCCGAGCCGGGCTCGGCCCCAGGTAGACCCGCTGCGCAGGCTCCCATCTAGCTGGCAGGTCTTAAGGCTCGCCTATGGGGGAAAGGTTGGCTTTTTGGATACTTCAGTTTAGCCACTTCTGCGACACCCCGAGCCGGGCTCGGCCCCAGGTAGACCCGCTGCGCAGGCTCCCATCTAGCTGGCAGGTCTGAAGGCTCGCCTGTGGGGGGAAGGTTGGCTTTTGGGATACTTCAGTTTAGCCGCTTCTGCGACACCCCGAGCCGGGCTCGGCCCCAGGTAGACCCGCTGCGTAGGCTCTCATCTAGCTGGCAGGTCTGAAGGCTCGCCTGCGGGGGATAGGGTTGGTTCTTGGAGATGCTTCAGTTCAGAGACCCCAGCACTACCCCGAGCCTTTCTCGGCCCCAGGTAGACCCGCTGCGCAGGCTCCCATCTAGCTGGCAGGTCCGTAGGCTCGCATGTGGGGGTAAGGGAAGACCTCGAGAAGACCCACTGACCAGGCTCCCACCCAGCTGGCAGGGCTGCAGGCTCACTCGGCCCCGGGTAGACTCGCTATCCAGGCTCTCATTAGCTGGGCAGGGCGGTAGGCTCACCTGGGTGGAAAGGATGTAGACTGGGAAAAGATTTTGGAAAGGGTTCGGTCCCATAGAAAATATGGAAAGTATGCAATACTTTTTCAAAATGGGATAACTATAGTTAAAATCATATTTGAAATCAGCATTTTTATCTTGATAAATGGAGTAGACTAATACTAATACATCACTGTATTTAGAGCTGAAAAAGAATATGGGATATTTTGTTTCTTTTAATGCTGATTCTGCGAATATATAAATTGCTTGTGGGGAAATAAGATGATTGTTTTTGTAGAATGTACGCTCGTTTAAAATAATAGCTTCTTGCCTCTCAAAACATGTATCAACATTTTTGACCTCCACATCAAAGGGTAGCTTGGTTTGGTTTTTGACAAATAGATTTGTTTTTACAGCATTTTCATGATGAGTTATTTCTTATTGAAGCCCTGGTGCGGAGCTCCCTTTGTCTCCAAGTGAGGGATTCTCTCAAAATTTTTCTTTGGGTCGGCTCCCACTCGCCGGATACTTGAGGTTGGATATTTCTTTCTGAGCTTGTGCCAACCTCGAAAAGAGCGGGGATTGTGTATAACCCCATATTCGGCCGAGCGGGATCCTCCCCAAGTGGCGGACTTGGGGCGAGCTACGAGCGACGATGTGGCACAGCCCCGTTCGAAGACGTGCGGGTGCTCGTGCGGGCGTGAGGAGGTTTTACAGACATAGGCTTTTTAATATATGTATATACATAATATAATATAATATATATTATATAATATATATCTTATATTATATATATATTATATAATTTATATGAGAAAAAGCAAAAGAAGGGATTAGGAGGAGGGCTCGGTACAGGAGAAAACAGAAAAAAAAAAAGCAAAATAAGGGAAAAAGGTGCAGCCGCCCCTCTACTCCATCCGGCCTCCCTCTTCCTCTCGGCATGGAGCAGCACACATAGCCGTCGGCCTCCTTCTTCCTCTCGGCATGGAGCAGCACACACAGCCGCCGGCCTCCCTCTTCCTCTCGGCATGGAGCAGCACACACAGTCGGCGGCCTCCCTCTCCCTCTCGGCCTGGAGCAGCGCAACCCCGGCCGCCTCTCTCCCTCTCGATCTTCCTCTCGCATGCAGCAAAGGGCAAAGGCCCAAGCCTCCCTCCTCCTCTCTCGTCGCCGACCAAGCATGGAGCAAGGCTCGGCCTCCTCCTCTCTCCCGTTGCCAGCCAAGTAAAGAGCAAGATTCGGCCTCCACATCACCCGTCGTCGCCGCCTATGGTCATATCCGACCATTTGGAGCATGGATCGTCCATGTAGGGCTGAGTTTGGACATTTGGAGCCGGGATCGGCCTCATGGGGGGCAAGTTCAGCCGTCCGGAGCTAAGTCGGCTGGGAGCTTCACTCCCGGCATCGGCCGGAGCTCGAGTCATACACCAAGTCGGAAATGGAGGTCTCATTTCTCCCACCGCCGGCAAGGGGCTCGGTCATTATGAAGAAGTGGAGAAAGAGAGGAATATTTGCTTCCTCTTCAAACAAGGGCTCGGCCACCAGAAAAAGAGGAAGTGAGGATTCATCACTCCTAGTAAGATCGACCCGGAGCTCCTCTCCCGGCCCCGCCGCCAAGCACGCGTCAAGGATAACGATGTTTCTACTCGGACAGGTGAAGCCCTCAATTTACATATTTGCATGGAGGCCCCTCTCCACCAATGGGTGGAGGAAGGGAGCTCTCCGACGGGTTGACATGTACGTCCCCACTATTAACTGCATTAGCATCCGGAAGTGTGAGTACGGGTTTTGGCATACTGTGTGAAGCTCATCCGGACGTATGAGCTGGATTGGTGATGTTCTGGGGTTCCCGAGGAAAACTCCGTGGAAGTTGTTTATTGACTATTTGCAGGGAATAAATGTCGTAGCCCCGAAAAAGGGATAAATGCAATGTAATTGGTTCGCTTTTAGTCGACCAAGGTTTAGCTTGTCGTCGCCTGTCGAGACGCTTGCGCACAGGTGTTGTAGTAGCAAGCGGGAGATAGTCGGGCTTAAGCCCAAGTTCGTGCCGGTCCTTGAAGGCCCATTTTGTTTATGTTGTCGGCCTGCGTGCCGAGGTATGGAATGTATATTCCTATAATTTGAAATGCCTGTAATGATTTTGCTAGCCCTAGAAGGCTTATGTTACGTTGGTGGCGGCCCAAATAGAGCTACGGGAAAATAGAACCGTTAGGCGAGGCTATGCTACTAGGATGACAGTTAAAGTGCGTTTTGCACAAACCCGAGGTGGCACCTTTAGTTAAGAGGGAGTGGATTTCGAGATCCTCCCTAAAGGTTCTGGTCGGCCAAGAGAGCCTTCTGAAGGTGCCTAGTTAGCTTAGCATTTGGCTTGGGAGGGGAAGAGTTCGTTAGTCTTTCAGGTGTGTGGTGGGACCTCCATGCTGAGACCTTGGGCCTGTCCCTTACGTTCCTAGTCTAGAGCCTAGATTATTCGCTTGAGCGTAGTAGGTGTGCGGTCACTCCTCTTTTGGGACTCCGAACTCCACATAAGTCATTTTTGGCTTCAACAGCAGGTTCGTCATCGTGGACGCTCTTATCAACTTCAACGTGATTTTTGGGAGGCCCCTCATCAGCGCCTTCTACTGCGTACCCTCATCTTTCGACCAATGCCTCAAGTTCAATACTGAAGGAATCCAGGTTCGGGTCCAGGGAGACCCCAAGGTCAACACCATCTCATGGCAAGAGGGAGCTGAGGAGATGGAGTGAGAGATGGAGAAGCTATCCAGACAGGAGGACATGGGAGGAGTAGAGGAGATGGAGACGGAGGAGGTAGAGACCCGCGCCCTTGTGGGGGCAGCAGAGGAAGTTTTGGAGGAGTAGGTTGAGGTGATGGCCGTGGAGGAAGCCGAAGAGGAGGAAGCTCTTATCCCAAGTGAGGGGACCACGAGCGAATGGGAAGAGTAGTACCAATTGGAGGTGGCGGGAGAAGTGGTGGAGCTGGAAGTTCTCACCCAAAGGGGAAGGGTGGAGAAAGCACGGGTTAGTAGGGGGATGAGCCCAAAGGATCAGGGGAAGATACTGAAGTGTATCTAGAAGAACATGGATATCTTTGCATGGAGCGCAGTAGACATATCGGGGATTGATGCGGATGTGGCTTGCCACCGCCTCAACCTGGATCTCGGTGCTCTCCCCGTCAGGCAGAAGAAGAGGTCCACCACAGACAAGCTGGTCGAGCCCATCCGGGAAGAGGTGGGTAAGCTTCTTAAGGCAGGATTTGTATCGGAGATCCAGTACCCAGCCTGGGTCTCCAATGTGGTGATGGTCAAGAAGGGGGATGGGTTGGAACATCCCAATTTGTATTGGGCCACTGAAATCTTAGTGGACCCAATAAAAGTAGCCCGAACCTCTACCCATGGCCCGCACTAGGGTAGGAGGTAGCCCTAGACATGGCATAAGGAGCTAGAGGACTCCGATTTGAGTTCTGTCAGTTCCCGTGGCCTTGTATAATCAATAAGAGCATGTTGAAATTTGTTCCGTTGAATTCCGAGATTATATAGTGGATATAGGCTCTGTTTGGAAAATCGATGTCGGTTTAAAAGGGAGCGGTTCAAAAGGGAGATTTAAAACTGTATTTTTAAAACTGAAGTTTTAAAACTAAGGTTGTGTTTGGACAACCTCCGGTTCGGTGGCAGTTTGAAAATAATAATATTTTAATTATTACTTTATATTGTTAATTATCACTTTATATTATTACTTTAATTATCACTTTACATTATTAATTATCCTTCTATTATATCACTTAAATTATATCGTCAATTTTTAAACTTCAACCGGCTTTATACTTTAAAATAATATAATTTTCTTTTATTATATTACTTTATATTTTACTATTCATCTTCTTCACCGGAAAGCTCTTTCATTATCGCTGCTCGATCTGCAAGCTCCATGAACGGCGGCGATAGATGCTCGTCGGGGGATTATGTGCTTTTGCGTCAATCTTTGAAGGAGAAGACCCTCGCTCAAGCAGATGGCGACTATTAAGGGCGGAAAACCTAGCGCTAACTAATGTTATTAATGGCGGAAAATAGGGAACGGTCGGTTTGTAAAGGCGGCTGGAGCTCCTCGGACCAGTTCTGAAAGGGAGAAAATGGGGGGTTTTGACCGATCAGTTGAAAAGGATGCATGCCAAGCACCTGCTTTTGGTTCCGTTTAGACAGGAAAGGAGGCTCCCCGGGTTCTCAAACGCAGCCATAGTCGTTCCTCGTAAAACGTCGCGAAGACGAGTTTTCTGGATAATGACCTAAAGAACTCCGATTTGAGTTTTGTCAGTTCTCATGACTTCGTATAGTCAATACAAACCCACTGGGACCCGTTGCATCGCAATCCAAAGTCTAACGACGAATATACACATTTTGACCGTTTTAGCGCACTACGACGCACAGATTTTGAATATGTGGTAAACAAACTTTGATTCGACCCCGATCAGTAGCATTGGACCCGTATGGCCAATACAAAATCAACCGAGTTAATCCCGGTCAATTTCAGTGACGGATAATCAACTCGTGGTCAAATCAAACATAGTCGTGCACCGAAAAGCGTGCACACACAAATTATGACGCGACATCCCAGCTCTGACCTGACTCCCAATGACATGGATCTATTTTGACTTACCAGCAAGACGCACCCACCCTAGGGTTGACTTTGGTCAAACACCCCTAAAAGTCCATTTTGTTGGAATTTTTCTCATGGCGAAACCCACCTCCTCTCCATAGTTGATTAGGGCCCAACCCTCCTCACTTCTTGGGCCACCCAAATCAGCAAGACTTGGTGGATGGGCCTTTGGCCAAAAGCCCACCACCTCTCCTCCCCTTTCCTTTTTCCTCTTTATAGGAACTAAGGCCCAAAAGCCCACCAAAAACTTCCCCACCAGATGGCTTCCACCTAGAGCCACCCTGATGGTGCCACTTGTCCAGGCCAAGCGGAGGGGAGGAGAGGAGCTCCTCCACTTATGGGATTAATCCCACATCGGCAAGGGGAGGGGTATCCACCCTCTCCAAGCCTATAAAAGGCCTTGCCCAGCCTGGTTTCCCCCACACCAACCCACCCGAGCCTAAGGCACCCTCACTGGAGTCCCAGCTCACCGGAAAACTTTCCACCACCCAAGCTTTCCACCGCCTCCAATGGCAACTCGATCGGGGCCCTCCTAAGCTCTTCCAGGATAGGTGGAACCTCTTCCTTTCCTCCTCCCTCATCTTTATGACGTGTTGCATGCACCTCCCGGCGACTGGAGCGCCGCCGGCACCACCCGAGCCAAGCTCCAGGTCGGGTGATGACCGTAGGAGGTTAGCCCCTCCCAGCACTGGCAGTAGAACTGGGGAAGGGTTAAACCACCAGAGAGGACTATCCATGGTGGTGGACGACCGAGGTGCCGCCGGAAAATGCCGCTTTGACGGCATCCGTGGAGTAGAATTCTTCTACTATGCTTTTGCTCCAGCGGTGGCCGGCGGCGGTTGATCGTCGGGACACCAACGGAGATGAGATCTACCCCCAACACGCTGACCAGGGGTGGTTTCATTGTCGCGTTAAATGTTGGAGATGCAGGGTAGCGCGGTGGCACTGGGAGCAGAGTCACCGCCACCCTGCTCTTTGTTTGATGATTTCAGGCAGTGGTCAGCGGCGGCAGGCCGCTGTACTACCACCCAAAGACTCACCGACACCCGGCAAACCGATCGGGGGCAGCGCCGATGCCCAGCAATGGTCGGCCGATGGTGGCAGAGGACCACTACCTTATTTGTCGACGGGACGAAATCACCGCCATCCAAATCCCCGTGATGAGATGGACGACGGTGATAACCTCTTCCCCCCCCCCTCCCACCTCATCTTTTGTGCCCCCCACAGCGGATCCACGGTTGATCCACTATGGAGAAATACTGGCTAGATCCACCGTCTTGCGCAATCCTGACCGCAGGATCATGCCCAATTCTGTTATATGCAGACCAATTTCTAATTAGAACCTTAACCTAATTTTTGCAAAAAAAAATATAGGCTCCTAGGGAAAAGTGTGCAACATAAAAAATGCTCTTCTTGATGAGGGCTTCCTCCATAAAATTTTTGAGAATTTTTGAAAATGATTTGGTATTTTTAAAAGCATAAACAAAATTTATTTGGCTAAAATAAAGGCCCAAAATGGCTCGGAAAAATTAGGAAAATTTCCTAGGCTTATTTTATATCTCATTAGAGGTTGTATTAAAATTTTGGGTCATGGTGAAAAGAATTAATATTTTTTCCAATTTCTGGGATCCTAGGGTCGCGCTCGGGATTTATTTCACCTTTTTGAGAATGAAAATTGGAGCGCGCGACCACCCTCCCTAATTTGAATATTAAATTCAAATTTCCTTACCAATGAGAGTGGCCGAGATAAGTGGCAAAGCTCCGAGCATTTCGAGATTTCGTGAAACCGCTGAGCGCCTCGACCCTCGGGTAGTTTGGGTAGACTCGGAAAGTAGAGTACAAGTCGCGAGTTGCAAATTATTCTCGATGAATAAAAAAGGGGTAACTTCTAAAAAGCCTTTGATCTGATTAAGCCGTGAATCAAAAAGGAGCAATCAAATTATCGGATCTTAATAATTGGTGTAACCCAAGGAAATCTTGAAAACTGAAAAGGAACTGAATACACCTCCTGAGAACGGAAAAGGAACTGAAAATACCTCCTGAGAATGGAGATGGAATTGAAGCCTCCTGAATGGAGTGATTAGACTACTAACCATTTTCTTTATGATTATTTCAGTCTTGCACTGGTCCAATTCCTTTATTTATTTCAATTCAGTTCTACTCCAGTCCCGTACTGGTCAAGTTCAATTCAGTACTTTCAATTCAGTTCTACTCTAGTCCCGTACTGGTCAAGTTCAATTCAGTACTTTCAATTCAGTTCTACTCCAATCCCGTATTGGTCAAGTTCAATTCAGTACTTTCAATTCAGTTCTATTCCAGTCTCGTACTGGTCAAGTTCAATTCAGTACTTTCAATTCAATTCTACTCCAGTTCCATACTGGTCAAGTTCAATTCAGTACTTTCTTTTTGGTTATACTCCAGTCTCGTACTGGTCAAGTTCAATTCAGTACTATCGTTTCAGTACTACTCCAATTTCGTACTGGTCACATTTCATTCCAGCACTCTAATTATACAGCTTATATTATCAGCAGCTTTAATTACCGTATTTCCATTACTACAATTTACTATTATCAGCAAGGGTCATGCTCGGACGAGCAGCCATCTGGTAGGGTCGAGCCTTAGTTAGGGATAACCGGAGTTGAGATGTTTCTCCAGGTTTAGCCTCAAATAAAGTGCTCTCATGCTCCTTGTCAAAAATTGAGCTGAGAGTTACTGCCCGAAGATTGAAGCATAGAAGGGCAGGACGCCACAGACCCGGTACGTGCTATAGAAATTGACTGTTTGATTGCTTATAAATTACTTACGGTAAATTGTGGTAGGTCAGTCCCTTACCCAGACCATACGTACAGGTGCGAAAAGGTCGACGACTCAAGACGACAGGGGAGATGGGTACCACGGGTGACCGGCCGTTATGTTTTTTCCCATTGGGTTTTCCTCCGCTGGTCGGCCAAAATGTTGTATCGTCGGATGTCGCTCATATCCAATAGTATACGGGGTTTTATGTTGGGGCCTGGGATTGTGCAGTACGACCACCCCTAGAAGTGTCAGGACTGGCCACTGTCACCGATGGCCACATCGGTGAGGCCCGCGGGGCTCGCTACCCTACTGGAACAAAAGCGATCCATACTATGTTGACATAGGATATGTGTGCGCGGCTGTGAATGCCTGGGAAAGGATACGGGTTATGAATACCTGATGTGCTAGTGGAGCCCTTATTATAACTTATGTTATTGTTGCTGTCATTTCAGTTATATTATGCTGCCCTTCTTTTATCGTTGCTCCTAGCTTAAAATATGAAATATTGTACTAACTCTCTCTTGCTTCGGCTATTGTTGGGTGGGAGTGTGCTCGTCCCCAGGATATGGATCCAGGGAGGATATTTATTTCCACTTAACCCTGTGACTAACGGTTATTTAATTGACAATTCACAGGAAACGGAGCACTGTAGTGACCCCTGCCGTAGGAGAATGCACTAGTAGTTAGGACTACTCGAGTAGAAGCACCACCGACGTCTTTAGAGTTTCAAAATATGAGTACTAGCAAGCAGGATAGGGAGAGAAAGTGAGGAGTTATATGTAGAACTTGTATAGCCTGTGAGCATATATATGAACTTAGGTCATGGCCCTAGTACTCATGTAAATATATATGATGTTATATATATTTGATAATGTTTTCCTGTTAATTCTTCCGCAAATCTCTGATGTGTTGTGAATGTTATGATTCTAGTCGAGCAAGGCTGACAACCATTGCATGGATAAGGTGGATCGCTACCCCTAAGGAGCACTGGGTGGACGTCTTGGGCAAGATCCCCTCCGGCCCGACCCAGGCAAAATATTGGGGGGGTCTCACAAATGGATCAGAGCCATCACGTTTGTCCTTGTGGAGCAGTCTCAGGATCCCTCCGTCCCTCGCATCATTCCTTGGTTCGGGACGAAACTTGCAGCGGAAGCCTAGTGTACCCTAGTGTAGAGGCTTATGGATTCTAGACTATACGATAGTTTTCCCGTACATTGTTGTTTCCGATTCGGCAGTCGCTTTTGCAAATTTTTCCTACTTTTGCAAAGTACTGACACTCTTTCCTGTTACTTCTCCAGATACCAGATTACAGTAATGAGGGGTCCTCTTCTAGAGGATATGTTCCCGGCACCCCACCTCCAGACCCGGTCGCCCCCGCGGCTATACCGTTTGTCAAGACTGACTTGGGACAGACATTGACAGCCATCCTGGCCACCTTCCGGATAGTGTTGGCAAAGCCACCATGAGAGATGATGGCACTTACCGATTTGATGATGACTTATTGAGGAATGAGGCCTCCCACTTTCAGAGGCACAGAGACTGCCATCCTGGTAGTGGAGTGGGTGGAGTATGTGGAGGAGCTGCTCGTATGCATGATGTGCCTAGCAGTAGCTGTAGTCTAACTGGTAGTGACCTTGTTAGAGGGATACACTAGGGACTGGTGGTGAGCGGCCAACCACTCGAATTTTAGAGGACGGTCGTTGAGCACTATCCTATGGGGAGAGTTCTTGGAGGCTCTGCTGGAGTTCTTTATTATAGACGTGAATTAAGCTATTTTGCAGGAGAGGTTCCTGCACATCTGACAGGGTGACCGGACGGTGTCAGAGTACAAGAGAGAGTTCATAGACCTGGCATGCTTTGCTAGGAATTTGGCTTCCTCCGATAGGGATAGAGCTTCCCATTTCTACCGAGGCCTATGAGATGACCTGAGGCAGGTCCTGATTATGATCTCTCAGTCTACCTTCCACACCATAGCTACTCACATAACATCATTAGAGTTAGACCAACGGATGGTTGCCCAGCAGCACAGAGGATAGGTCGAGGTCCCTAGAGATCAGAGATGAGAAAGAGGAGCTTCTCCCCACTGACAGATAGAGAGCACAGGCAGAGACACCGCATACAGCTTTATAGGCGCCCACCAGCATCGTTGTAGGACGTCAGACCATCTCCAGCACCACAGCTCGCGTTATTAGTCCGACGTGGCGTTCCCTTCACAGGGAACTGCTTCTTATGTCAGTAGCCAAGGAATATGAGGGTCTTCTACCCACAGGCAGCAGGAAGGCTGTGATAACCTGCCCACCCATATCGCATCTCAATACCTGGGTTTTGAGATGCAATATGGGTGGGCGGGTTCTCACATGGTATTAGAGGGAGGTTGTCCTGCTGCGGGGGTGTGTTGGAATAATTTGTCAACATGACACGTGTGTGTGGTACCGACCCCGTGGCTTTCCCCACCGCATTCCTGGTCTGGGTGTTGACTCCGGTGGGCCCCCCTGTGGCGGAATATCCCCACGGTCCTATAGTTGGGATTAGTCTCACATCGCTCGCAGCGCTCGCTCCTCCGTGTTTATGTACCCCGCCACCCTTCATCTCAAAACATGTCCGTGTTTATGTACCCTGCCACCCTTCATCTCAGAACCTCGGGCCACAGGGGAAGCCGCAGACCCGTGTCAAATTGGGTGATAGGGATCACGAGCTCGGTGTCAGAGAGATTATTGATCTTCTCAAGCTCTCCCGGGCATCTCGCCTCAAACCCGGGCAAGATTGAATTAGCGACCACCGAGAGGTGCTCGTTCTCGATGAGGTTGGTGGAGTGGTGTTGGGTCCATTGATCCTAATGGCCCTGATTTGATGATGTCAAACAGGTCAATGAGATAGACATAGTTGTATTTGATGTTTGTTTAAGTTCATGCATACAGGTTAGTCTTTGTCATAATGATTGGACAGCTTGTTCAAGAGACAATGAAAGGTGGACTCAAGATGATAGGCAGGAAAGTCAGAAAAATAAGTCCAAAAGCATTGAGTGAACAAAGCTCACTCAACGCCATTCAGCTAATAGCACTGAAAGAAGGCAGGCAGTCAGAGTTGACAGACTTGAAAAGGCAGAAATCTGGCTAAGTCCAAAAGAGTTGAGTGAGCTCAACTCACTCAACGCCATATGGCTAGAACCGTTGAGACAAGGTTATCCTGTCGAAGCATAAGCAGTGGAAGCCAGAGATTTGACTAAGTCTAGAAGCGTTAAGTGAAGCTTCGTCACTCAATACCATGTTAAGCCTGTCAATGCCAAAGTTTAAGGAGATAGAAAGTTCAACTAAGTGAAGTAGCGTTGAGTGAATCTCACTCACTCCACGTAAAGTGAAATGGATCTGAGTCTATCTTTAATATGAAGAATCCAGAAAATTGGCTAAGTCCAGAATCATTGAGTGAGGTTAGCTCACTCAACGCCATCAGACAGATAGCTGAAGAATGGGATAAAGGGAAAATAGCGTTGAGTGAGGTGAACACACTCAACGCTCTCAACGCCATCTAGTAAGAGCTGAAGAAATTTCTAAGTCTAGAACCGCTGAGACTACCATTCGTCGAGCTGAGCTTAGCTTTCATTAAACGCAATTCAGATTTCGTCGAACTCAGCTTTCACCTGAAGGAAGAACTTAGCTGAGAGAATTCGTCGATCTCAGCTTCACTGTTTCGTCGAGCGGAGTTCAAATTTCATCGAACTCAGCTTTCACCTGAAGGAAGAATTCAGCTGAGAGAATTTGTCGATCTAAACTTCACTATTTCATCGAGCTGAGCTCAGGTTTCGTCGAACTGAGTTCAGATTTCGTCGAACGCAGAATTTCAAGAGTGTTAGTTGATTTTGGCTAAGTCCAGAAGGATGCTGACTCAGTAAAGTCAACAAGTCAACAAAGTTTAGATTCGATAATCAACGATATTAACGTCGCCATCAGTTGAAAGTGGATCTCAAGTTAATTAAGCTGAGGTTTTTTCAACCCTTAAAAACTAGGAGACGTGTCGATCATCTTATTATTTTGACGGGATTATAAATATCCAAAGTGTTCGATATCTGATTAAGAAGTTTTTCTAATTAAGTTTTCTGATTAATTTTCTGAGAAAAACGAGAAGCAGAGTTGTCGTCTTCATCCGACATTGTTGCAGAAGCCAAGAACTTCAAGATTCAAATCATAAGGGCTTCTAAGTAAGTTGTTACAATCATCATCTTCTACAACAAGTTCAGAGTAATTCTCTGAGGAAGACGAATATACCTAGGCGTGCCCTAGCTGAAGTTATCTTTTCGATCCAAGCTGAGCCAGAATCTGAAGATCAATTCGCTGGATCAAGGAAGAAGAAGGAAGGGCTGATAACTACTCAGTCCAGATCGGGAGACTTTCCTGAAGGAGAAGAGGATTGATCTGCTAGTCGATTCCAGAACAAGCCAGGCTACAAATTTAAGATCGTTGTATCATCTTGTTGCTGGGAAGACAAAGTTAGGGCTAAAATTTGCTCAGTCCAAGTAGACAGACGCAGATACTTTCCTCTGTTGTCTATAATTCAATTTTATTGATTAATTCTTTGTAAGATTCATTTTGAATCTGAGTGGTAAGTCTAAGGCCTGAGGTGTAAGCCTGCTGTTTTAAAGGCTGAGGTAGGGCAGGGATTGCCTGAGTTGTAAGCCTGGTTATAAAGGCTGAGGTAGGGCAAGATTGCTTGAGCTGTAGGAGTGTGGATTCACTCTAAGGTAGAGTTCTTGGGAAGAACTTGAGCTATAGGATCTTAGAGATCTAAGTGGTAGGGCTTGTGCCTGAGTTGTAGGAGCCAGTTGGGCTCTGAGCTTTAAGACCTGAAGATCTGAGAAAGTGGAAGGAAGTTTGGCCGAATATAGCTTATTGCTGGATAGGCGAAGGGGGAAAGTGGATGTACCCATCAATTGGTGAATCACTATAAAACATTATGTACTGTAATGTGTGTGTTGTGATTGGTGTGATTGTTGTGTGTGTTGTGATTGTTATGTTCTGATAATCTATAAGCTGCCAAGAATTTTTTAAATTGGATCTATTCATCCCCCTCCCCCATATAGGTGATTAGTGTTCTTTAAATCAAGACTTTTAAGCGGTATCAGAGGGAGGTTACTCAAGATAGACTTAATAGTCTGAGTTGATCTCCAGGGGCAGCTTTCAGAGGGCCAAAATGGGTTCAAGTGAGAATCATAAAGAACTTGGATCCATGAAACTTCCTCTTTGCAGGAAGGAGGCATTTGGTTTCTGGAAGGAAAGGATAAGACTTTTCATGGAAGCATCTGATCATAGGATATACATCACAATACAGGAAGGACCCTTCATCCCAATGAAGACATCAGTCCTTGATGTAAATCTGAAGACTCCAAAGCAGTATTCTGAGATGACTAAAGAAGAAATCATCTTAGTTATATTGGACAAGAGGGCACAAAACACTATTGTTAGTGTCAGAGATGACTCAACATTCCAAAACCTAGTCAACTACAAGACATCTAAGGAGATGTGGGACACACTAGTTGTCTATATGGAGTGGACTGAAGAAGTGAGGGAGGTTAGGAAGTCCATGCTCAATCAAGAGTATGAAAGCTTCAGGCAGCACAAGTCAGATGGCGTTGTTGTGTGTTATGAGAAGTTTTTCAGAATTGTGAATGAGCTGATGACATATGCCAGAGTCTTCAGCACTTATGAATTGAATGACAAGTTCCTCAGTTTTTAACTAAAGATTAGGACACTAAAATCTGTGTCATCAGAGAAGTGACCATACTTGCAAACACTCCTCCACTGACCCTGTTTGGAAAGCTGCTGTCTTATGAAATACAGCTAACTGCTAGAAAGGAGGAGGAGAAAATCAGCGAGCCTACAGTCAAAGACAAGTCAGTGGCCTTCAAAGCTGAAGACACAAGGAAGAGCAGAAGAAAGATTCCTTCTCCACCAAGGAGAGTTGCTGATTCTGAGTCAGAAAGCTCAGAAACCGGCACATTAGACTGCCACATTTCTGATGAAGACTTTGTTGTCTTCTCTAGGCAATTGTAGAAATTTATGAAGAAGAAGCACTGGAGATGCTTGCCATCCTCTTCTTTTTATCCCAAGGAAGATTACTATAAGGGCAAGAAGAAATCCTCTAAAGAGGACAGGTATGGCTCTAAACCAAGTAAACATACTTCTTCTAAAGTGGTGTGTTATTGTTGTAGCAAGACAGGGCATGTCATAGTCGACTGCCCTGTCAAAAGAAAGGATGTTGGTGAAAAGAAGGAACATCAGCAGAAGGGCAAGAAGGAGAAGTCCTTTATTTTCAAGAAGCAAAAAAGCTGGACTGACTCCTCATCATCAGAGTCATAAGAGGTAGATGAAGCTGAAGCCTACATTTGGCTATTTACTGCTGAAGAAGAGTCTGTAGAAGTAAACTTCTTAGAGATGTTGGCTGCAATCACTGGAGAAGCTGATGATGCTACCAGATCTGAAGAAGGAGAAGAAGTTAGCCATTGCCTTGTGATGATGGCTTTGACTGAGGAAGGACCAAGACAGGAGCAACCTGACCCTACTAAGGTACATTCTACATCTTTTGTGTCTAATTATGTAACTAGTCCAGAGTCAGAAGCATCTGCATCAAGAGATGAAGATGGTTCTGAATCTGAATGAGATGTCAATCAATTGATTGATGATTATGGTAAACTCCTACAAGCACTGAAGAGAAGCAGGCTCCTAGCCAAAAAATAGGCTGAGGAGATTGCCTCTCTAAAGCTGGCTATTTCAGACTCAGCAAACATGCTGAGCCTGAAGATAAATGAAGTCAGCAAGCTAAAAAACATCACTGTTATTCAGATGGACACAATCACATTCAAAAATAACCACATTAGGAATCTTGAAGGTAAACTCCAAAAAGAGAAGGAGCTAGTGGCTAAGTTCTCAAAACCATGTTCAGTATTGCCTTTGATTGATTCCTTCTCCTCCCAAAAGGGTGATAAGGGGTTAGGGTACAAAGGGAGAACTAGAGTTGCATATTCCAAAAGGAAGGGGAAAGCTTCTATGCAGCCACTAGCCACCAAGCCTCCAATTCCTTTCAAAAAAGTGGTACTACCATCTAACAGGTATGACCATGAGAGCATTCATGGCCATTATGAGTATGGTGGCAGGAATGGCAAGGTTGCTAGTTCCTAAAAGGCATCCCATGAAGAAATCTAAATGACCCATCCTGGACCATTTGTGTTTGGTGTACTAGCCCCAACACTTAAAAATAAAGTTACAGCACATTCTCAAAGTCTGTCTGTTCATAATCAGACTAAAGGAAAGTTTGTCAGTATACCAGACTTGGGTATATCTGAAGCCATCAAGAGCTTGCACTTTGAAAAGAAGGCAGCTTCTGATAAGGTCCAAGATATCCCCAGTACCTCTGCTGCCAGACATATCCCAAATAAAGCTGTGGCTAGAAGACTTAAGAAAAAGGCTGTTGTACCAGCTGGACTGAGAGCTACTGACAGCAATGCTGTTATGCCAGCCCTTAGAAGAAGGTATAACATTTATGAGTGTTGGTGCTATGGCAAAGTGGGCCACTATGCCATTGATTGCTGGCACAATAAGAGTGTCCATAGAGATAATACCAGCTTACCTATTAGAAGAGCTGCAGGTAGGCATGTTTAATTTTAGTCTAACTTACACCTTGGACCTAATAAAAATTGGGGTCCTAAGGAAAGATGATTTATTTATTGCAGGTAATTCCAAGTGGTCATACCCCTATATGGTACTTGGACAGTGGATGTTCCAGGCACATGAATGGAACAAGGAGCATGCTGAAGGAGTACACTCCAGTTGAAAATGGACCCAATGTTATCTTTGGTGGTTCAGAAAAATGAGTAACCAAAGGGTTTGGTAAGATATCTAATGGCATAATCACTATCACACAAGTAGCTTATGTGAAAGGTTTGCAACATAACCTGATAAGCATAAGCCAACTATGTTATCTTGGCTATGACATTTCTTTACTAAAGGATGAGTGCCAAATTAGGAGGTCAAGTGACCAAGGGGTCATCTTGACAGGCAATATGAGAGAAAATGTCTATTATCTCAATTTTGTTTATGAGAGTAAGGACTCTCCCATATGCCTAGTTGCAAATGAGAAAGCTACACATGGTGTCCAATGGCACAAGAGGATAGCTCATCTAAATTACAATACCATAGGCAAATTCTTTAGTAAAGAGTTAGTGAGAAATGGTCCTAAGGTGAAGTGCATCAAGGAGGGTATCTGCTTAGCATGCCAAAAGGGCAAGCAGACCAGGACCTCCTTCCAGAGCCTAGATACCAAAAACTCAATGAGGTATTTACACCTCCTCCATATGGATCTATTTGATCCTATACCAATTCATAGTCTAGGAAGGAAAGTCTACACCCTTGTGGTTGTTGATGACTTTTCTAGATTTTCCTGGGTGTTCTTTCTAAGGAAGAAATCTGAAACCCTTGATGTCTTCTAGACATTTGTTAGGCAAATTCAGAATGAACTTAACAGTACTATGGTCAAAATCAAAAGTGACCATGGGACTGAGTTTCAGTCTGAATACATAACAAGATTCTGTGAACAGCTTGGGATTCATCAAGAGTTCTCCTCTCCTAGAACACCCCAGTAAAATGGAATTGCTGAGAGGAAAAATAAAACTCTCATAGAGGCTGGTAGAACCTTGTTAAGTGACATATTTCTTCCAGAATATTTTTGAGCTGAGGTAGTAAACACTGCATGGCATGTCCTTAACAGGGCTTCCATCACCAAAATCCACAAGAAGACTCCTTATGAGATTTTGAAAGGCAAAAAACCAAACTTATCCTACTTCAGGATTTTGGTAGCAAGTGATATGTTCTAAACAATGGTAAGTCCTATGTGACTAAGTTTGCTATCAAGTCCCAAGAATGGATATTTGTTGGGTACAGCAACAATAGTAGGGCATATAAGATCTATAACTTAACTACACAAGTTGTAGAAGAATCAGTGCATGTTGTCTTTGATGAGTCAAACTTAATTAACTATTAGCTGCCAAGCACCTCTTTTAATTCTGTAGGTTTAAAGGATGTGATGGACAAGCTTACCATCATGGAAATAGATCTAACAGGAAAGGATAAGGAAGAAGATAGGTGTTGTCAAGGGTGAGCTCAAGACTCACAAGCTGAGGATGAAGAACAGTCAGCTGAAAACAATGCAGTACAGCCAGCTAAAGACAATGAAGTTCAGCCAGCTGAGAACAATGTAGAACAGCATGCTGAAGCAAGGATGTAACATCCCATTTTCAAATTGGACCCCCCTAGGAGTGACTTAAGCATAACTAGGTCCTATGAGTTAACCTAGGTGAACCCAGGAGACTAAGCAACCTAAAAACCTAGTTGAGACCCTCTTGGTCTGCAAATAGTAATTTTCTAAACTCTGATTTTTGGGTGGCCTAGTAGGTTCATTTTGACTCTAAAGATCCCCTTAGACATAATGTGGGCCCAAGGAGTCACCAAGGATCCACTTGGGTCAACCACAGTGGTCAAATTGACCAAGTCAACCCCAAGCCCAAATCAAGTCAAACCTAGTCTTTATGGGTTAACCCAACCTCAAGCCACCCTCCCCTTAGGCTAATCTCTTGCATGATTATTATGTATTAATTTGGCTGCCCATATCCTAGAGGATTGACCAAGTCAACCTAGTGACTAGGAGAGAGAGAGAGAAGCCTAAATTTAGAGAAATAAAGAGGAGAAAGAAAGTGTTTAAAGAGGTCACTTATGGTGGAAGGTGAACCACTCCCTTCATGATATTTCCTAAGGGAATTATAAACCTTAGTGGGCTGCCAATAGGTTGAGGGAGATGAGTAAATTCGTTCATGATAATTAGGAGAGAGAAAAAATATCATTTTCATGAATAATGGAGGAGAGAGAAAAAAATTTAGAGGAAGAGTATTCATGACCAAGGGTCTCTCTCTCCACCATCAAGCCTTGATATTATTCCCCATTCAACTCCCTTGACTCTTGGGATGAAAATAACATCAATGGCCTTGGTGTGAGGAGAGAGAAAAGGGGAGTTTCTTTTTAATGGAGGAGAGAGAAAAATTAAGAGAGGAGGGAATGGAGGGATCGGCCAAAGGGAGGCCAAAGGCCACCCTTAATGGCTGAATTCAACTCCCCAGGGGAAGGGGAGAAGTTTTCAGCCATTTCCCGGCCACCTAGGCCTTGGTTCAGCCCCCCTCCTCCATGGCCGAACCTAGCCATTAATGGCTTTGATGGCCATTTTCAAAACCACCTCCCCCCTCCCCTCCTGGCCATTTATACCCCATCAGCAAGCTAGGGTGAGGGATTTCGAAACCCTAGATAGGAGGGAGAACTGCTGCCGGAGCCACCAAGGGAGGAAACGTCGTCGCCGCCGCTGCCATGCATTCCCGTCGCTCCACCCGCATCCAAGCCCGAACTCAGGTCCTCCTCCTCTCCTTCTCTCGTGCTTAGATCTTAGAGCATGTTAGGTGTAGGTTTCGGGCTCAACCGAGCCGGTCGTGGGGTGGCAAAACCAGGAAAAACTCCATTTTAATGGAGTTCTGGGTGTTTTCGGGTGAGGCGGCGCCGCCACCTCCGGCCGCTCCACCGCCGGCAGAGGTCATCCCCCACCACCAGGGACATGTGGGAGATGTTTCCTGGTGGTTGCGCCGCCTTGGGTCGCCGGAAACGGCCCCGTATTCCTCCTCCCCGGTAGTTTCCAAATCTGTCATTTGGAGAAGACGAAGTCCAGATGCCGTCGGATCTGCTTTAAGATCCGTGCAACCCTATTTATATGATTTAAGGTTTTATTAAATTCAATTTCTGTATTTTATTTACACAGATTCACTGTAAATGAAATTTAGGCCCCTTCTGGGCACCTACTGAAAAAGTTTATAGCATGAAAGTTGTAGGTCCTTTAAATACCTAAATTTGATATGCTGTGGTGAAATTTTGGTAGAGAACCTAGACCTGTAGGGTTATTTTAATATGGGTATGTCCTAAATCTAGGGCAGATTTATTCAAAAAATTATTTAGGCCCTTTAGGGGCATGTTCATCAAAAATGATCAACATGAATGTTGTAGGAATTTTTATTATCTACAGTTTGATATGTAATGGAATTTTTTTGGACAAGTCTACTGACCTATAGGGCCATTTTTCTAGGGTAGGACCTATATGTAGGGCAGATTTTAAAATAATTTCCCACACTTGACCCTTGGTCCAAATGCTTTGAAATTTCGAAAGGGACTCAATATCACCTAGACCTAACTCCTGTAAACTTTGGAGACCATTTGGGATAGTGTAACTTAGGGTTCTTCCCTAACCCTAGAAAAGCTATGGTAAGATAGTTTAGGGGTCAAATGACCTCCATACCCTCCCAAATTTTGGTGAGGTGTCCATGTGATAGGTATCTAGGTCTGGTTCAAATTTCAACTCATTTGGTTTAGTTTTAAATAGGAATCCTCTAAACCCTAGTTTTGACCTAGTGAAAGGAAGCTTAGGGAAAAAGTACTTTTGACACTTGTGTGATCATATCACCTCAACAGAGGTTGAGATTCTGACCACTGGTTTTAAATGTTCCTAAGAACTCCCTTAGGGAAAATGGGATGGATTAGGGTATGTTTACCCTAGGGCCCAGGTTCAAACCCTAAATGTGGACTTTGGGGGCTTGTGAAGGACATAGGGGCAAATGCCCTTGTATGGCCTTGGGTTTTGGTGGAGAGGTATTTAATGGGTATTTAACCCTCTGGTTGTAATATTAGAGAATTTTGAGGTAGGTAGGTACCTAAAAACCTAAACCCTAGTTTTAGAGTAGAAGGGCTTTTAGGTCAAAGCAGTAGTTTAAATGCACTCAAAAGCTATGAAACTTGGGTAGAGTGTTTCTAGGGTAGTTAGGACCCTTGGCTGATTTTACTAGAATTTTTGGATTATTGTTTTTAGTACTTCATTCATGAATATGTGTATAGCCCTATTTGATGTTTTATTTATTAAAGATTTTTAATTCAAATAAGACCCCCTTGAAACTCTGGAATTAGATGTTTTTGGCTAGTGGAAATGCTCATGAATTTTAGTTTAATTTTATGTTGAATAAATAGAGTAGTTCTTTCACAAGTGTTATTAAAGGGCCTTATGGTTTAAAAATATTTTATAACATAAATAGTTTTTGGAAAATTATGAAAGTTGGTAAATAGAGTTTTTAAATTATTTTGAATCAGTGGGATTTATTTCTGGATTTTTGGAGTTATGAATATAGTACTTGATTCACAAGCATGCTAGATTAGGGTTTTAGTAAATGATTTATTATAAATTAATTTCCAGCCATAAAATTATGAAACTTTTATAGTACTATTTTCATGGTATTTCTAGTACCCTGTAATTAATCCAAATGATTTAGAAGATAATCTGATGTAGTTTATTCATTAGACATGAAAGAAATGGATTATTGCAAAAATATGTTTAGACCCCTTAGACCTTAGTGAAAATTGTCAAACCTTGGATATATCATTTTTAGACATATTAGTATTTGTCTTAAATTTATTATGATTTATACATGACTGAAAAGTATACTCCTTGTTCAAATTTGGGAGACCTTGGATTTTAGTAAAATTAATTAATTAATAGATTAATTGAGAAAATTGTTATAACCGGGAATTGATTCAATTATGTCGTGACAGGCCCCCAGTAAATAACTTAGACTGTTCGGATGAAAACACAAAGGACATCCTATCATATACATTACTTAGTATAAGGTGGTCTGTAGTTAGTAACTTTGGGAAATGAGTAACAGGATAAGGTTTGGGTTAGCGTAAGGACAGCTTGTGTTGGTTGGATTTAAAGAAAGAGGATGGATCACCATAGGAGGTTTCAAGTGTGGTGAGGAATGAGTTGATGTGCTCTAGAAGGTGCGCGGGACCGACGAAAGATCGCCGTCCCCGTAAGAGTAAAGAGTCAAATCCACCCTAGGTTTAGTTTGATGCAATTTATAGAGGGAACGGGTAAGGTAAAAACAACCAATAACAATAAGTGCCTTGCAAAAGGGAACTTCGGGCCGTAATGCCGCCGTCTTGGTTCCTAGTGCCCTTTGAGAGCCCTTCACGGGGTATGCCGGGGGCAGTCCTGGGCTAACGTAAATCTTAAAACAAACGAAAGAGTAATTAGCCTAATAGGGATTCACATTGCACACACTCATTAGTTAGGGTTGGTAATGGTTAAGTTGTCCCGAGGTGTTCAAGGGGGCGCTGTCCCGTAGTGTTCTAAGGGATGAAGTCTGGAGATGAGCCGGACGTTTTAGTCCGGGGAATTTGGTCTCAGATGTGGTTTATACGGATGGCTTAGTCCGGGAGTTTGACACTTTAAATTGTTATATATTAAACTGCTGCATGTGCATAAAAATAGGAAAGATTAAGGTGGTGGGTTTTCGATATCGGGGAGTTCGATTGCACCGACACCGATATCGTTGACTCGGCAAGGTGACTAGCACTTAGCCAAGGTTAAGTCCGGCGGACTAGTCGGCAAGAGTACGTAGGAGTCCGCCTCGTGCACCAGGCGTTGAGGGCATACGATAGTTCAGACCAGTGGTGCTTTTACTGGTTTTGAGGTGGGTGAGGCCCAACCCACCGCTTCCGTTTGCCACTACGGGAGTAACCTGGGAGTTATCTCCAGAAAGGGGGAACTAAAGGTTTGTGTACACAAAGTTGGGTGTGTGAGTTGCACTGCTTGAACATCATAACCTGCATGTCATAATCATTCATAACAACCTTGACACCTAAAATATAAGTGGAATGGGACGCTTATACTTTTGGACTTGCAAAACGACCCCTTGGTCTATAAGCTTGTGTGGGCAAGTTTATAAATTAAGGTCAATTTGATATATGTAAATCTGCTGCTTGATAACTGACACCCCAACGTATAAGCGGTATGGGACGTGGTATACGATGGGAGCCTTGCAAAAGATCCATTGGCTTATGTGTACTCACATAAGCAAAGGTTTAATTTCTTACTTACTTCCTTTCTGTTATACCTATTACAACATTTATACTGTTCACCTGTTATAACTTGCTAGTTAGGTCCACCGTCATCTGCTTTGGAATTTATCTCCACTTTCATGTCCTCCCCTTTCTTCCTCTCCGCCCGGTGCCTTAGAGCGTGGGGGAAGGGGTGGGTGATGATAGGGCTTAGTCTTTTAGACTAACGGTTTTCGAACCATATCATATTAGGGGATCGCAGTGCCCTGCATGGAGGAGCAGCTCAAGAGGCCGGTACGCTTGGAGATGGGGCAGTCTAGCACTGGAGTCCAGACTGCAGGGACCGTGAGTCTTGACCTTTAGTAGAGTTTTATTCTTGCTTCCGCATTGAGTGATTTTGTTGTGAGGACTTGATGTACCGGGCATGAGCCCTTATATTTCTAGAATCATTGTACTCTGATGTTTTTTGTGGACACTCCCTTCGTGGAGTTTTTATTTATATGTGATATTTTCTTCTGGTGGACTTGCTTACTTTTCTTGCTTGCTACTTATTGTGATCGAAAAGGCCGGCAGAATCGGCGCGTTGCAGTGACGACCTTCCCGGGTGCGAAGGTGTCACCTCAAAGCGGCGGTTCTGGGCATAAGACCCCGGGTTTCAAAAAAAAAATGGGGTCTTACAAAGTGGTATCAGAGGAAACATCGATCGGATTAGTAGCAGTCCACAAATCCCTGGGTCACCTCCGCGCGAGTTTAGTTTGCAGACAAACTAAGCAGTGGAAGCAGTGGTGTGCCCATATGGGGAATCACATGTAAATTGTCCACTTTCCATCCATTCCATTTGTACATTAGCTAACAATTGGAATTCTTCTTTGTAGCCTGCGGCAATCCCTGTCCCCAGCAGGGAGCACCTCCGGTTGCAAAGACCTCTTCTTGTAATTCTCTAGTCAATAGGTTAGACTCAACCGCTAGGATACGTGACTAACCCGACAACTTATACTGTGCCCTAGTCCGAAACGGACCTTAAGTATGAATTTGGTTAGGTAAGGAAATACCTAAAGAGATTAAAGGAGGAGTTTAATAGGTGAATGGATACCTAAGACATAAACTCTGGTGTCCCTATGGTCCCTAACAAGGATTACTCAATTTATTGGGACTGACCAATAATCCATTATCAGAATAGTAGAAGACACGTAGTATTAACCCCCGTACCAGTAACAAGATTACTCAGGGACAACTACAAGATAAACACTGAAGGTCGGGTAGGAATTCAAGTTCGAAAGAGACCCAATTGGGAGTGGGAACAACCCTGATAAGCGTGTCGTAAATTTGACTCGGAGGGTTTAAAGTATGGAGTATATCTACAAGTGTCAGTTTGGAACCCCAAGTCATAGATTGATGCCCTAGGGATTGTACACTCAGCTAGGACAGATATAACATGATAAGATAAAAGAAAATTAGCCCAAGGAAGATATGGGCTTATTGTTTGTTTATTGGGGGCTTATCTTTTATTTATTGGGCAAATTAGTATTGGCTTGGGTTCCCTCGGACCTAGTTTAGGGAATGTGGCACTTTCGAAGCCGGGCCCCAGGTCATATCTTTAGAGATATTGCGGAGCTTTGTAGATATGCACATCACCTTGGTATCGTCCGAAGACACTGATCTATACGAGGAGTATTTAGCTGCGACGAGCGCCACCGACACTATTCATGACAGAGTTAGAGACTTGCAGAGGCAGGATGCCAAATTGGAGCCGATTTTCCGGGCCTTGGAGGCAGGCTCAGCTGGGGACTACTCGATGCGAGATGGACTGATATGTTTCAGAGGTCGGACTTACATACCGGATGGAGGCCAGATTCGGGAGGATATCATGGCCGAGGCTCATCATAGCAGATTTTCTATACATCCCAGGCTCACAAAGATGACGATAGATTTGAAGAAGAATCTATACTGGCCGGGCATGAAGAAGGACATCATCTACTTCGTGACCCACTGCGAGACGTGCCAGTTAGTGAAGGCAGGGTGTAGACATCCCGCTGGTTTATTGCAGCCACTCCCGGTGCCGGAATGGAAATTTGAGGACATCGCGATGGACTTCATCCATGGCCTACCTCGATCACGGACGGGAAACGATTCGATCTGGGTGATCGTGGACCGTCTGACGAAGGTGGCTAGGTTCATCCCGATCAGGAAGGATGACTCTGTTGGAGCATTGGTTCGAAAGTTCGTGGAGCAGTATATTCGTTATCACGGCGTTCTAAGGATGATCGTATCAGATCGAGATGGTCGGTTTACATCCAGAGAGTGGAGATCGGTGCAGGCTTACCTTGGCTCCAACTGACCTTCAGTACGGCTTTCCACCCCCAGACTGACGGGCAGACGGAGCGTACCAATCGGACGCTGGAAGACCTCCTGAGACTATGTATTGTAGACCGCGGAGAGCCCTGGGAGAAGATGCTGCCATTGGTGGAGTTCTCGTATAACAACAGCTACCAGTCCAGCATACGGATGGCTCCTTACGAGGCCTTGTATGGGAGAAGGTGTAGGACACCGTTATCTTGGCTGCAGGACGTGTATCCGAAGATTCTAGACTCAGAGTTTGTGGAAGACACCGAGGCTCAGGTGAGACTGATCCGGGACCGGATGTTAGAGGCGCAGAGCAGACAAGCGAAGTATTATGACGCTCGGCATCGTCAGGTGGAGTTTCAGATCGGGGATCGGGTGTTCTTGAAGATCCGGCAGATGCATGGAGTTTCACGAGTGCGAGGTCATCGGAAGAAGCTCAGCCCGAGATACATGGGACCGTTCAGGATCCTGGAGCGGATCGGTCCTCTAGCTTACCGGCTGGAGTTGCCACCGGTGCTGGCCGGCTTGCACGACATTTTTCACGTGTCTTCACTCAGGAGGGCTTTACTACGCTCGGAGTTGCAGATTACGGCCACTGATGGGCCGGTAGCCTCGGATCGATCTGTACATTTGGAGCCGATATGGATCGATGACCAGGGGATACGAGTCTTGCGCCGCAAGAAGATCCCGCTAGTCAAGGTCTTGTGGAGGAACCACGGACGAGAGGAGCATACTTGGGAGCCTCAGGACCTGATGCGGGAAAAATATCCGGAGCTATTTAGTCAAGTATACCTCGCAACTCCTCCGGTGTATTAAGCGTTTTTCCTTATTTTTCCAGCACTAGTAGAATTATTTAAGCGTTGTTTTTCCTTATTTTTCCAGTACTAGTAGAATTATTTAAAAAAGTAGAGGCTAATCCTTTTGTTTATTGGGGCTAGCCCTTATGTTGTTAACCTAGTAGGTGCTTACACGCTTCATGGGATATTACAAGCTTAAGTAATCCCGGTAGAAACTCCCGTAGACTTAACTTTAATTTCGGGGACAAAATTTTTGTTTTTGTTTATTGGGATTTGTAACATCCCATTTTCAAATTGGACCCCCCTAGGAGTGACTTAAGCATAACTAGGTCCCATGAGTTAACCTAGGTGAACCCAGGAGACCAAGTAACCTAAAAACCTAGTTGAGACCCTCTTGGTCTGCAAATAGTAATTTTCTAAACTCTGATTTTTGGGTGGCCTAGTAGGTTCATTTTGAATCTAAAGATCCCCTTAGACATAATGTGGGCCCAAGGAGTCACCAAGGATCCACTTGGGTCAACCACAGTGGTCAAATTGACCAAGTCAACCCCAAGCCCAAATCAAGTCAAACATACTCTTTATGGGTTAACCCAACCTCAAGCCACCCTCCCCTTAGGCTAATCTCTTGCATGATTATTATGTATTAATTTGGCTGCCCATATCCTAGAGGATTGACCAAGTCAACCTAGTGACTAGGAGAGAGAGAGAGAAGCCTAAATTTAGAGAAATAAAGAGGAGAAAGAAAGTGTTTAAAGAGGTCACTTATGGTGGAAGGTGAACCACTCCCTTCATGATATTTCCTAAGGGAATTATAAACCTTAGTGGGCTACCAATAGGTTGAGGGAGATGAGTAAATTCGTTCATGATAATTAGGAGAGAGAGAGAAAATATCATTTTCATGAATAATGGAGGAGAGAGAAAAAAAATTAGAGGAAGAGTATTCATGACCAAGGGTCTCTCTCTCCACCATCAAGCCTTGATATTATTCCCCATTCAACTCCCTTGACTCTTGGGATGAAAATAACATCAATGGCCTTGGTGTGAGGAGAGAGAAAAGGGGAGTTTCTTTTTAATGGAGGAGAGAGAAAAATTAAGAGAGGAGGGAATGGAGGGATCGGCCAAAGGGAGGCCAAAGGCCACCCTTAATGGCTGAATTCAACTCCCCAGGGGAAGGGGAGAAGTTTTCAGCCATTTCCCGGCCACCTAGGCCTTGGTTCAGCCCCCCTCCTCCATGGCCGAACCTAGCCATTAATGGCTTTGATGGCCATTTTCAAAACCACCTCCCCCCTCCCCTCCTGGCCATTTATACCCCATCAGCAAGCTAAGGTGAGGGATTTCGAAACCCTAGATAGGAGGGAGAACCGCTATCGGAGCCACCAAGGGAGGAAACGTCATCGCCGCCGCTGCCATGCATTCCCGTCGCTCCACCCGCATCCAAGCCCGAACTCAGGTCCTCCTCCTCTCCTTCTCTCGTGCTTAGATCTTAGAGCATGTTAGGTGTAGGTTTCGGGCTCAACCGAGCCGGTCGTGGGGTGGCGAAACCAGGAAAAACTCCATTTTAATGGAGTTCTGGGTGTTTTCGGGTGAGGCGGCGCCGCCACCTCCGGCCGCTCCACCGCCGGCAGAGGTCATCCCCCACCACCAGGGACATAGGGGAGATGGTTCCTGGTGGTTGCGCCGCCTTGGGTCGCCGGAAACGGCCCCGTATTCCTCCTCCCCGGTAGTTTCCAAATCTGTCATTTGGAGAAGACGAAGTCCAGATGCCGTCGGATCTGCTTTAAGATCCGTGCAACCCTATTTATATGATTTAAGGTTTTATTAAATTCAATTTCTGTATTTTATTTACACAGATTCACTGTAAATGAAATTTAGGCCCCTTCTGGGCACCTACTGAAAAAGTTTATAGCATGAAAGTTGTAGGTCCTTTAAATACCTAAATTTGATATGCTGTGGTGAAATTTTGGTAGAGAACCTAGACCTGTAGGGTTATTTTAATATGGGTATGTCCTAAATCTAGGGCAGATTTATTCAAAAAATTATTTAGGCCCTTTAGGGGCATGTTCATTAAAAATGATCAACATGAATGTTGTAGGAATTTTTATTATCTACAGTTTGATATGTAATGGAATTTTTTTGGACAAGTCTACTGACCTATAGGGCCATTTTTCTAGGGTAGGACCTATATGTAGGGCAGATTTTAAAATAATTCCCCACACTTGACCCTTGGTCCAAATGCTTTGAAATTTGGACAGGGACTCAATATCACCTAGACCTGACTCCTATAAAAATTGGAGACCATTTGGGATAGTGTAACTTAGGGTTCTGCCCTAACCCTAGAAAAGCTAGGGTAAGATAGTTTAAGGGTCAAATGACCTCCATACCCTCCCAAATTTTGGTGAAGTGTCCCTGTGATAGGTATCTAGGTCTGGTTCAAATTTCAACTCATTTGGTTGAGTTTGAATAGGAATCTTCTAAACCCTAGTTTTGACCTAGTGAAGGGAAGCTTAGGGAAAAGGTACTTTTGACACTTGTGTGATCATCTCACCTCAACAGAGGTTGAGATTCTGACCACTGGTTTTAAATGGTCCTAAGAACTCCCTTAGGGAAAATGGGATGGATTAGGGTATGTTTACCCTAGGGCCCAGGTTCAAACCCTAAATGTGGACTTTGGGGGCTTGTGAAGTACATAGAGGAAAATGCCCTTGTATGGCCTTGGGTTTTGGTGGAGAGGTAGTTAATGGGTATTTAACCCTCTGGTTGTAATATTACAGAATTTTGAGGTAAGTAGGTACCTAAAAACCTAAACCCTAGTTTTAGAGTATAAGGGCTTTTAGGTCAAATCAATAGTTTAAATGCACTCAAAAGCTATAAAACTTGGGTAGAGTGTTTCTAGGGTAGTTAGGACCCTTGGCTGATTTTACTAGAATTTTTGGATTATTGTTTTTAGTACTTCATTCATGAATATGTGTATAGCCCTATTTGATGTTTTATTTATTAAAGATTTTTAATTCAAATAAGGCCCCTTTGAAACTCTGGAATTAGATGTTGTTGGTCAGTGGGAATGCTCATGAATTTTAGTTTAATTTTATGTTGAATAAATAGAGTAGTTCTTTCACAAGTGTTATTAAAGGACCTTATGGTTTAAAAATATTTTATGACATAAATAGTTTCTGGAAAATTATGAAAGTTGGTAAATAGAGTTTTTAAATTATTTTGAATCAGTGGGATTTATTTCTGGATTTTTGGAGTTATGAATATAGTACTTGATTCACAAGCATGCTAGATTAGGGTTTTAGTAAATGATTTATTATAAATTAATTTCCAGCAGTAAAATTATGAAACTTTTATAGTACTATTTTCATGGTATTTCTAGTACCCTGTAATTAATCCAAATGATTTAGAAGAGAATCAAATGTAGTTTATTCATTAGACATGAAAGAAATGGATTATTACAAAAATATGTTTAGACCCCTTAGAC
Organism: Platanthera zijinensis; assembly: GCA_039513925.1. NCBI lineage: Eukaryota > Viridiplantae > Streptophyta > Magnoliopsida > Asparagales > Orchidaceae > Platanthera > Platanthera zijinensis. Next base: position 55,159,463 of record CM077081.1, on the reverse strand, counting down.
CTTAGTGAAAATTGTCAAACCTTGGATATATCATTTTTAGACATATTAGTATTTGTCTTAAATTTATTATGATTTATACATGACTGAAAAGTATACTCCTTGTTCAAATTTGGGAGACCTTGGATTTTAGTAAAATTAATTAATTAATAGATTAATTGAGAAAATTGTTATAACCGGGAATTGATTCAATTATGTCGTGATAGACCCCCAGTAAATAACTTAGGCTGTTCGGATGAAAACATAAAAGACATCATATCATAGACATTACTTAGTATAAGGTGGTCTGTAGTTAGTAACTTTGGGAAATGAGTAACAGGATAAGGTTTGGGTTAGCGTAAGGACAGCTTGTGTTGGTTGGATTTAAAGAAAGAGGACGGATCACCATAGGAGGTTTTAAGTGTGGTGAGGAATGAGTTGATGCGCTCTAGAAGGTGCGCGGGACCGACGAAAGGTCGCCGTCCTCGTAAGAGTGAAGAGTCAAATCCACCCTAGGTTTAGTTTGATGCAATTTATAGAGGGAACGGGTAAGGGAAAAACAACCAATAATAATAAGTGCCTTGCAAAAGGGAACTTCGGGCCGTAATGTCGCCGTCTTGGTTCCTAGTGCCCTTTGAGAGCCCTTCACGGGGTATGCCGGGGGCAGTCCTGGGCTAACGTAAATCTTAAAACAAACGAAAGAGTAATTAGCCTAATAGGGATTCACATTGCACACACTCATTAGTTAGGGTTGGTAATGGTTAAGTCGTCCCGAGGTGTTCAAGGGGGCGATGTCCCGTAGTGTTCTAAGGGATGAAGTCTGGAGATGAGCCGGACGTTTTAGTCCGGGGAATTTTGTCTCGGATGTGGTTTATACGGACGGTTTAGTCCGGGAGTTTGACACTTTAAAATTGTTATATATTAAACTGTTGCATGTGCATAAAAATAGGAAAGATTAAGGTGGTGGGTTTTCGATATCGGGGAGTTCGATTGCACCGACACCGATATCATTGACTCGGCAAAGTGACTAGCACTTAGCCAAGGTTAAGTCCGGCGGACCAGTCGGCAAGAGTACGCAGGAGTCCGCCTCGTGCACCAGGCATTGAGGGCGTACGATAGGTCAGACAAGTGGTGCTTTTACTGGTTTTGAGGTGGGCGAGGCCCAACCCACCGCTTCCGTTTGCCACTACAGGAGTAACCTGGGAGTTATCTCCAGAAAGGGGAAACTAAAGGTTTGTGTACACAAAGTTGGGTGTGTGAGTTGCACTGCTTGAACATCATAACCCACCATATAGCTGCATGTCATAATCATTCATAACAACCTTGACACCTAAAATATAAGTGGAATGGGACGCTTATACTTTTGGACTTGCAAAACGACCCCTTGGTCTATAAGCTTGTGTGGGCAAGTTTATAAATTAAGATCAATTTGATATATGTAAATCTGCTGCTTGATAACCGACACCCCAACGTATAAGTGGTATGGGACGCGTTATACGATGGGAGCCTTGCAAAAGATCTCTTGGCTTATGTGTACTCACATAAGCGAAGGTTTAATTTCTTACTTACTTCCTTTCTGTTATACCTATTACAACATTTATACTGTTCACCTGTTATAACTTGCTAGTTAGGTCCACCGTCATCTACTTTGGAATTTATCTCCACTTTCATGTCTTCCCCTTTCTTCCTCTCCGCCCGGTGCCTTAGAGCGTGGGGGAAGGGGTGGGGGATGATAGGGCTTAGTCTTTTAGACTAACGGTTTTCGAACCATATCATATTAGGAGATTGCGGTGCCCAGCATGGAGGAGCAGCCTAGGAGGCCGGTACGCTTGGAGATGGGGCAGTCTAGCACTGGAGTCCAGACTGCAGGGACCGTGAGTCCTGACCTTTAGTAGAGTTTTAGTCTTGCTTCCGGATTAAGTGATTTTGTAGTGAGGACTTGATGTACCGGGCATAAGCCCTTATATTTCTAGAATCATTGTACTCTGATGTTTTCTGTGGACACTCCCTTCGTGGAGTTTTTATTTATATGTGATATTTTCTTCTGGTGGACTTGCTTACTTTTCTTGCTTGCTACTTATTGTGATCGAAAAGGCCGGTAGAATCGGCGTGTTGCAGTGACGACCTTCCCGGGTGCGAAGGTGTCACCTCAAAGCGGCGGTTCTGGGCATAAGACCCCGGGTTTCAAAAAAAATGGGGTCTTACAAAGGATGCCTCCAGCTGAGAGACATTTGAGGGACCATCCAGCACACCAAATTATTATTGATGCAAGACATGGTGTCCAGACAAGGAGCAAAAGCATCAACAAAGCTCTATGTTCAAGCTTCCTATCATAAATAGAGCTCAAGAAGCTTGAAGAGGCTATTAAAGACTCTTACTAGATTGGAGCTATGCAGGAAGAGCTGAACTAGTTCAAAAGTGGTAAAGTCTGGAAGCTGGTTCCCAGACCAAAGGGACATAATGTCATAGGAACAAAGTGGATCTACATGAACAAGCTAGATGAGAATGGCATTATTGTCAAAAATAAGGCCATATTGGTGGCAAAAGGATACAAGCAAGAAGAAGGAATAGATTTTGACCAGACCTTTGCCCCAGTAGCAAGACTGGAAGCAATAAGGTTATTCCTTGCTTTTGTTGCCTATCAAGGATTCAAAGTCTTCAAGATGGATGTGAAGTCAACATTCTTGAATGGAGACTTAAAAGAGGAAGTATATGTGGATCAGCCACCAGGTTTTATAGATCATCACTTTCCTAATTTTGTTTACAAGCTTAAAAAAGCTCTATATGGGTTGAAGCAAGCCCCTAGAGCATGGTACAAACCATTGTCTACTTTTCTCATTGAGAACAAATTCTCAAAGGGGAAAAAAATAAGAACCTATTCCTAAGGGAATCTAAGGGCAAGATCATCCTAGTCCAGATATATGTCAATGACATTATCTTTGAATCTACTGAAAATAACCTTTGAAGACGTTTGCCAAACTTATGCAAGGGAAGTTTGAGATGAGCAGCATGGGTGAGCTAAAATTCTTCTTGGGACTCCAAGTAAGACAGACTGATGATGGCTTGTCCATATCTCAGTCTAAATTCACAAAAGAGTTAACTAAGAAATATGGTATGGAGAATGCCTCCACCATGAGAACTCTAATGAGGTCAAGTATGTTTGTAGGCAAAGATGAGATAGGGAAACATGTTGATGAGTCTTTGTATAGGAGGATAATTGGCTCCCTTCTATACTTGACTGTTAGTAGGCCTGACATCATGTATGTTACATGTGTCTGTGCTGGGTATCAGGCATACCCTAAAGAATCTTATTATTCTGCTGCAAAGAGAATTGTAAGGTATCTTTAAGGGACACCAGATCTTTTTCTATAGTACCCTAGTAATAGAGATTTTGAGCTAACTAGATTTTCAGATGCAGATTTTGCAGGCTGCAAGGAAGATAAGAAAAGTACCACTGATACATGTCAATTCCTAGATAGAAGACTGGTGTCATGGAGCAGAAAGAAGTAGACTAGTATTGTTATCTCCACTGTAGAGTCAGAGTACATTACAGCAGGTAGATGTTGTGCTCAATTGTTGTGGATACAATATCAGCTTGAAGACTATTACATTAAGATAATTAGAACTCCTCTATATTGTGATTCTACCAGTACAATATCTATTGCTAGGAATCCTATTTCACATAGCAGGACTAAGCACATAGAAATTAAGTATCATTTTATTAGGGAGCATGTTGAGAAAGAAGACATTTACCTAGAGTTTGTGTCCACTGACAAGCAAGTGGCTGATATCTTCACTAAGTCACTAGGTGAAGCCAAGTTCAACACCTTCAAAATTGATTTGGGTATGTGAACTTAGAATAGCTTCAGGTACTCCCTAAGGTATTATGTATGGTATAGGCTTGTTCTTTTTGCAGGTGTTGCAGACCTAGTGGAAAGCAAGATGAGAGAAGTTGCTTCTTCTCAAGTGGTATCAGCAGTTGCAAGACTAGAGACTTTCAAGTAGTCTTTTCAAGTGGTGTAGAGAATTTCCTGTGATAATGAATTTCAAGTGTTGTTAAGTGGTATCAAGTGGTATCAAGTGGTATCAAGTGATATACAAGTCAGCATTGTGTAAGGGGCATGTTAGCAGCTGCAATCATGCCTTCATCTACATCAGCTAGGGGGAGAACACAAGGTGAGAAAAAGACCTGATGCTCCTTCCTAACTATCTAAAGAGGTCAAAAGGGGGATAGATAGAGGTCATGTTTACCTTTGGTTGATCAAGCTCGAGGGGGAGAGATAGAAGATGACTATCAGAAAGGATCAAGCTCCTTCATGACAGAAACACAAGGGGAGAAAATCATGGGGAGATAAAGTTGATCAAGCAAGAAAGGATCAAGCTAAGAGGTAATCTTCTAAGGTGTAACTCACCCTACAGCAATCTAGGGGGAGTGGGTAAAATTCATTTCACTTAATTTAATATGAATATGTTTTAATTGCCTTTGTAATGTATATTTCATTGACTAAGATACTTGATCAGTGGTTTTAACATCTTCAAATAGGGGGAGATTGTTGGGTCCATTGATCCCAATGGCCCTGATTTTATGATGTCAAACATGTCAATGAGATAGACATAGTTGTATTTGATGTATGTTTAAGTTCATGCATACAGGTTAGTCTTTGTCAAAATGATTGGACAGCTTGTTCAAGAGACAACGACAGGTGGACTCAAGATGATAGGCTGGAAAGTCAGAAAAATGCCTAAGTCCAAAAGCATTGAGTAAAGCAAGCTCACTCAACGCCATTCAGCTAATAGAACTGAAAGAAGGCAGGCAGTCAAAGCTGACAGACTTGCAAATGCAGAAATCTGGATAAGTCCAAAAGTGTTGAGTGAGCTTAACTCACTCAATGCCATATGGCCATAACCGTTGAGACAAGGTTATCCTGTCAAAGCATAAGCAGTGGAAGCCAGAATTTTGACTAAGTCCAGAAGCATTGAGTGAAGCTTCGTCACTCAATGCCATGATAAGCCTGTCAACGCAAAAGCTTAAGGAGACTGAAAGTTCAACTAAGTGAAGTAACGTTGAGTGAAGCTCACTCACTCAACACCAAGTGATATGGCTCTGAGTCTAGCCTTAATATGAAGAATCCAAAAAATCGGCTAAGTTCAGAATCATTGAGTGAGGTCAGCTCACTTAACGTCATCCAGCTGAAGAATGGGCTAAAGGGAAAATAGCATTGATTAAGGTCAACACACTCAACGCTCTCAACGCCATCTAGCAAGAGCTGAAGAAATTTCTAAGTCCAGAACCACTAAGACTACCATTCGTCGAGTTGAGCTTAGCTTTCGTCGAACGCAATTTAGATTTCGTCGAACTCAGCTTTCACCTGAAGGAAGAACTCAGCTGAGAGAATTTGTCGATCTCAGCTTCACTGTTTCATTGAGTGGAGTTCAGATTTCGTCGAAATCAGCTTTCACCTGAATGAAGAATTCAGTTGAGAGAATTCGTCGATCTCAACTTCACTGTTTCGTCGAGCTGAGCTCAGGTTTCGTCGAACTGAGTTCAGATTTCGTCGAATGCAGAATTCAAGGAATGTTAGTTGATGGCTAAGTCCAGAAGGATGCTGACTCAGTAAAGTCAACAAGTCAACAAAGTTCAGATTTGATACAAATTGACATTAACGTTGTCATCAGTCTACAGTGGATCTCAAGTTAATTAAGCTGAGGTGTTTACCACTGTTAAAAACTGAGACACGTGTTGATCATCTCGTTATTTTGACGGGATTATAAATAGCATAAGTGTTTGATATCTGATTAAGAAGTTTTTCTGATTAAGTTTTCTGATTAATTTTCTGAGAAAAACGAGAAGCGGAGTTATCGTCTTCATCCGACATTGTTGCAGAAGCCAAGAACTTCAAGATTCAAATCAGAAGGGCTTCTGAGTAAGCTATTGCGATCATCATCTTCTACAGCAAGTTCAGAGTAATTCTCTAAGGAAGACGAATCAGCCTAGGCGTACCCTAGCTGAAGTTATCTTTTCGATCCAAGCCGAGCCAGAATCTGAAGATCAATTCGCTGGATCAAAGAAGAAGATGGAAGGGCTGATAACTGCTCAGTCCAGATCGGGAAACTTTCCTGAAGGAGAAGCAGATTGATCTGCTAGTCAATTCCAGAACAAGCCGGGCTACAAATTCAAGATCGTTGTATCATCTTATTGTTATGAAGACAAAGTTAGGGCTGAAATCTGCTCAGTCCAGGTAGACAGACACAGATACTTTCCTCTGTTATCTGTAATTCAATTTTATTGATTAATTCTGTGTAAGATTCATTTTGAATCTGAGTGGTAAAGCCAAGGCCTAAGATGTAAGCCTGATGTTATAAAGGCTAAGGTAGGGCATGGATTGCCTGAGTTGTAAGCCTGGTTATAAAGGCTGAGGTAGGGCAGGATTGCCTGAGCTGTAAGAGTGTGGATTCACTCTGAGGTAGAGTTCTTGGGAAGAACTTGAGCTGTAGTATCTTGGAGATCTGAGTGGTAGGGTTTGCGCCTGAGTTATTTGAGCTAGTTGAGCTTTGAGCTGTAAGATCTGAGGATCTGAGAAAGTGGAAGGAAGTTTGGCTGAATCTAGCTTATTGCTAGATAGGCAAAGGGGGAAGTGGATGTACCCATCAAATGGGGAACCACTATAAAATATTGTGTACTGTGATTGGCGTGATTGTTTTGTGTGCTGTGATTGCTATGTTCTGATAATCTATAAGTTGCCAAGAGTTTTTTTAATTGGACCTATTCATCCCCCCCCCCCCCTCTAGGTGATTAGTGTTCTTGAAATAGAGACTTTCAAGTGGAAGGCATAGTCTGAGAAAGTCCACGCACACTTGCCTCTCCCCTCGACATCACCACCATCTCCTCCCATCTCGCGAGCTGGCAAGTGAGCGGGGGATTGGAGTTCTCGCGAATAATGGCGAGCTCAAATCAGACTCAGAGATGAAGGAAATGCCGAGGAAGAGTTAATGTGGTAGGTAGATAAAGGGCAGAAAGGGCTATTATAGAAGTAAAAAAGGGCGGGGAAATGTCTTTTTGGCGGGAGGTGTGCAAATAGCAAAGATATTGTCCGACGCTTCGATACTCGAGTCTGGCCCGAATTCCTACCATCTACTCGCCACAATCCTAATGAAAGCTAAGCGGTAGCGAGATAAGAAGTGAGCGAGAGAGACAATTATATATATAAACACAGGACCATTAGCGGGTGTGTACAATCTAGAATATTAAAGGGGAGGGGAAGCCCTCTGGAAGAGGAAAGAAAAGAAAACAATCACAAATGAGTCGCGCGAGCCGAGGCTCAGAAGTCGAGCATGGCCTGGATCCGCGGGCTGACAGCAAGAGGGCGGAGGGTTCAATACTGGATCCACTTCCACCTACCCCAGCTTTGCGCCCCAGAACGGGCGGTAGGCGAGGGTAGTAATACTCGCGAACCACCATGAGTTCTTGTTGAGCCAGGCCGACCAGTTCCGTAGCCCTTCGCAGTCGTTCCTCGGCCCGCGCGAGATGTACTCCTGGTGAGGTCGCCCTGTCGTCGTCTTCTTGGCACCTCCCACCTCCAAGGCCACAAAGCGTGCCTCCGCGTTTGCCTTATCCTTGTCCACCCTGCTGTAAACCTCACGTAACATCAGGGAGTTTTCTGGAATAGCTCGGTCACTTGTTTCTTCATTGCCTCAGCATCCTGAGGGTTGTCCAGGTAATCCGCGATGTGGTCCAGGTACAAATCAGTGAAGGAAAGAAGAAAAGAAATGATATATCTCAACCATTTAAAATAAGAATTGAATCTGGTTGATAATCCTACAAAGAGATTGTCTTGAAAAGAGATATTGTTGTCATCGAGGCGAATTTGGCTTAAGCCCACGTGATTTGTTGCCAATGGCAAATACCCAACCCATATGATTGGAGATTACATGACTTAGGTTCAACCTTTTGCTCATTCAAATAATGTTGTGCACAGCATAACAGGTTGGGATGAACTTTAAGTTCTTAATGGTTGCAAAAGGCATGTATTTTTGCGAGACATTAGTTACGAAATATCTCTCGAGACATCACCTATGTTGAGGCAGTCGTGAGGCTGTGACTTTGATTTTCGAGGCTAAACCCTAATAACCCTCATGAAAAATCAAGGAATGTGCATGGTCATTAACGTTCTCACCGTCATAACCCAAAACAACCAATCTCTTATGTGCTTATCTGATTTAGTGGTCAAAATTTTATAATTCAAAGTCTGTCACATTATACTCTTCGGTAGAGGAATAAGTACTAAGTATAGATTCAAGATAGTCAGTCACTCCACTTATACCCATTGCATTAGATATAACCTCATGAAACAAATTTGTGTTTAATTTTATTTATCATTATCTATGAAGTTCACATTTTTGATTTTTCGTTTTTGTGGGAGATTGTTAAAAAATTTATAATAAAACATTTATTTTAAGATTTTTATTGGATTTCTCACATTTGCTGTAAAAGCTCCAACACTAAAAATAGAGGGAACCCAAATGTTTGGAGGTAAACCTCTTATAAAGGAAAGGATGATACCTTTAGTCCCACCTTACTTATCTCCTCTCATGATATTAAATATATGAATTAATTCATACCTTTATATTTATTTAAAAGAATATAAGGAGGATCTATGAACCGCACACGTGTGCACGCTCGCACGCTCCACACCGGACCGAATCCGGATTTTAGATTTAGGATTTGGGGAATAATTGAATTGGATTATATTTTTTATACAAAATAGTATTGGCATTTTAAAATCTTATTTTCTTAAGTTACGTCGAAAGACGTCGAAAGGAACTTGATGCACCTGTTTTGCGTCGACTGGAGTTGCGTCGATAAGAATCTGATGCAACCATCTTGCGTTGACTTGCATCGACAATATCTCGATGCATGCATCGATATAAACTCTGTCAATTGACGTCGGCTTAGGTAGCACCGATAAGAACTCGACGTGCGTCGACGATCTCGACGCAACCTGCGTCGACTTCTCCACTATACACAGACCACACATGGAAATTAATGTAGGGTAGGCTACGTGATGAGCGAAACCTAGGACTCTAGGTGGTAATGCGAGTGTGACACGATAATCCGACTCTAAATGCAATGCGGTCGTCAGTGGTGATGACAAATAATTAGGAGCAATGATAACTTATTTTTAACACCACACAAATATTTAGAAATGAAAAATAACTAATTAATTTGGCAATTTTATAATGGCTTTCCTCCGCTCGGAGGGCCAAAGCAAAGCGCGCGGCGAATAGCTCCACCTGCAAAATTATTAGCATACTAAAACAACTTTCTACTAGCAAGAATCACAACCCATATATTAATTTACCAATAAAAATGCCAAATCAAATAAGCAAATACCACAAGAAACTCACAAAGTAGTGGGTTGAACCGAGACACTGAAAAACTAGGGTCTTGATGTGTAGATCGGCGCTCGGAGGTGGAACCGGAAGCATAAAATGATGGCGGTTGTTGTCCTCGGCGGTAAATGGTGAGATCGGACGAGAAATGGGTAGATCCGGCCACATACAAGTAAATCCTGGTCAGGGAAGGGTGGATCCGCTATTTTGGGTTGGATCCGGGTGGAGGGGTGATGAACGAAAGGTGGAAATAACGGATCGGGCCTAAAATTCCTATATCTGAATTGATCCAAGAAATTAGGGTGAAAGGGGGTGGATTCAATGGAGGGAAGAAGTGGAGGGTCGGCGTGAACAGTGACCGGCGTGAACATTGTCGCCGTGAACCGTAACCCGTGAACAGTGTTCGTTGAACAATGATCGGAGGGCAGTTTTCGGGCTTCTTGGCCAACGGTAGGGGGTTGGGATTTGGGGGCTGTATGGGTTGCGGATGAGGGTTTCGTAGGGGGAAGAAAAATGGTATGGATGGGTAGTACCTTTGGCGGGAGTTTGAGCGCCTAGGAGTCATCATCTAGGGTTCCATGACGTCAGCACCAGGGAGTGATCGCAGAAATCCGGGAATAAAAGTCTCTAAATTCTACAATACCCGAATTCAGCCCCTTTAACATCTATTTATAAAAAAGAGAACAACCTAGGGCTTCCCCATCAATGACTATGAATGGTCGGTGGGGTCGTCCATTAAATTCACGAAAAAATAAAAAAAAAATTAAACTAATATATGTTTTTGATTCGCGGCGATGTTCCAGACGCAACCCCGGAGTCCGATCGTCGATTCAGACACGCCATATATGGTAAGTTGCCAAATCAGCCCCGAACGGGCCCAAAGCTTGTGTTCGTCTCTGTTCTGCATCAGAAATCTTTTCTATTTGATTTCTTTACACGGTTCTCTCTCCATTACTCATATACGCTGAAATTAAAACGTTCACATGCATGATTAAAACTTACTAATCATAACCGTTCGAATTTATTACGCGGTTTATTTTTTGATCGTTTTACGATGCTCCTATTTAGGAGAATTTTCTGATGCTTTAAAATTTTGCTAACTCTCGTTCTCTCTTTCACGACGATTTCTTCGAGATTTCATTTTCTTCACATTTGCCTCATCAAGTGGAAGTTTGCGTGCTCTATGCTTCTTCGGTGTCCGCGCACATCAAAGTTTTTGGATCTGACCGAGTGTTTTATCTTGGAGAAGTGTGCATCTGTTGAAGATTCTGTCAGTGGGTGAAATAACTTTTTAGTGCAATAACCACACGTCTTACCCAAACTCAATTACAAACTATATATTCTTCTAAATTCTTTTATTTTCTCATCCCTCCACTTTACAAGTTTTTTATAATCTTGTTATTCAAAATCTAATATTGTTATTAGTGTTTAATGTATTTTTTTAAAATCAAAAGATATATAAAATATAGAAATATATAAAAAAAATATTCCAACACCGCCTACAATGTGGTTTACACGAGTTAAACAACAATGACTCAAACATGCTTTTCGAGGAAATTGATTTTGAATGGGTTAAGGTCACTAACGTTACACACGTAAGATCATTATGAACTCAACGACGTTCGTTTTGTCATATTCTGATGCATATTTACTAAATTAGCTGAAATAAATCGTTTTGAGATATGCGACAACCCGAAATGGCATTTTGGTCAAACTAACTCGGGTTTGACTTGGGCCGATTGCATTGAACTTGTATGACCTATACGAACTCTTTATAAAGTTGATATAAGTATCTTTTACAGTGCTTGTTAATAGTCACATCATCGATCAAAACTATATTTGTTACAACATTTATGCATTTTACTTTGCTTAAAACTTTTATCTTCTTATATCTAGCTCGAGCAATTTTTATACGCGGCGCACTCCATCTTTTGTATCTAGTCGCTTATAAAATTCTTCATAATCTTGACCTTTTGCTCTACTTGCTGCATATTTAGTTTTTTTCTTAACGGCATTATAAAATGCCAAATTTTCATCATTCCTACAAGCATAAAGTATTTATAGCTGACCTTCTTTTCCCTCACTTTGTCTTGCACTTTCTTTTTTCACCACCATAAATTTGGGGCGCACGACCTTTGGATTCTCCGATTACGCTCTTTTCGCTTATCAATGAATGTAAAGACATAACTTCTCACGAGATACTGGATCAACATAAGGGTCATAAACTAGTTGTTCTATAACTACTGTTTAGAAAACATCATGTTTTTTCATTTTCAAACCCCACTATCAAATTGTTGGCAACAATGTTGTTCTTGACATTAATTTATTATATTTAATATACACGTCCAACACCACAAATCTATATTGTGTTGTTAAATTTTTTTTCTAATATAACTCTGCAATCCTTACTGATGGGCTCCCTGTTTCCGCTCCCGGTCAAACCGCAGTCCGAGCAAACACACCCCGATCGTAAACCACGCCCGCAACACGTTCCCATCTGCGCAGAACGAGCGCCACACTCGGGCACGTTGAAATCCTCCCGTGCGGCATGCGCGCGCGCTAGGCTTATTCCGCACGCGCGCTCCAAATTCCTGCGCTCGCAGGAATTTCTACACGTAGGAATCTCGATTCCCGCGCACGTCGGAATCTCGATTCCCGCGCACGTCGGAAGCTTGGTTCCTGTGCGCGTGGGAACCAAGCTTCCAGCCAATGGGAGGAAAAGGCGCTGACCAAGTCGGCGCCTATTTTAGGCGCCGACTTGGTCAGCGCCTATAATTGGCCTCCCTGTTGGGGAGTGCACGGCACTCCCCAAAAGGGATCTGGGGCAAGCTGCCGCACCACCCCTTGGTGGTGCGGCAGTTTCCGTAGAGGACGCCGGCTCGTGCTGGCAGCACGTCCCCGCTCCTCTCTCCCACGACCGTCGTCGTCGTGGTCCGTTTCTCCCGCGATCGCCGCCTCCGTCTCCCAACGTCGCAGTCGCCGCCTCCGTTATTTTCTGACTCCACGACCGCCGCCGTCGTGGTCCGTTTATCCCGCAGCCTCCGCCGCCATCGTGGTCCGTTTATCCCGCGGCCTCCGCCGCCGTCTCCCAACGTCGCGGTCGCCGCCGCCGTTATTTCCCGACTCTACGACCGCCGCCGTCGTGGTCCGTTTCTTTCGCGGCCGCCGGCGTCTCCCAATGCCGCGGCCGCCGCAGCCGTTATTTCCCGACTCCGCGGTCGCCGTCGCCGCCATCTCCCAACGTCACAGCCGCCGCCGCCGTTATTTACCGACTCCACGACCGCCGCCGTCTCCCAACGCCGCCGCCGCCGTCATTTCCCAACTCTATGACTGTCGCCGTCGTGGTCCGTTTCTCCCACGGCCGCCGCCGCCGTCGTCTCCAAACGCCGCGGCCGCCGCCTCCATTATTTCCCGACTCCGCGATAGTCTCTGTCGTTGTCCGTTTCCCCCGTCGTCGCCGTCGTCGTCGTCCGCCGCCGTCCGTCATGACTTTCCTCCGTCGTCCGATCGCGCTCCCGCGATCGTCGCCATCAATTACGAGGGTAACCACCCATGTAACTACCCCCCATGATCTTTCGTTGTGGGAAAATGCGCGGCTAAAAATAGACTGGCCTGCAGTTAGTATAATTATTAAATATTATATGTGCATATTATGTCATGAGTGGGCCTATTAATAGCATTCATGCTGGTTATGGTCTGCGAATAACCGCATGACCTCCATAACCACCCATGAAGCCCATAAATAGGACTCATCTTCCCTCTTTTAATCCATTCCCTCCTTCCTCAGAAATCCTCCTACGGATTTTCTTTCTCCTTCCTCCTTCATCTTCTCCATCCTCGAAGGCCTTCAAACGCTCTTTGAAGATCTCCTTCGTCTTCGACGCCTCCTTCGAGAATCTTCATCTTCTTCGTCCGGAAAATCCTCCTACGGATTTTATCCCTCCTCTGTTTCTCTTCCATGCGCGCTCCCGCACGCGCCGCCTCCTCGCGCGCTCTCACGCGCGTTTCTCCCTTGCGTGCTCCTACGCGCATCGCCTCCTTGCACACTCCCGCGCGCGCCGCCTCCTTGTGCGCTCTCGCGCGCATTTCTCCCTTGCGTGCTCTCGCGCGTGCTTCCTCCTCGCGCTCTCTCGTGCGCATTTCTAGCTTGCGCGCTCTCGCGCGTGCTGCCTCCTCGCGCGCATTTCTAGCTTGCGCGCTCTCGCGCGTGCTGCCTCGTCGCGCGCTCTCACGCGCGTTTCTCTCTTGCGCGCTCCCGCGCGTGCCGCCTCCTTGCGCGCTTCGCGCCCATTTCTCCCTTGCGCACTCCCGCGCGCGTTACCTCGTTGTGCGCTCTCGCGCGCATTTCTCCCTTGCGCGCTCCCGCGCGCGCCGCCTCGTTGCGCGCTCTCGTGCGCATTTCTCCCTTGCGCGCTCCCTTGCGCGCCGCCTCGTTGCGTACTCTCGCGTGCATTTCTCCCATGCGCGCTCCCGTGCGCGCCACCTCGTTGCGTGCTCTCGCGTGCATTTCTCCCATGCGCGCTCCCGCGCGCGCCGCCTCGTTGTGCGCTCTTGCACGCATTTCTCCCTTGAGCGCTCCCGCGCGTGCCGCCTTCTTGCGCGCTCCCGCGCACGCATCCTCATTGCACACTCTCGCGTGCATTTCTCCCTTGCGCGCTCCCGCGGGCGCCGCCGCCTTGCGCGCTCGCGCGCGCATTTCTCCCGTGCGCGCTCCCGCGCACGTCGCCTCTTTGCGCGCTCTCGCGCCCATTCTCCCTTGCGCGCTCCCGCGCGCGCCGCCTTGTTGCGCGCTCTCGCGCGCATTTCTTCCTTGCCGCTCCCGCCCGCATCCGCTCCTTGCGCGCTCCCGCACACGCCGCATCCTTGCACGCTCTCGCGAGCATTTCTCTCTTGCGCGCTAATGCACGCGCCGCCTCCTTGCGAGCTCTCACGCGCATTTCTCTCTTGCGCGCTCCAGCACGCGCCGCCTCCTTGCGGGCTCTCGCGCCCATTTCTCCCGTGCGCGCTCCCACGCGGGCTGCCTCATTGCGCGCGAGCGCGCTCTCGCATTTCTCCCTTGCACGCTCTTGCGCGCTCCGCCTCCTTGCGCGCTCTCGCACGCATTTCTCCCTTGCGCGCTCTCGCACGTATTTCTCCCTTGCGCGCTCCCGCGTGCGCCGCCTCCTTGCGCGCTCCCGCGCGCGCGGCCTCCTTGCGCGCTCTCGCGCACATTTCTCCCTTGCGCGCTCCCGCGCGCGCCGCCTCTCTCTCACGCATTCTTGCGCCTGCCTCTCCCATGCACGCTCCTGTACGCTATCACCCACGTTGCTCCCTTGCACGGGTCTCTTCCCTCTGCGCTACTCCCACCCTTATCCAAAAAGCGCCAAGCGCGCTCTCCTCTAGCAAGCGGCTTGCGCGTTCTCTTCCAACAAGCGCCCTGCGCGCTCTTCCCCTACAAGCGCTCTATGCATTTTCTTTACCGGCAAGCGCTCTGTGCGCCCTCTTTCGTCTAGTGCTTCGCGCGCTCTCCTCCAGCAAGCGCCCAACACGCTCTTTGCAAACAAGCGCCCTACACGCTCCGAGCTTCGAAGCACCATGCATCTGAACGTGTACAGCAAGCTACTCCCGCCTCCATGAATTTTTAGAAGACTTCAAAATACAACGGGCGCATCGCTCCCCGCAGCACTCGAAGAAATAATTAGCCCTGTGAGTGGTGGCCTATCACCCTCTAGGTTCTCTCTCTCCCCCCCCCCCCAATAATTGTAACGAGAGGTGGCATGTCGCCCTCGAGTTCTTGAAAAAGCCCTGTAACAACACTCAGATCTAGTGGAGGTTTGGTCGGCACAGATCCAACATAATGGTTTTCCACCCGTTTCTGGGGTTTTCCACGTCAAAAAAATTACCTTGTCAATTCTCTCTTTTCATTGACTGTGTGCGCGCTCGACCGTCCCGAGAGCTAAGGTGGTCCAGTTTATTCCAGTCCGACCGGGACGCCGAGTTAGTCTGCAACAGTTTGACGCCATCTGTGGGAAACAAGTTCCCAACATCTTTAGAAGACAGTACCCTCAACACAGTGGTACTCGTGACTAGAGACAATGATAGGAGAAGCTGCCCACACTCCAGAAAGGATGACACTCGGGGGGCAGGTTGGTATAGGTCCCCCTCGCTTGCCTATCAATTTACCAGAAAAAGAACTCCCCAGTGCGAATGTCCAAGGATGTAGAGCCCATTTAGACAAAGGATCTAAAGTTCAAAATTACTGTAATCATCTAGAAGCAACAGACGTCAGCATAGTTGAAGATGAAAGTCTCACACGCAAAGAAGTCCTCAACTTAATCGTAAAGAAGCATGAACGTATCAAGCAGTGCGCCACTTTGGCCGGTCGCCCTCTCCATCTTTACTCTCCATTTGCATCTGAGGTTCGGGCACACCCAATCCCCCAAGGTTTCAAGTTCCCAAAGATCGATACATATGATGGTGCAAGTGACCCATCAGAGCACGTCAGACACTTCGCAATCCTGATGCAACTTTACAATGCCTCATATCAACTATTGTGTCAAGCCTTCCCGACAACTTTGAAAGGACAAGTTCGCACCTGGTTCATGTCCCTAAAGGAAGGAGAAATCAAGGATTTCGCAGAACTAACACAATAATTCACGGATCAGTTCATTGCCAGCCTCCAGATATTCAATGATCCTTCCCACCTGTCTGGTATCTGTCAAAGTGAAGGGAAAACCCTTAAAGATTTCTTCCGTCGTTTCACCACGGAAGCACGGCGAATCCCTGGAATAAAAGCAGAACTCCTACGCGAATTTCTCCTTGGAGGGCTCCACCCTGGTGGCTTCCACTCCGCACTAGTACAAGAAACTATACCCAGCTATTCTGATCTTGTTCAACGGATCGATGCCCAAATCGTCGCTGACGATGAAATCGAAGCACACCGCCAACAATTTAAAAGCAATTCAAAGAGACAGCGAGAGCAGGGGTTGACACCACTGTCGGTTCCTAAAACGAGCAACTCACGTCATGTCAACTCTCGACGGGCTGGGGGGCATCACCAACATCAAGCCTTCACTCCCCTCAACACTTCGCAGGCGGAAGTGTTGCTCGCTATACGCAACCATCCGTCTCTCCAAATGCTAAGGGCTCTTACTCCAAATTCCGGTGACCAATCTAAGTATTACAACTTCCATCAAGGTCACGGGCATAAGACCGAAGATTGTTTAAGACTGAAGACAAAAATCGAACGATTCGTTCACTTTGGGTACCTCGAGAGTTCTCTTTAAAACAAAGGCTCTGAATCAACATGCCAAGAATGATCCAAGACTGAGACGATCCCCATGATGAACATCTCAAAGAAGTGTTCGCTTTCTGCCAAATGAGCATCCAGAGTTCCATCATCACTGCTTGTATTTTGTATTTTTAACATTCGTGAGACAAACAATAAATGTTATTTCCAATCTCGTTGAGGACTACATTACAGAGTGTTCAGTGTTCCCAACAAGGGACTCTAGCATCTCCTCTTACAGAGTGTTCAGTGCTCCCAACAAGGGACTCTGGCCTCTCCCCTTATAGAGTGTTCAGTGTTCCCAACAAGGGACTCTGACCTCTCCTCTTATAGAGTGTTCAGTGCTCCCAACAAGGGACTCTGGCCTCTCCTTTTACAGAGTGTTCGGTGAACCCAACAAGGGACTCCGACTTTTACCTTATAGAGTGTTCAGTATTCCCAATAAGGGACTCTGGCCTCTCCTTTTACAGAGTGTTCGGTGATCCCACCAAGGGACTCCTACCTTTACCTTACAGAGTGTTCAGTATTCCCAATAAGGGACTCCGACCTCTCCTTTTACAGAGTGTTCGGTGATCCCAACAAGAGATCCGGCCTTTACCTTACAGAGTGTTCAGTATTCCCAATAAGGGACTCTGGTCTCTCCTTTTACAGAGTGTTCGGTGATCCCAATAAGGGACTTCGGCCTTTACCTTACAGAGTGTTCAGATCTTCGCAAAAGGGATTCTTGCCTCTTCGGCTCATAGCCTATCAAGCCGCGAGCAACCATCGTGCAAACTAAGCCGCGAGCAACCCTCGTGCAAACTAAGCCACGGGAACCCCTCATGCAAAATAAGCCGCGAACAACCCTCGTGTAAACTAAGGCGTGAGCAACCCTCATGCAAACTAAGTCGCGGGCAACCCCCGTGCAAACTAAGCCGCGAGCAATCACCGCGCAATTCAAGTCGCGAGCCAGTCTCGTACGAGCAAAAGTCACGAGTCAGTCTCGTGCGAGCCAAAGTCGCGAGCCAGTCTCGTACGAGCAAAAGTCACGAGCCAGTCTCGTGCGAGCAAAATTCGCGAGCGAGTCTCGCGCAAAACAATGTTACATGCCAAATTTATGCAAAACAACATGAACCTCGACAACTGAGGTATCATTCTGCCCCAATAAGAATTGAGGCGTTGTGTACGCATCCCTATATCTCGCCACAACAAGTTTCTCCTTCTGACCTTGTACAAGAGATACCCGGTGATACACTCGGGGGGCACCAGAAACTCCGCATCTCAGCGACCTCTTCCCTTCCACAGATAAGCGCTCAATGCGCCTTACATATTACACTTGGCGCATATCGCGTACGCAACGTGCATCGTGCATGCGACACCTATTATGCATCACGCACGCGACACCTATTATGCATCACGCACATCATATGTTGTGCGTATCGCACCTCGTGTACATGTCACATGTCATGCACTTTGCGCACACACAAAGCACAAATGTGCATATCGCGCCATCCACGCATAAAATCCAAACGTTTACCTCGCGCAACCCGCGCCAACAACACATATCAAAATAGGACCATCACCGCGTGCTAGATCTTTATCTCCAGTCTAGCAAGTATATTTTACGACTCTATGCACATTACACATCTCGTGCATGAAAATCCTGGCACGCAAGACGTCCCCTATACAGTCCAACCTCTACACCACTCGAGCATTTTGTTGTACGCCCAAACAATGCGATATGCCCGCATTTCCTAGCACCTCGGCCAAACTACAAGCATGTAACTGTGCAGGCCTGCAATCGCTCGACCAATCAGGGGAGCATTTAAAGACTTGCTTCAAAAAAAAATTCCGGGCTCATTCTCTGGCAGAATGACCTCAGAATTTTTGGGGGAATATGATGGGCTCCCTGTTTTCGCTCCCAGTCGAGCCGCAGTCCGAGCAAGCGCACCCCAATCATAAACCACGCCCGCAACATGTTCCCATCTGCGCAGAACGAGCGCCATGCTCGGGCACGTTGAAATCCTCCATCATGGCATGCGCGCGCGCGAGGTTTATTCCGCGCGCGCGCTCGAACTCCTGTGCGCACTCCAAATTCCTACGCGTGCAGGAATTCCTACACGCAGGAATCTCGATTCTCGCGCGCGTAGGAACCAAGTCAGCGCCTATTTTAGCGTCGATTTGGTCAGCGCCTATAATTGGCCTCCCTATTGGGGAATGCACAGCACTCCCCAACAAGGATCTGGGGCAACCTGCCGCACCACCCCTTGGTCCCTTGGTGGTGCAGCAGTTTCCGTACGGAACGCCGGCTCGTGCAGGCAGCGCGTCCCCGCTCCTCTCTCCCACGACCGCCGTCGTCATGGTCCGTTTCTTCCGCGGTCGCCGCCGCCGCCGTCTCCCAACGCCACGGCCGCTTCCGCTGTTATTTCCCGACTCCACGATCGCCGTCGTTGTGGTCCATTTCTCCCGTGGTCGTCGCCTCCGTCTCCCAACGCCACGGCCGCAGATGTCGTTATTACCCAACTCCACGACCGCCGCCGTCGTGGTCCGTTTCTCCCGCGGCCGCCGTCTCCCAACGCCGCTGCCGCCACCGCCGTTATTTCCTGACTCAACGACCGCCACGGTCGTGGTCCGTTCCTCCTGCGGCCGCGGCCTCCACCGTCTCCCAACGTCGCGGCCGCCGCCACCGTTATTTCTTGACTCCGCGGTCACCGCCACCGCTGTCTCCCAACGCCGCGGCCGCCGCCACCGTCATTTCCTGAGTCCACGACCGCCGCCGTCATGGACTGTTTCTCCCGCGGCAGCCGCCTCCACCATCTCCCAACGCCGCAGCCGCCGCAGCCATTATTTCCCGACTCTGCGACTGCCGCCGTCGTCGTCCGTTTCTCCCGCGACCGCCGCCGCCGTTATTTCCTGACTCCATGATCGTCGTCGTCATCGTTCGCCTCCATCATCTCCGTCCGCCACCGTCTGTCATGACTTTCCTCTGCAGTCCGATCGCGCTACCGCGATCGCCACCATCGATTACGTGGGTAACCACCCATGTAACTACCCCACATGATCTTTACTAGTGGGGAAATGCGCGGCTAAAAATGGACTGGCCTACGGTTAATATAATTATTAAATATTATATGTGCATATTATGTCATGAGTGAGCCTATTAATAGCATTCATGGTGGTTATGGGCTGCGAATAACTGCATGATCTCCATAACCACCCATGAAGCCTATAAATAAGACTCATCTTCCCCCTTTTAATTAGTCCTCTCCTTCCTCAGGAAATCCTCCTACGGATTTTCTCTCTCCTTCCTCCTTAATCTCCTCCTTCCTCGAAGGCCTTCAAATGCTCCTTGAAGATCTCCTTCTTCTTCGACGCCTCCTTCGAGGATCTTAATCTTCTTCGTCCGGGAAATCCTCCTACGGATTTTATCCCTCCTCCATTTCTATTCCTTGCACGCTCCCAGGAGCGCCGCCTCCTCGTGCACTCTTGCGCGCGTTTCTCCCTTGAGCGCTCCCGCGCGCGCCGCCTCCTTGCGCCCTCTAGCGCGCATTTCTCCCGTGCGCGCTCCTGCATTTGCCGCCTCCTTACGCTCTCTCGCACCCATTTCTCCCTTGCGCGCTCCCTTGCGCGCCGCCTCGTAGCGCGCTCTCGCGCGCTTTTCTACCTTATGCGCTCCCGCGCGCGTCGCCTCGTTGCGGGCTCTCGCGCGCATTTCTCCCTTGTGCGCTCCCTCGCGCGCCGCCTCCTTGCGCTCCCGCGCGCGCCGCCTCCTTGCGCGCTCCCGCCTCCTTGCGCGCTCCCGCGCGCGCCGCCTCCTTGCGCGCTCCCGCGCGCGCCGCCTCCTTGCGCGCTCCCGCGCGCGCCGCCTCCTTGCGCGCTCCCGCGCGCGCCGCCTCCTTGCGCGCTCCCGCGCGCCGCCGCCTCCTTGCGCGCTCCGCGCGCGTGCATTTCTCACTTGCGCGCTCCCCGCGCACGCCGCCTCCTTGCGCGCTCTCGCGTGCATTTCTCACTTGCGCGCTCCCGCGGACGCCGCCTCCTTGCGCGCCCTCGCGCGCATTTCTCTCTTGCGTGCTCCCGCGGGCGCCGCCTTCATGCGCGCTCTCGCTCGCATTTCTCTCTTGCGCGCTCCCGCGGGCGCCGCCTTCATGCGCACTCTCGCTCGCATTTCTCTCTTGCGCGCTCCCGCGGGCGCCGCCTTCATGCGCGCTCTCGCTCGCATTTCTCTCTTGCGCGCTCCCGCGGGCGCCGCCTCCTTCATGCGCGCTCTCGCTCGCATTTCTCCTCTTGCGCGCTCCCGCGGGCGCCGCCTCCTTCCGCGCTCTCGCGCGCATTTTTCTCCCGTTTGCGCCTCCTTACGCTCTCTCGCACCCGTTTCTCCCTTGCGCGCTCCCACGCGCGCCGCCTCGTAGCGCGCTCTCGCGCGCTTTTCTCCCTTATGCGCTCCCGCGCGCGTCGCCTCGTTGCGGGCTCACGCGCGCATTTCTCCCTTGCGCGCTCCCACGCGCGCCGCCTCCTTGCGCGCTCCCGCGCGCCTCCTTGCGCGCTCCCGCCTCCTTGCGCGCTCCCGCGCGTGCCGCCTCCTTGCGCGCTCCGCCGCCTCCTTGCGCGCTCCCGCGCACGCAGCCTCCTTGCGCGCTCCCGCGCGCGCCGCCTCCTTGCGCACGCCGCCTCCTTGCGCGCTCCCGCGCGCGCCGCCTCCTTGCGCGCGCCGCCTCCTTGCGCGCTCCCGCGCGCGCCGCCTCCTTGCGCGCGCCGCCTCCTTGCGCGCTCCCGCGCGCGCCGCCCCGCGCGCGCCGCCTCCTTGCGCGCTCCCGCGCGCGCCGCCTCCTTGCGCGCTCCCGCGCGCGCCGCCTCCTTGCGCGCTCCCGCGCGCGCCGCCTCCTTGCGCGCTCCCGCGCGCGCCGCCTCCTTGCGCGCTCCCGCGCGCGCCGCCTCCTTGCGCGCTCCCGCGCGCGCCGCCTCCTTGCGCGCTCCCGCGCGCGCCGCCTCCTTGCGCGCTCCCGCGCACGCCGCCTCCTTGCGCGCTCTCGCGTGCATTTCTCACTTGCGCGCTCCCGCGGACGCCGCCTCCTTGCGCGCTCTCGCGCGCATTTCTCTCTTGCGCGCTCCCGCGGGCGCCGCCTCCATGCGCGCTCTCGCTCGCATTTCTCTCTTGCGCGCTCCCGCGGGCGCCGCCTCCTTCCGCGCTCTCGCGCGCATTTCTCTCTTGCGCGCTCCCGCGCGCGCCGCCTCCTTGCTCGCTCCCGCGCGCGCAGCCTTGGTGCACGCTCACGCGCGCATTTCTCCCTTGCGCGCTCCCGCGCGCGCCGTCTCCTTGGGCGTTCCCGCGCGCACCGCATCCTTACGCGCTCTTGTGCACATTTCTCTCTTTCGTGCCCCCGCGCCCGCGCCTCCTTGCGCGCTCTCGCACGCATTTCTCTCTTGCACGCTCCTGCGCGCGCCGCCTCCTTGCACGCTCTCGCGCGCATTTCTCTCTTGCGCGCTCCTGCACGTTGCCTCCTTGCGCGCGCTTGCGCGCATTTTTCCCTTGCGCACTCCCGCGCGCGCCGCCTCCTTGCGCGCTCTAGCTCGCATTTTTCCCTTGCGCGCGCCGCCTCCTTGCGCGCACTCGCGCGCATTTTTCCCTTGCGCGCTCCCGCGCGCGCCGCCTCCTTGCCCGCTCTCGCGCGCATTTTTCCCTTGCGCGCTCCCGCGCGCGCCGCCTCCTTGCGCTCTCTCGCGCACATTTCTCCCTTGCGCGCTCTCTGTCCTATTTCTCCCTTGCACGCTCCCACGCGCGCCGCCTTGTTGCGCGCTCTCGCGCGCATTTCTCCCTTGTGCGCTCCCACGCACGCCGCCTCCTTGCGCGCTCCCGCGCGCGCCGCCTTCTTGCGCTTTCGCGCGCATTTCTCCCTTGCGCGCTCCCGCGCGCGCCGGCTTCTTGCGCGCTCTCGCGCGCATTCTTCCCTTGCGCGCTCTCGCGCGCATTCTTCCCTTGCGCGCTCCCATGCGCGCCGCCTCTCTCTCGTGCATTCTTGCGCCTACCTCTCCCATGCACGCTCCTGCACGCTATCACCCACATTGCTCCCTTACATGGGTCTCTTCCCTCAGCGTTTCACGCACCCTTATCCAACAAGCGCCCAGCGCGCTCCTCTGGCAAGCGGCTTGCGCGTTCTCTTCCAACAAGCGCCCTGCGCGCTCTCCCCCTACAAGCGCTCTACGTGCTCTCTTTACCAGCAAGCGCTCTGCGCACCCTCTTTCATCTAGCTCTTCGCGCGCTCTCCTCCAGCAAGCGTCCAGCACGCTCTTTGCCAACAAGCGCCCTACACGCTCCGAGCTTCGAAGCACCAGGCATCTGAACGTGTACAGCAAGCTACTCGCGCCTCCAGGAATTTTTAAAAGACTCCAGAATACAACGAGCGCATCGCTCCCCGCAGCACTCGAAGAAATAATTAGCCCTGTGAGTGGTGGTTTGTCACCCTCCAGGTTCTCTCTCTCCCCCCCCAATAATTGTAACGAGAGGTGGCATGTCGCCCTCGAGTTCTTGAAAAAGCCCTGTAACAACACTCAGATCTAGTGGAGGTTTGGTCGGCACAGATCCGACCACGTGATTTTTCACCTCTTTCCGGGGTTTTCCACGTCAAAAATATTATCTTGTCAATTCTCTCTTTTCATTGACTGTGTGCGCGCTCGACCGTTCCAAGAGCTAAGGCGGTCCAGTTTATTCCGGTCCGACCGGGACGCCGAGTTAGTCCGCAACACCTACAAATCATTTTTTTTTATTTTTGTGAGTCATAAAATAATTAATTGGTGAGACTGTGTTGGCCCAGTGACCCAACTACAACTTGATTTACACCAGAGTTAAACTACAATGACTCAAAACATCCTTTTTGAGTAAATTGATTCGGAATAGATTCCGATCATTGATGTTGCACACGAAAAATCAATGTGAACTCAATGACATTTGTTTCGTCGTATTTCGATGCATTTTTATGGAATTGGTCGAAATAAGTCGTTTTGAGATATGTGATGACTTTAATAGTCAAAACATCCGTAAAAAACGTATTTGTTTCATCATATATGCATTTAATTTGATTTAAATCTCATATCTTCCTCTCTCGAGCTCGAACAATTTTATATCTGTCAAACTCACCCATTTTGGTACCAGTCTTCTACAAAATTCTTTAAAAACTTAACTTTTTTACTTTACTTACTGCATGTGATGTGAGTGTCAAGCACGTTGCATGTGGAATGCTTGTTATGGTGCACGCGGAGCATTCTTCGCTTATGGCGTAGTGTCGTGTGCGTGCAGTGTGGAGCGTTCACTAGCACGCTCAAAGAAGGATGAAGGTCCTCTAAGGATCTTTAAGACGCTCGAAGATCTTTGAAGAAGTCTTCGAAGACGAATGAGATCTTCAAGAGATTCTTGAAGGAGCTCTCTCGCGCGTAGAAGGTAAAGTGGGAGGAGAAGAAGATGGATGATAGAGGGACATAGGGTCCTATTTATAGTTTGTGATGGTGGTTATGGTGGTTGTGCGGTTATCCGCTGATCATATCACTTTATTTGATATTTGCAAACCACTTTCTTATATTTTAAGTCGCGTATTTTCAGTGATTTACTACACGCAAACTAATTATTATTTCAGTTATATGCACCCCCTCATAGTGGGTGGTTACACAAGGTGGTTACGTGCAGATCGGACAGTGGAGATCGCATCTCGGCGATGCAACGATGGAGGAGGGTCGGCCAGCGAGGGTGGTCATCGACAAGAACCAGGCGGCGGGAGACCGGACAAGGAGGAGGGAGCCATGGTTGCGGGCTGGGTCAGCGACGAGTCCACGACGGTTGGAGGCCGGCCTGGGAGAAGGGAGGGGCGGTTGGTCGTCCGCGGGCCCTTGCATATGCAGGCAGCGAGGCACAGTGGCGGTTGGCTGAGGGGCCAGCTGCAGGAACTCACGGATGCGGACCGCGAGGCATGGCGATAGCTGGTCGAGGGGCTGGCCACAGACCCTCGCGGATGCGGGCTGCGAGGCGCGACGTTGGCTGGTCGAGGGGCTGGTGGTAGGCGCATGGGAGCAAGGCGCGACGTCGACCGACCGAGGGGCCGATTGCGAGGCATGGCGGCAGACCGGCCGCTGGCATGTAGCCGTAAGGCGGGCGATCACGAAGCGTGGCGGCCATTCCGGGGGCTCGGTGGCGAAGGTCGGCCGCCTGCGGGCCCTCGTGGACGCGGTCACTAGACACGGCTAGAGCTGTCACTTAAAACCGAAAACCGCAAATCGAACCGGAATCGAACCAGAACCACAAAGAACCGGACCGAACCGTTCGCAAATTATTCGGGTTTTGGTTTGAATTTTGGAACCGTGAACAACATTGGTCCGGGTGTGGTTCTTACATTTTATTATCCGGACCGGAACCGGAACCGCAACATACAAGTCTCAAGCGGTTTCAAGATTTTTAGACCCGATCCGAACCGAACCGCGGTAGAACCGAACCGCAACCCGTTTATTATTATTATATTATTATTATTTTATAATTTATCTATAATATTTATACTTACTATCACGAGTGAATCTGGTGCAGTTTGTACTCAAACCGCAATCGCACTAAAGAGGACGATTTTGGACCGAACAAAACTTCTCCGCATAAAAACCGTATGGTATGATTTGACATTAGTGCGGTTTGGAGTCAATTTTTGCAGTGCATTTTTTATTTTTATACAGTTATATAATATATTTTTAATTTTACTAACATATTTTTTTGAAATATTTTATTTAAAACATATAGAAGATATAAAACTACTATTTATTAGTAACCATGAAAGACAATTAATTGTAGCCGGTTGTTACGGTTGAACATGTCGATGAGACGTTCGCAAGTCAACTAGAATTCGTGGCAAGTCTACACGTGTATGAAAGAAATTGATACTATCCCACTAATCGCGGAAAAGACCGCTTTTATTTCATTCCGTCAAGCTTGATTTTGGTTTTAGTTGGAACCGATTGGAACCGGACCGAACCGCATGGAACCGGACCGAACCGATAGTGACCGGTTTGGTTTTGGTTCTTGTTGAACCGTAACCGAAACCGTTGACACGACGGTTCCAAAAATTAAGCTGGAACCGGAACCGGTCAAACCAAAGAAGGTTTTGGTTTTAATTTGAAGAATCGTTATCTTAATGGTTCGGTTCATGGTTTTAGTAGAACCGGAACCGAACCGGAACCGTGACAGCTCTAGGCACGGCGGCAGTCGGCCGGCCGCGCCCCTCATGGCCGCTCCTCTCGTGGCCGCTCCCCACATGGCTGCATTTGCGGGCCCACGACCGACCTCCCGTCGGGCTGCCGCCGCGTCTTGCGGCCACACACACGCCATCTCCTCCGTTAAAATATTTATGGTATGACTGTGAAATTGTGGATTTTAATCTCATTTGTTGGTCAAAAGACTTGAAAAAGAATATTCGTTCATGTTACGGAAACAACAACGGATCCACTTTATTTATCACGCCACTATCATGCATGGCATACCTTCGCCGCTCCCTAGCATGAACGAATATTCTTTTTCAAGTCTTTTGGCCAACAAATGAGATTACTTAAAAGGATTTTAAAATCCACAATTTCATAATCATCCCATAAATCTTTTAACGGAGGAGTTCGCGCGCGTGCTGCCTCAAGACGCGGCGGCGGCCCAACCGGAGGTTGGTCGTGGGCCCGCGAACGCAGCCATGAGGGGAGCGACCACGAGGGGAGCAGCCAACCGACTGCAGTCGCGCCTCGTGACAGAATTCACGAGGGCCCGCGACCGGCCTCCGCCACCGAGCCCCCGACAGGCCGCCACGCTTCCTGATTGCCCGCCATGCGGCTACACGCCAGCGGCCGGACTGCCTCCGCGCCTCGCGGTCATCCCCTCGGTCGGTCGACGTCGCGCCTCGCTCCCACGCGCCCATGACCGGCCCCTCGGCCAGCCAACACCGCGCCTTGCGGCCCGCATCCGCGAGGGTCTGCAGCCAGCCCCGCGGCAAGCTGTCGCCATGCCACGCAGGCCGCATCCGCGAGGGCCTGCGGCTGGCCCTTCGGCTAGCCATCATTGTGACTCGCTGCCCGCGTATGCAAGGTCCCACGGCCAACCATCCGCCCCTCCCTCCTCCCCGGCCGGCCTCAAGCTGTAGGGGACTCGTCGTCGACCACGCCCGCAGCCATGGCTGTGGAACACATTACCTGGTCGTTTGGTTATGTCAGGAACTCTTGGGGCTTGCCGGAGCTGTGGAACACATTACCTAATCGTTGCCGCCGTCAAAAGGGGAAGGAGCGAGATTTTTCCTCAGTGCTGGGATTTTTAGAGCCTCGTGAGTTAGCGAATTGGGTGTTCTGTATTTCTTCGTTTGTGGAAGAAAAACGCTTGTCGCGGTGTGACGTTTCTTTTGATCCTGAGCAGCCTATCGGCACGTCTTTGGATCGTGGTCGGAAACGGAAGGCCATCACAGATCGTCAAAGGGGAGATGGTAGAGTTCCTTGTTCGGGTGGCGGTAGTGCCGCGCCTTGTTTGTCTTCTCCGGGTGATGGCTCTCCTTCTAATGGCGGTGGCGATTCGCCACCTGAGGTACAAGTGCTTGTATCATCTGCCCCCCCCCCCCCAATTTTTTCCTGCGGAGGCGGCATCTCCAAGGCTATCTTTTTCTTTGAAGGCGATGAATGAAGTGGTAAGCGAGCTCGATTTTTTTAGCTCTTCTTTTTGTTGTATTGTATTGACTTCTCTCTATTTTTTCCCTTTTGTAGATTGAAGCTCAGGTTCAGATTGTCGTTACCTGGAATGATCATTACGTGAGTTTGAAGGACGGGTATCTGACCCACCAGGAGAAGTTTCAAGCTACGACGGACTCTCTTGTCGCCTTGAAGGATGATCATGACCGGGACGTTTCTCAATTTTGTCGGATTGGATCGGAGCTGAAGGCAGAATTGGAGGAGACTCGAGTGTCTTTAGAGGTGGAAAATCTCTTGTGAAAAGGCTTACACAGATGGTGAAGCGTGCTCAAGAGGAGACTTCTCGTTTGGAAACAGAGCTTGATGTGGTGAAGGCCCAAGTGGAGGCGTTATCTTTTGATAACTATGTGTCGGAGTTGAAGGTTGCTGGCCTTACGGAGTACATGGAATCTCTGGGTTATATGCGGGACCGGTGCTTGATCAGCGAGGAAGTTCGTGATGAGATCTAGAGCAAGGAGGTAGAGCCTCAGATGGAAGACGTTCGAGAGTTGGCCCTTAGACGTGAAGTCACGAAGGCTTTTCGTCTTGTTAGCAGGAGCTTAGGATGTGACGTATCTAGTCTTGGCTTTGATGATATTTTTGACAATAAGAGCTCTGCGGACGCGGCTGACGCGTAGCGGTGTTATTTCCCTGCATTTTGCATTTTTTTGCTTTTCTAGTTGGGTATCTTGTATGTCATTTTTATTGTTTGACAGCTTTTGATTGGCGCGTTTGCGCATGTATTTGCATGTTGTTGTGATGATGATTGCATCCTTTGTCGTTTGACTCGTAGTGCTTGTTTTGTGGGGGTTGTAGTTGTGTTTGTAACTAGTTAGCAACTTAGTTCGCACGAGGATCACTCGCGGCTTAGTTCGCATGAGGATCGCTCGCAGCTTTGTTCACACGATGATCGCTCACGGCTTAGTTCACACGAGGATCACTCACTGCTTAGTTCGCACGAGGATCGCTCGTGGCTTGGTCGTAAGGGGGGCAGGCCATGCCGACGTCATGGCGTAGAAAAGCAAGTTCGATGAATAGCTTTGTATTCAAACCGCATACGCAGTCTTACCTATTTTGCACGAGGATCGCTCGCGGCTTAATTGGCACGGAGATCGATTGTGGCTTAGTTCACACGGGGATTGTCCGCGGCTTAGTTTGCACGGGGATTGCCTGCGGCTTAGTTCGCACGTAGATCGCCCGAGGCTTAGTTCACACGGGGATCGCCCGCGACTTAGTTTTATTCCATATTAACCTTGTTTTTTCGAAAAGGAGAATGCAAGGCTTTATGTAAAAAATAGTTTTCTCAAGTTCAGCCTTGTAGCTTGTACAGTAGTTGGTTGGGGAACAACGACATAGTGAAAAGCTGTTTTATAGTTTTGGGAAAAAAGTGGCGGGAGCGGGTTTGGAAGACGTCCAAGAGTGCATGTTATAGTATCGCGGTGTGATCACAGTCGGCCTGAATGACAAAAAAACTGTACATCATAAGTGGCCTGCTTGGGTTCTTCTCCAAGAGTGACGGGAAGGATGATGGTGCCTGTGACTGGTACTAATGTGCCCCCCGGGATATATGCATTAGCTGATTCTAGCTTGAGACTGTCTGCGGTTAGTTTGAGCTGAAGTAGCGTTGATAGGAACAACACATTCACTATAATTTCTTCATCTACCAAGACTTGGTCTAACTTGACTGGCGGCTTGCCGATGCCAATGGTTATGCTTCTTGGATTCTTGGCATGAGGCTGCTTCTTTTTTGCTAGGAATTGGTCGACCGCCCCTAGGCTAGTAAGTCACTGATTCTCTTCCTTAATATTATTGCATTCATCAGTGTTGTGTCCGGTCCCTTGGTGAAATTTGCAGTATTTTGATGGATCTCCTCTAGCTCGGGCGAGCGACTTGGACTTGTGCAATGCTAGGTGATTATGAATCACTTGGAAAATCTTACTCTGAGGGGCATTCAGTGGTGCAGGTTCTCGGTATCGGCGTGGCTTCTTTGTTGGGCAGGTGTCTGCGTGTTGTTTGCAGTTCCTCTTGTTCTCTTGGTGTGATTCACTTTCTGGTTTCCTTTTTCGAGGTTCATTATCCGTCGAGTTTCCGATGTCCCCTTGTATTGGGGGCTATCGAGGTAACGATCTTGCGTGCTTCGGGTTAGCGTAGCTCGAGTGGGGGAACTACTAGTACTTGAGAACTCATTTTCTATATCGTGCTCCATGTAGGGGGCATCTTGGACGCGACGAAGAGTTCTTCAGGTGTGGGTGACTCAACTTGCACAAACGGTGGCGCGGAGGATGGTTTTACTTCCTGACATATGACGAGCATTATGGCTTGAAGTTCGTTGATTTGGGAGGCATATTTGGAGAAGATGCCCTCTAGCTTATCTACGGTAGCCACTTGATCAATTTCGTCAATGCGGGAGGGGGCTGGCTTGACGCGTCCTCCTAGGACGGATGCTCTTGCTGTCTAGGTGCTTATTTTTTCCATTGGAGTTGCTTCTTGAAAACTGTAGGGTTGAAAGTTATATCTTGAGTACCGCTGCGCGGGGGTACGGTCTTCTGAGGATGTTGGGAGCTCGGTTCCCACAGACGGCGTCAAACTGCTGCGGTCTAACTCGACATCCCGGTCGGGCCAAAATATTTGGACCGTCTTAGCTCTTGGAATGGTCGAGCGTGCACACAATCAAATGAATAGGTTGATTGTACACAAGCAATTTTAACGTGAAAAAACCCCTCAACTGGGAAAAAAATCACGTGACGGGATCTGTGTCGGTCAAAGTCCACTATTCTCTGGTTGGTACAACTTGTTCGTGAAGTCAAGGGTGACAGGACACCTCTCGTTACAGTTTTGGGGGTGAGAGAATGCTTAGCACATGGCGGACGACAGGCCGTCGCACCGGGAGTTGTTACAAATTGCGCTTCGCACTGGTGGTCCTCAGTTAGCGACTTGCTGAGTATGGGCGTAGAGCGGAGCACTTGAACTTGCGGTTGAGGAGGCTGCTTAGGACTTGAGCGGTTCGACTTTGTCGGATAGCTTTGACTTGACCCGCTTGTAGCTCGGGTGCAGCTCAGGTGTTGCTCGGAGGGTGCTCGTTGGAGGAATTCGACAGAGCTTCAACCCGAGGAAGAAGAAGACTCACAGGAGACAGGTAAGAAATTAGGAGGCATGAGGCTCCTTTTATAGGCTATAAGCGGTGGTTATTGTAGTTACGCGGCTATCCGCACACCATAACCACCGTCATGATTATTTTTAATATAGTTTTAATGCGCGTATTTTACTGTTTGGAGACCATTTATATTAATAATAATAAAATATTAATTAAATCCTTTCCCCACTAACCTGGTGGTTAGTGGGTGGTTATGCGTAGATCAGACGACCGGGAGCGCCCCCACTGATCGGATGATGGGGGCGACCTCTACGGGCGGCCGACGAACTTGCCACCAAGTTCCCGGCGAGGGGAGGATCGCCACCGGCGGCCTAGAAGGGGCGGCCGGGTTGGCCGCTCCTTTGCCGCAAGGCGACGACAAAGGAGAGGCGGCCGACTTGGCCGCCCCTTGGCCGCACGGCGGCGGCCGAGGAGGGGCGGCCGGCTTGGCCGCCTCTTGTCCGCACGGCGGTGGCCGAGGAGGGGCGGCCGGCTTGGTCGCCTCTTGACCGCACAGCGGCGGTCGAGGATGGGCGGCCGGCTTGGCCGCCTCTTAGCCGCATGGCGGCGGCCGAGGAGGGGAGGCCGGCTTGGCCGACCCTTGGCCGCATGGCGGCGACCGAGGAGGGGCGACCGGCTTGGCTGCCCCTTGGCCGCACGGAGGCGGCCGAGGAGGGGTGGCCGGCTTGGCCGAACTGCGGCAGCCGAGGAGGGTACGCCGGCTTGGCCACCCCTTGGCCGCACTACGGAGGCCGAGGAGGGGCGGTCGGCTTGGCCGCAAGGCGACGACCGAGGAGGGGCGGCCGGCTTGGCCGCCCCTTGGCCGCGAGGCGGTGTCCGAGAGTGGGCGGCCGGAGGTGACCCGCGGCGGTTTCCTCGATGTTCGTGATGGGATTGGCGAGCGAAGGGATCGGGAGCGGTGATCGCGTGCACGGTCAACCTCATGATCCCACTTCTTTTGAGGTGGGGATCATGAGTGTATAGTTATGTGCACACCCAATTCTATAAAATGGGGGTCATCCCCAACAATACTTATATCAACTCTATAAAAAGTTCGTATAGGTCATACAAGTTCAATGCAATCGGCCCAAGTCAAAACCGAGTTAGTTTGACCAAAATGCCATTTCGGGCCGTCGCATTTTTCAAAACGATTTATTTCAGCTAATTTAGTAAATATGCATCAGAATGCGACAAAACGAACGTCGTGGAGTTCATAATGATCTTACGCGCGTAACTTTAGTGACCTAAACCCATTCGAAATCAATTTGCTCGAAAAGCATGTTTGAGTCATTATTGTTTAACTCGTGTAAACCGTGGTGTTGGAATATTTTTTTTATATATTCCTATATTTTATATATCTTTTGATTTTAAAAAATACAGTAAACAATAATAACAATACTAGATTTAGAATAACAAGATTATAAAAAACTTGTAAAGCGGAGGGATGAGAAAATAAAAGAATTATCAAGAATATATAGTTTGTAATAGAGTTTGGGTAAGACGTGTGGTCACTACCCTAAAAAAATTGTTTCACTCTCTGACAGGACTTTCAACCGATGCACGCTTCTCCAAAATACAACACTCGGTCAGATCCCAAAACTTTGATGTGCGTGAACACCGAAAAAACATAGAGCACCCGAACTTCCACTTGATGAAGCAAACGTGAAGAAAATAAAATCTCGAAGAAATCATCATGTAAGAGGGAACAAGAGTTTGCAAAATTTTAGAGCATCAGTAAATAAATCAGAAAATTCTCCTAAATAGGAGCCTCGTAAAACGATCAAAATATAAACCACGTAATAAATTCCAACAGTTATGATTAGTAAGTTTTAATCATGCATGTGAACGTTTGAATTTCAACGTATATGAGTAATGACGTGAGAACCGTGTAAAAAATCGAATAGAAAAGATTTCCATTTGCGGTTTGTGTATATTGGAGAAGTCGGCGCAGGTTACGTCGAGATCGTCGACGCACGTCTAGTTCTTATCGATGCTACCCAAGCTGATGTCAATTGACGGAGTTTATATCGACGCATGCGTTGAGATATTATCGATGCAAGTCAACGCAAGATGGTTGCATCAGATTCTTATCGACGAAACTCCAGTCGACGCAAACAGGTGCGTCAAGTTCCTTTCGACGTCTGTCGACGTAACTTAAGAAAATAAGATTTTAAAATGCCAATACTATTTTGTATAAAAAATATAATTCAATCCAATTATTCCCTAAATCCTAAATCTAAAATCCGAATTCGGTCTGGTGTGGAGCGTGCGCACGTGTTGTTCATACATCCTCCTTATATTCCTTTAAACAAATATAAATGTATGAATTAATTTATATATTCATTATCATGAGAGAAGATAAGCAAGGTGGGACTAAAGATCTCATCCTTTCTTTTATGAAAGGTTTACCTCCAAACATTTGGATTCTCTCTATTTTTTCTTAAAATAAATGTTTTATTATAAATTTTCTAACAATCTCCCATAAAAGCGAAAAACCAAAAATTTGAACTTCATAAAATAATGATATTACTAATGATAAACAAAATCAAATACAAATTTATTTCATCAAGTAATATCTAATGCAATGGGTATAAGTGGAGTGACTATCTTGAACCTATATTTAGTTATTTCCTCTACCGAAGAGTATAATGTGACAAAGGCTTTGAATTATAAAATTTTGACAACTAAATCAGATAAACACATGAGAGGTTGGTTGTTCTTGGGTTATGACGGTGAGCGCGTTAATGGTCATGCACATTCCTTGATTTTTCATGAGGGTTATTAGAGTTCAGCCTCGAAACTCAAAGTCACAGCCTCACGACTGCCCCAACATAGGTGATGCCTCGAGGCTCGAGAGATAACTAATGTCTCACAAAAATATATGTCTTTTGCAACCATTAAGAACTTAAAGTTCATCCCAACCTGTTATGTTTAGCAAAACATTATAGGAATGAGCAAAAGGTTGAACCTAAGACATGTAATCTCCAATCGCATGGGTTGGGTATTCGCCGTTGGCAGCAAATCACGTGGGCTTAAGCCACATTCCCCTCAATGACAACAATATCTCGTTTCAGGACAATTTCTTTATAAGATTATCAACCAGATTCAATTCTGATTTTAAATAGTTGAGAGATCATTTTTTTTCTTCTTTCCTTCACTAATTTGTACCTGATTCTCATGAACTTATTCATTTTGAAATTAGTACTATTAGAAGCATTTAAACCAATAACATGTTTATTATTACAATGTAAAAAAAAATAGCAGACATATATTTTTTAAATAAATGAATTTCAAAAAGTAAATTCTTAAGTCATTTCGTTTCGGCACATGTATTGTCTAAAACTATAAGCTTAGATTCTGTAGTACATCTATAAATAATAGTTTATTTTGTAGAAGCCCATAAAATAACGGCTCCTCCAAGAAAGAATACATATCTTGTAGTAGATTTAATGTCTAACGAATCAGTTATCCAATTGACATATAAATATCCTTCTAGTACTTCAAGAAAATCCGTATATACCAAACTATAATCTGTAGTTCTGCGAAAGTATTTAAAAATTCTAGTCAACGCCATCCAATGATCATCACTTGGATTACTGGTATATAAAGTTAACCGGCCTACAATGTACAACCCTGTATTCTCTGAGTGGGCCCCACCGACAGGATCAAGGCAGTTTAGGACATTATAGGACTTTCAGGTCCAAGAGTATCAGAAGAGAGGGCATTCACCTAGTGCCTATTAGAAGCGGCGAGTGGGGTATAGTAGGCTTACCCGCACTCGCCCATGCCCCAAGGGGCATTCGCCCAAGCCCAGGAGAGGAGCAGTCAGGCCCTCAGGCGAGTGTGATCTTCATCATGCACTCGCCCAACACTTGTGCCTTAGCGCTCATGCAGGAGGACTTCTCGCCAGGCCAGACGATTGGTTGTCCAAGTTAGCACTCGCCCTTCAGAGAGAGATCCTAGGAGGCAAATGCATGGTTCTCCCAACATTCGCTCCTTCAGGCGAGTGGTGCCTTTATGGACCACTCGCCCAGTGCGGTCTAGAGGTAAGATTACCTGGATACCCCTAGAGGTCTACAAATAACCTTTCAAAATAGCGGAGTTACGATGTTGGCAGACCCAATTGGGTTGCGTATAATAATTCTAAACATCAGAGTTACGTTGTTGGCAGACCAAGGTTGGAAATATATAAATAGAACCGAGTGAGGTACCTCAAAAGGCAAGCTTTCTCATTCTATGGTCATGTAGTGATTTCTGAGGTGCCCTTAGCTCAGCATTGGCAAAGGAGGGGAAGCGCTCTTAGAACTTCTGGGTGTAAGGTGGGACCTCCTCGCTGCGATCTCAGTTCTATTCCTAAGTTTCTAAGCCTTTGGCCTGGTAAGATAGTTCGAGGGAAGTAAGTGTGAGGTCATATCCTTTTGGGACCCCCAAACTCCATAGAGACTGAATTTTGGTTTCAACACTTTTGTGCGGTGAGCTTGGAGAGTGGTCAACACAAAAAAAATCTCAGTTAGTTCCATGGCTAGAGACGAAGGGGAAGGATCTAGCTGGGAGAAGTTGTCGCACCCACTAGGTTTAGCGACTGTAGGCATGTTCGAGGATTTTAGAAAGGAGGTCATGGAGACCTTGCACCACTAGCTCAGCGCCACTTGTGGCAAGTGCTCAACACCGGCCGTCCCAGTGGTCGCGCAACCCGCTTTAGGCGAGAACATCCCGGTCAAGCAGGCTGGGAAGGAGAAGGAAGGCGAGGGTAGCAGACAGGATCCCGCCCGACGAGAGCTGTTCCTAGACTCGCAGAGTGCGGGCTGGGTTAGTGAGGTGACCTTGCGATAGCCACCAACTCGCATGGTAGGCGAGAACCCCTTCAGTGAGTTGGTTGTGTCAACCCTAGTTCTAGAGGGGTTCAAGGAGCCGGAAATGCCTTACTACATCGGCAAGGATGACTAAGTTTAACACGTCCAGTGGTTTGAGCTCGCGGTCTCCATCAGAAAGATGTCTGACGCTTTCAAGTGTCGTCTTTTTGCCATCTCCTTCAAGGACAAGGCGAGGGACTTGTTTCACCAGCTTCCCAATAGTTCAATCTACTGCTACGCTGATTTGCGCCGGGCATTTCTACTGAGGTTCTCAACTTCGAAGAAGAGGAAGAAGGGTGCATAATTTCTTTTCGTGATCAAGTAGGGTCCTAAGGAGACCCTAGCAAGTTATGTTGACCGATTACAAGAGGAAGTCCTCGTTGTGGAGGAGGTGCCAGAGTTTAACCTGATGATGGCCTTTACCCTTGGGCTGCAAGAAGGGTTCTTCAGGGTAGCGTTGAAGCGGAGGCCACCGTTGTCTTTCGAGGAAGTGATGGAAAGAGCAGCGCAGGAGATAGAGGGTGAGGCAACAAACCCCAAATTCGCTAGGAAGCTGGCCATGTTGGGAGGAAGCGATGATAAGAAGCCTAGGACAAACAAGCGTCAAGAGGAAAGAAGAAGGGACATACCCAGGAGGCAGGGTTTCCCAAGGCAGTAGCAGGGGTGGGGTTATCAAGAACCCACCAACCAGTTGGGCTGGAGGCAGTAGGAGGGACCTGTTTAAGGTCAGGGAAGAAGGTTCCAAGAAGGAGGAAACTACCAAGGGGGCAGGGGAGGTTCAATCCCCTGGATGGAGATAGGGCCTGAGGCTACCCCTCCCCCCGCTACACTAATCCATGGCAATATCGCGAGGAAGGAATGGGAGAAGGAACAGAAGAGGAGGATGGAGAGAAGTGGAGGTGGAGTTGTTATACTGTGACTTCCATTAGGAGTAAGGTCACACAACTGCCACCTACCTCGACTTCCTAGAGCTGAGGAGGGCGAGAGGACAGGGACAGGGGCATCCAAAGATGCAGATCGAGGTGGTTGCGGGGGTCGATGAGGACATGTATGAAGAGAGGGCCAATATAGGAGGCTCTGGGAGGATTAGTATGATATATGGGGGGGCGGGGATCGAGGACACACGTAAGGGGAGCCTCTAAACAGTGTTCCAGCATATTGTTGCCTCAACATCCCTGACCCCACCTCCCGTGGAGAGGATCATCTTTACCTCAGGTGACATGTCGGATCATCTGGCTAAGTTCGGTCCAAGGATAGGAGGGACTGTAACGTACTTGTTCTGACCATCTATAAAAGAGCAAGAGCTGATGGATATAGATCAACACCCCTCGTGAAAGGATCTGTTCATCACATTTCTAACCACCGACGAGTTTCCAGGGGAGATCACAGACAAGAAGCACTTCAGGCACAAATCGGCATACTATCTATTACGCGAGGGAGAGCTATTTTGGAAGACTCTCTCAGGACTTCTAGCCAGGTGTGTGTTTGAGGAGGAGGATCTAAGGATCTTAGAGGATGTCCATTCAGGAGAGTGTGCAAACCACTTGAGGAGCAGGACCCTAGAAGGCCGGATCGTTCGGCATGGGTATTTTTGGCCATCCTTGAGCAAGGATGGGGAAGAATTCGCAAAGAAGTGACTTAAGTGACAGCTATTTGCACCATTGCAACTCCTACCCGCCCAGAGGCTCAGAAGTATCACGACACCATGGCCATTTGTAATTTGGGGGATGGACTTGGTGGGGCCTTTTCCCCAGGCCAGTGGGCAAAGGAGATTCCTTCTGGTCATGATCGATTATTTCTCGAACTGGCTAGAAGTCAAGGCCCTGGAAGTTAAGGCCCTGGAAGTCAAGGCCTTGGCTAAGGTAACCTCCCAGGTGATCCGTAACTTTGTGTGGGAGGAAATCATCTGCCGGTATGGCCTGCCTCAAGACATAGTGATTGACAACAGGCCACAGTTTGTTAGTGAGGAGTTCATCAGCTTATGCGACCAACTCGGGATTGATCTCAGGTTCGTATCGGTCCACCATCCTCGGAGTAACAGTCTGGTTGAGGTGTCAAATAAGATCATTGTAAACCTATTGTAAAAGAAGGTGGAGAATCTGAAGGGGAACTGGGTGGAGCAGCTCCCATTGGTTCTTTTAGCCCTGAGAACCATGCCCAACACTGCCACAGGGGAAACCTCGTTCAGGCTTTTATATGGCTGCGAAGCTTTGCTTCCAGTAGAGTTCGAGGTCAGATCACTGCTGGTGGTCATCGCAGGTGAAGGGGAAGAAGACTGGAGAATTGAGAATGAGGGCGAGATAAGGCTCCCACTAGACCTGGTGGAGGAACTTTGCGATCTGGTCGTCGTTAGGCAAGAGGAGATTAAGCGTCGGATTGCCAAATATTTTGGCAAACATGTACGTATTAAGCAGTTTGTAAAAAGAGACCTTGTCTTGAAAAAGGTGTACGTGGTCGGGAGGTCTGCGTTGGTTGGAAAGCTCAACCCTAATTAGGAGGGCCCCTATATAATCGAGAAAGCACTCAAGTCGGGAGGTTATCACCTCCAAAATGTAGAGGGGTAACCATCAACCACACTTGGAGTGGTGACGATTTGAAGTGTTTATATCCCTGAGTAAATAGAATGCGTACTTTGTTTCTGACTTCTTAGCATGTTCTTTCTCCCCCCCCCCCCCTCTCAAGGCTTTAAGACATGTCAAACTAAGTCTCGAGTTGCTCCAGCTGTCAAGCTCTCACCTAGCTGGCAGGTCTGTCAGGCCCTCGGTGGACGTTGTGAAATGTTAAGGAACTAAGTCCCGAGCTGCTCCCGATGTCAGGCTCTCACCTAGCTGACATGTCTGTCGGGCCCTCGGTGGACGTTGTGAAATGTTTTGAAACTAAGTCTCGAGTTTCTCCTGTCGTCAGGCTCTCACCTAGTTGACAGGTCTGTTGGGCCCTCGGTGTACATTGTGAAATGTTAAGGAACTAAGTACTAATATTCTCCTGTTGTCAGGCTCTCACCTAGATGACAGGTCTGTCGGGACCTTGGTGGACATTGAGAAATGTTTTGGAGCTAAGTCCTGAGCTTCTCCCGCTGTCAGGCTCTCACCTAGCTGACAGGACTATCAGCCCTCAGTAGACGTTATGAAATATTTTGGAGCTATGTACTGAGATGTTCCCATTGTCAGGCTCTCACTTAGCTAGCAGGGCTATCGGGCCCTCAGTGGACATTGTGAAATGTTTTGAAACTAAGTCCCGAGTTTCTCCCACTATCAGGCTCTCACCTAGCTGATAGGTCTGTCGGGCCCTCGATGGACGTTGTGAAATGTTTTGAAACTAAGTACTAAGTTACTCCCGCTGTCAGACTCTCACCTAGCTAACAGGTCTGTCGGGCCCTCGGTGGACATTGTGAAATGTTGAGGAACTAAGTCCCGAGCTGCTCCCGCTGTCAGGCACTCACCTAGCTGATAGGTCTTTCGGGCCCTTGGTGGACGTTGTGGAATGTTTTGGAGCTCAGTCCCAATCTGCTCCCACTATCAGGCTCTCACCTAGATGACAGGACTATTGGGCCCTCGATGGACGTTGTGAAATGTTTTGGAGCTAAGTCTCTAGCAGCGGGCTGTCAGGCTCTCACCTAGCTGATTGGGCTATTTGGCCCTCAGTGGACATTGTGTAATGTTTTGAAACTAAGTCCTGAGTTGCTCCTGCTGTCAGTCTCTCACCTAACTGATAGGTCTGTTAAGCCCTCAGTGGACATTGCAAGATGTTTTGAAACTCAGTCCTGAGTTGCTCCCGCTGTCATGCTCTCACCTAACTGACAAGTCTATCGGGCCCTCAGTGGACGTTGTGAAATGTTTTGGAGCTAAGTCCCGAGCTTCTCTTATTATCAGGCTCTCACCTAGCTGACAGGGCTATCGGGCCCTCGGTGGATGTTGTGAAATGTTTTGAAACTAAGTCCCGAGATGCGCCCACTGTCAGGCTCTCACCTAGATGACAAGTATGTCGGGACCTCAGTGGATGTTGTGAAATGTTTTGAAACTAAGTACCGAGTTGCTCCTGCTGTCAGGATCTCGCCTAGCTGACATGTCTATCGGGCCCTCGATGGACGTGGTAAAATGCTGGGGAACTAAGTCCCGAGCAGCTCTCGCTGTCAAGCTCTCACCTAGTTGACAGGTCTATCGGGCCCTTGGTGGACGATATGAAATGTTTTGGATCAAAGTACCGAGTTGCTCCCTCTATCAGGCTCTCACCTAGCTGACAGGTCTGTCGAGCCCTCGGTGGACGCTGTGAAATGTTTTGGAGCTAAGTCCTGAGTTGCTCCAGCTGTCAGGCTCTCACCTAACTGGCATGTCTGAAAGGCCCTCGTTGGAATTTTGAAGTGACTGAAGAGCCCTATGGTGATCTCACCGTCAGAGGTCTCACCAGTAAATATGAGGCATTCGAAGGTAAACTAAGGGCAAGTGCCTAGGCCAGGATAAAGGGTACAAGCGAATGCCCGGGGCTGGATCTCGCTAGTCGAACATTGTAGACGCGCGTGAGCCAATATGGACAGAACGACGCGGGACCTAATTTTAAGCAGCAAGTTCGAAAAGTCGAATGTGGAAGATGTACGCTAGCCGATATGGCGAGAATAGCGCAGGACCTAATTCCAAGCGGCAAGTTCAAAAAGTCGAACGTGGTAGATGCGCGTGAGCCAATATGGTGAGAACGGCGCGGGACCTAATTATAAGCGACAAGTTCAAAATGTCGAACGTTGTAGACGCGCATGAGCCAACGAGGCAAAAGCAGCACGAGACCTAGTTCTAAGCATCAAGCTTAGCAAAATCAACGTTATATAGGTTGTCGCGGCGAAAGGCTGGGCTATGGTCTCACGAGATGTCTTGACAATGGGTTACTGAAGTTGAAGAGCGAGTTGAATGCGTTTTCGTATAACAGATCATCCGGAATTAAAACAAAAAGAGAGAGAAATTTCACAGCACAAAATCTTTAATATATTCATTCATTGATTGGTTGTTACATCTCGCAAAAGAGGAACAGGGCCCGAAAATAAAAAAAAACACGGGAAAAAAATGAAAAAAAGCGAGAACTTCAAGGCAATGATGTCGATTGCTCGCTCTCTCCGGAGATGTCGCCGACACTGTCTTATGACTTGGGGATTGGGAGGAGCATCTCTGGAACCAAGTCCTCAGCAGTCATACTCACACCCTCGCCCCTCCGAAAGCCGACTCTCTGCATCACCTAAAGCGAGTGTCTTATCGCCGCGATGGAGTTCTCTTGTCTCATCACCTCTAGCTCATGCTGGGAGTGTAATTGAGCCTTTTTATTGTCGGCCGAAGGAGGAAGAAATAGCGAGTCGATCTATTATGTATTCTAGGCCTTCAGCCCCTGGATCTCCTACTTAAGGTGGGCAATGCGTGCGTGTAATTGGGCAGCAGTCACGGCATCCTGCCGTAGATCGAGGATTAGAGCGAGAATGGATTTCAGCGAATGAACTTGATGGGTGAAAACTTACACTCCACCCACTCACCCGGCGAGATCTCGCTCAACAGCGGACAACTTCTGCTTAAGTACCAAGACTTCTTCAGATAATACGGCTCATGAGTCGCTGACATCTGCTATCTGACGTGACAAGCGAATGCTGTGGCAAGCTGCCATTTAGGCGAGCTCGACAATGCGGAGTTGGGCTTGCGATCTCTCATAGGCGAGTGCTTGTGCGGACGCATCGTCGTAGTAGACGGCACTGTCCCGACCATACAGCCCAAAGGCAAATGCGTAGGCTTGGCAAGAGATAGTCTCACCCTCTTGCCAGAAGGGGAGTACGGTGGAGATAGAGGACAAGTTGGCCTCTCGGTCCCAGAGTAGCAAAGAATCGCCGACATCGTCTAGTAGCTTCTTGCCCGGGCCGAAATTCCGGTTGCCTCTAGGCAACACTTTTTCTGTCGTGACCGAGGTCCCGCTGATCTTGCTGGTTTTCTTCTCCCTTGTCTCGCCCATGACAGGGAGCTTGTAGGAGGAGCTGTGCTGACCTCCTTGCCTTTAGCGAGATATGTGGTTTTGGACTTCTTGAGGAGCGGTTGGGCGGGAGGCGCGTCAGGCTTCAGTTTTTGACTGGTTTTGGTTCGCTCCTTCAGGCCGCAGCAGCGGCCTCCACGTGTGCCTTCTCGGAGGCGAGTGTCGTGCTACTAACGTGAGGTATGTTGAGGGGAAGATCTCGCACCCCTATATATGTTATAGTTAGTAAAATTAAGAAATCTTTTAGTTAAAAGTAAGTGCGAGAACTACCTTCCCCGACGAGTACGGGTAGGGGCGAGTCGACATTCCTCCTCAAGAAGGGAATGTCGAAGTCTTTTTGGAAGAGGAATTGGTGCAGATTGGACTCATGACTGCTGAGAGTGGTAGGGCGGTAGGTTGATTCATCATGCTTGACAGACAAGAGGGAAAGGTTGTCGAAATCCTTGGAGACGAAACTGAACTTGTTAATCCAATGGTGGTTTTTGTTGGCGAGACCTCTAGATTTTAGATTGTTGCCGGAGAAAAATGCGATCTCGTCCCTCTTGGCTCGAAAGTTGAAGAGCTTGAGGAAGACTGAGAGGCTGAACTCGATCCGCTCCTCTCGTAGGTAGCAGACGAATGCCGCTAGCAAGGCAATGGAATTAGGTTTGAGCTGTGTGGGAATGACACCGAAGTATAGTAGGGCATGGGGAATCTACGACCAGATAGGGAGGCGAAGTTCTACCTTGAAGTGCTCGGCAGGTATGGCGAGTTCGTTGGGCGAGAAATGGTTTATCGACACATCCTTTCCCGGAAGGCGCGCGGTGAAGCCCAGAGAGACGTAGAGTCCGACGAGCGAGTGGAACTCCTCCTCAGTCAAGTTGCAATTCATGAAGGGGTAGTCGACGAATGCGACGGCACACTTGGTTCGACCATCGACATCACCAGTCATCTCGCGTGAAGTGGGAAAATGCGTGGAAGCGCGAGTGCAAAAGAAGAGAAAGTAGAAAGAAGGTTGGAAGCTGATCCCGCATTCCCCTCACTCGTCGCCGAGAACAAGCTAGCGTTATGTCCTAAGCTTAAAAAATAATAGTTCAACCGTAAAAAGAAAACGGGCGTGAGAATAAAAGCAAGATCAAAAAGAATATATAAATAATTTCACCATTCGTCCACATTCGGCGCAAGTAGTCGACAGTTTTTTATTATAAGCGGATAAAAAGAAGGGAAGGAGGGAGAGTGCTGGTAGGCCTATCTCAGGGCCGTTACCACCGTCCCTGACCTCTCCTACCCGCCCTAGGCAACATTCGAGAATATTGCAATGCACAAATGGTTTGTAGCTCCTGCTATACAAGGCACAATTGATCTTCGGCACGCACAACATAGCTCCCGGGAAAGTCTGCCCTGCTACCGGCTTCTCCCCCCAACTCGGCAATCAACTGTGTATAGTTATTCCCAGATAGAGAAGCCGCTCCTCGGTAGAGTTTTGGTTCTCTTGAACCCGGTTGTAGATCTCGCGCATCATCAGGGCGGACTTCCTTAATAGCTCGGCCATCTTCCTCTTCAACGTTTCGGCATCTTCGGGTCGCCCAGGAAAGCGGCGATTGAGTCAGGAGATGGGGAAAAAAATTGCTCCTCATCAATGTCGGCATCAGTCGATGAGATC
This sequence comes from Platanthera zijinensis, assembly GCA_039513925.1. Lineage (NCBI taxonomy): Eukaryota > Viridiplantae > Streptophyta > Magnoliopsida > Asparagales > Orchidaceae > Platanthera > Platanthera zijinensis. The sequence continues at coordinate 55,116,516 of CM077081.1, read as the reverse complement.
TCACGGTAACCTACAGTGAATAATATTACTCGTACATAACCCTATTTCTTTTAGAAGGCGAATGTAGTTTTGTTACCTGACATTGTATCCGCGTCTCTGCCGACTGCCCAAGTGTCGGTGGGAAGTGTTGGGCTGCCCCTCAAAGGGCGTGTCAAATGTGTTATGCTCCTTACCGAACCCTGGGCGTAAAGTTGCCTATTCGGCAACAGGATTGTCACGAGATGGAAGGTTGGGAACGTCATCCGCTGGGGGAAGTAAGCCCGAGGTGGGATCTGGAGGCATCAGGCGAGCGTGAGACTTGGACGTTGAAGCACCTATTCTCGTGGTCCCAAAGGAGGGAGCTACGAATGATGCGGGTAAGCAATTTGATAGGAGGCGAATGGACAAAAGATGATTTACCAATATTTTGCGGGAGATCCGATTTTAGCTGGGAAATGATCTCGGGGGCCATCTTGTCATTACCAGCATCGAGCGAGTACGGTTCAGCACTCACTTCCTCGACTCCCTTCTCTTTTGGAGGGACCTGCGAGCGGATGTGTCAGCATCTATTTTTATCCTAGAAATTGAGAAAATAGAGAGAGAGTGAGGATACCTGAGGGATCCCGGAGTGTGAGGGAGTCATCGAGATAGACTCGTTCCTTGTCAGGTCACGCCTGACCATCTTGGCCCTTTTACCTTAGGGGACAAGCTCAGGGCTTTTCGAGCAAGCCAAGGGGTGAATGCGGTGACTGAAGTCTCGGCCTCTACAATTGCAGATACAAGACGATCCTGAGTCTCTTTTTAGAGGGACATTGGGTTGAAGGTGAGAGAAAGGGAAATCCGAGAAGATTGTATAGAGCAAACATAATTTACCTATGATTGAGTATTTATAATGGATTAGAGGGGACCGCCAAAGAATCCCTCCAGGTCAACAAATACTCACCAAATACTTGGGGTTGGACTTTTCTTTCCGAGCGTAGGACTCGCTCGCAAAGAGCGGGAATTGTGCACAACCACTTATTCGCTGAGTTGGACCCTCCGGCAGGATCGAGGAAGTTCAGAGCATTGTAGGACATTCAGGTCCAAGAGTATCAGAAGAGAGGGAATTCGCATAGCGCTTATCAGAAGTGGTGAGTGGGTAGGCTTACCCGCACTCTCCCAGCGCCACAAGGGGCATTCGCCCAAGCCCAGGAGAGGAGATCTTAGGCCCTCAAGCGAGTGTTATCTTCAACACGCACTCGCCCAAGACTCGCGTCTTAGCGCGCATGCAGGAGGAATTCTCGCCGGGCCAGGCGAGTGGTTATCCAAGTTAGCACTCACCCTTCAGAGAGAAAGACTGGGAGGTGAATGCATGGTTCTCCCAGCATTTGCTCCTTCAGGCGAGTGGTGCCCTCATGGGCCACTAGCCCATTGAGGGTCAAGAGGTAAGATTATCTGGATGCCCCTAGAGGTCTGCAAATAGCCTTTCAGAACAGTAGAGTTACGTTGTTGGCATACCCAATTAGGTTGTGTATAGTAATTCTAAATAGCGTAGTTATGTTTTTGCGAACAGAAAAAGAGAAACCTAAATTTTGATAATAACAAAGTTTTTATTTCTAAAAATTGTATCTATTACAAAGATATGATCTCCCTTTTATAGAATGGAGGAGAAGAGAGAGATTACAAATAAGGAATGTGAGACTAAATATATTTACGGTGATTAGCGGCTAAATAAAACCAGGCCGCACAGGTCGCGCGATTAGACGAGAAGTCTAATCGCCTGACCATAAAGAAAAGCCGATAGAGGAGAACGCTAGACCGCCCGACTACCAAGCCGCTGGAGAGAAGCCGTCAGACCGCCCGACTATCAAGCTGCCAGAGAGAAGTCGCTAGATCGCCCGATCTCCATACTGCAACACTCCCCCTCAAGATGGAGCATATATATATATCAATCATGTCTAGCTTGTCACAAATGTGAAAAAAAGGAAGCGGACACGGGCTTGGTGAAGATATCTGCCAACTCGTTGTCTGAAGTAACGAATAGAGTGCAAATCTGTTTCTTCAAGATCTCTTCTCTAATAAAATTGCAGTCAACTTCAATGTGCTTTATTCTCTCATTAAACACCGGATTTTTTGAGATATATATTGTTACCCTTGTTGTCGTAGAACATAGATAGATGATGATTATAGATTTCTCATAAGTCCAACATGAGAGCCCGTAACCACTTTAACTCACAAGTGGTTGACGTCATACTCTGATATTAAGCTTCGACACTAGACCTGGAGACGACCGGTTGTTTCTTGCTCTTCCAGCTCACTAGGTTTCCTCCCACAAAGGTGTAGAAGCCCGATGTGGACTTGCGATCACCTTTGTCGTCAGCATAACAAGAATCTGAGTAGGCTTCAACCTTTAAATGACCATTCCTCTGAAACAGTAGTCCCTTGCAAGGCGCCGCTTTAATATATTCCAATATTCTCTGGGCAGACTGTAGATGGCACTCTCTAGGAGCTTGCATGAACTGGCTAACCTTGCCTAAATCATAGGAGATGTCGGGTCTGGTTACCGTGAGATAAATGAGTTTGCCAACCAGACACTTGTACCTTATAACATCTGACAGAGGAGGTGAGTCGTCTGTCCAGGTTTTATCTTCTCCAGTAATTATGGGGCATCGAGCAGGTTTAGCCCCAGTCAACCCTGTCTCATTCAGAAGATCAAGAGCATACTTACGTTGGGAGAGGACCAAAGAATTTGGATTTCGAGAGATTTCTATCCCCATAAAGTACTTTGGGGAGCCCGTATCCTTCGTGACAAGGTGTTGACGGAGATGTTTCTTTGTCAACACTACCCTAGCCTGGTCATCACCCGTGAGAAGAATATCATCCACATATATAACAAGAACCACCAAACCCAATGTGATTTTGCGAATGAATAACGCGTGATCGGCAGAGCTTATTGTGAAACCAACGGTTGCCACAATACCGCTGAACTTATCGAACCACGCCCGAGGGCTTTGCTTTAGGCCATAGATGGCCTTCTTCTGTATGCATATGCGTGTCTCCCCCTAAGCAACATACCTAGGAGGTTGCTCCATGTAGACATCCTCTTGTAGATCACTATAGAGGAAGGCATTATTGACATCCAGTTGGGAAATGGGCTAATCCCTATTGACGGCCACGGACAGGAGAACCTGAATAGTGCTGAGATAAGCAATGGGAGAGAAGATGTCAAAATAATCAACGCCATAGGTCTGAGTGAAGCCCTTAGTTACTAGGCGTGCTTTGTAACGATCCACACTTCCATCTGGATGGAACTTCACAACAAATACCCACCGACAATCAACAATATCAATGCCCAAAGAAGGAAGGACAAGAGTCCCTGTACCCTGCTCAATGAGGGTGGCAATTTCCTCATCCATGGCGGCCTTCCAATGAGGAATAGCAAGGGCGTCCTGGTAGGTGCGATGAGTGGCAGTGGCAAAGATAGCCAACGCAAAATTCCTGCAAGAAGGGGTAAGACGAGCATAAGAAATAATAGCAGTAAGCAAATGTTGGGTATACGTCTGGACTCCTTTGCGAAGAGCAATGGGAAGATCTAGGTCATCGTGTTCATCAGCATCCGGTGCATCGGTGGAGGAGAGAGCTGGCCCGGGAGAAGAGAGAGACGATGAAGGCAGAGAGAGAAGGAGGAGGAGATGGTGGACACGGAGAAGGTGGAGGGGTCTCGGTGGGCGTAGACGGGACGGAGGAGTCGGTAGAAGGAGCAGGAATATCAGGAAGAAAGGAGGAGTCGTGAGAGAAATAGGACGCATTTTCGAAAAAAGTAACGTCAGCGGAGACGAACTGCTTCTAAAGAATAGGATCAAAACAACAGTAACCTTTCTGAGTGGAAGAGTAACCCAGAAAGACACACTTGGTGGCACGTGGAGAGAGCTTATCATGAGTGGTGGAGGGAGCGTGCACAAAAGCCGTACACCCAAATATACGCAGAGGAAGATGGAAGGGTTCCTTGCCCGGATAGAGAATGGAGAACGGTGTGTGGCCGTGTAGAACCATGGAGGGAATGCGGTTATGAGATAGTAGGAGATATGAACGACATAGCCCCAATAGGAGCGAGGAAGCTGCATTTGTGTCATTAGAGTTAGAGCGACATCAAGGAGGTGACAGTTTTTACGTTCAGCCACGTCATTTTGTTGTGAGGTATAGACGCAGATAATTTGATGAATAATGTCATTTTGCACACAGAAAGAAGAAAAATCATGACTAAGATATTCTTTGACATTATCAGAATGAAAAAGCCTAATAGATGCATTAAACTGTGTTTTAATCAAATAATAAAAGGATGTCCATACAGAGAATAGTTCGGAGCGCTCTTTTAAGTGATACGCCCACATACACTAAGAGAAATCATTAATAAAAGTTACAAAATACGAACTACATTGACCTATAGTTAGGGTAGGAGCAGGACCCCACACATTGGAGTGAACGAGATCAAAAGGACGTGAAGAGCCGCGACCTTGCTTCAGCAGGAAGGAGGAGCGATGATGCTTGCCAAGCTGATAGGCGTCACAGTTGAGAGGAGGACTGTGTGAAGGTAGGTGGGGCAGAAGCTGACGAAGAAGTCGTGGAGGAGGATGACCAAGACAAAGAAGCCATTGTAGAAGATCGGTAGAAGAAGAAGAAAAATGGACAGAGCAGATACGTTGTTTAGGAAGTAGAGGCCGCCGCTCTCAGTCGCAGTAGCAATCGTCCTTTGGGAGCTCGAATCCTGAAAATAACAAGAAGTAGAAGTGAATGTGACGGAGCATTGTAGTTGTTGTTGGTGCTACCATAGTGATCTAGAAGTGATCAAGCATGTAGCCTTACTGCCAACGCATTATGAGCCTATCAGGGTCGCACATAAGATTGTGGAGAAATTGGGAGTTTAGATCTGTACGGTATAGCTCATATGATGAGAAAAAAGGACTGAAATATTCTAAGGCAAAAGCATTGAGTGCATTGAGACCAGTTAACGCTTTCATCGAGTTAAGTGTTAATTCGTCGAATGATGGCGTTGAGTGTGTTGAGTTGACTCACTGATTCATCGAGTATCAAGTGTTGATTCATCGACTGTTGCACTTAAGTGTTGGGTGCATTGAGTCCACTCTGCGATTCGTCGAGTAAAGGAGTTTACTTGACGAATCTGGGTCTTAGGCGTTGAGTGCGTTGAGTGCTCTCAACGCCTTCGTCCAGTAAAGGGTTTACTTGGCGAATCTGGCACTTAAGAGTTGAGTGTATTGTATTCACTCAACGCCATTCGACGAATCTGGCTTTAGACATTGAGTGTGTTGAGTGCACTCAAAGCCATTCGACGATTAAGTGTTGATTTGTCGAGTATTGCGATGAAAGCATTGAGAGCTTTGAGTCCACTCAACGCCTTCATAGAGTCAAGCGTTGACTCAGCTGAGGATGGCGTTGAGTTCGTCGTGTATGCTATAGACACTCAACGATTCGTCGTGTATGAATTGATACTCGGCGATTCATTGTATATCATGTAGATACTCGACGATTCGTCATGACAAACTGTTGTCTGGCTGAAGGTCTATTTTTCTAAGTCCTAGGTCTGCGAATAGCAACGAGCTATCTATTTTGTTTATTCTCTTTGGGTATAAATTAGAAACATAGGGCTTGAACAATATGCGATTATTCTTTCTATCTAATCACACGAGCCGTCACTGCGCAAAAAGACGGAAGACCTAAAAGCCGATGGAAGCGTTCCGCCGATCCCGTCACCGTGCCCGATCCTGATCCCGACGAGTGTCGTTGCCGCCTCTCCTTCAACGGACCTAGCAGTCCGTGGAGACGATGAGTGTCCTCTCCTGACCTAGAACTTGTACAACAAGTTTCTACGGGTTCTCCCGATCATGTGGATTTCCTGTAGAGGCGCGGATATACTTTCTGCGCTCAAGACTCACGCCGCTAGTGACCGGTTGGAATTTTTTTTGAGCATCTAGGTTTAGTATTGACTCAATCCCTTAAAGATAATTTTATTATAGCATGCTTTACTTCTTGATTCATGAATATTGCTAGATCCTAACTCGTTTGGGTTTTTATTATTCTTATTTTCGCTGCATGCACAAGTGTTGTGTCATCCCCAAAAACCCAACAGTGGTATCAGAGCAGGTTGCTTGCAATATTCATTGTTTCAGAAGTTACTAAATCCATGGCATGTAGATTTGAAATTTTAGAAGTGTTCTAAAATGCCTAAATCTAGTCTTGGACTCTACCAAGAACGCATGCGATTTCTTTGAAGTTTACTCCTTAACACTAACCGTCACTTTGTTGGTTTGTGAAACTAAGCATGTGTTAGATTTTGAATCTCACATGAAGTGACAAGCTTGACTACTGTGTAAGTGGAGTTGGTATTGCTCATGTCTAATACATGTAAATCTGAAGATTTAGGAGTGTTTTAGATGTTCAGATTTAGCCCGACTCATCAAGTGTTGATGACGTTCTTGTGCACATCTGGGATGCATTTGGATTATGATTGCTGGATTTTATTTTGGTTGATATGCACATTGGTTAAGTGTTAACCGTAATTGAAGAGTTAATCATCTAAAAATCCCTTAAGCAATATTAAGTATTCGGATGCCTTCCGATGAATGACACTCTTCCTGCCTCGATCGATGAAGTGTGGTCTTGCTTAAGCAAGGTGTATTAATTTATCTTGGTAATGGTGTGAGCGGATAATTGTGATATCCCACTATCGATATCGGGTCAAGCTTAACTGGGTGACCTCAAAGGTTGAGTGCCCAGAGGCATGGGGTTGGCTTGCATCATATGATCGATGCGAATAAAGAGTTATTCACCAGCCATAAAAGAATTGCATAGTGATGCAATTGACAAGCGTTGTCTATCTAAATAGTTGCATTGTGAGAGAAAAGCCAAAGCTGACTCATAGTGTTAGTGAAATATGAATATTGTCCACTATTAGAGTTAGTCGCATAAACTCTTCGAATTGATATCGAGTGTTATCAGTTTGATAAAAATAGTGAGAGTTATTTTGATTAAAGTCCTAATCGAAAGAGAAAATCATATTTTGAAATGTAGTACTGATTTGCTTTGCTTGTATTCTTGTAGAATTTCCATGGTAAGTGGTTCACACTCCACCTTATCCCTCAGAGCAATCCTTGAGAAGGAAAAGCTAAGCGGGACTAACTATTTGGACTGGTATAGGAACCTGAGAATTGTTCTCAGGCAAGAGCACAAGCTCTATGTTTTGGAAGAGGTATCCCCTAATGAGCCTACCGGGAATGTGTCCCGTACTAATAAAGATGCTTACAAGAAGTATCTTGACGACTCCTTAGACGTCGAATGTCTCATGCTTTCGACCATGAACTATGAGCTCCAAAAGCAACATGAGAGCATGGGTTGCAAGGAAATTGACGAGCATCTCAAGAAAATATTTCAAGGGTAAGCTCATCAAGAGAGATTTGATGTCACTAAGGCATTGTTCCAGTGCATGATGGTAGCTCGGGACCTAGTAGGGACTCACGTACTCAAGATGATTAGGTATATCGAGAACCTTGAAAGACTAGGGTTCCTTCTGGGACAAGAGTTGGCCACAGACTTGATCCTGTAATCATTACCGGACAGTTATGAGCAGTTTGTCTTAAACTATAACATGAATGAAATAGCCAACACTCTATCCGAGCTCTTAGGTATGTTGCGAACTGCCGAGATTAATATGAAGAAGGCCAAGCCTGCTAGCCCCATTTGTATGGTGCATAAAGGCAAGGCCAAGGCCAAGGGCTTCAAGAAGACGAATGTAGGACCTAAGTCTGGACTGGAGCCTAAGTCTTCTGCACTGAAAAAGAAAGGCTTTGGAAAAGAAGGAAAGTGCCACCACTGTGGCAAGGCTGGTCATTGGAGGAGAAATTATCCTTCATACATTGAGGGTCTGCAAAAGATGAGGGGACGTATGACTTTCGCTTCAGGTATTTATGTTATAGAGATAAACTTTTCTGCTCCTTCATCCTTGGTATTAGATACCAGATGTGGTTCTCACATTTGTATAAATGTGCAGGAACTGGGAAGGAGAAGATTGCTAAGTAAAGGAGAGGTGGACCTGCGCATTGGCAATGGAGCAAGAGTTGCTGTTGTTGTTGTGGGGGTTTACCGTCTTTCTTTTCCTAGTGGGCTTGTTTTGGAACTTGATAACTGTTATTATGTTCCTGCAATAACTAGAAACATTATTTCTCTTTCATGTTTGGATATGATTAGATTTTCTTTTCTTATTAATAATAATTATTGTTCTATATTTAAAAATGATGTTTGTTATGTTGTAGACCAAATGTTTAATGGTCTGTATGTTTTGAACTTAGACCATCCGATCTATAATATTGAAAATACTAAAAGACTAAGAACAAATGACTTGAACCCTACGTACCTGTGATATTGTCATTTGGGCCATATAAATGAGAAACACATATCCAAGATCCATAAAGATAGACTATTGGACTCATTTGATTATGAATTATTTGGGAGATGCGAATCTTGTTTGTTAGGCAAGAGGACTAAAGTCCCTTTCACTGGCTTCAATGAGAGGGTTGATGATCTCTTAGGTATAGTACATAGTGATGTATGTGGACCCATGAGTTCTATGGTTAGAGGTGGGTACTTCTACTTTGTTACATTTACTGATGATTTAAGTAGATACGGATATGTGTATCTTATGAAGTGCAAATCTGAAACCTTTGAAAAGTTCAATGTGTTTAAAAATGAAGTAGAAAACCAGCTGGGCAAGAAGGTTAAAGCACTTCGATCTGATCGAGGTGGCGAATACCTAAGTCATGAGTTCCGTGATCTTCTGACAGAGTGTGGTATTGTATCACAGCTCACTCCACCTAGAACACCACGGCATAATGGTGTGTCTAAGAGGAAAAATCATACTTTGTTATATATTGTGCGATCGATGATGAGTCATGCAGATCTGCCTGTTTCCTTTTGGGGGTTTGTTCTAGAAACTGCTGCTTTGACACTAAATCGTGCTCCAACGAAAGCTGTTCTAAATACATCATATGAGATATGTACTGGGAAGCTTCCCAGTATGTCGTTCATTAAGGTTTGGGGATGTGAGTCATATGTGAGACGTCAATGCCTGATAAGCTGGAACCCCAATCAGATAAATGCTATCTTGTGGGGGTATCCTAGGGAAACCAAAGGGTACTATTTCTACCTACCGTCCAAAGGCAAAGTGTTTGTGGCAAGGACTGGTGTCTTTCTTGAGAAAGAGTTCTTAAGTAGAAAGACAGCCAGGGTAGAACTTGAAGAAGTTCAGGAACCACAAACTATGAATGAACCGGAATTGGAACCTGAATCAGGACTACAAGTAGTTATAGCTGGAGAATCTGCTTAGGAAACACAAGTTCCACGTAGATCTGGTAGACTAAGGTTTGAGCCTGAGATATGAATTTATCATGTATAAAATAGGTAATGTATTATTATGGATCATAAAGATGAGCCTGCAACCTACCAAGAGGCTATAGGTGGACCAGACTCCGAGAAGTGGCTCGAGGCCATGAAATCTGAAATAGACTCCATGTATGAAAACCAAGTATGGACTTTGGTGGAACCACCTGAAGGGGTAAGACCCATAGGGTACAAGTGGGTCTTCAAGAAGAAGACCGACATGGATAGGAATATATAGACATTCAAATGGCGACTAGTGGCTAAGGGTTTTAAGCAAATTCATGGTGTTGACTATGATGAAACTTTTTACCCTATTGTCATGATTAAGTCCATCAAAATTCAGCTTGCTATTGTTGCGTGTTATGACTATGAGAACTGGTAGATGGATGTCAAAACGGCTTTACTTAATGGAAACCTGCTTGAGGAAGTGTTTATGACACAACCCGAGGGTTTTGTATCTCCAGGTGAAGTTACTAAAATATTCAAGCTGTAGAGATCCATTTATGGGTTAAAACAAGCTTCTCGAAGTTGGAATCTTCGTTTTGATGAAAAGATCAAAGAGTTTGGTTTTATCAAAAACGAGGATGAACCGTGTGTTTACAAACGGATTAGTGGAAGCATAGTTGTCTTTTTGATATTGTATGTAGATGGCATACTGTTGATCGGGAATGACAAACTAACCCTACAAGTTGTTAAGAACAACCTAGGAGACTGCTTTTCTATGAAGGACTTAGGGGAAGCGACTTATATACTCGATATTAAGATCTATAAAGATAGATCGAAGAAGTTGTTGGGTTTGACCCAAAGTATGTACATTGACAAGGTGTTGAAACATGTCAGCATGCTTGAGTTCAAGAAAGGATTCTTGCCCATGTCTCATGGTGTGAGTCTCTGTAAGGACCAGTGTCCTAAGTCTTGTGAAGATAAGGACTGCATGAAGTTGATTCCATATGCTTCGGCAATTAGGTCAATCATGTATGCAATGATATGTAATAGACTCGATGTCTCATATGCTTTGAGCATGACTAGCAGGTATCAGTCTGATCCCAGTGAAGGTCACTGGATATCCGTCAAGAATATCCTAAAGTACTTGAGAAGGACTAAGGATACGTTCTTGGTATTAGGCGGGGAGGAAGAGCACGTTGTAAAGGGTTACACAGACGCTAGCTTTAAAACTGATAAGGACGACTCAAAGTCTCAGTCAGGGTTTGTGTTTTGCCTAAATGGAGGTGTTGTTAGCTTGAAGAGTTCCAAGAAGGATACAGTTGCCGATTCTACAACTGAGACTGAGTATATAATCGCTTCAAATGCAGCAAAGGAGGCTGTATGGATCAGGAAATTCATCAGTGAGTTATATGTAGTTCCTAGCATTGTTCGCCCCGTAGTTCTCTACTGTGACAACAACGATGCAATTGCACTTGCTTCGAAACCTAGATCCCATCAGCGCTCCAAGCACATAGTCCGGCGATACCATCTAATTCGAGACATTGTCGATCGAGGAGATGTGAGCATATGCAGAGTGCCGACTGAAGAAAACATTGCGGATCCACTGACAAAGCCTCTCGCACAGAGAAAACATGATGGTCAGGTTAGATCTATGGGTATATGATACCTAAGTGATCAGCTCTAGTTTGAGTCTTGTGGATTATATGTTTATTGGCTATAATTTTTCATTTGATGAATAGAGTATTGTATACATTTGATTTTATATATTTTGGCATGTTATTTTATTGTGTTATTATTTCTATTGTGATAGAATAGTTAACTAAAATAAATGTCCTTAGAATGTTTGCTTCTATAGGTCAAATTGTGACTTGATGTGAGAACCTATGATCCTAGAAGCTTCATTCTTAAAGAGTCCCTGGTCGTTGTATCATCTTAGAAGCTAAGGGTGATGATAATGCCATTAAGACTAGCATGTGTCATGACTGATGACCCGTCCTCACATGTCATAATATTATGATATCAAGTCATCACATGGGTACTTGTTATGAACAAGTTATACTGGACAGACCCACTGTGAGAATACTTTGTGGATTGTTATATAAAAGTGTCACAAGTATGACTCAAGTGGCAATGGTGTTTGCGGTCCTTTGAACTGAAGTCACATCTTTCATTGAGTGAGGAAGAGCGTGCTTTGATGCCATCAAAAGTCCAGTCTTGAAAAAGTTGGATGATAAAGGTGGTTATTGGGTACATTACGAGTCATTTGGGTGGTTGCATGTGAGCAAAAATGAGATTTGTCCTCCTTTATGACAGGAGTTGCATCCATGGGCCCCCTGATGGAATGAGACTGAGAAATGCATGACCATGCTTGGTTGAGTTAATATATGATATTGAACTCACCAATTTTTGAAAGTCCATTCTAGATCAGGAAGCTGGGATTGAACAATTATGATGGTGACACGGTTTATACCTCTAGTTCTATCTGAATGTAAGGGACAAAGGGACATGGAAACACTGTAACATTGGTCACAATGGCTTATGAGTTTATAAACTCTTACTATTTGAGGAGCAATGATGTATTGCAAGATGCCGCTTATTATTTGTGAAGCTTTTGTTTGATACTTTCTAGATCAAGAGGGAGACTGTTGGTGTTACCATAGTGATCTGGAAGTGATCAATCAGGTAGCCTCACTGCCACCTCAGTATGAGCCTATTAGGGTCGCAAATAAGATTGTGGAGAAATTGGGAGTTTGGATCTGTATAGTATAGCTCATATGATGAGCAAAAGGGACTAAAATATTCTAAGCAAAATCGTTGAGTGCGTTGAGACCAGTCAACGCTTTCATCGAGTTAAGTGTTAACTCGTCGAATGATGCTGTGGAGTGTGTTGAGTTGACTCACTGATTCGTCGAGTATCAAGTGTTGATTCGTCGACTATCGCACTAAAGCGTTGAGTACATTAAGTCCACTCAGCAATTTGTCGAGTAAAGGAGTTTACTTGACGAGTCTGGGTCTTAGGCGGTGAGTGCGTTGAGTGCACTCAATGCCTTCATCGAGTAAAGGGTTTACTTTGCAAATTTGCCACTTAGGTGTTGAGTGTATTGTATTCACTCAACGCCATTCGACAAATCTGGCCTTTTGCGGTTAGTGCGTTGAGTGCACTCAACGCTATTGGACGATCAAGTGTTGATTCATCGAGTATGGTGCAGAAAGCATTGAGAGCTTTGAGTCCACTCAACGCCTTCGTAGAGTCAAGCGTTGACTCAGCTGAGGATGGCGTTGAGTTCGTCGTGTATGCTATAGACACTCAATGATTCGTCGTGTATGAATTGATAATCGACGATTCGTTGTATATCATATAGATACTCGATGATTCGTTGTGACAAACTGTTGTCTGGCCGAAGGTTTATTTTTCTAAGTCCTGGGTCTGCGAATAGCGACAGGATGTTTTGTTTATTCCCTTTAGGTATAAATAGGAAACATTAGGGCTTGAACAGTATGCAATTATTCTTTTTGTCTAAGCACACGAGCCGTCACTGTGCGAAAAGACGGAAGCCCTAAAAGTTGACGGACGCGTTCCGCCGATCCCGTCACAGAGCCCGATCCCAAACCCGGTGAGTGTCGTCACCGCCTCTCCTTCAATAGACCTAGCAGTCCGTGGAGACGCTGAGTGTCCTCTCCCGACCTAGAACTTGTGCGAGAATTTGCTATGGGTTATCCCGATCGTGTGGATTTCCTGTAGAGACACGGATATACTTTCTGCGCTCAAGACTCAAGCCGCTAGTGACCGGTTGGAATTTTTCTGGAGCATCTAGGTTTAGTATCGACTCAATCCCTCAAAGGTAATTTTATTACAGCAAGCTTTACTTCTTGATTCATGAATATTGTTAGATCCGAACTAGTTTGGGTTTGTTTATTCTTATTTCTACTGCGTGAACAAGTGTTGTGCCATCCCAAAAAACCCAACAGTTTCTTGCAAAGAGAAGTAACAAATATTAAATTGCATGGAAATTGGAGCGTGTAGAGGGTGTCCACCAGAGATGGAGTGACTTGAACCACTCCCATCCTATTGACCGGTGAGGGAGAGCCATCCGCAATGAAGACCGGGGGAGCCAATCATGTTTTTCTAAGAGAGAAAAACACCGAGGATTGCCGGTCATATGATTAGTAGCACCCGAGTCAATCTGTCATTTACCTTGAGTCACCACATGGGCACTACTTGAAGACGTGACCACCTAGGTGGACTGCTTCTAAGAGGAGGTGGAAGCGTCACCAGAGGGGCGAAGATGGGGATGCTTTATCCAGCAATGATAACCCGTATGGCTGGTGCAGCCATTGTGAGAGCAAAGAAAGCGGGAAGGTCCACGTCCGCCAGATTGATGGCCGCAGCCACCAGAGCCACCCCACTAAGTATGATGAGCATAGGTGTCGGGGAGCGTTAGGGTGAATAGCAGTGGACGCTGAAGCAGAGAGGTAATAGTAGTGATGCGGGCAGTAGTGGCATCCAAGGTGGGAGAATCCGCCTCGCCAAGGATCTATTGACGGATCATGTCATAGGACTCCGGAAGACGTAGAATATAGCACACAACCAGAAGCTCCTGGAAGTGCTTGTGGTTCTTGGCCAGATCCACAGAGAATGAACGGTTCTAAAGATTTTCGACTCCAAGAGCTTGAACTTATTGGTAGACGGCAATGGGAGACATGGAGGGATGGGCAAAGAGGTTCGTATAGAGAGTATAGATGCGAGACATCTGAGCCCCTTGGAGTAAAGAGCGGCAAGATGAAGCCAAGCAGCCTTTACCGTGTCATCATGTCGAATGATGGGGAGGCACTCATTAGAAAGGCTGTTAGCCAGCCAAGTGCGAATAAGAGCATCGCTAGCATCCCAGTCATCAAAGAGATCAGACTCGAGAGGAGGTGGGTCATCGGTGAGATGATGGCATTTACATTGTGAACGAAGTAGAAAGGTGAAGTAAACACTCCAGTCTGGGTAGTTGGAACCAATAAGTTTGAAAATGATTCCAAGATTGCCCGACGGTGTAGGTGGAGGGTGGGCCCCGGTAGTAGTAGTAGAGGTATCAGAGAGAGCCATAGAGAAGAACAGAGTGGACAGAAAGGAAGCCGTGCGAACAGGGAAAAGAATCCGCGCGGATAGACAAGAGGTCGTACTAAAGCAACAGTTCGCGGGCGACTGGGAGGTCGCGAAAATAGGCGCGAGTAGAAAACAAAAAGAGGCAGACAAGGAGTGGCGCAAATAGGAAAAGAGGAATCCGCATGAACAGAAAAGAGGTCGCGCGAAAAGAAGAGATCGCGGAGCGAAATGGAGCCCGCGAAGATAGGTCACAAGAAGAAAGCGAAAAGCCGCGCGAACAAAGACGAGGTCGCGCGAAAGCAAAAGAGCAGAGAGAAATAGAGGTCACGAAGATAGGTCGCGACCAAAGAGAGCACAAACAGAGAGGTCGCGCACACAGAGGGCAATGATAAGGAAGAGAATGAAATGCATGGATGGGGTGCAAGAAGGAGGGGACAAACCGCGCGGACAGAAGCGCTCATAGAATCAAGCAGAAAAGATCGAGTCCTTTGATACCATGTGCGAATAGAAAAAGAGAAACCAAAATTTTGATAATAACATAGTTTTTATTTCCAAAAATTGTATAAATTATAAAGGTATGTCATCTCTTTTATAGAATGGAGGAGAAGAGAGAGATTACAAATAAGCAATGTGGGACTAAATATATTTACCGTGACTAGCGGCTAGACAAAACCAGACTGCGCAAGTCGTTCGCTTAGATGAGAAGGCTAACCTCCCGAACATAACGACCAGTCGGCAGAGGAGAATGCTAGACTGCTCGGCTACCAAGCCACTTGGAGAGAAGCTGCCAGACCGCCCGACTATCAAGCCTCCAGAGATAAGTCATCAGACCGCCCAGTCTCTATACTGCAACAACGTTGTTGGCAGAACAAAGTTGGAAATCTATAAATAGAGTCGATGGGGGTACCTCAGAAGGCAAGCTTTCTCATTCTCCGGTCTTGTAGAACTTTCTTAGGTGCCCTTAGCTCAGTATTGGATAAGGAGGGGAAGCACTCTAAGAACTTTCGGGTATGAGGTGAGAACTCCTCGCTAAGATCTCGGTTCTATTCCTAGGTTTCTAAGCCTTTGGCCTGGGGAGCTAGTCCGAGGAAAGTAAGTGTGAGGCCATACCATTTTTGGACAACCGAACTCCACAGAGACCGAATTTCGTTTTCAACACAACACATATTCGTCGAATGTGGGCCCACTTAAAGCAATATCAGCAAAGAGTTAAAGTCAAATGGTCAAGGTAGGAGTCAAAGTAAGCATTCAGGACAGAATAAGACCTGGGAGAGTATGAGCGAGCATCCCTCGCAGACTTGCTAGGAGGGAGACCACAACAGATACCCACCCAAGTCGGGCGAGCTCCCTGGTAATTGCATGGTTGCCAGGTAGGGGTTGGGCTATAAATATCACCCCCGCCCCTTGGATTTGCCTATAAATAAGACCCCAAAAGTACATGTTTGAGGACCTTTTCTAGAATTTTGGCCCGAGCTTTGGAATATCGTTTCTAAAGATCTGAGTTGAGAGATAGTGATGATCCCCCATAGTCATCATTTTGAGATAGTCGTCAGGCTAGTGTTCCTCTTATACCCTGCTCTACCATTTTTGGTTATGGAGGGGAAGTTTCTTTTAAGCTTCTGGGTACATGGAGGGACCTCCCTACCGTAGCATCTAGGGTCCTTTTAGTGTTACCTTAGTTTTTTTGTCTATGCCCATCAAGCCGTCAAGCCCGACCATTGTACCAGTAACCTTAGGCCGCATTGAACAGAATATTTTAGAGTAGGGAATTTATCCAGCGTCAACACTTTGGTGCGGTGAACGCGAATTATAGCCGTGGAGGGAAATATTGCGAGTAGGCGAGATGGTGGATGCATGCGAGCATGGAGAGATAGTCGATAACTCGGCAGGTAATGGAGGCAATGCAATAATATTTGTTTTCGAAGACTTCATGCGGAGGATAGAGGGGGCCATGCGAGCAACGTTCCCTCCCCGCTCGGAGGTCATGCCAACCTCGCCTCGTCGCGTAATTCCATCGGAGGACGAGGTTCCTCGTAGGCGACAAGGAAAAGAGCATGTAGTGGAAGAGCTGGAGAGACTAGTGCAACTGCAATTCTACTGGGCGAGTTATCAAGGCATCAGGTTCCAAGATTTGGAGAATCCAGCGAGATTCCAAGATACTCGACAAGGTGGCAAGTATGAAGGTGTTACATGTCATGCCGAGGTACTTCATTGCCAATGAGGGAGGAGTTTGTTCAGTGATGAAGTGTTGTCAACCCCAGTCCCAAAAGGCTTCAGAGAGCCAATCCTGAGCTACTATTCTGGAAGAGATGTCTCGGTCAGCCGGTCAGTCATCTCCAATGTTTTGAGGATGTGGTGTCCATCCATAACATGACAGATGTGTTCGAGTGCAGATTCTTCTCCAACAACTACGAGGGGAAGATGAGGGATTGGTTTCACCAGCTGACAGTAAGCTTGATCTACTACTTCGAGGACCTGCAACGAGAGCTGATTATGAGGGCTGATGACAAGCGCTGATGTTGAGGTTTATAATGTTGAAGAAGAGAAAGAAGGAGGCAACCACTCTCTTTTATCAAAAGTATGGGAAGAATGAGAGGTTTGATCGTTACATCGACCGGTTACAGGAATATGACCTTGACATTCAAGAGGTTGAAAGTAATGGATAGATCTAACTTTACTTTAAGGGGGGTGAATATAGTATTTTAAAAACTTTAATTTATTTTTATAGCGGATTTATAGTAAGTGATATAAGTATATATATATATATAAAGAGAAATCACAGCACACAAATAGAAAAAAAAACAATCACAGACGACACAAGGATTTTTATAGTAGTTCCCCAATAAATCTGGGTACGTCTACTTTTCTACCACCCTGGTAGGTATCCACTACAGGTTTTTGCTCTGGTGCCCTGCCACCACAAGATCTATTTTCTAAGGGAGATCTAGCAATCCTTTGAGCTTTTGACCAGGTGCCCAAAAACCAAGCTTAAGTCTTCTTATCAGGTGACTTAGAAACCAAGAGTTAACTTTTGAAGGGAGTTAAAACCCTATACACAGTTTAAAAATAAACTATAAGAAGTTGATGTTGTCTTCTCTGTCAAATATCTCTGAGAAGACTTTAGTAGATGATAATGCAAAAAGCTCCCCCTGATTTGAATAGAGATTTGAGATCAGGAGGGGAGACTTTTCTTCAGGGTGTAGGCCTTGATGTATCTAACTGATTGAAGACTTTTTACTGGAAGAGCCTCAAGCAGAATATTTGTCTCTGTATATTTTTATATCTAAGTCTGTAACAATGAAGCAGCAATCTTCTGAGTATATATATTCAGTCAGGGAAGAATTCAAACATTTGAATTAAAACCATTCTTGAAACGCCTGAAGAATCCCTGAGAATTTTAACTGCCGTGGAGTTAATTAGAATTAAAATTCTGTGATAAATCCATATTTAATTTTGCCTTAAACGTCTATATTCATTTAGAATATTTAGCATTAAATATCAGAGTTGTAACTGATTGTAATTAAGCTTTTCAAAACATTATGCCTTCAATATATAAAAACTGCCTGAATGTTGAACACAACAAGGAATTCGTCGAACTGAGCCTGGAGTTCGTCGAACTGAATGTTCTCTTTCGTCGATCTGAGCTCAAAGTTCGTCGAACTGAGCTTGTCTTTCATCGAGCTGAGCTTTTGAGTTTAGATCAGAGTTTGTCGAACGGAGCTCAGCGTTCGCCGAGCCAAACTCAGAGTTAGAAACCTGAGTTCGTCAAACTAAGCTCGACATTCGTCGAACTGAGCTCTGCGTTCGTCGAACTGAACTTCTCTAGAATTCCTTCTGTAGTAATAAACCTGGAAATAATCCTATGACCATAGTCTATACAAGTTTGGTCAAATAAAACATCCTAAACATATAATAGTGATCCTAGCCCAAATCAGTAAAAGGGTGTTCAAACAATATCCCCCTATTTGGGTGAGGATACTATTAAACAAAAAAACATAAAGCATAAATATCTAGCAAAAATAAAATTTTCAGCAGATATATAAAAGGTGCTTTGAGAAAGTTTAAAAACAACAACAAAGTTTAAAGGCATAATCAAAAATTAAGAGTCCTTCTATGGAGCAACTGAAGGAGAATCTAAAGATGATTTGGTAAAAATTAGCTTCTTGGTTGGATCTTCAGATTCTCTTTTACTCATTTTAAGATCTTGAGAACCAATGATCTTCAGGGAAGTGGTTCTTGGAACAACTGCTTTAGGATGCAAACTCATATACTTGTCAACATTAAATAGGCCTTTCTTCTGATATCTATCAAGTTCCTGTTGCCTGTAGGAGGACATAGTAGAGAATTGAGAGGTGTCCTTACCTTCTGTCCTTGCTTTTTTAATCTGAGAAAGAGCAACTTGCTCATTGAACCTTGACATTCTGTACACTAGATCTAATTCTGGATCAAATACTGGTGAAGCTGGCCTTTCTTGGCTTGAATGTTGTTGACTTCTCTGACTATTATAAGTTTCAGACCTTTTAGGTCTATCCTACTTGTGCTGAGTTGGTCTAGAATGATGAGAGGAAGGCCTCTGAGAAGAAGAAACATTACCAACTGATTATGTTGCTGGAGGAGGAGGAGGAGGTCCTCTCCAAGACTTTGGTGGAGAATGATACCTCTTCATCTTCTTCATATTCTTCTACTCATTTTTGGAATACCTCATCCAATATGGAAGGTCTGGAGTGAGAGTTATCTCATGCAGAATATAATAAGGAATGTCTGTTGTAGAAGAAGGTTGAGGAGAAACCTTAGCTGGAGCCCTTTTCCTTAACTTTCTTTTCTCAAAATAAGAGTCTTCTGAATCATCAGACTCTACACGATCATCAGATTCCTCCTCTGGTTGATCATATAAAGCATCAATTTGTTTATATAAATTAGTATGATCATCAACCTGAACCTCTGACTGTTTATATACATTATCAACATCAATTTGTTTATATACACTATCATCTTCCTTTTCCATATCCTCATTAAGTAAGTCATCAAAGTCTGGCATAGGGGTTTCATCCCAAATAGGAGGGGGAAAATCCTGCTCCAAAATATCTATTATATTCTCAATTATGATAGGCTAAGAGACTGGATTAGAACTAGGAGAAACAACACTGAGATTGGATCTAAGTTGTTCTAAAACAGTGGAATCAATAAGAGCAGTATAGCATACAAATGCTCTAGAAAGATCTTCAACAAAAACTGGTAGACTAGGAACATAACTATGCAGTAAATCAAAAACTGATAATAAAGAATGTAAATTGACTGTGGGATGAATAATCACATCACCAACAGTAATGTCCTCTGGATCTGCTAACAACGCATCCTCAACTGCACTGGTCATTTCTAAATCTTGAACAAAAATAGTTGATGTTGTAACTGGAGCTTCTGCAATAGCTGTAACTGAAAATTCTACAACAATTGGAGCTTTTTCATTAAGCATCTCCCCCTGCCTAGATCTTGGGAAAGCTAAATCTAGGCCCCCAGAAGAAGGTACAGATTGGGAAGAGGCTAGTTTAGAAGAAAGTTCAGAGATAGAAGCCACAATGGGAGCTAAAGCTTCATCCAAGAGTTTTCTGAGGGTGGGAGTGATGAATTCCAAAAGGTTAGAGTCAATGGAAGAGAAATCCAAATACATAAACTCAAGTGGATTCTGAGTAGATGCAGAGGATGGATTGGAAGTAGAGGGAATAGAGTTGTTAACACAGTTTGTATATAGAAAGGATGTCTGTGGCATAGAAGTAAGAGTGATGACAAGGGGAATGTCATCAGGAACTATCTTCTGGATAGATGAGTGAGGTGGAGATGGGTGAGGTAGAGATGAGAGAGGTGGAGAAGAAAGATGTGGAGATAAGGGAGGTTACTGAGGAGGTGACTTATGAGTTGGTGAAGTTGTATGGAAGGTTGAGGATGGAACTTCTTCAGGTAAAGTGGGTTGTTGAGAAGGAGGTGTGGAAGTTTTGGTGAAAGTTGTTGTGATTGTGGAGTGGAAGAAACAAGAGGAGCAGAAACCTCTTCTGTGGTATAGGGAGAGTGGCTGGATCAGCCCCAGTGCTTTTAGAAGCTGTCCTAGATGGAGCTGCCCTTGGAGGCTTAGGGATTACCCTCTCCCATTTTCCAAATAGGGCAGAGGTTATCCTCTTGGAAGTATTGATGTGTATGGTCTGAGAGACCAACACCTCTAGACATTTAGCCTGTAAAAAGATGCCAAGAATTCAGCCATATACTCCAGACTTGTTGGTGATCTTCTTCTTAATAGAATCAAATAAAATTGACCCCCAGTTAATGGTTTTCTGATCAACCAAGGCACACATCAACAGAAATTGGTGCCTGGTAACATAGTCGTGGGCTGAGTGTTTGCCCAGAAGTACCTTGCCTACCACATCTGCTAAGAACTTATATTCTATAGAAAAGTTATTTTTCAAGAGATGGTTAGGGTTTCCTTGAGAGTGACCCATTCTATCTAGCATAACATCAAATTCTGTACTAGATAGTTCTATATTGTCTTCTCCATTGACGAAACCAAAAATTTCAGATAAAATTTCAAGTGTTAGAGAAACCTGATGTCCTGAGATTGATCCTGTGATAGTTGAGATATCCTGAATCTTAACTGTATGAATCCATTCTTTAATTTCTACGACTTGAAGCTTTATTCTGGTAGTCATAAAGTTTCATAGGTTCTGTGTCTCAAATAGGTGTAAGATGTCCTTGAAAATTTGATCTGAATGACTAAAGGTTTCCAGGTCGATATCGAAACCTGCATCAAACTTCATTGTAGAGAGGATTGCTTGTGAAATCGACATTGTCCTGCAAAATAGAAGAGATCAAGTGCAAGAGAAATGGAGAAATGCGCGGGATAGAGTTTGTTGAAAACCTAAATATAAGTTTTCAGAAGTTGAAAAGACGAACTCCGTCCGACGAAAAAAAACATCGAACTTTGTTCGACGAATATCTCACAAAGGAAATACAATTCGATGATCTCCGTTCGACGAAAGGTTTACGAAAGGATTACATTCATTGAGCTTTGTTTGAGGAAAGGTACTCGAAACTAATTCATCGATCTCTATTCAACGAAAGTTTCACGAAAAGTCACAATTCGTCGATCTACGTTCGACGAAAGATGCACAATTCGTCGATCTCAGAACAAAAGTCAATTTAAAGACTCTCCATCTCTCATTCCTAACTGATTTAAGAAGAAAATGTGTTTCTTTTCATCTAAGGGTTTTGTACAACCCCGTATTCACAGAGTAGGGCCCTCCCGGCAGGCGCTAGACCAACTATAAGTTTTTAAGCTTTTGAGAGATTTTGCACTTTTGGTGGCCAATTTTGGCTTGGCCTTGGAAATATACTAATAGGGAGAGGTAAAATTTGCATCTCCCCCGGGCCCTTTAAGGGGGGCGGGTATGGCGAAATGGCCGGCACCCCCCGGGGCATGCAGAGGAACAAGGTAGGAGCAGTAGGACCGGCGCGACCTGGCTCTCGCCCGAGCGGCCTGCTCGCAGGCAAGGCGGGCACGGCCTTACTCTCGCCCGATAGGACTACTCGCGGATGAGGCTGGCGCGGCCTGGATCTCACCCGAGAGTCCTGCTCGCGGGCGAGGCGATGCGTCCTGGTTCTTGACCGAGAGGCCTTGCTCTCGCCTGAGAGGCCTGCTCGCGGGCGAGGCCGGCGCGGCCTGGCTCTTTCCCGAGCGGCCTGCTCACAGGCGAGGCCGGCGCAGCCTTGCTCTCGCCCGAGAGGCCGCTCGCGGGCGAGGCCGGCGCGGCCTGGCTCTCGCCCGAGAGGCCTTGCTCTCGCCCGAGAGGCCTTGCTCTCGCCCGAGAGGCCTTGCTCTCGCCCGAGAGGCCTTGCTCTCGCCCAAGAGGCCTTGCTCTCGCCCGAGAGGCCTTGCTCTCGCCCAAGAGGCCTGCTCGCGGGCGAGGCTGGCGCGTCCTGGCTCTCTCCCGAGCGGCTTGATCGCGAGCGAGGCCGGCGCGGCCTTGCTCTCGCCCGAGAGGCCTGCTCGCGGGCGAGTCCGGTGCGTCCTTGCTCTTGCCCGAGAGGCCTGCTCGCGGGCGCGGCCGGCGCGGCCTGGCTCTCGCCCGAGCATCCTGCTCGCGGGCGAGACCGGTGCGGCCTGGCGCTCGTCCCCATTGGTTCTTTCCTCCGAGAGGTTTGCCCATTCACCTCGGATGTCCGGAGGGGTGGGGGCATGGCTTAGCCTCCGTTCACCCCAGGACCTCTCTCCGGACCATGTTTTTACCGTTGTACCCCGGGGCAGAATTACTTATTTACCCCCTGGTGTGGAGGTTTGTTATTGGCTTGAGGCTTATTTGCCCTGGTGGCATTTTGATCATTTTTAACCCAAGGATTTGGAAAATCTATAAATAGACCCTTGAGGGTGCCTTGGAGAGCATTGCTTCTTAGCCACTTAAATCCCCTTGACTTTCTTCCTCCAAGACACCTAGCTTAAGCATTGGCTAGGGAGGGGGAGACCTTAAAGGTCTTCCGAGTATGAGGTGGGACCTCCGCGCTAGAGCCGAGGGTCTGTTCCTAGTTTCCCAAGTCTTTGATCCGTGACGTTCCTCTGAGTATAGTAGGTGTGAGGTCACCCCACTTTTGGGACCCCGAACTCCACATAGGTCAATTTTGGCTTCAACATTTTGGTGCGGTGAGCATTGAGAGTGACCAGCACAGAAGATCTCGGGAGAGTGTCATGACCAGAGATCACAGAGGTAGTGGTGATCTCGGCATGCTCCCCAACCCAGGACCCTTTGTAGGAAGGGAGGAGTTCATGACATCCATTCAAGGCATCATGGGGATGTTACGAAGTTTGGCTCCTTGGGTGGCAGCTCCACTCCAACCCCCCAGGAGTCCAAGCGAAATGACCCCTACAGGGGGAGAAGGAAGTGCACCAGGTAGGCGACCTGGGAAGGAAAGGATGGGAGAGGGGGGTCGAGCGAGACCTCCCCAGCCGGGAGTTGTTCCCTAGCCCGGCGAGTGCTAGCCCTCCAAGCGAGCAGGTCGCGCGAGTAAAGGTGGCGAGAGCACCCCTTAGGGGTTCACCCTTCAGTGAGTTGATCATCTCAGCTCCCGTTCCTGAGGGATTCAGAGAGCCAGACATGGCTTACTATACCGGGAAGGATGATCCCGTCCAGCACCTGCAGTGGTTCGAGGATGTCATCTCCATCAGGCCGATGACGGATGCCTTCAAGTATCGCCTCTTTGTGATCACGTTGAAGGAGAAGGCAAGGGACTGGTTTCATAAACTCCCTCCGAGGTCAATCTATGAGTTCGAGGACTTGAGCCGGAGCTTCCAGCTCGGCTTCTCCACCTCCAAGTAGAGGAAGAAGAGTCCTGAGTCCATCTTCCTGATAAGGCAGAGGGTCGAGGAGTCGCTGGCCCACTACGTTGACAGGTTCCAAGAGTAGATCCTGGATATTCAGGAGATGCCAGGGTATGCCCTCCAGATTGCGTTCACGATGGGGCTGTGCGAAGGGTTCTTCAAGATGAGCTTGGCCCGAAAGGCCCCCCTTTCTTTTGAGGAGCTGATGGAAAGGGCAGCATAGGAGATAGTCATGGAGGCGGACAACCCGGCATTTGTCAATAAGTTGGCAAAGCTAACTGAGTCAGAGCCAAAGGAGCAAGGTGGCTCAAGGAATCAGGAAGGAAGGCGGAGAGAAGAGTAGAGAGCTCAGGTGTTCCAGAGACAGGAAGGCCCGGAAACAGGTTGGAGGCAGCGGGAAAGAACGGCCCAGGGTCCAGGAATAGCTCTCATCTAGGGTGGGGAGGACTTTCATGGGGGCCAAGGGAGGTTCAACTTCCAAAGGCAAGTCCCTAGACAACTCCTATCCCCAACTCAGCAAGCGATGGCGATCGGTCAAAGGGAGAGGAGGAACCGCGTGGGAAGAGGAATAGTCAGAGCAGAGTTATCGTACTATGACTTCCACTAGACGGAGGGTCACTCCACGGCTACCTGCCCCGAGTTCTTGGAAGTGAGGGGGCGAGAGGCCCTTCCCAGCCTCAGCCGCCGGCATAGGTTGAAGTTCCACCCCAAGCAAGGAGATATGACATATGTGAGGACTGGGTCGATGTGGGAACCCGAGGGACCTTGTAAGTGATCCACGATGGAGTGGAGATCAAGCCTAAGCCCCTTGGAGAAGCCTCGCCTCGACAGAGTCCTGTATTTTTCTTTTGGTTGTATTGAGTCTAGCCCTCGACCGGCTGAGTCGGAGGGGGTCATGTAACCTAACTCTTTTTCCCCGTTGGAGGATGTTGAATTCTAGTAGTGTTCAGGTAACATGCCTAGTTTTTTTTAGCTCCGAGATGATTTTGCTACCAGGCTCTCACTAGCTGGCAGGGCAGGTTGATCTCTCGTGGAGGCTAAGTTCTGTTATCTCCGAGATGATTCCGCTGTCAGGCTCTCACTAGCTAGTAGGGCAGGTTGATCTCTCGTGGAGGCTAAGTTCTTTTAGCTCCGAGATAATTTCGTTGTCAGGCTCCCACTAGCTGGCAGGGCAGGTTGATCTCTCGTAGAGGCTAAGTTCTCTTAGCTCCGAGATGGTTCCGCTGTCAGGCTCCCATTAGCTGGCAGGGAAGGTTGATCTCTCGTGAAGGCTAAGTTCTTTTAGCTCCGAGATGATTCCGTTGCCAGGCTCTCACTAGCTGGCAGGGCAGGTTAATCTCTCATGGAGGCTAAGTTCTTTTAGCTCCGAGATGATTCCGTTGTCAGGCTCTCACTAGTTGACAGGGCAGGTTGATCTCTCGTGGAGGCTAAGTTCTTTTAGCTCCGATATGATTCCACTGCAAGGCTCCCACTAGCTGGCAGGGCAGGTTGATCTCTCGTGGAGGCTAAGTTCTCTTAGCTCCGAGATGATTCTGTTGTCAGGCTCTCACTAGCTGGCAGGGCAGGTTGATCTCTCGTGGAGGCTAAGTCCTTTCAGCTCCGAGATGATTCTGCTAACCAGACTCCCACTAGCTGGCAGGGAAGGTTGATATCTCGTGGAGGCCCAGTCCTTTTAGCTCCGAGATGATTCCGCTGACTAGACTCCCACTAGCTGGCAGGGCAGGTTGATCTCTCGCGGAGGCTAAGTCCTTTTAGCTCCGAGATGATTCCGCTGTCAGGCTCTCACTAGCTGGCAGGGAAAGTTGATCTCTCGTGGAGGCTAAGTTCTTTTAGCTCCAAGATGATTCCACTATCAGGCTCCCACTAGCTGGCAAGGCAGGTTGATCTCTCGTGGAGGCTAAGTACTTTTAGCTCCGAGATGATTCCGCTGGCCAAGCTCCCACTAGCTGGCAGGGCAGGTTGATCTCTCATGGAGGCCCGGTCCTTTTTGCTCCGAGATGATTCCGCTGACCAGGATCCAAATAGCTGGCAGGGCAGGTTGATCTCTCATGGATTCCAAGTCCTTTTCGCTCCGAGATGACTTCGCTGACCAGGCTCCCATTAGCTGGCAGGGCAGGTTGATATCTCGCGGAGGCTAAGTCCTTTTATCTCTGAGATGATTCCACTGTCAGGCTCTCACTAGCTGGTAGGGCAGATTGATCTCTCGTGGAGGCTAAGTCCTTTTAGCTCCGAGATGATTCTGCTGACCATGCTCCCACTAGCTGGCAGGGTAGGTTGATCTCTCGTGGAGGCTAAGTTCTTTTAGCTCCGAGATGATTCCGCTGTCAGGCTCCCACTAGTTGGCAGGGCAGGTTGATCTCTCATGGAGGCTAAGTCCTTTTAGCTCCGAGATGATTACACCGACCAAGCTCCCACTAGCTGTCAGAGCAGGTTAATCTCTCGTGGAGACCCAATTCTTTTGGCCCCGAGATGATTCCGCTGATCAGGCTCCCACTAGCTGGCAGGGCAGGTTGATCTCTCGTGGAGGCCAAGTCCTTTTAGCTCCGAGATGATTCCGCTGACCAGGCTCTCACTAGCTAGTAGGGCAGGTTGATCTCTCGCAGAGGCTAAGTCCTTTTAGCTCTGAGATGATTCCGTTGTCAAGCTCTCACTAGCTAGCAGGGCAGGTTGATCTCTCGTGGAGGCTAAGTTCTTTTAGCTCCGAGATGATTCCGCTGTCAGGCTCTCACTAGCTGGCATGACAGGTTGACCCCTCGGGGGAGGCCAAGTGCTTTTCACTCGGAGGGGGTCTCGTCACTCAGGCTCTCATTAGCTGGCATGACAGGTTGACCCCTCGGGAGGCTAAGTTTTTTTACCCCGAGGTGGTCTCGTCACTTAGGCTCTCACTAGCTGGCATGACAGGTTGACCCCTCGGGAGGCAAAGTGTTTTCACCCCGAGGTGGTCTCGTCACCCAGGCTCTCACTAGCTGGCATGACAGGTTGACCCCTAGGGGAGGCCAAGTGTTTTTCACCTGGAGGGGGTATCGTCACCCAGGCTCTCATTAGCTGGCATGACAAGTTGACCCTTCGGGAGGCTAAGTGTTTTCACCCTGAGGTGGTCTCATCACCCAGGCTCTCACTAGCTGACATGACAGGTTGACCCCTCGGGGAGGCCAAGTGTTTTTACCCCGAGGCTGTCTCGTCACCCAGGCTCCCATTAGCTGGCATGACAGGTTGACCCTTCGGGAGGCTAAGTGTTTTCACCCCGAGGCTGTCTCGTCACCTAGGCTTCCATTCGCTGACATGACAGGTTGACCCCTCGGAGAGACCTTATAATCTTTCAAACCGCGAGAAGAGGCCACTCAGCGAATACGTTTGGTTGGATGTTTCTTTCCGAGCTTGTTGCAACCTCGAAAAGAGCGGAGATTGTGTACAACCCCGTATTTGTAGAGTAGGGCCCTCCCGGTAGGCGCATGACCAACTATAAGTTTTTAAGCTTTTGAGAGATTTTGCACTCTTGGTGGCAAATTTTAGCTTGGCCTTGGAAATATACTAGTAGGGGGAGGTAAAATTTGCATCTCCCCCCGGGCCCTTTAAGGGGGGCGAGTATGGCGAAATGGCCGGCACCCCCCGAGGCATGCAGAGGAACAAGGTAGGAGTGGCAGGACCGGCGTGGCCTGGCTCTCGCCCGAGAGGTCTGCTCGCGGACGAGGCTGACGCGGCCTGGCTCTCGCTCGAGAGGCCTGCTCGCGGGCGAGGCGACGCGGCCTAGCTCTCGCCCGAGAGGCCTTGATCTCGCCCGAGAGGCCTTGCTCTCGCCCGAGAGGCCTGCTCGCGGGCGAGGCCAGCGCGACCTGGCTCTCGCCCGAGCGGCCTGCTCGCGGGAGAGGCCGGCGCGGCCTGGCTCTCGCCCAAGCGGCCTGCTCGCGGGCGAGGCCGGCGCGGCCTTGCTCTCGCCCGAGAGGCCTGCTCGCGGGTGAGGCTGGCGTAGCCTGGCTATCGCCCGAGCAGCCTGCTCGCGGGCGAGGCCGGCGCGGCCTTGCTCTCACCCGAGAGGCCTGCTCGCGGGCGAGGCCAGCGCGGCCTTGCTCTCGCCTGAGAGTCCTGCTCGCGGGCGAGGCTGGCGCGGCCTGGCTCTCACCCAAGCGGCCTGCTCGCGGGCGAGACCGGCGCGGCCTGGCGCTCGCCCCCATCGGTTGTTTCCTCCGAGAGGTTTGCCCATTCACCTCGGATGTCCGGAGGGGTGGGGGCATGGCTTAGCCTCCGTTCACCCCTGGACCTCTCTCCGGACCATGTTTTTACTGTTGTACCCTTGGGCGGAATTACTTCTTTACCCCATGGTGTGGAGGTTTGCTATTGGCTTGAGGCTTATTTGTCCTGAGGGCATTTTGGTCATTTTTAACCCCAGGACTTGGAAAATCTATAAATAGATTCTTGAGGGTGCCTTGGAGAGCATTGCTTCTTATTCACTTAAATCCCCTTGGCTTTCATCCTCCAAGAACCCTAGCTCAAGCATTGGCTAGGGAGGGGAAGACCTTAAAGGTCTTCTGGGTGTGAGGTGGGACCTCCGCGCTAGAGCCTAGGGTCTGTTTCTAGTTTCCCAAGTCTTTGGTCTGTGGCGTTCCTCTGAGTGTAGTAGGTGTAAGGTCACCTCTCTTTTGGGACCCCGAACTCTATAGAGGTCAATTTTGGCTTCAACAGGTTTGATGAAAATATCAGCTCTTTGTAAATCAGTAGAAATAAATTCTAGACTAATTCTATTTTTGTCTACACTGTCTCTGATGAAATGATGCCTAATTTCTATATGTTTAGTCCTACTATGAAGGACTGGATTCTGTGCAATTAAAATTGCACTAGTATTATCACAAAATATAGTTGAATTATTTAAGTTATAATCATAATCTAGTAACTAATTTTGAATCCACAAAATTTGTGAACAATAATTATCAGCCGCAATATATTCAGCTTCAACAGTTGAAGTAGATATAGATGTTTGCTTTTTGCAAAATCATGACACAAGCCTATCACCAAGAAACTGACAAGTTCCTGATGTGCTTTTTCTGTCAACTTTGCATCCAGCATAGTCAACATCTGTTAATCCAGTTAATTCAAATTCTGACTCAATAGGATACCAGAGTCCTAGATTAGGACAACCCTTTATATATCTTAAAATTCTTTTTACTAAAAATAAGTGAGATTCTTTAGGATTAACTTGAAACCTAGCACAAATACAGGTTGCAAACATAATATCTGGTCTACTTGCTATTAAATATAATAGAGACCTAATGATTGCTCTATATGTTTTCTGATCAACATGTTTGCCCATTCATCATTATCAACTACATCATTAGAGGGCATGAGTGTTTTCATAGAGGAGGCATCTGACATCCCAAATCTTTTAATTAGCTCTTTAGCATATTTAGATTGTGATATGAAAATGTCATCAGGTGTTTGCTTCACTTGTAAACCAAGGAAGTAAGATAATTCACCCATGATACTCATTTCAAACTTTGAATGCATTATATCAAAAAACCTTTTTGCAAAGTTTGGAATCAGTAGAACCAAAAATTATATCATCAACATATATTTGAACTAGTAAAATTTTGGTTTTATGAGGTCTAAAAAATAAAGTTTTGTCTATCATGCCTCTACAAAATTTATGTTCTAATAAAAAACTAGCAAAAGTCTCATACCAAGTTCTTGGAGCTTGTTTAAGTCCATAAAGAGCTTTATTAAGTTTAAAGACATGAGTAGAATGAGTTGAAGAGATAAAACCTGGAGGTTGTTCAACGTAAACTTTCTCTTTGAGTTCTCCATTCAGAAATGCACTTTTCACATCCATCTGATATACCTTGAATTTCTTGAATACAGCAAAAGCAAGAAATATTTTGATAGCTTCTAATCTTACAACAGGAGCAAATGTCTGATCATAATCTATTCCTTCCTCCTATGAGTATCCTTGAGCTACCAATCTAGCTTTATTTCTTACTATAACTCCTTGAGCATCAAAATTTATTCCTAAAAACTCATTTGGTTCCAATGACTGGATAGTCTTTGGGTCTTGGAACTAAGTCCCAAACTCTATATCTCTCAAACTGATTGAGTTCCTCTTGCATTACAATGATCCAATGAGGATCTTTTCATGCATCTTTAATGGATTGAGGTTCAATCTGAGATAAAATACAAGTATGCATCTGATCTTGATTGAGCTGATGTCTTATTTGCACACCAGCTGATATGTATCCAATCACTTGAGATCTAGGATGATCTCTAAGTGTGACAAAATCAACAGGTGGAGTTGGTTCTTCAATAACTTGTGTAGTTAATTCCTCTTGTGGAATTTCATTAGTTATTGTTGGTTCAACATAAACTTCATGATTTTCTTCATCACTGTCTTCAGCAATCTGTTGAGAAGGATATAATGTATCCTCTTATTTAAGGTTTAATTCATCTAGCTTCTCACACAGAAGTGGTACACGAAAAGAGTCTATGGTAGAAGTATTCTTCTCCTTATAAAACATGTTAGTTTCATCAAAAGATACATATATGAATTCCTCTATTTTAAGGGTAGATTTATTAAAGACCCTATAATCCTTGATGACTTGAGAATATCCAAGATATATTCCATCTGCAGCTTTGGCTTCAAATTTTCTTAAATGTTTCTTATCATTATTTTGAATATAACATTTACACCCAAAAACTTTTAAATAATTTACTTTAGGTTTCTTATTTTTAAGAAATTCATATGGAGTCTTACTCTTCAGTTTATGAATGAGACTTCTGTTAAGAACATAGTTTATTGTGCTTACTGCCTCTGCCCAAAAGGATTGGGGTAAATAAGACTCTACAAGTAATGTTCTAGCATATTCAATTAGGGTTCTATTTTTTCTTTCAACTACCCCATTTTGTTGAGGAGTTCTAGGAGCAGAGAAACATTGTCTGATGTCTTCTTTCTCACAGAATTCTTTCATCAGGAAAGATTCAAACTCAGTGTCATAATCACTTCTGATCAATGCAATCTGAGTAGAGTACTCAATCTTGATGTTCCTAAGAAAATTTGTAAGAACTTTAAAGCTATCTGACTTGTTTCTAAGAAAGAACACACAAGTGAATCTGGAGAAATCATCAATAATCACTAAAGTGTATGACTTTCCTCCCAAACTTTGTATTGTAATAGGTCCAAAAAGGTCCATATGTAGCAGATACAAAATTCTGGGTGAATCACTTTTAGATATGAATTTAAAACTATTTTTGGTTTGCTTACATAATTGACAAGCCCTACAAAGTCCTTCCTTCTTGTAAGATCCAGAAGGTAGTCCTCTGACAAGGTTATCCTTAGACAACTTAGCAATAATTCTAAGGTTTATATGTCCTAACCTTTTATGTCATAGTTTATTAGTTTTACTAATTTGATTAAACAAACAGATTTCAGTTTTAGTAGAGTTAAAATTAACTAAATAAATGTTACCTTATCTAACTCCAGTTAAAACAATTTTGTTTTCATTAGATGTAATAAAACATAAATCTTTATTAAAAAAATACCTCATAACCTTCATCACATAGTTGACTGATGGAGATAAGGTTATGCTAAAGACCACTCACATAAGCTACCTTCCTGAAGGATACTACTCCAACCTTGACATTGTCATAGCCCTTTGTCTGACCACAGTTGGAGTCTCCAAATATGACTTTTGGTCCAAGCTTTGCTTTAAAGTCTCTTAGGTTTTCTTTGCTTCCTGTCATGTGTTTTTAGCACCCACTATCCAAATACCACTGTTCCTCTGTGGTAGGATAGTTCTTTTCCTGTATAAAAACAAGTTAGGTGCTCTTGACGAAGATTACCTTGGGTCCTATTTCTCTGTCATAATAATTAGAAATATAAGAACATTCAGGTTGATTTTTATAACCAAGTGGATGATATCTCCTAGGAGGAATAATCCACTCAATAAAAGGATTTTTCAATTTTTGAGTTTGATTATTCGTTTGAAAAGAATTAAAATTTTTGTTTGAAAATTTTAAGTTCGACGAACTGTACTGATTTCGTCGAGCTTCGTTCAACGAATAGTAGTGATTTCGTCGAGCTCCATTCATAGAATAGTAATATTCATTTTTGTGTTCAACGTTCGTCGATCTCTGTTCGACGAATAATATTGAATTCGTTGAGCACAATTTCCTAAATAGTTATACTTATTTCCACTGTTCAGAGTTCGTCGATCTCTGTTCGATGAATAATATTGATTTCGTCGATCTCGGTTAGACGAATTCTATTGAACATAGTTTTTCTGAAAGTTCTTGTTTTTTTAGTTTATTCTTTTGTAAAACTTCAGTAAATTTATCTATATCTTCTAATTTTTCTTTTCCTTTAGCAGAAGTAAATTTTATAGGGGTAGTTAAAATAATTTTCTGAAGAAGGAGAGGTTGACTGGATGAAGCTCCCAACCCAAGTTTACCATTTAGTGTAGCATTGACTGTGCTTGTGACATTCATCAGTTTGATACTTCTCCCATTAAGAGTTTCTTCACACTTCTTTGCCTCAGATAATTTATTTTCTAGAGAAACTACTTATTCCTTAAGAATTTTCAATTCTTCTTCAAGTTTAATGTTTTCTGAAAAAAGATTGTTAAATCAGTTAACTTTTCTCTGAGAAGTTTTTTTTTCTTCTCAGATCTTATCAAATCTTTATAGAGTAATTTAAAATCTATTTTAAATTATTCTGATGTAAAATCAAAAGTTGAAATTACCTGGTCTTCTTCAGACTAAGATTTAAAATCAGAATTGTTGTTTGATGCATTGATTGCCATCAGACAGACTTCTTTAGCTTTTGATTCTTTTTCATCTTCACTTGAACTGGATGAAGATTCAGTGTCTGATTCACTCCAAGTTTCAGCCACAAACCCTCTTTCCTTCTATTTGTGTTTGTTGGAAGAGGGGTTGTGTAAATGCTTCTTGAAGTTTTTCTCCTTCTTCTTGTCTTTCTTCTGATTTTCAGGACATTTTGGAAGGACATGTCCTGATTTCCTACAACCATAACAAATAATTTCTTTAGTTGGTATTTTGTCATACCTTGGTTTATCCTGATTTCTGGAAAATCTTCTCCTGAAGTCTTTCCGGACCATTTTGTAAAATCTCTTAGCCAAGAGACTCATAAGTTTTTCATTCTCTGAAAGTTATTCTTCCTCCTCAGTAGCTTGAAAAGCAATACTCTTTTCCTTTTTCACTGAGGATAGAGTCATTTGTTCAGCTTCCCTTATTTTGATGAGCTACTCATATGATTTGAGCTTGCCCAACAAGGTTTCTATTAAAATCTCATTTACACTTCTGGCTTCTCTAATTGGCCAAATTCTTGAATCTCATGTGCTAGGGAAACACATGATAATCTTGTAATTAACTTCTGTTAATGTGATATCTTTTTTCAAGGTTTTCAGTTCATTAATTATGAGACTGAGTCTTGTGTACATCTCAACAATAGTTTCAGTTTCACCCTTTTTAAATTCTCATATTGAGAAATCATGTGAGATCTTCTATCTTTTCTCTCATCTGCTGATCCAGCTACCATTGCATTGAGGGAGTCTCAGATAGCTTTTGTTGAGGTGCATTCAGCATCCTTTTGAAAAATATCATCAGACATTGTCTGGGCTAGTATATTCATAGCCTTTGCATCAACCGTTTTTGCTTTTCTCTGAGCCGCTGTCCATTCTGGTGGATGTACAACACCGGTGCTTGTTGTTGTCAGTGGTAGAGGTGGTTCTATCAAAATAGAATTGTAGATATCCTCATCAATAGAATTTATATATAATCTAATCCTTGCCTACCATAATGCAAACTTATTTAGATTGCAAATAGGAGGTATAGTGCTTGAGTACTCTTTATTTTGTGCAATGATAAATTTCTAGATAAAATAAGATCTATCAGATCTGGTGGTTCTATTTTGATTGAAGAATTTTTACTGGAAGAGCCTCAAGTAGAATATCTGTCTCTATATATTTTTATATCTAAGTCTGTAACAATGAAGCAACAATCTTCTGAGTATATATATTCTGTCAGGGAAGAATTCAAACATTTGAATTAAAACAATTCTTGAAATGCCTGAAGAATCCATGAGAATTGTAACTGCCTTGGAGTTAATTAGAATTAAAATTTTGTGATAAATCCATATTTAATGTCGCCTTAAACAGCTATATTCATTTAGAATATTTAGCATTAAATATCAGAGTTGTAACTGATTGTAATTAAGCTTTTCAAAACATTCTGCCTTCAGTATATAGAAACAGCCTGAACGTCGAACACAGCAAGAAATTCATCAAATTGAGCCTAGAGTTCGTCGAACTGAATGTTCTCTTTCATCGATCTGAGCTCAGAGTTCGTCGAACTGAGCTTGGCTTTCGTCGAGCTGAGCTTTTGAGTTGGGATTAGAGTTCGTCGAACGGAGCTTTGTGTTCGTCGAGCTAAACTCAGAGTTAGAAACCTAAGTTCGTCGAACTAAGCTCGACGTTCGTCTAACTGAGCTCTGCGTTCGTCGAACTAAACTTCTCTAGAATTCCTTCTGTAGTAACAACCCTGAAAATAATCTTATGACCATAGATTATACAAGTTGGGTCAAATAAAACATCTTAAACATATAATAGTGGTCCTATCCCAAATCAGTAAAAGGGTGTTCCAATAGAGGTGGATGACTTCACCTTACAATTGGCCCTGAAGTTCAGCCTAAAGCAAGTTTTCTTCAGTATGGAGGTTAGGTTGGAATCCCCTGGTGTCCTACGAAGACCTGATCGAGAGGGCAAATAAGTTCATGTAAGGGGAAGCGATGTATTCCGACTTTTTGGCCAAGCTAGAAAAGTGACCTAGGAAGATGGGGAGGAAAGGGAAACATCTGAGAGAGGACCCATGGGAGATCAAGGGAGGAAGGAAGATAGAAGGAGGGAAGAGTTGAGAAGGAGAGAGGAGTTGAGGAGGCCTCGAAGGCAGGAAGAATGTATTGGCGTCGGATAAATAGTGACCTAACCCTACATGCTATGCAAATCTGACAATAAAGTTACAGTTAGATAATAATTAAAATAACTCACGCGAATAATTCATAGTAAGAAAAAATAATTTATTAAGACAAAACAAGCTTAGGTTTTCATCCGCGTGGAGAGAAAAAGCTAGACCGTGCGACAAATAAATCATGCAAATCACGATAATTATCTAACAAACAACTACCTTACAAGAGATTCACAATAAGCATAAGATCCAATATAATATAAATATGTTGAAAATAATAATTCAGTACAACGAAATCTTACCAAATAGTGGGCTGACCAAGACACTGAAGAATACGAATCCGAAGATGTGTGTATGATGATCCGAGGTGGAACCGATGGCGTAGAAAATGATGCAGGTGGCTGTCCTTGACGGTGGAATGTGGAAACATGCCGAAAATGAGTAGATCCTGCGATGTAGGGGTGGATCCTGATGAGGGAAGGATAGATCCAATGTTTGGGGTCGGACCCGGGCTAGGGGATGAGGGAAAAGCGCGAATCGGGGCTGGTTTGTCCAGATATGGAAGGATGACTGTAAAGGTGGCTCCACGGGGTAGGGGAGGCTTGGCGGCAAGGTGAGGGCCTAGGGCTAAGGGGCAGTGTTGTGGGGGAGGATCCTAGGCTGGCGACTCCTATAGTGGAGAGGAAAGGGGTCTGACGACGCTGATGGGAGGAGGACGACTCGTAGCTTGGTGGCATGGCTGGAAGGAAGAGGGCGACAGTTGGGAGGTGAGGCAGGGTGATGACTTAGAATGAGAAGGCTGATGGGCCGACGAATGCAGAAGGGTAGATGGCAGCGGGCAACTGAAATAGGTGGGGGGGGGGGAACTTATGAAGTGAATAGTAAATTTCAATAGCCAACGGTATATGTGAATGAAAAAAATGAATTTTCTAGACATTAGTTAGACATGCTGTTTTAAGGGTTGTAGGGACTGTAAATGTGGTTTCAGAGGGGCAAGAAGGAGCCTAAAGTTAGAGGAAAACAACACCATTAAGACTGAAATGTGAAAACAAACTCATAGAAAAAATAACGGCAATAACCCAAAACAACTAAAAAACAACTAGAATGTCAATAAAAAGAATGAAAATGATTTACTTGCATATTATACCTTGAGGGTGGATGCTTTATGGAGAAAATCAGCGGGCGGACAACCCTAAATCTGGAGAAAGCCCTAGTAATTCCAAGCAGTTCCTTGCCTTCTTCCTTAGTTCCTCTAGCACCTCAGCTCCCGTGGAGCCACAAACCCTAAACCGACTAGAGTTTCTTCAAAGGGAAAGACGACAAGGGTGGATGAAGAGCTTCATAGAACTAAACCCTAACAATGGAGAAAAGAAGAGAGATGGAATGGAGAGAAGGCGGAAGCATTTTCTCGACCATCCCATGTATGAGGAAACATTTTTTCGAAGAAGATTTCACATGTGAAAGAAACTTTTTCTTTGCATTATCGTTGATGTTGAATCACATGATAATTTTTTTTATTCAAAAGAAGGATGATGTTGGTAAACTTGGACTATCAAGCTTACAAAAAATTATAACAACATTTCGTATGTTGGCATATGGAACGTCAGCTGATAATTGCGATGAATACATTCGAATTGGTGAGTCAACTGTGATTCAATGCTTGAAGAGATTTTGTAGGGCGATTGTACAAGTATACAAAGATGAATATTTGAGATATTCCAATGCGAATGATGTAACACGATTATTACAGAAAGGTGGAAAACGAGGGTTTCCATGGATGCTGGGAAGTTTAGATTGCATGTATTGACAATGGAAGAACTGCCCAACACCATGGGCATGCCAATATTCAGTACGTCATGACGGACCAACAATCATTCTTGAGGTAGTAACATCGTATGACTTGTGGATATGACATGCATATTTTGGCTCTATCAATGATATTAATGTCTTGCAGTCGTTCAATTTATTTGCCAACTTAGCACAAGGTATTACACCCCTTACTCATTACACAATCTTGGGGAAAAATTATGACGTTGGTTATTACTTAGCCGACGGAATATATCTGAAATGGTCAACACTAGTTCAAACTATTTCCCAATCACTAGATAAAAAAGCAATACTTCGCAATGATGCAGGAAGCATGCCAAAAAGATGTAGAACGAGCATTTGAAGTTCTTCAATCACGATTTGCAATTATTAAGGAGTAATATCATTTTTGGGATAAACATGCGTTACATGATATCATGACAGCTTACATTATAATGCACAATATGATTGTCAAATATGAGCGAGATGAGAATGAATATGTCGATATTTCTATGCCACCACTAACTCAGAATGTTGAAGAGATGGACACAAGTGAAGTCGAGATATTCATCAGTTCCTAAATCAGCATAGAAAGATCAAAGACAGAGATGCACATTTTGCACTTCGAGATGCACGGATTGAACATTTGTGAGGACGACATGGTAATGAAGAAATGTAATTTTGAAAATTTTATGCATATTAATTTGAATGTATTTTGTTGTATGCACGAGTTTAATCAGTAAAACGTCTTCTCTTCGTATTTGCATGATCAGTAATAATTAGAACGTATTTAATATTAGTCTCGTTTTATAGGTCTCAAAAGACAATTATATTGATATGTATATCATAATTGGAAAAAAAATATATTGATAATTACAAAAAAAAATATTAAAATAGATAAGTTTTGTAAATATCTAAATAAAAAATAATAAATAATGAAAAAAATACATTTAAAAAATTAAAAGCGTTGGCTATTTTCTCTCCCAGCCTCTAAGGGTCTATTTGGGATATCGGTGCCGTTTTAAAAGGGAGTAGTTCAAAAGGGAGATTCTAAACTGTATTTTCAAAACTGTATTTTCAAAATTGAGGTTGTGTTTGGGTAACCTCAGTTTGCAGTCATGTTTGAAACTGTATAATAATTTTTCTGTTTGGAAAAACACCGTTCCGATGGCGGTTAATAATAAAACACATACAACTTAAATAAAATGACACAAAATATTTTTACAAAAGTGGAGAGAAAAATAAAAATGCAACAAGTTTAGCTTCAAATTTCGACGACTTCATAGAGTTGCTCGGCAATAGAGTCACGCAGTGTTGCCATTTGACTTGATCCACTCCTTCCACCCCTACCAATTTCATTGTTCTCCCTCCTTATGTTCCTTGCCATTTGGACCCCTTGTCTAATTAGACGCGCATGAGGGTATACAAAATTCTCATCATTATCACATTGGTAGAAATGACTGTCTGCATTAGAATGATGTCTGCATATAAAATTATGCAGTGTCATTGTGGAGATCACAATATTCCGCTGTTTTTTGAAGCCATACTGCGACATATCACGAAGAATACGTCATTTCTTCTTCCACACTCCAAAAGTTCATTCTATCACACTATGAATTGACGAGTGCGCCTGGTTGAATATTTCCTTTCGTCCTTGTATCGGACGTCAGCCACGTGCAAAGTCGGGCAAATGATATCTTGTTTCTGGGTACGGTTTTATATATCCTAACTGTAATTTGTAACGAGCATCCACCAAGTAGTATTTTCCTGTGTTCAAAATTGTATTAGCAAACTGTAAAGTACGATTATTGTAATCAAAAATAGTTTATTACACGTTACCTGGTGGTGGATAAGGGAAATTCTAACGTCGATCAGTAATTGCACTATGGAAAATACCGTTGTCATGTGCTGAACCCTCCCATCCAGCCATGACAAAGATGAATGTCATATCGAAATCACATACAGCCACCACCCTTTTTTGGAGTTCGGGAGGCTCATAAATAATTCTCTGTTCTTGTTGTCCAGCAAAAAATGGTTGCAAAGTCATACAGTGCTGAATCATTGCAAATATCTGGATGTTACTCCAACTCTTCAACTGCTTCGTGAATAGTATATGAAGGAATGAACGTTTGGGGTGGCTGTGATATAATATCTCATACTCTAATAGTTGACTCAACCAACTGTTCGATGTTATATCTTCCACGACGGTTTTTATGAATTCCCCTTCGGCCTCTTTCAATCCTTCTTTTACTTCCCTGTGAAGATCCACCTCTTTCAAATATCCCCCCATCATCCCTTTGATCATCACTCATGCCCGCAGGCGTCCCCACATTTTCTGCCACATCATCCTCGTGCTCAGACAATACATGTTCAGGACTAGATGAGTCAACCCTTGAGTTAGGAGCCCATGCATGCTCTCCAGTAGCAAGAACCTCATTAAACATTGTG
This sequence comes from Platanthera zijinensis, assembly GCA_039513925.1. Classification (NCBI taxonomy): domain Eukaryota; kingdom Viridiplantae; phylum Streptophyta; class Magnoliopsida; order Asparagales; family Orchidaceae; genus Platanthera; species Platanthera zijinensis. Next base: position 55,077,505 of record CM077081.1, on the reverse strand, counting down.
TATAATTTTTCTTCCAATTCCGGTGGAATGTTTGCATAACGAAATTTCTTCGCAGCTGGAACAACCTAGAAATCACGTTGAAAAATAAGCTAATGATTATAACTAGCAATTTTAAAACTACAAAAAATATGTTCACCTCGAGTCTCTCTTTCCACCAATCATTTGATGCATCAACTGTTCTCCTTGTTGAATCCCAGCCTAAATCTGTTGCCCCATGCTTGAGCACTTTCCATAATTTCTAATCTTTTTTCAATTGGTCCCATTTATTTTTAAACTACGCGGAGACATACATTTTTTATGTTCGTTCCTGAAACTTAGCAGTTACATTTTTCCAACCCTCCTTAGACAGGTGTGTCGTTGGTCTATTACCTAGTACAATCTCTGCTATACATAAATCATAGAATAACATAACCTCACTTGACTCCCACAGTGCTGCAATTCCTCCTTCTTTAGTTTTAACCATCGTGTTAACTAAGAACAAACAAATGAGTAATTGAACAAATCAGGAGTTGAACAAATTAAGAGTGAAAATTTGGCAAAAAAATTGAGTGAAATTTGTCAAAAAAATTCACAAGCTCCGTTATGTGAAAATTTCACATTTGTCATAATCTCATAAGCTCGTAAGATCTCATAAGCTTATAAGATGGGTATTTTCTATGGAAGGGAAAATACCAATCAAACAATTCTACAATTCCAGCATAATAAATATGCTGATCAAGCAATTCTACAATTCCGGCATAACATAGCTTATGAAATAAAGGAGCCGCTGTAAACAATCTATCAAGCAACGCCGGGAAATCAAGCATAACAGAGCTGCTGTAAACAGAAGAATGTGAAAGCAATTCTATTTTGGTGGTTGGTCCAAATTTCTGGAGTGATTGGTCCAAAATTCTCGAGTGACTGGCTAATGTGAAAGCATCTCATTGTGATTCTCAATCATTTCTTTTCCAGGAAAAAAACTGCATACCCATGGCATAAGCTCTCATTTATTTCCAGCATATTTCTTGATGAGTTTCCATGTCAAAAGAATACGTCATTTTTAGGATTTGATTTACTGTTCATGAGAAAAATATTGGAAGACTTGAATCATATTTCATCTTATTTGTTATCATATGAAAGGACCAGATCATTTGCTGAAGGGAGAACATACCATTTTGAGAACATACCATTTTACTGGTTTCTGCCCCTTCAATTCCACTGGCTGAATTCATTTGCAGCAAATTAACCGATAAACCTCATAAATCGCTCTGTTAAAAAACTCTCACATTGATAATAATGCTAATAAACTTCTGTAAATGTACTGTGGAGGAAGAGCAACGAAGGAGACAAATAAACTTCTGATAATAAGTTTGGAAGATCAGGGAAGGAGGCAAATAAACTTTTTATAACTGTGGAGGAAGAGCAGCTAATAAACTTCTGACACTAATGCTAAAAAACCTCATACCAAAGCTCTTCTCCGGCGAAGGAGGCAAATCGAATGTGGAGGAAAGCGGCTTTGAGATCGATCGGCCCTGGAGGAAGAACGACGCTAGGGTTTGAAAGATCGACGTTTGATTCACCGCCAGCGAGGAAGATCGGCTCTGAAGGGGGCCAGCAACACCGAAAAATCAGACTGACGCTTGTTGCGGACGGGCGAAGGGGGAAGACCTGCGTGAAGGAGGAAGATGGGGGTTGGTTTACAGCGAAGGAGAAGAGGAAAAGGAGAACGGCGGGTTGCGGACGGGCGCGCTGGTGCTCTTTCCTCCGGCCTCAAAACGACGGGATTTTACCATTTTCAGCCGTCTGGTTTAAAATGGTTCCAACCAAACGGGTATCCAAAATACTGTACAGTCCAGTTAAAATGAAATGAGCCCAAAAAAAATATCCCAAACAGACCATAAATTTAGAGGAGAAAGAGAGAACATGGTTATTTTTAGGGAAAATATTTGGATGTGTGTAGCGTTCCCTGTGATAGGAGCGTGTTTAAATAGCACTTTCAAAAAAAGCCGGGCCCACTTCATTTCTCGTGTTTCTCTTTCCCTATTCCCTTCCGTCGACTCTCCTTTCCTAACCTAGGAGACCGAAGTTACACAATCTCCGGCGATTTCCAGGCAGATTTCTTCCTCCTTATTCAGATTTCCGGCATATTTCTTGCAAGACGAACTCTGGCCAACCCTAAATCTGTTAATGTAGGCGTCGCCGATGACCAACTCTTCTTCTCTACGCACTCGCGATCTCCGGCAGATTTCCACACGCATTTTCTCCTCGACGGCTTGAGAAGAACCCGGTATGACTATTTTTCCCCATACGATGGCCTCATCTCAAGTTAGAGCTGTATTTCAGGTGTAATATACAACTGTATTTGTATATGATGTAATATATGACTGTATTCCAGGTATAATATAGGATTGTATTTGCATTTAGTGTAAGATACAACTATATAATATAAGACTGTATTTGCAGTTAGTGTGAGATACAACTGTATTTCAGGTGTAATATACAACTGTATTTGTATATGATGTAATATATGACTGTATTTGTATATATAACTGTATTTCAGGTGAAATGTACCACTTTATATACAACTATATTTGCATATAGTGTAATGTATGACTGTATTTGCTTAGTCAGATGCCTGGCAGCAAATATTTGAGTTGTTGGTGTGCAGTCTCAACGTTCGTGGCGAATGCCCGTCCTCTCCTCGAGGTCATTTCCGAGGAATCGAAGGTTGTTCTAAGGGAAACAAATGTTTTGCATTTATTCTTCATTCCGGCATTGCCGCAAAACATCCCGCTCTTGTTTGTCCTTGTGAAGCTATACAGAAGGGACAAAGGGTGTTTCCTTTTAGGAAATCACTACCTCAAACTAATAGTTAATGAAGTGGTCATGATTCTGGGGCAACCAAACCGTGGTCGAGATTTTTCCTTTTTCTAGACTCCCCTGTTCAGAGTTATCTCACAAAGACTTGATTAATGAAATGCGCCATCTTGTGAATGAAGAATGGTCCATCGAGCTCGAGCAAAGACGAGTGAATACACTAATTAGGTATTTGTTGATTGTGTTTTTCTTCCCCATGAAGACTCTAAAGATTCTGACGTGTCTGGGCTTGTTGGAGGATGGTATAGGTGCCTTGAGAGAGTACAATTGGCCTAAAGCCATTCATGCATTCTTGCATTCACAGCTAGATTGCCTGAGCCGGGCCAATGCAGTTCGAGATGCTGACACCTGTTTAGGCTACTTTGAAGGCTGCTCGATAGTTGTGTTGGTAAGAAATGTGCTTATAATTTGGTTACTGATTTATTAAATTTTCAAACTAACATGTGTTTTTTGTAGGTGTGGTTCTTTGAGCACACCAATGTTCAAAGCATAGTATATTTCCTGACACGGCCTCGAATATGTCGATGGCCGGACAAAATGAGATATACTGCAAAGTTTTGTTTAGATTTGTCGAGTGCGCTCAAGAAACCCAAGCAGGTATTATTAATTAACTTCTTAATTCACACGAAGTTTTGTGGATATATAACTCTAATACATTTTTGTTATATCTTATAGGTTAGATACAGGTTTGGAAGTGTGGAGGATGATGAGAAGAGGTTGCTAGGACCGGAGGAGACGGAGTCTGATTTTGAAGATATGAAACCAACTAAGAGAAAAGGAAGGGGGTGAAGAAGGTGAAGTTTGAGGTGGAGTCTGATTTCGAGGATTTCGAGCATGAGAAGGAGAAATTGAAGTTTGAGGAGGGGAGGAAAAAGATTACTGCGAAGAGCGAAAGTAGATTGCTTAGGAGGATAGAGAAGGAGAAGAAGAAGATGAAGAGAGTAAGTACAGGATAAGATTGGAGTTCAATCAAATCTCGGCTCCGTGTTTATATACGGGAAGAAGTTGCTAAAGTGGAAGTCTCCATGAAAAATTTCTGTGAAACTTGGTTTAAAAAGTTGCAAGATGGGCTGTCCCAATCCCATCACCATGCACCATCACCCACATCAACCAAACCCCAAACTAAGGTCTCACCCACGTCACCCACATCACCCACATCACCCATATCACCCACATTACCCACATCACCCACATCACCCACATCACCCCACATCACCCCACATCATTACACTTCTAAGCCTAGCCAAAAAATCATCTTCCGTTCGAGTCAAAAAGATTGTTCACAGGCGGAAGAAGGATCTTAAGATGGTTACTACCTACCCCGGTAAACCACATATAAACCCTCAAATTCGAGATAGCATTGACTTCGTCCTTAGTGAGTTTAAGGAGAGGTAATTATTACTTGTCATACATGTATTGTCATACATATAATTGCTTATCAGTCTCACACTGATTCTAAATATTACTACAGGTCCGATGTTATTTTCTCGAGTGGTAACATTGTGATGACTCGAGGGGATGTAGATGATCTATTGGGGACTGCTTGGGTATCAGACGCTCACGTTGATGCATATGTAGTATTCCTTGATTCAAAGCAGAACAGGTCATCTGATGGAATGAAGTCTTTTTTATATGTTTCGCCAAATCATGCAGTACGTGCTTCATTTTGTGCTTCTTTATAATGCGCTTATTTTATGCTTTACTCTTCAATTATTAATGTTTTCCACCTCATTGTGTAGTATTATAAGAGTAATAAGGTGGCAAATAGCAAGATCCTGTTGAGCCATATAACATTGGCAAGTGTCACGACATCTTATATCATGCTTATGTCATGTCATGTGTCAAGCCATTGGACACTGCTAGTGTGTCGCCAAAAGGAAAAATGCTGGGATTTCTACGACTCCTCTAAAAGTGGTTGTCATCGTTCCAACCTTCCTGACTTGATACAATTTTACGCTTGTACGCACTCATATGAAAGTTGAGTTATGAAAATTTATTTGTTTCTGACAATTACTGTGTCATGCAGATTAAGGCTTTATACGAGGAGGTTAGTGAAGCATTGCCAGTAGATATTATCCACTGGCCTATCAACGATGTTCCTAACTTGCCTCAATAAGATAATGGGGATGACTGCGGCGTGTTCGTCATGAAATTCATGGAGGAGGCGTTGTCGACCGAGAGTATTTCATGGCAAGAAAAAAATAATTGGTGTAAAGAGATGCCGCGATTTAGGGCAAAAATTGCAGCGGATATTCTTCGGACATTTTCAGACATTATTAAAACTAAAAACTAGTGATATTGAACTGTTAACTGTTATGACATTATGCACTTGGCAGATTTTGTGGCATGCATATAGTGTTATTGAACTGTTTAATGCGCTGATTGTGTTTTCCCTCACTCGTTCCTGGAATGTAAATCCGGTATTTATCTTTGTCGATTGCGTTTAAAAACTGCAGACCCTGTTAGTCTAGTATTTTAGCTGATGAATGAATGAATGATGCAATTATTCAAGCAGCTGAGTATTTGTACCATTCCTGTGATGCTGCAACTGGAGGCAGCTGCAGTTATCGGGCATTAGTGCTGCAGAGCAGCTGGTAGATACTTCTAGTGATATGAATCTGGAGAATATGGTGTGCAGATTTCAAAATAAAATGTGTTTTCTTAATTATATTTTCATGCAGATATCTAGATATAGATGACATGTGTTGCTTTTTCAGTGTTGACAAACACTTATACATAAGGGGGCAAGCAAAGAAAAATGAAAATTTCTTGTTTCTAGGACAATTTAACTGGAACATTTTCCTGGATAATTTAATTGGAACATTTAACTTCTACTATATATTCATTTAACTAGAACATTTAGCAGGAACAAGAATGTACCCGCAACAATAAATACTTAAATTAAAAGATTCGCTTCAAGGTTTGAAAATATCTGGGATACTGCAAAAATTAAAAGACAAATCTAAGTCAAAATTCTCTTGAGAATCGATATCTGCAGGAGTGGCCTTAGGGGTTGACTGGTGCACAGGTTCTGCAGATTCAAAGAAGTTGTAGACCTTTGCTTTTGATGGATTATCATTCACAGGGATTGCTTTGCTCTTCGATTCACCTCTCTTTCCTACATTGGAAAAAATAAGTATCATTATACTTGTAGTAATGAACTTGATTTCGATAATATTAACATAAAAAGTAGTACTTGGTGCTCTAGTGTTCTTCTCCCAATGTACTTTTATTCGTGCGTTCGAAATCCCTTTCGGCCGCTTTGTCGGCGGGTCCCTTAATAAGGTTTCATTTATCTCATTCTGATTGACACCCCCACCCCCAATGACCATAGACTGAACCTTTTGAGCCAAATCATTCATGGATGTCATAACAAGTTCCTTTGCCGGTTGATAGCTCTCAATTTGTAGGGCTAAATCATATGTAAACCTCATTAAATGGTTCCTGAAAACCACATTTGAATCGGATTGGGCCATTAAAGGTGAGTATGGAAGGTAGATACTTTTCTTAGCATGCAGACTGAATCGCTTGAGAAAATATTGGTCGGGAATCTGCTTTATATTTCTATGGATGAATATTCGCAAAACATGCTTGCATTGAATACCTTTGGTTTCCATGCCTCGACAAGAACATGTTGCTTCGCCGGTAGTAGCATTGAAGTTTACGAACCATCTTTTACCGTCAACGCTTTTGTCACACTGCGAGGTCACATATGAAATACTATTATCCTCGTATATCGTCTCATCGACTATGCTAACCCCAACAGCCCCCTCCATGAATGATTTCTCAAAGATAGAAAACATTTTTCTGGTGTAAACCTTCGAATCCTGCTTCAGTAGCATGGAGCCTTTATATTTTAAGTCAATAGTACCCTGCATGCACTTAAAATTTTCATCAAACTCAGCTCTCCGCCATGCTGAAACTAGTTTCTCCAACCCAATGAAACACTCTACAATAGAGCTGGTTGCCTTGGAACAACCATGCAATCCATGATTTGCCGATTCGCTCCGTTGTGTCGACAAAATGCCGAGATCTAACACATCCTTGTTATACGAAGTTGACCACTTCCTCCTAATTGCATATAGGTCTCGCAACCATCTGTTGTCATGTAAGCTTCCTCTCAAGATCATCTCATTCCAATAACGATCAAACTCGTACTCACAGTCACACTTGCTCATGCATTGGTGGAATAAACCTCGAACACCTTTGTCATGGTTGAAGCAGTGGACTTTAGAAGGAGCTTTCTTTGAGATGTGCCATTGACATAATCGATGCCGGCTCGTGGTGAGAACACGCTCAATTGCAACGAACATAGCTTGATCTTGGTCAGTAAAAATTGTTGTAGGTTGTTTACCACCAACAAACTTAAGAAATGTGTCAAACACCCAGCAAAAATAATCAATTCTCTTCTGCAATAAAAGTGCAACCAACACAACACTCTGCCAATGATTGTTCACACCAATAAATGCAGCGCACGCCAAATTATATTTATTTAATCTATAGGTGGTATCAAAAATAATAACATCACCAAAACAATCATAATCAATCTTACCACGCCCATCAATCCAAAAAAACCCGGTCAACCTATTTTGTTCATCTGTCTGGACTTCATATGAAAACATGTTACCCTCAAGTTGTCTGGCATGTAGCATCTTGAATAAACTAGTCGAATCACCATTTTCAATCAAAGCTTTTTTACCACGCTGTACATAATTATAGACATCACTCTTGGTGAAACCGACGTTTTGAACACCTCCAACTTCTTCAGAGAGAAAATTGTACGCATGCACTGTTTTTATACCAGCCTCTGACATATTTTTTAGTAGATTGCCCTGCATATCTGATACATTTCGATGTGACCTCAACAAATGTTGTTCTTTCTCAGATGCAAGAGGATGATTGTGCTCCTCCACAAACTTTGCAACCGTCCAGTTCTTACCATCTGTATCTGTTTTAAAATGACAACATGCAAGACATCCAGTCCGAATATCTAATTTGCGATATTTAATCGGTAACGGTTTTATGTGTTTCTTTCCTGCCTTTGAGCAACTGTATTCACGTACTTTGATAATTCTAGTATGTGTGTAATAAATAATGTGTTGTCTACGAACACTGAATCCGGTTTCGTGAGCGTACTGACAATACAAAGCATATGCATCTTCCTCTGAATGGACAACAAGGAAACAAGGATGTTCTTTTTTGATCTGCAAGTTAAAAGAATACGTTAACACTTTCTCAAGTCATGAAAGAAAGACTCTAAATATTCAAGTCAAAGTAGAAATGACTTACATCAATTTCTTCCTCCATTTGACCACTACTACTCCCTTTCTCCATGGACAAAAGAAGCAGCCAAGTTTACAGTTGTATATTAAACCTGAAATACAGTTGTATATTATACTATATGAAAATACAGTTGTATATAAAACCTGAAATACAGTTGTATATTACAGTATATGCAAAAACAGTTGTATATTATACCTGAAATACAATTGTACATTACACTATATGCAAATACAGTCGTATATTATAGTATTATACCTGAAATACAGTTCTATATGCAGTTGCAATGACAATCACTTGAAATACAGTTGCAATAACAAACACTTGAAACACAGTTCTGAAAAATTGTTCAACATATGCGAAGAGATGCAAAGAGATGTAGATGTGTTTGCTTTTTTCCGTTACTGGAAAAATAGTCATACCGGGTTCTTCTCGAGCCGTCGAGGAAAAAATGCGCGTGGAAATCTGCCGGAGATCGCGAGTGCGTAGAGAAGAAGAGTTGGTCGTCGGCGATGCCTACATTAACAGATTTAGGGTTGGCCGGAGTTCGCCTTGCAAGAAATATGCCGGAAATCTGAATGAGGAAGAAATCTACCTGGAAATCGCCGGAGATTGCGTAACTTCGGTCGTCTAGGTTAGGAAAGGAGAGTCGACGGAAGGGAATAAGAAAAGAGAAATGCGAGAAATGAAGTGGGCCCGATTTTTTTTTGAAAGTACTATTTAAACGCGCTCCTATCACAGAGAACGCTACACACATCCAAATTTTTTTCTATTTTTAGAGCCAGCTTTGGCCATCCGTTGAAGGAAAATTTCCGTGGAAAAATGGCGATTGGATAAATGGTGAAGCGTTGGAGATGCTCTAAATACGCGTGAAATGCTGCATACAACTCGAGTTGAAAAATAGAAAACCTGCGCTCCGTTCAACATGTCTCGTCGTGCACTCCCACTCTCCACCTGGATTTCTTTATCTCTCGCTTCTTCTTCGGATCGCTCGCCGTGATATCAAGAACCCGATTGTAGGAGAGAAACGATAATGAGGAAAGCCTTCCCTCGGCGTCCGGCACCATCCGATGCGGACATGAATGCTCTCTCCGGCGAGGGCATGACCAGCACATGCCGCCACCAAGAGCGAAGGGGGCGATTGCGGAAGGGGACGCAGTGCCATCGCACGCATTGGTTCTTGTTCGGGCTGGCGATGGGGGCTCTGATGGTTTTTTGGATGGCCTCCGCTCAGCTGAACCTGATGAACGCTCTCGAGGGGTCTGGCCAGCGGCAGATGGCCCCAAATATGTTAAGGAAGTTCAGTGCCTCCGTGCGTTTTCTTCCTGCTGATCTTTTGAAGAGGATGGAGGAGGGGCGTCGGCAGCTCGATAGGATGAGATCCGAGGAGAAACTCGGCGTCCGACCACCTCGACTAGCTCTCGTGAGTAAAAATAAAAAAAAACCCCACAAGTTTATTTTCTTTCAGTCTGCTATTAATTATTGGATTTAAGACTTCGTAATGCTATGTTTGTTCCTGGTTGATACTACTGGAATGACAGTTGTTTTTTGGCCGCCAAAGGAATCCTCTCTCTTGTTTAGCCATGTTTCTTCTTCTTCTAGTTATTTGAACCGGTCTGTCGTCATTCAGGATTTGGAGGACGGCATTTGCGAGTGAATCTTTTACATTTGCTTAAAGTTTTCAATTCTAAAGTTTTGGATTCTGGTTTGGGCTTCCTATAAGATGTTTAAATGATGTTGTAAGATATGAGTCTTGCTTTCATGGAAATGTGGGTAGTATCACAGATAAGTAGAGTGGTGCAGTATGGTCTAAGTTCTCGTGGTTCTTGTATAATTTTTTGGTAATTTGGTTCTCTAATATTGACTGCAATCTTAAATATAGGGCCCTTTTTGTTAGGTGTGCTGAAAAATAAATTTAAAATAAAGCTACTGAACCATTTTCCTTCCCGTTTCTTGCTGTTTTTTTTAGAGAAAAGTGGGGTAGATTACACTCCTTAGGGATCAAAGACACCTTACATACTTTCATGCTTCATAAGCCTCCTTCTACTTCATCCGGTGATTTCTGTCTATTGCTGAGTTTTTAGAGAAAAATAGAGTAGATTACACTAATGCTCCTTGGGCATCAATGACTCCTCACATACTTTCATGCCTTCATATGCTCTCAACTGTACTCCCTAACATAAAAGTTTTACTTTGAACATGTGAGAAATAATAGTTGTGCTCGCAGTGAATCATATATGGAATGCAGCTCCTTTATGTGAGCTCATAAAAAGAAGGATGGAAAGAGGAAATCATGCACCTCTAAACTTCCATTGGAACCACAATACCCAGAGTACCTTTTACTATTGATGTTGACCCACATCCTCACCATCTCCTTCTCTTTCCTATTTTGGTCATGATCAAATGTGACCCTTGATTGAACTTATCATTGTTGTTGATAACAAAGGTTGCCTCTCTATCAATGACTATGACTATGAAGAAGTTAAATAAAGAGTATTAACTTTAGTATAGATTTGCACCATTGAAGGTAGAATGCCTTTTTTTCAAAGAAAAAGTAAATACATTTATTTATGAAAAATAATGTGAAATTTCATCTATATGATGCCTCCCATCTACTATGCTAACAAGAAAATTAATAAACAGCGGGAGAGAAGTGCTACATGGGATCATTTTAGGCTCCGTTTGGGGGGACTTATTTTCACCGGTCAAGCGGTTACGACCGCATGAATCGGACCTTAAATTAAGGTCCGATTCATGCGGTCGTAACCGCTTGACCGGTGAAAATAAGTCCCCCCAAACGGTGACTTAGGGACCAATTTCTATCTGTCATTTATAACAAAATGTAATATTCACATCGAAAACCTGAAACCGTGCTTGTCTATTTATGCTGCTTGATAAAAATAGCTTTTCACTAGTTAGGACTAGTTTGATTTATAGTCTTGTTTTTTTTTACTAAAGAACTTCGACTCCTTTTTAATTTTTTGGGTAAATTTTTTATATTGAAGTCACCCAATCATGCTCCATGAATTTAGTAGAATGAAATTGAATAAATAGACAGCTAAGGAAGAGCCAGGGAAGGAAGTAGATTAAGAGGATAAGGCAAGATGCCAGTAAAAGAGGTTTGCGATAATAAATAATTGAGAGATTGAAAATACAGTTGGTAAGATATGATGATATTATTAAGAGATGGATAGAGACGAGGAAGGAAGGACGGAAGATGAAGATAAAAATGAAATGAGAGAAAAATTGTAATGAATGGGAAGAATCAATGCACACTGTACACTTCAAATTTATTCCAAAAGATAGATCATGATTCATGACAGTATAGTAATCCCTCTTTTATTACGATAGTGAGCAGGATAAAGTAAAGCATAAGAGATAAATACTGATAAGGTTCACTAATTAAAGATACATCTGAACAACTAATCATTAGAGATTCAATAGGACCTAAATATTTTGAGGGGTATGATGATTGAGGCAGGAACATATTATTAGAGCAATATATTAGAAAATTTATCTTAGCAGTCCTTAAATGGATATTCGCAGTCCAAAATGAAAGGGAAAAATCCTCTTTTATAAAACCATCATTTTTAGCTCGCACCCCATCTTTTCACCGTAGGATTTACTGTTTCCCACCCCCGCACGACATCTCCTTCGCGATCCCAATCTCGCCGGCCCCTGTTCGCACCGGACGGCGCCTCATCCTCATTCGTTTTCGCCCTCGCCGAACGACGACTCCTCCTCTTTGCACTGGACGGCGCCTCCTCCTCATTCGATTATACTTTATGGAATGCGAATAGCCATTTATGGACTGCTAATATCAATTCTCTAAAAGAAACTAGGATAGGGGACAAACGAATCAAAGTATGTTGTGTTTTTTTGGGGCAGTATTTTCTAAATGCAATGTAAAAAAAGTGAAATATGAAAAAAAGTATACATTTTCTTTTACTTCAAAAATTACAAATATTTAATATATGTATTTCTCTTATAGGGTTAAGAGGAATAAATATGCCAAAATTAGCCCATGCCTAATATTTTCAATGCAAACACCTTTTACAGTCAATAGCTTAGAAAACAACTATTATACAATGGATGAAAGCCACCATAGAAATTCAAAACAATAAAAATATTATCCAAAAACTGTAAAAAGAAATTAGGATATGGATGAAAATACATGATTCACCACCGGAGAGCTAATACATAGGTGATAGTCCACTCCTACAAATATGAATCTTTCGCCACATTAATGAGGAAATAAAGTGTTAATAGGAAAAGTCTCCGAGAGGTACAACTCTTGAGAAGAGGAAGGCAACCAACTACTTTGAAGAATTCACAAATGCTCGATACTCTCCCAGTAGGATTCACTATCTACCTTAACTAAAACTAAAAGGGAAAATACTGAGTGCCACATCATAAGAAGTTACAAAATAGAACTACTTAAAGTTCTATCACCCAATAATTCAATAATAATGTTGCGGTTCAACGCAATAAGTCAAATACGGGTATAGAATCACGTTGATGACTTACCAACATTCAATCATCCGTGAACTAAGTGATAATGCAATGATTCCCTTTGTTGTAATAATTTGTAATATTGAGTATTGTTGTAAGGCTATAAATAGCCTAGTGTTTTACCCTAATAATCAATCTCTTTTTTCGTTCAACTTGGTATCAGAGCGGAGAAAAAAACCCCAGCGACTTCCGCGACTTTTGCTTCCTTCTTCCACGACTGACCCGCGACTCTTCTGTGCTCGACTTCTTCCGCCACCGACGAAGGACCTCCCGCCGACTCTTCTACGGGAATGTTTCTTCCGCCGCCGCATTTGGAGGCTGCCGCCTCTGATTTCGACGGAGGACCTCCGGCTCTAGGGTGTCCGGATCTATGCTTGACGGAGGACCTCCGCCTCTAGAGCTGCGGGCCGCACCCCTCCCGCCGCCGAATCCAGCGGTTGCCGCCGTCTCCGATTGCTGCGAGACTGGTCGCAGTGGGCAAACAACGCATCTAGCAGGTATTCAGTGGGTCTCCAACATCAACACATCCGCATCCTAGCAGATCTCAAGATGAGGTGATCAGATCTAGGGCAGGAGGAGGCATTGATTGATGCGGTGATCAGCGAGGAAGTTGATCCATGACGCCGAAGGAGGGAACGATGGCAGACGTCTTCAAAATGTTGGGCCCGGATGAGTTGGCTATATTAATGAGGGTGTTGGGGGCATCGCAATGACCGACAAAGTTGGAACTTCCATTGATTGACTTGAAGCTTGATGGACCGACGACCTACCTGAGTTGGTCACGCCGTGTGAAGAAAATCCTTGCAGCGAAACAGGTTGGGGGCTTTTTGATAGGGGCGCTGAAGAAACCAGAGAGCTCGACTGAAGATGAGTGGGAGTCGACCCATATTACTGTGTTTACGTGGCTTCTTAGCTCTGTTGTCCCATCGATTGCCGCCACGGTAGATGGACTCAAGGCAGTCATGAAGGTCTGAGATAAGCTGAAGAACACATATGATGGTGTGGGGAACACTCTACGGGTGTTCCAGGTGAAAGGAGACATTGATGACACTGTTCAGTGGGAGAAAACAGTGCAGGAGTACGCCTTTGAGTTGGAACGACTATGGGTGGATTACGATCACGCCTCTGGCGGGCTGCAGTGATCCACCGTGTTCGGCTTCCAAAATCATCATGGAGGAAAGGACGATGAAGTTCCTGAAGGGGTTAAATGACAAGTTCAATCAATATAGAGCCCAACTTCTTTCTGGTACGACGATTCCTACACTCACGAAGGCCATCTATGCTATGATTTAGGAGGAGACACATCTCAAACTGCAGGCAGAGACAGGAACGTCCATGACTGTGACCTGTTGCCAGTGACAGCAGTAACCTCTTGCCTCTCGTTTTCACAAACGACCTCCCAAAAGTCCTCGCCCAGAAGATAACTCTCTATACATGACCTCCACTTCTTGAAGTTGGTCGATGTTAGGAGTTCAATTCCAAGACCCCTTGGGAATCCTCCTTCCATTGCACAACCCTTGGTTTACTTAACTCTCAGAAGCAAATAGCAAACTGACGGTTGATCACTGCTCAAACCAAATGTAAATAGAAGAACAACAATCTTGTACTATCAAAACTTCTTTACAATGCAAGACATATATGACGAGACATGATTCGCCAATGTATCCGATGGAAGCAAAAAACATACAAGGCAAAACAAACCGGGCGGACATAAACTGTAATCGGCAACTCTGCCGAACTGAACAAGGAGTCCGCTGAAACCTTCAGGTCGCCAGCCCGCAACCTAATTGCGCGGACAACCCGTTATTCCAAGCTGAAGAACTCTGTCCGCAAATCTGCAAGCTGTCTAACCGCGAGGTCGCCTAGCCGCCAGAACTGCGAACAATTGCTGCCGAAGACAAATCTCCAGAAACGAACAACCTTGTTGAACTGGGAAAAAATGCCAATGAGAAGACCGCCTGGTCGCAAGCCGCGACTTGCTGTTAATCACCTATCCGCCTGGTCACATCCTGGGAACAAGCCGTCTGCAGAACACTAGCCGACCTGGCTAGTTGCCACACCTGTCCGCACAGACTGTGTGAACAGTCCGCCCAGGCCGCCACTTTCACTTCAAAAATTTCAACACTTCTTAGGTATTTCCTTGGGATCGAGATTGCGTATGAGGCAGATGGGATAGTCCTTTCCCAAAGGAAATACGCGTTGAATATCCTCATTGAAACTGGGATGTTGGGGGTGCAAACCTGCTGCGACGCCAATCGATCAGTGGTGTAAACTGGGTGCAGAGGCCGAAGAACCAGTAGATCGGGAAATGCATCAAAGGCTAAATGGGAAGTTGATCTATTTGAGCCACACTTGCCCGGACATCTCATTCTCTGTGAGTGTGGTAAGCCGCTCCATGCATTACCCCAGGAAGGACCATATGGATGCAGTGTACCAGATTTTGCGATACTTGAGGAGTGCCCCATGGAAAAGGGCTGTCCTTCAAAAGGAATGGGCACGTGAGGATCAAAGGCTATTGCGACTCTGACTTGGCAAGCTGCGCGGATGATAAGAGGTCTACTTCAGGCTATTGCATATTTGTGGGGGGCAACCTGGCCTCATATATGAGCAAAAAACAGTCGGTAATGGCTAGATTGACAGCAGAGGCGGAGTACAGAGCCATGACAGTAAAGGTTGAAGAGCTCCCATGGCTGAAAGGAATGCTTGGGGAGTTGCAGCTGGATCAAGGAGATATGATGAAGTTGTGGTGTGACAGTCAGTCAACCATCAGTATTGTAAATAACCCAGTCCAGCACGATCGCACCAAGCATATAGAGATTGATAGATTTTTTATCAAGGAGAAACTTGATAGTGGGCCACTGAAGTGATTCACGTGCCGACTAAGGGTCAGGTTGCAGACTGCTTAACTAAAGGACTCAGTTCAGAGGATATGATCAGGGGTTGTAACAAGATGAGCTTAACAGATATCTTTCGCCAATCTTGAGGAGGAGTGTTGTAATAATTTGTAATATTGAGTATTGTTGTAAGACTATAAATAGCCCAGTGTTTTGCCCTAATAATCAATCTCTCTTTTCGTTCAACTACCTTCCATTCTCCTTGTGTACTCTAGCATCAATGATTTTATGAATTCCAGGAGTGTAGAGGCTGCCTGCCATGTAGGAAGGAGTAAGGTGCTAACTCTTAAACTAGAAAAAATGCACAAATCATTGCCCTCTTGCACTGAAAAGTCAGACGGTTAGTAGGAGACTGGGTAAAAACATGGAGACATGATCTCATCCAAAAATGCATCACTATTCCCCTTTAGAAAATATCTGTCTTTAAATTCAGAGGATCTTTGAGTTTCACGAGGGACACTTCCTTGTGTTCATCTTATCTAGTGCCCCAAATGTTGATTCTCACACTTTAACTAACTGATTCACCCATAGTTCACTAATCATTTACTCCACTTTTCAGAATGTTCCACAAACAACCCAACCATCAAGACATTGTCATTGTTTGCGACACAAGAATTCATGGAGTCAACACCCAGTCTTTGACCATCCTATATTCTTCTAGCAACCTTCACTTCAACACTTGGTACAATCCTCAAGGGTGATGGATCCAATAAGTCTGAAAATCATTCCCTAGGCTCATATTTATAGACTTAGAACCAACTACAGATAGTCAATATCATTCAACATAAAACTACTAATTCTACATGAAATAAGAATACAATAACTAAATAAAAATCCATACAAATACATATTCATCGCTTTAAACGTGATTACTGACTCAGGTCGTCTGACCGACGATCCTATCTCCACAATGTCTTATGTTATTTGCGTACACATTCATCGCTTGGGGAGTTATTTGCATTCTTTTTATGTTATGGCTAGATCCAATCTCCTGATCCCTGCGGATACATACTTGTGTGCATGCATATAATGTGTAGGTGTGTATATGTATTTCTATTTGAATGCATGTACTTATTTTTCTATTTACATGCATATAATGTCTTCTTTTCTCGCTATTTTACCGGCTCCTTCTGACCATTGTAGATTGTTGAAAATATGCGTAAGGATTCTCAAACTCTGCTGCTACTAACTCTGGCAAAAAGTCTTACTGAGCTGGGCTATGTACTTTCAGTGAGTGATACATCCAATTTTTAATCTAGTAGGCATTATTTTAACATTCAATGCAATTGAACTTGCCATTTGGTATTATTTTTATTACTTTAATTCTTTGTCGATTTTAATTTTTTTCTATCACGTGAACCAACTTTTAAAGGTTTTTTTGCGTATTTACAAAATTGTGGGACCCTCGCTGTGTGGGGATTCTTTGTGCATTGGGCTGCCTTTTTTTTTTACAAAATTGTAGGATAGAATGACATAAGGTGAAAAAATTGTATGGGTAACTTTATTTTCTTACAATTTATTACCGATTTATTTCAAAAAACTGGGCTCAAAGATTAATGTTGAATAAACATTATAGGACAATGTTGTTTTGGCTGCTTGAATTCATTCTTGATGATCCTAGGCATTTAATTTAAATTAGAAGAGTTGACTTTAGTGTTTCTTTAAAATCTTTAGAAAGTTATGGCTGAACAACTGTGGTTCTTAAATGCTGTAAATTTAATTGCTCTCACATGAGATATGGAGATAAATATAAAGTTAATGTAAATTTTGTCGTCTCTTTATCTTAAGAATACTTTTCATCTAAATTTTCTTAAGATAATATGGTTCTTTTTTATTTCTGTAGAAAAACACTCCTTGGAGAAAAATCCAAATATATTCCATTAAAAAATATTCAATCAAATACATACATGTATGTGTACAATTATATAGAAAGAGGATGAGAAGAGAAAGTCCCATTCAAGATGTGAGACTAAACTACCTAGCTAAGAGACTAAGGATCTGTTTGGGGGGACTTATTTTCACCGGTCAAGCGGTTACGACCGCATGAACCGGGCCTTAATTAAGGTCTGGTTCATGCGGTCGTAACCGCTTGACCGGTGAAAATAAGCCCCCCCCCAAACAGAGCCTAAATGAGCCTTTAATAATGACCATTTACATATTTCCTTCAACACTCCCCCGCAAGTTGGAGCGTACAAATCGTAGGCACCAAGCTTGAACAGAAACTGATAGTACAGTGGTCGTGGTAAGGCCTTGGTGAGGATGTCAGCAACTTGCTCAGCAGCAGGAACATGCATTAATTCTAGCTTCTTCAATCGAACTTTTTCTCGGATAAAGTGACAATCAACTTCAATGTGTTTGGTTCGTTCATGGAAAATAGGATTCTTGACAATGTGTATAGCCTCCTGACTGTCACAAAATAGAGTGGCTGGTGAGAAGAGTTTGACTCCTATATCACCCAGAAAACCTTCAAGCTATGTAATCTTAGATACAACGGCTGCCATTGAACGATACTCTGCTTCAGCAGATGAGCGAGCCACCACAGACTGCTTCTTGCTACGCTAGGTGATGAGATGCCTCCAAAGTAAGTGCAATATCCACTTGTAGAACAACGATCATCCAATGAACCAACACAATCAGCGTCAGAGTACACAATAAGAGATAAGGGAGATGAAGAAGACTTTTATACAAGGCCTTGTCCTGAAGCGATCTTCAAGTATCGAAGGATACGCTCCATTGCCTGGAGGTGAGAGACACATGGTTCATGCATGAATCGACTGACCACTCCAACAACAAAAGATATATCAGGTCCCGTAACAGTGAGGTATATTAGCTTTCCCACAAGATGACGATAATATTCTGGGTTTGGAAGAAGAGAATCAAAGTCTGAAGCATGAGCGCAAAGCTTGTGATTGACATCCATGGGAGTGTCAGCTGGCTTGCATCCAGAGTAGCCAACATCATGCAGCGGATCTAGAAAGTACTTTCGTTGAAAAACAAGACCATCAGGACGCCGAGCCACCTCAAGATCAAGGAAAAATCAAAGATTTTCCAGTCCTTAGTCTAAAACGCAGAAGCCAGATGGTGTTTGATCACGTGTATTTCTGCGAGATCATCTCCTGTAATCAAATATCATCAACATACAACAAGAGAATTACTGTGCTTGTTGGACGATGACGAGTGAATAAAAAGAAGTCGGCGAAACTTCAAGTGAAACTAACAGCCCGAACAGTCTGACTGAACATGTCAAACTATGCCCGAGGAGACTGTTTGAGACCATAAAGAGATTTCTTCAGACGACTTACAAGAGACTCCCCCGCGGTCTCAAACCCTGGAGGTTGTTGCATATTAGGCGTGCAAAAAAGGCCCGGTAGGGCCAGGCCGAACTCGGGCCTTTTGTCTGCCAGACCCAGGCCGGGCCTTCCATACCCGGGCCTTTTGTCTGCCAGACCCAGGCCGGGCCTCGAACAAACCGGGCCCAGGCTGGACCCGGGCCCCTCTTTAAAAGAGGGGCATGACGGAGCCTACCAGATCGGGCCCAGTCAGGCCAGGCTAGTCCCGAGTCTTGTAGCTCCCCAATAAAAGAGTTGGGGCATGCCCCAAGCTTTTAATTACTGGGGCCATGCCCCAACATTTAATGCTGGGGCATGGCCCCATCAATTAATTTAATTGCTGGGGCCACACCCTAGCTTTAATTGCTGGGGCACGACGCCCCAACTTTAATTGCTGGGGTGTTGCCCCAACTTGATACCGGGCCTGGTGCCCGGGCAGGCCTCGGCTTGGCCCGGGCACCAGGCCGGGCTTCACCTGAAAATGGGGGCCTTGTGAGCCCCCTTATTCCCGGCCTGGCCTGGGCCTGGGCCTAATCGGCCTGGCCTGGGCCTGGGCCTAATCGGCCCCAGACCTAATCGGGCTCAAACCCGGGCCGAGCAACTGGGTTCCTGCTAATCGTCATTGAGAAAAACATTTTAACATCCAATTAATGCAACGTCCAGTGTCGATGAACAACGAGGGAGATCAACACACGAACAGTATTGAGTTTAACGACTGGAGAAAAGGTCTCATCAAAATCCAGGCTGTGTTGTTGAGTAAAATCACGAGCCACAAGACGAGCCTTCAGACGTTGAACCATCCCATCTGAACCATGTTTGATGGCAAACACCCACTTACAACCCACGTAAGTCTGTCTAGGAGGAAGAGGAAGAAGATCCCAGGTGTGGTTTGCCCAAAGAACAAACATTTCCTCGTCCATGGCCTCCCGTCACCCCGGATGTTGGAGAGCCTCCTGCACATAGGCAGGGATGGTAATAGAGGATAAGGAAAAGGCAAATGTTCGGAGGTCCGGGGAGAGGCGGTGTAAGAAGACATAATCCGCCATCAGGTGAGCAGTAAAGACGGTTGTCGGATTTGCAGGCCGCAAAATATTATTAGTGGAGGGCACCTCCCGTAGAGCTGTAGACGAAGGGGGGACGAGTATACACATGAATCAGAGGTGATTTTGGTGGGATTGACATGAGAAGGAGAAGTGGAAGGTTAGAAGTAACAAGAATAGTAGGTCGTGGAAGTAGAGGGGGAACTTAGAGAATCAGTTGGGAGAGAATGATAGAGCTGGTCTTTAAGAAAAGTGTCATCAACAGAAGTAACAACCTTTCTATCCGTGGGAGAGAAGCAGACATATCTTTTTTGAGTACGTGAGTAACCAACGAACATATACTTCATGACACGTGGAGCAAACTTGTCATTGGACAGACCAAGAGTATGAATATAGTACACGCAGTCAAACACACAAGGCGTGATCTAAAAAGCGGTTTTGGTGGGAAATAGAAGGTTGAAGTGGGTCGCGAAGTTGAGAATGGAGGATGACATGCGATTAATAAGATAACATGCAGTAGATACTGCGAAATTCCAATAACGCGTGTGAACATTAATTTGGAACATAAGAGAACGAGTGACTTCAAGGAGGTGACGATTCTTTCGTTCGACAACACCGTTTTGTTTAGGGGTATTCACATAAGAGATCTGATGGATGATCCCAAACTCCATACGTAAGTCGGTAAGCGAGTTCAGAGCAATCGTGAAGGAAATATAACCATGTCATGCGAGAGTAATCATTTATAAAAGTAACAAAATAACGACAGCCAAAAATACTGGCGGTTTTGTAGAGTCCCCAAATATCAGAGTGAATTAGAGCAAAAGGAGCGGCCCACCGAGTACCTTGAGGAGAAAAGATGGAGCGACGGTGTTTGCCGTAGATACAAGACTCGCAAGTGAATTCATGAAGAGACAAATCTGGGAGGGCTTTCTGGAGGATGCGTAGAGGAGCATGTCCAAGACGCCGTTGCCACTCGACAGAGCTAATGGAGGAGAGAGTTGTGGGATAGGAGGTGTCTAGGATGTAGAGCCCGTTCGACATGTGCCCTTTACCAATTATATTTTGCGTCTTGCGATCCTGCACAACACAAGAGGTGTAAGAGAATGTTACAGAGCAATCAAGGTCTTGAATGAGACGACTAATAAAGAGGAGATTAAAAGGAGAGCCCAAAACATGAATCACAGAGCGAAGAGTGATGGGGGGAGTAAGGTGGACATCAACAGATCCAGAGACAGGAGTGGTGTCCCCATTAACAGTCGTGATGAACTTTGGATGCATTGACGCTAAGTAGTGTGAAGGTTTGGTCTGGATAATGTGGTGTGTTGCTCCAGAGTCCATAATACAGGGTGAACAACGGGCTAGACAAGAGATCCTGCTGTCAGAAATAGACATAACAGAGCCCGGGGAACGTTTGATCTTGCCTTGAAGTTGCTGGATTTGGAGCCGCAAGACATCAATGCCATTTTGAATGTTGTTTGGAGTAGATTGTGCAACCATGGGTAGAGAGGCAGCTTGGAGCAAGACAGAACCGGGCACGACAAGCAGAGCAGTAACAACAAGCATGCAACCAAAAAAAAAACAACGGCAAGCGCCAAGCAGTAACACTTGGCGGCAAGGTAGGCAGCAACGATGGCTAAACAACAGTGACCAGACAGACGGAGCGGTTGCGGTAAGATTGAACGACCTGCGGCATAGAGAATTGACGGCGACCTGGAGAGAAGCAATGTCGGCCTGAGGAGAATTGGCGGCGACCTGGAGAGCAGCAACGACAAGTAATGGAGGAGAGAGTTGCGTGATATGAGGTGTCTAGGATGTAGAGCCCGTTTGACAGGTGCCTTTTACCAATTATATTTTACGTCTTGCGATCCTGCACAACACAAGAAGTGTAATAGAATGTTACAGAACAATCAAGGTCTTGAATGAGACGACTAATAAAGAGGAGATTAAAAGGAGAGCCAGGAACATGAATCACAAAGCGAAGAGTGATGGAGGGAGTAAGGTGGACATCGACGGATCCAGAGACAGGAGTGGTGTCCCCATTAGCAGCCGTGATGAAATTTGGATGCATTGACGCCAAGTAATGTGAAGGTTTGGTCTGG
The DNA here is from genome assembly GCA_039513925.1 of Platanthera zijinensis. Taxonomy (NCBI): domain Eukaryota; kingdom Viridiplantae; phylum Streptophyta; class Magnoliopsida; order Asparagales; family Orchidaceae; genus Platanthera; species Platanthera zijinensis. The sequence goes on along the minus strand of CM077081.1, from coordinate 55,055,495 downwards.
ATAATGTGGTTTGTTGCTCCGGAGTCCATAATCCAGGATGAACAACGGGCTAGACAAGAGATCCTGCTGTCAGAAATAGACATAACAGAGCCCGAGGAATGGTTGATCTTGCCTTGAAGTTAATGGATTTGGAGTCGCAAGACATCAATGACATTTTGAATGTTGTTTGGAGTAGACTGTGCAACCATGGGTAGAGAGACAACTTGGAGTAAGACAGAACCAAATACGACAAGCATAACAGTAACAACAAGCATGCAACCAACAAAAAAAACAACGGCAAGTGCCAAGCAGCGACAAACAGTAACACTCGGTGGTAAGGCATGCAACAACGACAGCTAAACAACAGTGACAAGGCAGACGGAGTGGCTGCGACAAGATTGAACGACCCGCGACACTAAGAATTGACGGCGACCTGGAGAGCATCAACGGTGGTCTGAGGAGAATTGGTGGTGACCTGGAAAGCAGCAACGACGACCTGAGTAGAACAACGACCTGAGTAGGAGCTGCGACCTGAGAAGAAGCGGCGATCTGCGGCCTGCACATCGGCAGATTCTGCACACCGGCCAGGCGATCAGAACTCAGTGGCGGGTTAGCAAGCAATAGCAGGAGGTGGCGCGACTAGAGGTTCTGCGGTAAAAGAAGAGAAGAAGCGCTAAAATCATGTAAGAAGCAACGACAAGCGGGCAGATAACACAACTAGGAAAAAATTTAGAGAGCAACAGCCTGGGAGAAGATGTGTACTGGAAGAAGCTGCGTCTAATGGAGGCAAGACCGACGGCTAGGACACCTACGGGAAGAAGGCGGATAGCGGCCTGGAGGAGGCAGCAACTAGCAAAAGAACCAGACAGGAAGGAAAACAGATGGCGGCCTAGAGAAGAATGGAAGCGACTAGCACTACCGTCCCGACGAACTGAAGAATGGCGGCCTGGAGAAGATGGCGTCCTGGAGAAGAATGAAATCGACCTGGAGGAGACTAAGAAGCTGCGGGAAGAAGGCGTAGGTCGTGCCAGCTGGATGAGAGCAGATCCACGCAGGTCACGCGAGCGGGGAGAAGGTGCAGGTCGTGGGCCATCAAATAAGACTCCAAAGTGGGGCAGAAAGGTGGGACCCACAAAAGTCAGGGAAAAGGTTATAAAAGGCAGATGAGGTGGAAGGTGGGGGGGGGGAGAAACCCAGGAAAAAGAAAAAACCAACAACTGCGGTCACGAAAAAATGAACCGCCCAACTGTGGATCAGTCAACAGAACCTGTACAAAATGCGGTCAGAGAAACGCAAACCACGGGGGGAGCCTGAAGCGAGAAAACAGAAGGCCGATTGACTCTGTATCATGTAGAAAAACGCTCGTTGGAGAAAAATCCATATATATTCCATGAAAAAATATTCAATCAAATACATACATGTATGTGTACAATTATATAGAAAGTGGATGAGGAGAGAAAGTCTCATTCAAGATGTGGGACTAAACTACCTAGCTATAGACTAAATGAGCCTTTAATAATAAGCCTTTACATATTTTCTTCATCAATTTCATTCTTCGATTCAATGCAGTTAGCAAGTCTCGTGCTTGAACAAAGAAATTAGAAATTATTTCTCCTGAAGAGATATCTTGGTATTCATAATTTAAAGTTTATTTTTAATTTAAAGTTTATTTCTTGCTATGAAACGTCTTGCATGCTTTAGAATACATCTATCACAAGATGTAGGAAGAAATTTATACTGCTAACAAATTACTAAGAATTTACCAACTATTGACAAGCTAATGACACAGTTAAATATCCTTGATAAAATAATGATAACCATGAGATCTAAAGAACTAAAGCATCTCTAATATTCATAATACAGTATTTTTTTAGATTTTATGTCCACACCACTTGAACTCCATAATATGATAGTGAAAGAGATGCTCTTTTCTATTTTATTCATCATCTAGTGTTAATAGATTACTTGATAAGGTCAGGAACATAGATTATGAAGATTACAGTAGTTGTTCGTGGTACAACTTTTGAGCTTCTCATTAGTGTTCCACTAATAATCAGAAAGGCAGTGTGATGAGAATAACCATATATTGCTGGAGACGGCCAATTTATTACCTGTTCTTTACCCTAAACTTGTTGATTTGTTTGCTTGAATATTAATGTAGATAGACTTGTCTGTTTTTGTGTATGAACAACTTCTTTGATTGCCTTGTGATGGCTGGAGTAGGTCTTTGCATTGGATGATGGGGAAGCTCATACATTATGGGATTATATTGATTGTCCCGTGTCAGTTTTGGGTTCTGATAACTCAATCTTAGTTGACTGGACAAGGTACTCTTTGGCAAACGCCTTTTTTCCCTTTACATAGTTCTTCAATATGGTCTCTAGTTGTTTCCATTGTTTTAGTCTTGTTGGCCATATGGTTCATAATTATTATCTTTTTTGGTAAATTGTTCGTTCATACAGATTTGAAGGTGTCATGTTGAGCTCCCTTGAAGCAAAAAGAGTCATCACAAGGTATGCCTTGATATAATCTCTATAACCACATGATAAGAATAATTATTCACATTATCTTGTAATTTGTAAATCAAATAGAGATTCACATATACTCGCAGCATAGGCTGGTAAAATCACATTTACTTACAAAGCGAATTCTTTGACTTTTCTCATTTTTTCCATTATTTCTTTCGCGGAGAAAAAAAGTAAAATTTTGAGGTAAATATTATTGTCAGTAAACCTACTTGTGGAAGTAGGTAGGGAATGGTCTTGGTGGCACTATTCTATACAAATGATACGAGGCTTCGTTTGTTTGGGAGGAGTTGAGGGATATGAATTGGAATTAGCTCAATTCCAAATCAGCAGGAATTTGTATTAAAGCTAATTCTAATTATGCTATTCGGCTAAGAGACAAGAATTCAAACAATGGAATTGGAATTAACAATTCTATTATTCAGCTACAAGCAAGAATTCCTTGATAGAAAATGAAATTTAAGTTTAAAAACTGTGAACAAGCAATCGGTGATTTATAGTGACATATATTACTACTAAATTGAGAGTTCAAACTATACATAAAAGGAAAAACAATATTATATTGTCTAACATCTATGTGGCAGTCATGCATTATGTTACCATTATACACAACAAAAACGCACATACATGCACAAAAAATCGCAAACTAGCATCCACACACATACACAAATAAACCGCTAACATTATGCTACCTACCACTCATCAAATTCTTTGGCATAGCAATCATTACGGACACTACCGCCATTATGCCAAGAAAATCTAATTTTCTACGGGTATGAAAATACAAGATGAACAACAATAAAATGGGCAGGGATGATTCAGGAAGGCGGTAGGAGGCTTGAGGAGGGCAAATGGATTAGGGGAAAGGGGGAGGACGGGTCGCTGGACTTTTTGATGGATTCCGGGGTTGCTGTTGGAAACCCTAGGGATGTTTATGATGACTGGAACCTGCTATGCTACTTAGCATGGTCTCGAGTTGATACAACTTAGCCTCGGAGGAGAAGACTTCAACATGGACTGAAATGTTCGGCGGGGGTCTCCTATCTCACATGAGTGTAGACTACTTAGCCGCGCTTAGTTGGTGAAGGGAGTCAAGACGAGGAATCTCTTCAAGGAGGGCTGGGGATCAAGCCCTAGCCTCAAAAACCTACCGCTTTGATTGTATCCAGGGCGAAGAGCTGGTTGGGGTGTATGAGTTGCGACCCATGCTGGGGGCGAAGGGTTCAAAACCCCGGCCCCTAATAAATAGCTCTCTTCATTCGGTGGTGTAATCTCCCTTTTCCTCTTTACCATTTTTACTTGCAATTTATTGTATAAAACTCTGTAATGATTTTGTTTAGAATATACCCACATCTAGAGCTCATATAGCCGTTTGCACTTAATATAAATCTTGGGTTCGACCTACATTCAATTGGTTTTGGGTTGGATGCTATGATATCATAGCAGATAAGGCCCAACAACATACTCCCACATCACGTAAACAACAACACTCAAGCCTTTATCCCACTACAGTGGGGTCGGCTATATGGATCCTTTGTCACCATTGTACCCTATCTTTTGTCATAATCTCACTAATTCCTAATTACATCATGTCTTTTGTTACGGAACTACACGATGACGAGCAGCCATGACAAGTCTACACGCGCCGGATGTGTATATCGCAGGGGCCCACCGAGACCGCAAAAGATATTTAATATTAAATATGTTGCTTTGTTTGCTTGTTGCGTTTTTAGTATTTTTGTAATTTCTATTTTCAGTATTTTCCTTCGTATTCGCTCATCGCCACTATAAGAGGACATGTAGATCTTGTATTTCTTTATTTTGGATGATTGAATGTTTTTCCCTCCTCTCCTCTTTAACCCTAACTCTCCCCCTTCTCTTCCTCTCTCTCTCCTCTCCCTCTCTCCCGTTCACCTTCTCCTAGCCGACCGTACGCCTCCGCCCCGGGTTCGTACAAAACTGATCCGACCAGTCCTTTCCGCCTGCCGTCGTCCGCCAAAGTTCTAGCCCGCGCCGCAGCCTCGTCCGCATTCCCACGCCGTATCCCGTGCCGCAACCCCGCTTGCATCCCGCGCCACATCCCGCGTCGCATCCCCGCAACCTAGCTCGCAGGACGCTCCACACCCCGTCCGTACCGCAGACCAGCCCGCAGGCCGTGCCGCACCCCGTCCGCACCGCACAGAACCGCCTCCCCAACCCCGGACACCCGTTGTTCCAGGCCGCCGCGCCTCACCACACCATGACACTGACGACCCAATCGGCTACCGAAGCCCCATCTGAGAACGCCAACGAGGCCCTCCTATGCCGTGCTGACGCCCAGGAGTCCCTCGTGGCCTCCATGCATGCCTCCCTGCTCGCCCTTCATGCCAAGATTGATGCTCTCCAACCTTTTGCCGCCTCGTCCGCCCGCGGATTCGCGTACCCGGCCTCTGACACGTCCATCGTCGGGGCGGCCCCACTACCACACAACGCTGACGCCGCACCCCCGAATTTCCATGGCCGCCCAGCCCTTGCCTTGTACCTCCCGACTTTCGCCGGGGTGGACCCGATTGGGTGGATCGCCAAGGCAGAATAGTACTGCCGTCGTGGGACTCGATGGCTCTGCCCTACATTGAGCCCAATGGCTCCGCCAGTCTAACTCGGCCATCTCCTGGTCGGAGATCAAACAAGAAATGATCCTCCGCTACGATAGCCGTTACACCGGCTCCACTATCAAACGGCTGTGTGGGGTACGTCAAAGTAGTGCGCTGGATGACTACATCGATGAGTTCACGACCCTCGTCACCCATGTTCAGGGTTTACAACCGGATCACTATCTCGACTTTTTCATGCAAGGACTACTGCTCCACATCCGCTTCCGACTTCACACTCTTCACCCCAGGACGGTATCCAAAGCCCTAGACATGACCCGCCTCGTCGAGGCGGATTTGGCTCCTCAACACTCGCCACCTCCAGGAAGACCCCCACCGGGGGGCCTACCATGGCAGATCGCTACTCCGGAGCCTCAGGCCCCACGTGCCCCTCTAGTCTCTCGGCTAGTCCGACCGGCCGCTCCCCAACGGTCCCCACCCGTGAGTTCGATGAGCTCTGGCGCAAAGAATTGTGTTTCTGTTGCCGACAACCCTACTCCCCAACCCATGTGTGCACGGTCAAGGAATTCTGCACCATCACCGACGACTTCGAACTAGAGATCACTTAAGCCGATTTTGAGGACTTCAAAATAACGGAGGAGGTCACCACCGAGGGCGCTACTAACGCGGCCTTTCACTAGTTGGAGCTCCCTTGTTTTTCCGTGGGCGGCATTTCAGGGCCGCAAACTATGAAATTGGCGGGCAAGCTGGGTGACCGCCACATTTCCATCATGGTGGATAGCGGGGCGAGCCACAAATTCCTCTCTTCTCATCTGGCCCACCAGCTCCGCCTTCCGATGAAACCCTCGCTAGACTTCACAGTCAGTTTGAGCGATGGCCACCGACACTCGATCCAGGGGCGTTGCCCATCCATTCCACTTTCAATTGGCCCTTACTCGGTGACAACAAATTTCTACATTTTCGGCCTTGACGGAATCGACGCCATCCCGTGCATGGCATGGATCTGCACGCTGGGCGACGTGCGGGTCAACTGGCGAACCATGGCAATGCGGTTTCTCTAGGATAGTCGAGAGTGTTGTCTGGTGGGGGAGGCTGCCCTACTCCGCTCCCGCACGATTCAGAGGACGATGAACGTCGACTTCTTGGCATGGCTCTTGTCCATCTCAGACGCTGCGCCACCGACCCCATCACCACCACCGGCCTTGCAGAACCTCCTGTCCGAGTTTGCGGACCTCTTCATGACATCGTCCGGCTTGCCACCAGCCTGCCCACACGATCATGCCATCCCTCTTCAGCCCGACGTTTCGGCAGTGTCGGTCCGTCTGTATCGTTATGGGCACATGCAAAAGGACGAGATAGAGAGACTCGTACATGACATACTAATGGAAGGCCTTATACGGTCCATTGCAAACCCTTTCTCCAGCCCGGTCCTCTTGGTCAGGAAGCAGGACGACAGCTGACGCTTCTGCGTGGACTACCGGGAGCTCAACAAAGCCACAGTTCCAGACAAGTACCTGATTCTGGTGATCCAAGAGCTTTTGAACGAGCTCCACAGCGCCACCGTTTTCACCAAGCTGGACCTCCGTGTGAGCCACCATAAGATTCGCGTTCGGTCGGCTGACGTTTCCACGACGGCTTTCCGAACCAATGATGGCCACTACGAGTTTCTGGTTATGACTTTTGGCCTGACCAACGCGCCAGCCACCTTCTAGGCCACAATGAACAACATTTTCCGACCGGTACTTCGCCAGAGTCTACTTGTTTTTTTGATGACATCTTGTTCTACAATTCTTCTTGACAGGAGCACCCTCAACATGCCCGACAGACACTGGCTACTCTCTGGCACAACCAGCTCAAGCTTCACCAGGCAAAGTGTGCCTTTGGGGTCCCGGAGACGTGTTACTTGGGACACACCATTTCCACAGCAGGGTTCACAATGGATAACGACAAGATCGAGACGGTCCTCCAGTGGCCAACCGTATCGTCTCTCCGCAATGTTCGCGGGTTCCTGGGTCTGACAGGGTACTACAGGCGGTTCATCCAAGATTACGGTATGATAGCTCGGCCCACCTCACCCAGCTCCTAAAGAAGTCGGCCGAGGGCCCATTCGAGTGGTCGGCAGCGGCCTCCGCCGCTTTTGTCACTCTCCAGCAGGCCTTGTTCGCTCCCCGGTGTTAGCTATGCGTGGGGGCTGTACTCATGCAAGGCGTCCGACCCGTGGCCTATTTCAGCCACGCGTTTTTAGATACCATCCGTAGCAGTTCGGCATACGAGAACGAGCTCATGGGCCTTGTCCTCGCAGTGCAGCACTGGAAATCCTACCTCCTGCGCAGAAGATTGCTACGCCCGCCCAACAGGTGTGGGTTGCCAAGCTACTGGGCTACGACTTTAGCATCGAGTTCCGGCCAGGGAAGGCGAACCACGCGGCCTAGGCTCTCTCCCGCAACCCCATGCTTGCAGCCATCTCCCGCCTGGTCTGGGAGGATGCAGACGCCCTCCAACGGGAAGTGGAAGTAGACCCGACGCTCAACGGGATTTAGACAGTGCTCCTTGCGGACGCCACAACCAACCTACCTTACTCCTTGGTTGACGGCCGCCTACTCTACAAGGGCCTCCTCGCACTCGCCCCCTCTTCCCCGAGCATCCCTCTATTATTGGCCGAGTTCCATGCTTCCCCGACGGGGGACACGCCGGTGCTTACCGGACATACCGACAGCTCGCAACCTCACTCTATTGACCTCACATGTTCCGACAGGTCAAAACCTTTGTGGCCACTTGCCTCATTTGCCAGAAGGGCAAGTACGAAGTCTTTTTTCCGCGTGGTATACTTCAGCCCCTCCCGATTCCCGATCGCGTTTGATACGACGTCACCATGGACTTTATCACATGATTGCCCCGATCTCAGGGATCCGACTGCATCCTGGTCGTGGTGGACCGACTCTCAAAGTATGCTCATTTCATTCCCCTCCGCCATCCAGACACCACATTCACAATTACCGTCAGCTTCATCCAGGGGGTCGTGCGCCTCCACCGGTTTTCCTGATCTATCGTCAGCGACCAAGACCCGCTTTTCCTGAGTACCTTCTGGACTATACTGTTCCGCCTGCAAGGCACCCGCCTTCACATGAGTATGACATACCATCCTCAGACCAACGACCAGTCAGAGGTCCTCAACCGGTGCTTGGAGACATATCTCCGCTGCTTCGTGGGAGGTCAGCCGCGTAGCTGGGCTAAGTGGCTCGGGTGGGCCGAGTATTCACGTGACACTGCCCACCACCAGATGATCGACACCACTTCGTTTGAGGTTGTTTACGACCGGCCTCCTCCGTCCATCGTCTGCCACCTCCCAGGGGAATGCCAGGTGGAGAGCCTGGCCACAGCTCTTCGCAATAGAGACATCATTCTGGATCACCTGAAGCACCACCTTCGACGGGCCTAGTAGAAGATGGTTTCCTCTGCCAACAAGAAACATTAGGACCTCTCTTTCGAAGTAAGAGAGAATGTCTTCATCAATCTCCACCCCTACTGTCAGCTTTCGGTAGCCCGACGACCACACCCAAAATTAGCCCCCTGATTCTTCGAGGTACTTGCACGCATCGGGGCAGTTGCGTACCGACTTCGCCTCCCAAGCGGAAGCCGCATCCACCCGGTCTTCCATGTCTCGCAGCTACAACGCACAGTAGGTGAGCACGCCCCCACAGATCAACTCCCGGCCGATCTCGACCTTGTCGGAGAGGTGCCCTACTACCCCGCCTCGATCCTCGATCGCCGATGCCGCATTCCGGGGGATCATACATCAGAGGAAGTTCTTGTGGCTTGGACCGGTTGTCCTGACTTGGACGTGATGTGGCTTCCCCGGGATGATTTTCGCCACCAACTTCCCGACAACTGCCTTGAGACAAGACACATTTTCCAGACGACGACATTGTTACGAAACTACACGACGACGAACCACCATGACAAGTCTACACGCGCCGAACGCGTATTTCGCATGGGCCCACCGAGACCGCAAAAGATATTTAATATTAAATATGTTTCTTTGTTTGCTTGTTGCGTTTTTAGTATTTCTTGTATTTGCTATTTTCAGTATTTCCTTTTGTATTCGCTTCTCACCACTATAAGAGGGCATGCAAACCTTGTAATTCTTTATTTTGGATGAATGAATGTTTTTCCCTTCTTTCCTCTCTAACCCTAACTCTCCCCCTCTCTTCCTCTATCTCTCCTCTCCCTCTCTCCCGTTCACCTTTTCCTAGCCGACCGTACGCCACCGCCTTGGGTTCGTACCATCTTTCCTTATAGTTTTATTCAAAGTCTTTATTGGTCTACCCCTCCCCCGTTTAACATGCCTAGTGGCTAGACTTTCACAACGCCTAACAGGTGTCTCTAATGTTCTCCTTTGTACGTGTCCAAATCATCTTAGTCGAGCTTCTCGCATCTTCTCTGCAATTGGTGCTACTCCCGTCTTATCCCTGATACATTCATTCCTAATTTTATCCAGTCTCGTGTGTCCACACATCCACCTAAACATTCTCATCACCGCAACTCCAATTTTTTGCTCATGTACACAATGCACTGTCCAACACTCAAAAACCATAGAGCATCGCGGGTCTAATTGCAGTACGGTAAAACTCTCCCTTACGTTTTAGTGGTGATTTACTATCACATAAGATCCTTGATGCGCCTCTCCACTTCAACCAACCCACTTGGATTCTGTGTCATATCTTTATTAATACCTCCGTCTTTTTGAACTATCGATCCAAGATATTTAAAACACTCACTAAGGGAAATATCTTGATCACCCAACTTAATAACGAAGTCATCCGTCCTTCTTATACTGCTAAATTTATCCTCCATATACTCCGTCTTTGCCCTGCTCAACTTAAAACCCTTCTTTTCTAAGGTATCTCGCCAAGATTCAAGTTCCGCGTTTACACACTCGCGCGTCTCATCAACTAAAACGATATCATCCGCAAACAATAAACATCAAGGTATTGCTTGCTGGATGTCTGGTGAGCTCATCTAAGATAAGGGTAAAGAGATAAGGGCTTAAAACTGAACCTTGATGTAATCCAACAGTGATAGGGAATTCATGCATTAATCCTCCAGATGTTCTCACCCTTGTCTCCGAATTTGTATACATATCTTTGATTATGTCAATATATGATACATTTACACCTTTCTTTTCTGAGACTCTCCATAAGATCTCTCTTGGAACTCTATCATAAGCCTTCTCAAGATCAATAAACAACATATGCAAATCTTGTTTTCTTTCTCGATAGTTGTCAAAACATCATGTGTTGGTGCCTGAAGACCCTAGACGTGAGGAGACATGTAGAGAATATAGTCCGACATCGGGAAACTTAAATAACTTTATGCACTTAATATAGATCCCGGTCCCCACCACCTGCAACTAATTGATTTTGAGTTGGATGATTATCTTTTAACAGATTTATGTCTGAATAAAAATGGACAATCTATAATAATGTAGTATCTAATTGTTGTGATATCGTTACAGGAAATTTCTTCTTGGGGCTCTTTGGTTTCTTGTTCATAGGCATTATTCTAAAGAAAATAATAATTCTGTGTTCACTAATTTTTATGTGTGAAATTGAAATCACCAACTCTGAGAGAGTTTTGAGGAGGTTTGTGGAGTTCGAATAAAATATTAGCATAAAACTACAACCAACCAAATTTGTGGATTTTATAAATTAAACCATAAGACATGCTTTTGATTTCAAGCTACAAAATGAGCCCGTGGAAGAATCTTCTTAATTTAATGTTGCATATGTCCAGTCGTTAGACGTGACTTATTTCCTTCAATAAAAATATCTGATGTTCTATTCGGTTGCCATTTTGGAATTACTCACAATAAAATTTAGTATTAATTTGCTCTATGGTTCATCTTTTGCAGTCTCATGCAAGATCCTTTCAGTTCCGTACCACTTATATGGCTTATTCATGATGGAAATCTTAGCAAGCACCTTTCTTCGTATATTGCCTCAGGGAAGGTAGATCTTGTCACTGAGTGGAGAAGCGCTTTCAATAGGGCAAACACTGTCGTGTTTTCAGATTTCTCTCTACCAGTAAACAATCCATCCTTTGCTCTGACCATTGCCTGCAACACAGTTTTCTTGTAACGCATAAATGTAGTCTTTTGACTAGCATTCTTTTTCTCTGTCAGATGATGTATACTTCATTAGATTCTGGAAACTTTTATGTGATTCCTGGATCCCCAGCCGATGTCTGGGCTGCAAAAAGATATATCACATCTCATTCTAGGCATGGCTTGAGGGAGAAGTATGGATTTCACGAGAAGGACCTAATAGTTACTGTTATCGGGAGCCGTTTCTTCTATGATGATATGCCGTGTTGTTATGCTGCTAGTCTGCTAACACATCAGATTATGAAAATAACGAGAATAAAGGACCTCAGAGGAATATTAAAGTTTACTTTTTTATGTGGGAATACAACAGATTCTTTTGGTTCTGATTTCAAGGTACTAATTATGCTCCTGTGATGTGTTTTACCATGTCAATTCTTGTCCCTGTGAATCTAATAATTCTGCTTTTTATCAAATTTATTATGATTACAACATTTACACTTCCTGAATATTATCTTAAAAGACAATCAGGTATATGGGTTACCAAAATCTTGAGCTTATATTAAACATTAACCCTGTGGAATCTTTTTAGCATCATTATGATGAATGAAAAATGTCATTATTCTTCAATTTTATTGCCAGATTTTTGCTGACATCATTTTTAGCTGAATTTATAATTAAAATTCTAATAATGACTCGATCAACAGAGAAATATGAATTATTTGAGTTACCATTTTTTGGAAGTTTCTTTTGTATTACCTTCAGACAAGTAAATTTGATGGGAAAAATCTTAAATTCTAATTATGTCATTGAAGTTTCAATTTCAAGATTTCCGTGTCTATTTTGAGATGTATTTTGGGAGCAGAAGAAACAACCTTACTTTTGTTCATTTGCCTCGATTCCCAATCCTGTTTTGTTTTCCCAGGAGCTTGCTTCTCGTTTGGGCTTTCCTGTTGGTTCTATGAAGCATTATGGCACTGATGGTGATGTGAATGGTATCATAATGATTGCTGACCTTGTTCTATATGGATCCTTTCAAGATGAGCAGAGTTTTCCTCCACTTTTAGTGCGAGCAATGTCTTTTGAAATCCCAGTCATTGTTCCTGATTTTGCTGCCATAACAAAATATGTGAGTGAATTCACTTGCTTAGTTATGAACTGCTTGCCTCCCCTACTTTCCTTCTCTCTCATAATTGGGATCTGTCTGAAAATGCAAGCACATGCGGACATAAATCATTTATTTTCAGTACAACACTTTTCTTAATTTGGTAAGCTTGTATTTCTCTGAATTTGGCCTGGACTTTACAGGTTAATAATAAAATCCACGGTTTTGTTTTCCATCCTCATGATATAGACACCTTGGCTAGTGCTTTTTCACTTCTTATAGAAGATAAAAGACTATCATCACTGGCTCGTTCAGTTGCTTATGAGGGGAGATCACTTGCTGAGAATATGCTAGCATCTGATAGTATCATTGATTTTGCAATTCTTCTAGAAAGTATACTTCAGTTTCCATCTGATTCATTCCTTCCAGAACCAGTTTCTAAAATTACGCAACAAACATGGGCATGGGATTTACTTGAAAATGAAAATCATAAAAACAATGATTTTCAGCAACATGAGGGTTTATGGAACCTCACTGCCCAAAGAGATAACACTGTAGATTTTCTTGAGGAGAAACTACCTGGTAAATCTCAAATAAGTTCACCTGCCATGAATGAATCTGCCTCATTAGTCTACCCCACACAACTGGACTGGGAAGATCTCAGTCAGATTGAAAATGCAGAAAATTTTGAGAGACGAGAAATGGAGGAGGTAAGCGATTTATTTTCTGTTCCAGGAAATTTACTTGTTATATTACATTTCTTTGTTTCCAGTATTGGAACTCTCTACAGGTCGTCAACCTTTTTTTTTCCTTTATGTTATGTCATAGCTTACTGAAAGGATGGAAAGAGATTTAGGATCTTGGGAGGATGTTTACTATAATGCTAAAAAGTCTGAAAAGCTCAGATTTGAAATAAATGAACGTGATGAAGGTGAGCTAGAAAGGACTGGGCAATCCTTGTGTATCTATGAAATTTACAATGGACAAGGAGTGTGGCCCTTTCTTCAGCATGGATCTCTATATCGTGGTATAAGTCTTGTATGTGCACCATTCCATATATTCTGAGATTTTTCTATTAAATTATATATTTTTAATTACAATGTACATTTGCCTGCACCCTGACATTTCTAATTGCTGCTCTTTTTTTAATTTACACATCTGCATTTTTGAGAACTGTATTTGAAATTTCAGCTTGTTATATTATCTTTCTCAATTATTTTGGGAGTAACCTTTGCACTCGTGAACTCCCTGCAAATCTTTTTTAAATTAAACTTTGTCATAGTATTTTCCATCTAGTCATTTACAAAAATGGTGGTTAGTGAAATGTTATGTTTATGCGTCGATGTCAGGTGCATGGGTCTTATTGGGCCCTTATGGGTTCTTATGGTATTATGGTATTTTGGTAATGGAGAAGAAGGTCGGAGCCGCAAACCTTGCGAAAATGGGAAGAGACGGACGGGTTGCAGCAATGGAGGAGAAGGTCGGAGTTGCAAACCTTGCGGAAATGGAATCGTCCAGAGAGAGGGTCGGGCGACTGTTGAGCGAGAACTTGTGCGTCGCCGAAAGGAAACAGAGGGATCGAGAAGTAGGTCCGGATCTGCGGTTGAGAAATACAAGAACCAGACTTATTTTAAAAATGGTGGAATGAAGTTTTTGGCCCACAAACGACGACATTTATGAAAACAACGTTTTCGCGGAAAAGAAACACCACCTAAATGCTAAAACTTACGCAACCTAACATGATCAGGCTAGAGATATGAGAGCCTTAGAGTGAATTCTTTGGCAAAAGAATGAGCCTAATACAAATGACTTCATTTTTATAAACTCTTCCCTGCTTATTTTTTATATTTGACAAACCTACTATTTTGTATATTTTTCTTTTTTCATTTTTGTAACTGCACCATCACGTAGACGAGGTTCTGCAGTTTCTAAAGTTATGCTTTTGTTATATTATTTGATCTGTCTCAGTCTAGAAGTGCTAGAAGGCCAAGGTCGGATGATGTGGATGCTGTTAATCGGCTTCCAGTTTTGAATGATTCATATTACAGAGACATTCTTTGTGAATTTGGTGCTATGCTTTCCATTGCTAATCAGGTGGATAGCGTTCATAAAATACCTTGGATTGGTTTCCAATCATGGCATGCTTCGGGAAGGAAGGTAAGAATACTCTTTAATGTTGACCATTGGTATCTTATTTGCTGAACTATTAGAATCGTGGATGTGCACTATGCGTCAATTGTCACTCACAAAGAAACATCTTTTAATAGAGAGATTCTTTTAGTGTTCCATTCTATTTGAATTTTAATTAGCGGCATTTTAATAACTTAAAAACATTGGGTTTTCTCTTTTCACGGAATCTGTTCTTAATTAAACGCTTATGTCATTTAATGTTGGAGTACACATTTCAAAGTAACAAATTAGCCTCAAGCAACATGACATTACAGTCATTATTGAGGTTTGACCCTTTCTGGGTAAACCTAGATGACATTGTCAAATTCTTACTTAATAGTGAGCCCAGATGGTCTATCACCAAGAATTTGAAGTTTGATGGTTTCTTTTGACAATTCATTATCTTGTTCAAATTTTCTACTAAACTATGCATAAATCGTTTGGTGCATCTTATATTCGATAACAGAATCTGCCAGGTTGAATATAGTAACAAATGGTAAAATTTTCTATTAGCTAGATACCTATTAAAATAAGTAAAGTAAAAACTGAATCTGTTGAAGGTTTGTAGTCAGCATCAGCAGAGAGCGGTTCATTTATGCATTTATATATATATATATACACGCACATATATACATATACGTACATATATTCATATACGTATATCTATATCTATATATATCTATATATACACACACACGTACATATACACAAACACGTACATATATTCATATATGTCTATATATTCATATACGTACATGTATTCATACACGTACATGTATTCATACACGTACATGTATTCATATAAATAAATATACATACATATATTCATATATATATATACACACATATATTCATATATATATATATACACACATATATTCATATATATATATATGTATATATATATATACATACTGATATACTCGTGGTTGCATATGATGGGATGAATTTAATGCAATATAATTCGAGATGTAATCAAAATTAACGAAAGAGACATTAGATTCAAAAAAAGCAAACTTGGAGCACAACCTGCAACATATTAAAAATTTAATTTCATTTAGCGGCGCAAAACATTTGATGATCCGCAATCCAGTAACAATCAATATGAACCAAAGTAGCAAACTAGATGCGCAAGATAAAACCGATTTTATAAGTAAGGAAAAACAACTAAATAAACTTCCTTTAGAAATACTAAGTTAATTACTCTAAGCTGCGCAGAGGCGACCCCAAAGATTATGATAGATCTCATTAGGCATGAAAAGTTATGGTAGGATAAATGGTGGTGTAACACCTCTACCTAGTTTAACAACAATTCAAAAACTCGCCCGACACTCATGATATGAAGTATACTAAACAATTGTAATATAATTGATATAATTGAAGGCCATAACTAGTATATAGCGGAATATTAAAGACTAGAGTTAAAGTTAAAGAAATACCTCATATTCTGATTCACTGAGTTAATTAGAAATGAAAAACGCAAAGAGTTTCAAATATTGAAACTTTAAATGAGTCTACATTTGAGTTCATATTTAATTGATACATCAAACAAAAAAGTAAAACAAACTAAAAAGTAGAAACCTCGTAAGCTTATCCTAGATGAATCTCCCTACATGTGACCCCTGAAAAGAAATATCCGAAGATAGGGTCAGCCCAATTGGTGAGTAAGAAAATCTATTCCCCTAGTGACATTAAACAACTTAAATAAAATATGCGTCCATGCTTTAAAATAATATTTTATGCCAAAATAGTATACTATTGTTCTATACATTCTTTTCTATAAAAATATTGAACATAAATGTCATTTCTATGACTTGATCTTATATTGAATTTTTCTCTAATTTTGAAATCATTGTGTAGGGATGCTATGTTCTGACTTGTATTTAGAGTTGAGATGACTTGCATCCTCTTTCTTCTTATTCTTAGCAGAGCAAATTCTTATGCACATTCTAGAGGTTTGAGTCCCTAATGACGAACATAAGTGCTCTAGCGTGTCTCGATCACAGAGGCGGGCTCATATCTATTAATTTTTCCATGAGGTGTCGACTCCCCCATTTGCGGCCCATATGGTCTACTATGCCTTATGAGTATGATATCGTGCCTTTATCAGTCATGGGAAAAAACACTTGATCGTGCCTGCTATTTATCTTCTTATAGTGGTCGGCATGAACAACATAATGGAACACTCACTTAAAGCCACTAATCTTAAATGTTCCATTAATCTTTTATCTTCTTATTAGTGGTTGACATGATTCGTTTTAAGGGAATATCCGTATAAGATAACAATCTTAAATTGCGTATTTCATTATGTTAATGTCTTATGTTTTGTCTTATGTTTATGTCTTATGTTGTTATTTTCACTTTCCATGATTTCTATATACTAAATACTCAATTTCTTGCATTCATATAATTTATACATTTTACATGTGATCGTAGGGGAATTGCTCAAGTAATTTCTTATATCTTAATCCACATTATTCATATTATTGTAACACAATGATTAAACTATGAATCACTATTTTCATAAATATATTTTATTATTCTATTCTTCATAACATGGTGTTGAAACCAAAAGTTCGGTTTCTGCGGAGTTCACCCTTGACGAAGGGGTGATCACACACTTACTTCTCTCCCACAAACTAAACGACCAAAGACTTAGAACAAGGAACAGACCCAAGGCTCCAGCACGGAGGTCCCACCACAAACCTGAAAGATCTTAGAGCGCTTCCCCTCCTTAGCCAAGTGTTGAAGCAAAGGATACCTCAGAAACCGCAAGAAGACCCGGGGACCAGTAAGCATCCCTTATGAGGTACCCCCTTGGGTGTATTTATAGTTTTCTCTAAATGGTCTGCCAAAAGCCAATTCCCGCTGTTCTGAAGGGCTATATGCAGTCCAAGTCGGTCTGCCAACAACGTAACTTCGCTGTTTTGAACGGCTATAAGCATGCCAGCGGGTGTGGAAGGGTAAAAACACATCACAGCATACTGGGAGAGTGGGCCTCAAGAACCCCCACTCGCCTGGGTCGGCGAGTGCTCGATGAGACTGGCACTCGCTGACCCTCCTGGCCCTGGGCGAGTGTGGGACTGGCCTGCCCCACTTGCCCACTGCTCGCCGAGGTCCTGGGGAGAATGCGAGCCCATCCGCTCCACTCGCCCCCTCGTGTTCCACCCCGCCTGGGCGAGTCGGCGAGGCCGCATGCCTCTCGCCACTCTCTAGGCTCGCCCGGGACTTGGACCGCCTGACTTGGCCGATCTGGCTCCTGTCGATCCCACTCGCCGGATACGGGGTTGTACACATGATATAATTGCATAGGAGGAAATGCATACATAAATCTACATATGTCTTATTAAAATAAATTAAATTTCTTACCTCAGTGTTACGACGTTCATAAATACGACGCAGAGCCATGACTCCTAAATTACTTTGAAATCCATACAACTACATTTTTGATCTACCACTTAAAATTTCACTTATTCCTCCAAGGTTTCTCTGATCAATAATTAAATCTTAAGTGAAAGAAAAAGGAAAATAATTAATGTTAAACTAAAAGGGGAAGATTTACACTTGCTATATCAACCCTAGTTAACCTAAATTGGGTGGTCAAGAGTGTGGCAGAAACGAATTTTATACAAGTGAACATTGATTTCAGTGATCTGGCGATAGTTGGAAGAGGCAAAAGGATGGATCTTTACATCATAGAAAAGCGCAGACTTAAATTGATGATCATAAATTTATCAATTTTTTTCCCCAATGATGAAACATTAAGAAGCGATATGGAGGCATGATTCTCTAAGTTCCTCAAGGATTATGAAGAATTCTTCTTCGACTAACACCATAATTCTTCCCCTTCTCTAACTTTAAAAACCTAAGACGATTAATATTAAACAATACCATATCTCAGATCTAGTCTATTAGGGTCGACTAAAATCGAAGAGGGAAATTTCCCTACAAAAGAGAATAAAAAAATTGTAAGTCAACGGAAGAGGGGAGAATACGTATTACCTTTGCTATCACATGGGAAGAAGAAAAGCGCAGATCCAGATAGACCTGGGTGCAAGGTTTTGAAAATCAGACCGACCGGTTCAACTGGTCGAACTGCTGACCAGGAACCTAGGCGGTCCTGTTTAGCCTTAAGAACCGCTCCCATCACAAACTGTCTAATCGGGCGGGTGGGCCGTAGAACCGGGGACAGTCCCGGTTTCAATCAATCGTTGTGCCATTTTAAAGTTCATTTTTCTCTTAAATTTAATGTCCACGGGTAGATTAGAGCTCATAAAATACTTTTCAAACAACGAGTCAACCAGTTGAGGCACCAACAGTTGTTGAACTATGTGAACTTTAAATATATAAATATAAATAATATATTACTAATTTAAGAAATGATTACATGTACATTAATACACATGTAAAATTTACATTTTAAAGTTGTTGATTTTCTAAGGTAGTTTGCTCAAAATAAAAATGTTAGATTTATGATTTAAAAATATTATAACATGTTATGTTATATTTATATATTTAATATTTATTAATTTATACATTTGAGCTAACTTAAAAACTATTTTTTTTCGAAACTATGAATATTTTATAATGTTTTAATGAATGCCTAATTATAATATTTAGGTAAATTTGAGTGATATTCATGATGAAGACATTTTGTATATTACAATTCAACAACAAACAACACTCAAGCCTTTATCCTACAATAGTGGGTTCGGCTATATGGATCCTTTGTCTCCATTGTGCCCTATCTTTTGTAATAATCTCACTAATGCCTGAGTACATTATGTCTTTCCTTATAGTTTCATTCCAAGTCTTTATTGGTGTACCCCTCCCTCGTTTAACTTGCCTAGTGATTAGTCTTTATTGGTGTACGCCTAACAGGTGCCTCTAATGGTCTCCTTTGTACTTGTCCAAGACATTTTAGTTGAGCTTCTCGCATCTTCTCTGCGATTGGTGCTACTCCTGTCCGGGTAAACCACACTTGGGATCTAGTCCCGCTTCCTCCTGGACAATCTTGTGTGGGATGTAAGTGGTTGTTTGCCATCAAACATGGTCCGGATGGGACGGTTCACCTTTTGAAAGCTCGTCTAATAGCTCGCGGTTTCACTCTACAACAAGGTCTACAACAAGGTCTAAACTCAATACTGTTTGTGTGTTGATCTCCCTCGCTGTTCACCGCCACTGACCATTGCACCAACTGGATGTCAAAAATGCTTTTATTAATAGCGATTTACAGGAGACCGTTTATATGCAGCAACCTCCCGGGTTTGAGACCACGGGGTAGATCTGATGTTTGGAAGCGAATCTGGAGTTTTGGAAGGAAATGGGCGGAGGGACTAGGCGGATCTGAGCTGAACTGTCCAGATTTGGCTAGAAATGACAAAGGGGTTGAGGTGGTGGCTCCATGGGTGAGATGAGACGGCAGGTGGCTGGCGACAACGAGGAGGCAAAGGGGTGGCCGGATATTCAGTGGGAGGGGGCTGGCGGCAGTGCGTTTGCAGTAGCCCTGGGAGGAGAGGCGATGGCTGTTTGGGATGGGTCGGTGGGGGCTGTTGGAGGCTCCATGGGTTGGAAAAGAGAGGTGGCTGGCGGGGGTGGGGGTCAGCGGTGGTTTGGGAGGGGTCTGTGGGTGCTGCCGTTGGCTCCACAGGAGGGAAATAACGGGTGGGTGGTGACTGGGTTCAACAGGAAATAGTGGATTCAGCGGTGGTTTGGTAGGGTTCTGTGAGTTTGCTGGATCCAGAAGAACACCTGGCTGCTGTAGGAAAAACGAAACCAGCAAAATAGCTGGCTGGAAGAGGAGTTTTGGGCGGCTGGTAGGTGATTTGGAGGGGAAAAAAGAAGGTCTAGGGTTTAGGGATACCTTGGGGAGGAAGATATAAGCCTAGGTGTCGTCACCTAGGATTCCACGGAGTCAACACCGTGAGATGATCACGAGAATTCGGGAATCAATTCTTCAAATTCTGCAATCCCTAAAACCAGCCCACTACCTACCTATTTATAATAAAAGAAGAACTAGGACATCCCACCATCAACGACTATGATTGGCCGGAGGTGGGGCCACCCAAATACAATAAATATTAACAAAAAATGTTAAAGTAATATATGATTTTAACTCGCAACACGAATCTGGATGCATCTGCGGAGTCGGATCATCGACCCGGGCATGCTATATATGGCAAGTCGCCAAATCAGCTGCGGCTCCACGTCTCTGCTCCGCATCAGGAGAGAATGGAGAAAGGGAGAAACCATGTGTAACACCGACGTCTACTTGTAATAATCAAAGAGGGTTTTTGTTTTCCTTCTTTTTTTATTCGTTGCTATGGTAGATACCACATGAGCGCCTTGCTTCTCATGAGAATTGGAGCACGGGAGAAATAGGCAGCCACTTCGCCTTGTATTTCTTTTTTCCAATTCTGTTTCATTTTAATAAACATAATTCTTCTCTTCTTTTCTTTAAACATGTTTCGTTTTCTTTTAAATTCTTTTAACAAAAAGTTCTTTTTTGATTTTTTTTTCTTGATTTTTTTTAAACCAAGCAAGGCTTCTAATGAAAATAAAATAGAGGTAGACCTAAAATTAGGATTAAGGCTCAATATGAGAGTAGGGGAGAAAACAAGGTTTGACCTGATCAAATCATAAGATCATGACTCCGACCTACCTAGAGTAACAAAAAGGACACCTAGTTAATCACATCATCGGGACTACACCACCACAGTTCCTCTAATACATAAAAATTGCAATAAAATAAAAGCGCGAAACAAGTCTGTGACATAAAAGAAACTGTTCAAGATAACTAAAAAAATGAATGCATGCGTAAAATAAATTATGGTAGTGCGAGTGTTTGTCTGCATCACATATACATACATACAAGAGCAAGCATTTTTGCCCTAGTTTTGCATGTCATCTTCTTGTGTTCCTCTCGCTTAGATGTCTCCTTCCTAGTCCCAACTGTGAATTATAAACTTGTATTGTTTCAATCTAAATCAAGTATTACATCTTCCTTCTATATATATGTAAAGAGTGTGACAACTAAACTCCACAAGTGGTATACAACTAAATAAGAGAAAGAGAAAGAGAAAGATTCTACAATAGACTCTTATATACTTTTACAATTGAGCTTTAACACTTCCCCTCAACCTAGATATCAAAAATGGATGAAGAAGCTTATTCAATATGTTGGTTAGTTCTTTGTCTGATGTTGCAAATGAAACATGAGATTTTTAGATATATGGATGACAACCTTATTATTACAGAATATATGTATATGATAATTTTAAGTTTCACCAAAATATCTTATGAGTATTGTTAATCATTTTAGTTCACAAGCCGTCTAAGCTATGCTTAAGTATTCAGCTTCAACACTTGATCTGGATACACTGGATTGTTTCTTGGTTCTCCATGCGACAGTTTTTTCCTACATAGGTGCAGTATTCTGAAGTGGATTTTCTATTTTCCTTATTGTTTGCATAGATGGCGTATGCATATTCTTTAATATGTAAGTGCATTTCTTCTAAACAGAAGTCATCTGTTGAGAGATCCTCTGATACAATTTAATGTTGTTAATGCAACTTTAAGATGACATTCTTCGGGTGGCTGCATAAACTGACTCGCTTTTTCAAGAGTAAAAGAAATGTTTGGTTTGGTAACAATAAGATAGATAAGTCTACTAGCAAGACTCTTGTAACAAGTAATATTTTGAAGTGGGGGTTGTCTTATCTCAGAGTCTATCAGTGCTCACAAACATTGGATTTCATTTAGGCTTGGAACCAAGATGGCTCGTTTATTCAAGCAAATTCATGACATACTTCCGTTGGAAAGAACCACATTTTTATTGCATCTAACAGTTTTAATTCCCAAAAATATCAGGGAGCACTCATAGCTTTGTGTTACGGGCCTACTTGCGTAACAACGGTAACTCACCGGAATAGTGGTCGGAGGCGGTGAGGATGGTGGTGGAGGGTACAACGGAGCCTTAATCACGGTTGCCTAAGTGAGGTTACTCGTTAGAGGAGAGAGCCACCAAGATCTCACAACAAGAGAATAAGAACTAGACTTCATTCATTCATACTTGATACAAAACTCTGAGGGTCTATTTATAGAACCCCCGGGTGGCACACCCGTAAATACATGAAGATGCATAAAATATTAAAATACACCAATATAACAAGACTCGACTCCTAACGCAAACTCAATACATATAATATGATAAATGACAAAGGATCCGAACGCGATTTGTAACATCTCATCCACCCTTGAAATCGAGCTTGCTCTCAAGCTCGAAGTCCACGTGGTGACTGAATCATCTGACAACTTGATCTCCCGCCAGAACAATCCATGATATCGCATAGTGATGGAGGCGACGTCGGTTTGCGGCGACGTCGGTTTGCGGCGACGCCATTGGAAAAGCGAGCGACAGAAGTATTGACTTCAGTAATGTTGATGGAGCGGTGATGAACATCAATAACAAGTAGGTTGGGGGAGCGACGACTGGCAGAAGGAACGGATCTGAAGACGGTGAGGTGGCCGAAGGTAGGAACAGGTACCTTGGGGCCGGCGGAGCGGGGGCCGGCGGAGCAAGTGCCGACAAAAGATGTGGCGAGTGGACCAGGGAAAGTGGAGCCGGGGCTGGCAGAGCAATGACTGGCCTTAGGAGCGGAGTGGAGACTGCATGGATTGGTGGCAGCGGTGCGGGGGCCGATGGAGAAAGTGCTGGCAGATGAAGCGTCAACGTGGCCGAGGGAACAATCGCCTCGAAGAGCGATGGGGTGTCAACGATCGGCGAAGATGGCGACTGCAAGAGAAGAGGCGCCGACATTGAAGGTGAAATCTTCGGCGGAAGAGCCGCAATCAAATTATCAATTGTGTGGCAGAGCGTGGTCATGACATCCTGATGACGTGCTTTAGTGTTGCAAAGGCGGGCATTCTAGGAGATCATCATTTCCTCGATCGAGTGGAGGGCAACAATCTCTATGACAGTAAGCTTGCGCTCCATAATATATGATTAATTACCGGCAGGATTAAGAGTGGGGTTGCTCTGAATAGTGAATACAATTTTAATAAAATAAAATATAAGGCTGATGGAAAAGAAAAAAAGTTGGCTCCACGTGAGCCTTTAAAATTAAGTTGATGTGGCTCGATAGTATTAGAGGCCTGGGTTTGTTGTGTGCTGAGCTCCAAAAAAACAGGCACATGGTTCAATAAAAATCGGGCGCGGTCGAGAGTCTCGAGGGAAGCAGAGAGATACAGGCAACAAAGAGACATGCGTGCGACGCGACCCCAAAATGAAAATAGCAGGGGGGCGAGGGGCTCGTTGTTGAATGTCTACAGGGATGCGCCGACGGTATACGTTTGCGCAGAGGGCTCGACGGGAGGGTGCGCTGAAGCACGCCGGTTCGATGCAGCCCACGTCGTCATCGGTTCGAGCGAGGAAAACGCGTCATAGGGAAGAACTCTGGTCACGAGCTGTCGCGGGTCGGCGGAGCTTTGAGAGGAGAAAGATCCAACCAGTGGAGAAGACAAGAGTCGTCAACTCGGCTGGAAGAAGAGCATTGACTACTGTGCTCTTCAGAAGGGCTGACAGAGGGGCTGCAACCTGCAAGTCGACAGGACTGTCGTGCGGCGGATTTGAACGGCTTCAGGTGCGGGTTGGGGAAGCAGTGAAGTAGTTGTTGGTTGGAGGAAGGAGACGTTGACCGGAGATGAGAATAACAGTAACCGATGGACTGGAGGATCCGGTCAAGAGGAGAGAGGGTAGGATTGTTGGCGTGCGTCAGAGGAAGAGGACCGAGGAGGCTCTGATACCAAGTTGTTACAGGCCTACTTCCGTAACAACAGTAACTCGTTGAATAGTGTCCGGAGGCGGTGATGATGGTGGTGGAGGATACAACGGGGCCTTAATTGCGACTGCCTAAGCGAGGTTGCTCGTTAGAGGTGAGAACCACTAAGATCTCACAACAAGGGGATAAGAACTAGACTTCATTCATTCATACTTAATATAAGACTTTAAGGGTCTCTTTATAGAACCCCCGAGTGGCACACCCGTAAATACATGAAGATGCATAAAATATTAAAATACACTAATATAATATGTCTCGACTCCTAATGCAAATTCAATACATATAATATGATAAATGACGAAGGATCCGGAAGCGATCCGTAACACTTTGATCACAAAATATGTTAAAAGATGTTCCTTTGATGTTTCTGTTTTAGAGGATCAATCATCGGGGAGAATAATGTCATTCATGTATCCTGCAAGAATAACAAGACCCTTGTTTTTCAGATGAAGGTGGTATAAAATACATGACTGAACTTTTCAAACCATGCTCTTTGTTTAGGGCCATATAGAATTATGTAGCTCGCCTACTTGAATCTCTCCAGGTAATATAAACACGAGGTTGCTCTATAAAAACTATTTTGTGCAGATCGCTATACAGAAAAATATTTTTAACATCTAACTGAAACATTTATCAATCATGACTGACAATAACATAAAAGAGATCATGGATAGTATTGATACGAGCATGAGAGCATCTGTAGAAAATATGTTGAAGAAATCAACATCATACATTTGAGCGAAGCCTTTAACAACCAGACAAGCTGCGTGTCTATCCACAATGTTTTTGGTAAAAATTTTATGATGAAGACTCACGTACAATTATTAATATGTCCTCTAGGTGTGGTAGGAACGAGATTCCAAGTACATCATGATTTGAAAGCTGTTACGCCGCATTGGAATGATTTGGTACCTCCAATAGAGGTCCAAGGGGGTATATATATTAAGTAGAGAACGACATACAAACAGTATACACAATATGAGATTAATGAGTCTAACACTTCCCCTCAAGTTGGGTCGTGGGAACTTCCCATACCTAACTTGGTACATATAAAGTTCATTCTGACTCCCGTAACTCCCTTGGTAAGAATATCTGCATCCTGATCTCCGGTCTTCACGTGACTTGGAGAAATAAGTCCTTCATACTTCTCCCTTACAAAGTGGCAGTCGACTTCTATGTGTTTTGTGCGTTCATGAAACACAGGATTAATAGCTATCTGTATCGCAACCTGATTATCACACCATAGAGGAGTGAGATCTTGAACAGGGTACCCGATTTCACCAAGAATCTGTCTAACCCACATGATCTCAGCAACAGAGTGGGACATAGCCCGATATTCCGCCTCAACACTAGATCTAGCAACTGTGGTCTGTTTCTTGTTCTTTCAGGAGACGAGATTACCACCCAGAAAGATAGTAAATCCCGTGGTTGACTTTCGGGTGGCTAAGCAGCCTGCCCAGTCAGAGTCACAGTATGCCTCTATATTAGAATGACCTCGATTCTTGTATGATATTCCGAGACCAGGATCTTTCTTTACGTACCTGACGATCCGGAGAACAGATTCCCATTGAGAGACAGTTGGAGCAGCCATGAACTGACTAACCTTACTTACAACACAAACAATGTTAGGACGAGTCATGGTAAGGTAGTTCAGTTTTCCAACTATTCTACAATACTTCTCTAGTGAATCAAATGGTTTACTTTCAACATGAAGACCTTTTTCCCCGGGTTCAAGTGGAGAATCCATAGGGACACAATTAGACATTCTGAGGTCGGATAGAAGATCGAGAGCATATTTGCGTTGACAAATAAAGATGGAATCATCATAATTAGCAACTTCAATCCCTAGGAAGTACCGTAATGAGTCCAAATCTTTTGTGTGGAAGTTGGAGTGTAAGAATGCCTTGAGATTTGTTATCCCTTCAGAATTGCTGCCCGTGATTACAATATCATCGGCATAAACCACTAGAAGAACAATACCAACTGAAGATTTCTGATAAAAGAGAGACGAGTCCTTTGTACTCTTGGTAAGCCCGAATTGGGTGACCACAGATCGAAAACGGGCAAACCATGCTCGAGGGGATTGCTTTAATCCGTATAATAACTTCCGGAGATGACACACCTTGTTACGCTCCCCCTCAGCAACGAACCCATGTGGTTGTTCCATATACACCTCTTCATCTAAGGACCCATGCAGAAATGCATTCTTGAT
Organism: Platanthera zijinensis; assembly: GCA_039513925.1. NCBI lineage: Eukaryota > Viridiplantae > Streptophyta > Magnoliopsida > Asparagales > Orchidaceae > Platanthera > Platanthera zijinensis. Next base: position 55,028,975 of record CM077081.1, on the reverse strand, counting down.
GTCCAACTAGTACAAGGGCCACTGGTGAGAGGCTGCAAGAGAGAGCAGGATGCAGATAGAAGACATCTTAGCAACGAGGGCAAATATTTCATCATAATCCACACCATAAGTCTGAGCATAGCCTTTGGCAACCAAGCGAGCCTTCAAGTGAACGAGGGAACCATCCGCATTAACTTTGATAGAATAGATCCATTTGAATCTAATAGCCCGCTTGCCAGTAGATAAGGAAACCAAGTCCCATGTGTTGTTAAGTTGAAGAGCTATCAATTCATCGTGCATAGCAGTCACCCAACCAAGGTGAGCTTTGACCTCCGCAACGGTAGAGGGGAGACGGTATTGATCCAGAGTGGAGTGCAGGGCAGTATCAGAGGCTGACAATCCCTGGTAAGAACTAACATATAGTGGTGTATCCCGACAAGTCCGACTCCCTTTCCGGACTGCAATAGGGAGATCTGGGCTGACTGGCATGAAAGCAACATGCATGCTAGCAGGTGCTTCCGTAGCAACAGTCAACATATCATCAGTGGGAGAGGTAGGCTGTGGTGGTGGAACTAGTGTACTATCAGAAGAGCGACGAGAGTAAACTTTCCCCCAAAGGGGGCACAGAAGGTCAGTCGGAGAGAGGATTGCAGGTGTAGGACAAGGAATCAGGATGTAATCAAGAGATGGGCCAGGACATGGTGATCCACGAGAAAGGTAAGAGTCTGATTCCATAAAGACAACATCCGATGAGATAATGTATTTGTGGAGATCGGGAGAGTAACACCGATATCTTTTAGTAGTCCGAGAATAGCCAAGAAAAATACATTTCAAAGAGCGAGGATCAAGTTTTGAGACAGAGGGACGTGCATCCCTAACATAGCAAACACACCCAAAGACCTTCAAAGGTTGAAGGGGACATGCAAGATCTGGGTAAAGAGTGTGATAGGGTGTCTCCCCCTCGAGGATATGAGTGGGAAAATGATTAATGAGGTGTGAAGCGGTAAGAATTGCATCACCCCAGAAGTGTTTGGGTACGTGCCTATGGTGAAGAATGGCCCGGGTGACCTCAAGGAGGTGTCGATTTTTTCTCTCGACAATACCATTTTGTTGGGGGTATCAGGACAGCTGGTTTGATGAAGGATACCTTTGTCAAGTAGAAAATTAGACATGGACTGAGATAGGTATTCCCAACCATTATCAGTTCGAAGACACTTAAGACGAACAAAATATTGAGTAAACATTTCATTCCATAGATTTTGAAAAATAGACTGCAGCTCAGAACGATTTTGCATTAAGTACACCCAAGTCATTCTAGAGAAATCATCAATAAACGTAACAAAATATTTGTGTCCTAACAACGTCGGGATAGGACACGGTCCCCAAACATCTGAATGAAGTAAATCAAAAGTTGCAGAAGCACGAACATCAAGACGAGGAACATAGCTAAATCTATGGAGTTTAGCAAACAAACAAGACTCACAACTGAGATGGGAAACCTTCCCAAACTCAGGATACAGACGACGCATGACCTGCATAGATGGATGACCATGACGATAGTGAAGATCCCAGAATTTGGTTAAGGCAGCAGAACAAGCAAGATGGGAGACTTCGTCCAAAACATAGACGCCACCACACAGCTTTCCTCTACCAATAATACGGCTCGTCGACTGTTCCTGAAAAATGCAACCAGAAGATGTGAAGGTAGCAATACAATTTAAATCACGAGTAAGCTTACTAATTGATAATAAGTTGTGAGCAGATTGAGAGATATGAGCGACAGAGGATAGAGTCATGCCAGGTGTCACATTGCAACTACCAAACCCGACAATGGGTGCAGTTGATCTATCCGCAACTGTAATTGAATACCCACTATGAGGTTTGTATGAGTGTAAGATACCTGAGGTACTAGTTAGGTGATCAGAAGCACCAGAATCTGCCAACCATTGGAAGGGACGTTGTGAGGTACAAACAGGCTGAATGGGCTGAATGGTTTGGATCACAGCAGCACTATGAGTCAGAAAGTCAATCTGGAGAGCCTGCAAAAGACTATACTCCTCAGATATTTCAACAGTTCTCAGATTCAGAGGTGTAGAAGTAGAGTCGGCCAAGTGCGCAGAGCGAGATGAAGGAGGTTTGGAGGCCCAGTCTGGCTTCCCATGAACTACCCAACATGTATCCTTCGTGTGACCCCGACGCCCGCAATGGGTACAGTGTCTTGTGTCGGTATCACGACCAAGACCAGAGCAGCCCCCTCGGCTAGTTCCTCTTCCACCCCGAGAAGCAAGAGCCATCGACTCTCCGGAGGAAATATGTAGAGCAGATGGAGTACATGCTGAACCGGCTTTTGTCAGACGATGGTACACACTAGCAGTTTGCAGGGTAGAAGGACTCGCTAGCATTTCAGTCTTCGTTGTAGAGAAGTTTGGATCAAGTCCATTTAGAAGCCACAGAAGTACAAGATGCTCACGTTGAGCCTGATGCTCTTCCCTAGTAGAGGGGATCTCCCAAAGGTCCAAGATTTCATCAGCAAAAACCTTCCATTCCGCGAAGTACTCAGTGACAGGGCTCGCCCCTTGTCTCAGCTCCAGCCATCTTGGGAAAGAGTTCACCAAGACGAGAGAGATTGTTCGTCTGAGAGAACATCATATGCAGAGTATCTCATAGTTCCTTAGTGCTGTCACAATTCTTGCACATTTGTTGAACGGATGGATCCATGGAGCTCAGGAGAAGAGCAAAGATGCGACAATCATCACTATACCAATCTTCATACTCTGTACTCCCCACGACATGAGTTGGGAGACATGTAAGGTGGTGCGTACGTCGGATACCCGATAGGGACATAGTAACTCCATTTTTCCATAGTTGAAAGTTGGAGGAGGTAAGGATAGTAGTAGCAAGCCTCGCATTAGGAGGAAAGGTATTGGTAGAATCCTCGGAGGGAACGGTCGCCGGAGTGTTGCTCGTAACTGAGGAACCCATGACCAAGATCAACAGCGAAGGAAGAAGGGGCGCTGGTCGATGACAGAATCAGCGGCATAGAGGAACCCGCAACATCTAGGTTGACTGAGGGAGCATCAGCGAACAAGAAGCCTAGAGCAGGAAGCCATCAAATATCGGGATCATCGACTATGCGAGGCGCGACAGGAGGGATCCAGAACGTCGGCGAGGCGAGCCGCGACAGGCGGGATCGGGATCGTCGGCGAGGCGAAGCGGATTCGGCGACCGGATCGTCGCTACAGGGCGGGAGGATTCGGCGAAGCGGGTCGGCGACGGGATCGAGCGAAGCGGGACGGCGACGGGATCAAGCGAAGCGGGATCGTGCGAGGATGCCCTAAACTTCCTCTGATACCATGTTACGCCGCATTGGAATGATTTGGTACCTCCAATAGAGGTCCAAGGGGGTATATATATTAAGTAGAGAACGACATACAAACAGTATATACGATGTGAGATTAATGAGTCTAACAGAAAACATAGATCTCATCCATTGCCACTTTCCAGCAAGTTATATGGAGAGCTCTTTGATGTGTGAAGGAACAATGTTGATAGATAATGTTACAATAAATTGGTTGCAAGAATTGAAATTTGTGTAAGAAATAACAATAGTAATACGATGGTGCGTTCACATCCAAACCCCTTTCCTTATAGCAATGAAAACATCTTGATTTGAAGCCTCTGGTGTTATTGAACTTTCTAAAGAAGAGAGAGTTGGCCTGAGAATTATTGTGGGGGTAGCAGGAGTGGAAGGAGGTATATGAGTGGGAAGAGCAGGAGGTTTCATAAAGATGAGGGGAAGGTATGATCGGAGCATGGGGTAAATGTTTAGGATGTTGTTCAAAAGGGTGATTAGTTAGAGGAGCATAAATGATTGGAGATGAAAGACAGTTCAGAAGGAAGAGAAGTAGGAGATGTAAGGTGGAAAATTTCAAGAGTAAGAGAGTTGCCTTGGAAAAATGAGGAGTAGATTCAAAGAAAGTGACACCAACAGTAATATACTAATGTTTTGAGATTTAGTGGGTCGACGCTTTTTGGATCGTCAGATGGTGATCAGAGGCCGTGATTGTGAGGACTCAATTTTTTTTTGTATTATTCAAACTTGTATTTTGAGAGTTGGGTTAATTTATCCAATTGGTAATCATGAATGTAGGATAAACATGACTTAAATCCCCCCGCCCTTTATGTTCTATCTGCAGCCTCAACATGGGGCGACATTGAGAGTTGCACTTCAAAAACATGTCCCTCTATCGTTGCTCCTAAATGTGAAGCTGAGGACCATGCTAGTGCTGGCATCGGTGGCCGCGCACTCCTCCAGTTGTGCCGACTCTATTGGACCTGCCATTCCAGCCTTCCTAAACTTCACTTAAGCCTTGACCCTTGACGACGCTTCCCACCATTGCTCCGTCAATTGCGCCTCTCTGTCCCCTGCAGGATAATTCGTCGGCGCCTCCTCCCCCTTCACCATCTTCGCCGCTATTCCCAAGACCCTCTTTTACTCATTTTTACAGATTTCGGGCATACTCCCTTGCAAAACAGTCCCGCCCCCTGCCCAAGGCTGAAAAATTATTCCCTAACCCATTCCACACAAAGCCATCCCTCCCTGATCTGGAAACAACCCATCTTCTTTCTAGCTTCCCGTTTCCCAACAAAATATTCCCCTACCATTCCCGTCCTAGCTGAGCCCCACCAGCCCCCAAACATATTTCCCACCAAAACTAGTCATTCCCCAGCCTTAACCAGTCTCTATTTTCTTCCTGGATCACCGCCACCACTTCTATAACCACCAAGTCTCCACGCATTATACTTGGTGAGTTCCATATTTATTTTCAAATTTATTATATTGTATAAATGCACCATTTAATTTCTAATTTTATTTATTGTAATTAATTTTGGTTTGTATCTTTTATTGAGTGTGTGACACTTATCTTTTTGATTTTATACACTCTCAATTGTTTTTCATCGTTGTCTGTTTATCTAATTTGAAATATTTGCAGTAAATTTTTGATATTTGTGTCAGCTTTAAAATTTTATTATTTAATTAATTGCGCGTTATGTGCACATAAATCAAAATGGATTCTTGGGTCTGCCCTCTTTGATGTTTTTGACTTTGATTTGAGGGCATGATTCTGCAACAAATGTGACGGTATAGGGGGCCACTATTTTAGTGGTATCTGTGAGCAACCACTTTGTGCATTTATTGTCAAAAGTTTGGTCTTTTTTTTTCTGAGAGAAGCCACTTTGTGCATAGTGCCAAAGGTTAGGTCTGTTTCCAATCTTCCCCCGCCCATACCCCCAATGATTGGGGACTATATGGGTTATGTTGTTGTAATTAATTGCGCTTTAAAAATTTAAGTGCATAGGTTATTTGCTGCGCTGCATTATAGTTTATGTTGTGTGCTTTTTCTTCATTAAGTTTGTGCACACATTCATTTGTCTTTTTAGTTCAATCGTCTTGTAGTTACATTTGCACTTGTTTGCTAGTATTCATTTAGGGATAGGGAATCACGTGTCGGTCTCCTATCGATGTATCATGCCCCAATTTGTTCTGAGTACTTTTATGTTGTTGTGTTCCCTTTTGTTTCTTATGCATGCCCAGACCACATGTTTTACTCCCTAATAGTTTCACTTTATATTATGAAATAGTTAGGATACCTTGATTGATTAATCTTTAAGCTATCATGTTCTTGTTCTTCTTCTCATTATCAGCTGTCAGGCGCTCAATGTAACATAAACTGCAAGATTTAGTTTCTTAGGGAAACAGTGTATATATGAATATAATAAGTTACTATTTCTTCCAATATATCATATTATATGGTTTCACAAAAGTTTGCAATGTATCATCTACATGCGGCTATTAGTTATTATCCCATTCAAGGAGCCATATAAGTTTGCATGTTTAATTAGTCAAATCTTATAAACCATTATTTTAAAAGTTGCTACAAGTATTTTTGTGTATCTTTTAAATTATTTTCCCTACAGGTTGCCTTATCTGCTAAGGCTAAAGAAGTATTGGAGAATGCAATACAAGATACCAGCAGAGGGGATGCTATTTATTATTGGGTTGTGGTGGATATTGACTGGAAGGATATAAAAGAAACTAGGAATATTGATTTTTGGTCATTGTGTGACATAATGAATGCAGGAAAATGCAGGTACCTTTTTTTCTACCATTATTATAATAATCTATTGATTCTATTTTGCTTGTATTTTTCAATTGATTATTCGATTTTAGATCATCTTTTTTTTACATGAATTATGAATGTTTGTAGAAAAGGAAATAAAATTCAAAAAAGAGAAGAAAGAGATCTGGCTTGCATGATTAAGGAGATTTCTAGAGCTTCCACTTAATTGCATTTAATATTAAACTTAATACTAGATATTCCATTTAATTGCATTAAGATTAAACTTAATACTATTGTTTTTCCAAGGTGGAGGCCCCTTTGGATATGCTTCTTCTTTAATTTTACTCACTGGTTTATTCCATCATTTAATACCATTCCTTAAACCGTGAGCTCACACATCCCCAACTTCTTCCTTAGATCGAGAAATCTATCTCGACTTAAAGGTTTGTTGTGGCGTCAGCTACTAGTTTTCTGTCAAAATTCTAGCCAAATCTCTCATTTTTCGATGAACTCTCTGATGAAATAGTACTTGAGCTCGATGTGTTTGCTTTTATTGTGAAGAATTGGGTCTTTTGCAAGGGTGATGACGGATTGTCACACATGATTGTGGTGACCCCTTCTTCCTCCAACCCTAATTCCTTCGACACTTTCCTTAGACATACAACTTCACGGGATGTTGAGCTTGGAGCTATGTACTTTGCCTCAGTTGAGGAGAGAGACACCTTCTTTTGTTTGCAGGAAGACCATGATATTGGTTTTGTGCCGGAGAAAAAAACACATCCTCCAGTTTTGTGCCAGCCATCAAGGTTGTCTCCCCAGTCAGAATCGCTATAGCCATTTAGATTATCACGTGCTTCGGTTTTGTAGAGGAGCCCGAAATTGTCCATTTTATATATTTTAGAATACGCTTAGTTGCACCAAGTTGAGAGTGACAGGGACCACTAACGAAGTGAGAAACTATGGTTACCCCATTTTCGATGTCCTACATTATATTTGTTAAGTAAATGTGGGATCCAACATAACTTTTGTATGAAGCTTCATTAACCTTCTCTTCTCCTTTCTTGCTAAGTTTTTTTGAAGTTACCATTGTGGTGCAAACTGGGTTGCAACCTTACATCTTGAATTTCTTCAGTAGATCATTGGGTTATCTTTCTTGTGACATGAAGATGTTCCCTAGTTTTTTGATAGATTTTGAAGGCCTTGGCAGTATTTCATTAGGCCAATGCCTTCCATCTCGTATTTGACTTTGAAGTTGTTGACCATTTATTCACGGGTCTCTGTGAGCATGATGTCATCAACATAGATGTTGTGGATAAGAATCATATATTCATGATGCTTGATGTAGATAAAAGCTTGAATTTTTCTTCGAAAGTTTCTGCGATGAGATGACCGTCAATATCTGCATTCCAAGTTTGTGGGGCCTGCTTCAAACCATATAGAGCTTTGGGTAGTTTTGCAAATCTTCGATCATTTCCCGTACCCCGATGGTTGTTGACGTATACATCTTCTGTAGATTCTTCATTTAAGAATGTTGATTTCACGTCTAGTTGATAAACATGTAGTTTCATCTGAGCAGCATACGCGAGGATTACTCTAATGGATTACATACGAGCAACATGAGGGTAGGTGTAACATCCCGACTTTTATTCGGCCACCGGAACCCTAATGAGCCCAATAAAAGTGACTTGAACCTCTACCTGTGACCCATACCAAGGTAGGAGGTAACCATAGAAGTGGATATAGTGCTAGAAAACTCTGATTTGAGTTCTGTAAGTTCCTGTGACCTCGTATAATCAATACAAGTACGTTGGAACTCGTTCCGTTAAATTCCAAGGTCATTGGATGGATATGGCCATTCCTAGTGGAATGTCGCAAAAAAACGAGATTTTTGAATATCGAGCTACAGAACTCCGATCTGAGTTCTGTCAGTTCTTATGAATTCGTATAGCCAATATGAACACATCAGAACTCGTTGCGTTGCAATTCGAATTCTAACGATAATTATAAGCGTTTTGACCGTTTTAGCGCGATGCGACGCTCAGATTAGCAAATGAACTACGATTCGATCCCGGTCTGTGGCATTGGATTCGTATGGTAAATACGAAGTCAACGGAGTTTATTCCGGTCAATTTAAAGGACGAGTAATCAATCCGTGGTCAAACCAAGCATTGTCGTGCACCGAAAAGCGTGCGCACACAAATTGTGACACCCCATCTTTGACCCGACTCCCGATGTCATGGGCCTATTTTGACTTTGAATAGCAAGGGAGACCCTCCCTATGGTTGACTTTGGTCAACCCCCCTAAAAAGTGTATTTTTGGATTTTTTTTAAGGGGGGAATACATCCCCTCTCCATGAAGGTTTAGGGCCCTACCCTCCTCACCCCTTGGGCCACCAACTATCAAGCTTGAAGGGTAGTGGTCCTTTGCTAAAGCCCCAAGCCAACTCCCCCTTTTCCTTCCCTTCTTCCTCACTCCCAAGCCCAAGCCCAAGCCCAAGCCCAAGCCATCCCCCCCTTCTTGATGGTGCCACCTAGGTGTACTACCCCTCCCTTTGATACTGAAAGTGAGGGATAGATCTGTCTTTACTCTAGAAGGGGGGGGGGTGAATAGAGTATTTGAAAAACTTTGATTAGTTTTTATAGCGGAATTAAAATAAGTGATATCTGTATGTATAGAGAGAAATAAAAACAAAGACAATCACAACACACAGAAATAAAAAATAGAGCAATTCATACAACACAGATTTTATAGTGGTTCCCTTAAACTTGGGTACATCCACTCTTCTACCACCCTGCTAGGAATCCACTACAGGTTTTTGATCAGGTGCCCTGCCACCAGAATATCTATTTTCTAAGGGAGATATAGCAACCTTTTGAGCTTTTGACCAGGTGCCCAAAAACCAAACCAAGTCTTTTGATCAGGAAACTTGAAAACCAAAAGATAACTTTTGAAGGGAGTTAAAAACCCTTTGTACATGAAAGTTAAAAAGAAAATGATGTTGTCTTCTCTTTCTCAAAGCACTGAGAAGACTAGTGGATGTTGTTCTTGTCAAAGCTCCCCCTGAGATGTAGAAGAGTTCAGGAGAATGAGAGCTTTGCTCAGGGTGTAGGCCTTCAGATTGAAGATCTTCAGGAAACTTTTAGACTGATGAAGATTGTTTGTCTCTTGAAAGTCTTGAAGCAAAACTGAAGAAGACTGAAATGTATGAGAGCTGTGTTCTTCTTTCAGTTTTCTGTATTCACAATTCAATAGCTTCTGTATATTCTGTTACTACAATCTTCTGAAAAATTTCTTTTATATTCCTTGCAGAAATCAGTCTTTGAATTTTAAATCCTATCCTTGAGTGACTGCTGAAATCCTGAGAGTTGAACGGCTAGAAAATGTTTTTAATTTGTTTCCTCAACTGTCCTAGTAAATAAGCCAAATAATTACTATGTGAATACCATAATTAATGCTGCCTTGGAACGACTATATTTTAGAGAATATGGAACATTAATTATCAGAGCATTATAGACATATAATAATAAATTTTGAAATCAAACTGCCTTAGTCAATACTGGAAAACTGCAGGGAAAATAGTCGAACAGAACCTGGATGAAGTTAGTAGAACTCAGGAAAAGTTCGTCGATCTGAGATTCAAGTTCGTCGAATTAAAACCTCCCTTTCGTCGAGCTGAGCTCCAAGATCTCTGAACAGAAAATTCACTTACCAATCTGAGGTCCAAGATCGTCGAACTGAGATAGTCTTTTCGTTGTGCTGAACTTTTGGGAAGAGATCGGAGTTCGTCGATCTCAACTAAGATTTCGTCGAACTCAGCTCAAAGAAGAAGTCTGAGTTCGTCGATCTCAGCTAGGATTTCGTCGAACTCAGCTCAGAGAAAGAACTGAGTTCGTCGATCTCCGATCGACGAAAGTCGAGCTTAGTTCAACAATCTTCGAACGACTTTTCTGCTCTTAGAAAAGTGCTTTTCTCTGAAGGTCTTCTGTCTCTGTCTTCTGAAGTTTGATCCAACAAAACTAAGTTTGTTGACCTGACCTAGACCTAGATAAAAACTTATGACCCTAGACTATACAATGTAGGTCATCTGAGAATCTTAATAGTGAACCTAACCCAAATCAACCCTAAACAGGTGGGGTTCCAACAATCTCCTCCTATTTGGGTTAGGTCACTATGAACAATATAACAGAAAGAAAAATCACAAGGTTGAAAAATATCTGGCAAAATTATAATTGTTCAGCATATATAACAACAGGGCCTTGTGAAATATTTACACAAATAAACAAGTTCAAATCAAATTTAGAACAAGCAAAATTGTCAGGCTTTCTTTGAATCATTCTTCTTTTCATCTGTAGCTGGTTACGTGAAGATAATTTCCCTTTCTGGATCGGCAGCTTCCCTAACAGTCATTTTCATATCTTGAGCTCCAAGGATTTTCACTGAGGTTGCTCTGGGAACCACTGCTTCTGGATGCAAGTTCATGTAGGTATCAACATTAAAGAGAGTTTTAGCCCTATCATACCTTTGGAGTTCCTCTTTCCTGTAGGTTGACATAGTAGTGAATTGGCTTGCATCATTCCCTTCTTCTTTAGCTCTTCTAATTTGAGAAAGACCTATAGTCTCTTGAAGTCTGGCCATCCTGTAATTGGGTTCCAATTCTGGATCACAGTATGGAACATGAGTGGGAGGAGGAGGCCTTTCTTGAATTTCAGACTGATGCTTTCTGCCATTGCTATGACTGCTTCTTGACTCAGACTTAGAGGATTTGTCATATCTCTGATAGGAGGAAGGCCTGGAATGCTGAGATGATGTTCTTTGAGAAACATTTCCTGAAGCTCCAGCTGCAACAGGAGGAGGAGGACCTCTCCTGAATTTAGGTGGAGGAGAGTATCTCCTGTTCTTCTTCCTTGCTTTCATTTCATTCTTAGAGTATCTCATCCAGTTAGGGGAGTCTGGAGTGAGAGTTATATTATGCAGAATATAATAAGGAGTATCGACAGATGGATTTGGCTTTGGAACAGCCTTTGGAGGAGTCTTCTTCTTTGTTTTTCTCTTCTTGGAACTTGTATCCTCAGAGTCATCAGAATCATCATCATCAGATGTATTTGCAGGATTATCATAGAGAGCATGAATTTGTTTCAGCATATCATCAGTGAGGATAGGGTGAGCCTGAGGCTGTACAGTTTCAGCCTGAGGCTGTTCTTGACTTTCTGGCTTTGCAACTTTAGTAAACACTTGATCACTCTCTTCTTCCATATCTGCAAACATTTTCTCATCCATGTCTGGCATTTGGGATTCAACCCAAACTGCCACAACAAGAGTCAGCTTTAGGCTCAATGAGCTCAATTTCAATTTCTGTTGGAACTGCAAGACTTATCTTTATTAGGTCTAAGACCTCAGAACTGACTGGGGCAGTATAAGATACTATAGCCCTGGAAGCAGTATCCTCAAATACTGGAAAACAATAATGAATTGTATCAAAGCTGCTCAACAAAGAATAAATATCCACTGAGGGGACTATGAAAAAGAATGAAACTGTTGGCTCTTCACAAAGAATCATTGCTGTATCTGTAAGCTCAGTATCTATGATCTCAACATCTGAATCTGTATCTAGAAACTCAAAAACTGTTGTTGTTGCTACTGCTGCTGCTGCTTCTGTTGAAGATGGAGCATCTTCATTGGACATCTCCCCCTGCATGGGTTCAGGAATTCCTGAAGCCATGTCCCTAGATGAAGAAGGGACAAAGGAGGCAGAAGCAAGCTGGGCAGAAAGAAGGGAGATAGAAGCAGAGAGGGGAGCAATAACCTCAACTATTAGCTTTTTAAGAGAGGGAGAGATGGATTGAAGAAGGTCTTTAGCAATGCCAGAGAAGTTGAGATAAAGAGGTTCAGGAGCAGAAGGGGTATAGGTGGATTGATGTCCACAATTTGAATAGACAGAGAAAGATTGAGGGAAGTCAGTGTGTTGGAATTCTGGAAATGATGATGGAATGTTTGATGGAATTTTGGATTGAGGGATGGTATCTGGAAGTTGATCCTTAACAGGTGAATGTTGTGGAGATGGTTGAGGAGATGGAGAAGATGACATCAGATTGAAGTTTGGTTGGGTTGAGGTGGATGGAATGTCATCCAGATGGGATGGAATTGGAGATTGAGGAGGTGGAGATGGTGGTGTATCCTCATGGATAAGAATTGGTGAATGTGGAGGTGATGGAGGTGGAAGAGGCGAAGCAGGAGGGATGGCTGTGGATGGTGTTTCTGCAAGTAGAGAGATAGAATGTTGAGGTTGTTGTTGTGGTTGAGGAGGAGGTGAAGGGAGGCTGGTAGATAGAACTGGATTAGGCGGAACTTCTTCTGTAGGTGGGGGAGTGACAGTGACTGCCCTGGTGTTCTCAGATGCTCTGGAAGAGGAGGCCCTGAAGGGCTTGGGGATGGTCCTCTCCCACTTCCCAAAGAGGGCTGAGGACAACCTCTTGGAAGCATTAATGAAACTGGTTGGAGTAACCAATAACTGAGGGCATTTCACCTGAAGGAAGATTCCCAAAATCCTTCCAAAACATACTTCCTTCTTTGAGTTCTTCTTGATCAAATCAAACAACAAAACATCACAGTTCACAGCCTTCTTATTGACCAAGGCACTCATCACCAAAAACTGGTGTATGGTAATATAGTCATGGGCCGTGTGCTTGCCCAGGAGTACCTTCCCTACGACATCAGCCAGAAACTTATATTCCACAGATAGGTTTTTCTTCAGCAACTTTCTAGGGTTTCCCTCGGAGTGACCCATTATGATCAACACAGCATTGTATTCAAAACTATCTAGTTCTATATCATCATTGCCATTTACCAGATCAAAAATTTCAGACAGAATGATAGGTGTTAAGGGAACCTGTTCTCCTGAGATGGTGCCGATCATTGTGGTTGCATCTGGTGAAGTGGAAGTATACACCCAGTCTCTGATCTCAACCACCGGATGTTTGATTATAGTCGTCATGAATTTTCTGAGTTGCTGTTCCTCGAAGAGCTTCAGAATATCCTGGAAGACTTGATCAGAATGGATGAAAGAGTCCATATCAATATCAAATCGAGCGTCAAACTTCATGGAGGAGAGCATAGCCGCAGAGATCGCCATAGATTTCCTGCAAAGAGAAACAAAAATCAAGTGCTAGGGGAACAAGAAAGCACGAGGTTGAGTTCGATGAAAACCTAGATATAAGGTTTTAGAAGATGAAGCGACAAACTCCGTCAAGTGAAAGATAAAAAATCTTTGAGCTCAGTTCGACGAAAATACCCATAAAGAGATAAAAGTCGTCGACCTAAGTTAGAAGAGCGGGAAAACAGATCGTCGATCTCCGTTCGACGAAATATTTTCAGAAATAAATTCGTCGATCTCCGTTCGGCGAAAAAATTTCACAAAGAGATTTCGTCGATCTCCGTTCGACGAAAAAATCTAGAAGAGTTCACAGATCGTCGATCTCCGTTCGACGAAAAGTGATCAATTCTTTAAACTCCAGACAGAAATCAAATTTGACCTTCTCCATTAATCATACCTAGCTGATTTAAGAAGAACATATGTTTCTTCTCATCTAATGGTTTAGTGAAGATGTCTGCTTTTTGTAAATCAGTAGAGATAAAGACACGGCTAATTTTCTTTTTGTCCACACAATCTCTAATGAAATGATGTCTAATTTCTATATGCTTGGTCCTACTATGATGCACTGGATTATGTGCAATGGAAATTGTATTGGTACTATCACAAAATATAGTTGAATTATTTAGATTGTAACTATAATCCAGGAGTGAGTTTTGAATCCACAAAATTTGTGAACAACAACTGCCAGCTGCTATATATTCAACTTCAGTAGTTGAAGTTGATACAGATGTCTGTTTCTTGCAAAACCAAGACACAAACCTTTCACCAAGGAACTGACATGTTACTGATGTGCTTTTCCTGTCAACTCTACATCCAGCAAAGTCAGCATCTGAGAATCTAGTTAGTTCAAATTATGACTCAGTTGGATACCAGAGTTCTAGATTTGAGCAACTCTTTATATATCTCAAAATTCTTTTTAAGAAAATAAGGTGAGATTCTTTAAGATTCACTTGGAACCTAGCACAAAGACATGTAACAAACATTATATCTGGCATACTAGCTGTGAGATACAACAAGGACCCAACAATAACCCTATATGTTTTCTGATCAACTGACTTGCCCTGTTCATCAGAATCAATCACAGCATTGGAAGCCATGAGTGTTTTCATAGCTGAGGCATCAGACATCCCAAATCTCTTAACTAGCTCCTTAACATATTAGATTGGGAGATGAAAATGCCATCAGAGGATTACTTCACTTGAAGACCAAGGAAGTATGAAAACTCACCCATGCTGCTCATTTCAAACTTGGAATGCATCAAGTCAGAAAATCTTTTTCATAGTTTGGAATCAGTAGAGCCAAAAATAATGTCATCTACATATATTTGTACTAACAAAATTTTATTTTTATGATGCCTAATAAATAAAGTCCTATCTACAATGCCCCCAGTGAATTTATGCTCTAAAAGAAAGCTAGCTAGGGTCTCATACCAAGCTTTTGGAGCTTGTTTTAAACCATAGAGAGCTTTATGCAATTTAAAAACAAAAGAGGGATGAGTTGGAGAGATAAAACCTGGTGGTTGCTCCACATAGACTTCCTCTTTGAACTCACCATTTATAAAAGCACTCTTGACATCCATCTGGTAGACTTTAAACTTCTTGTAGGCTGCATAAGCAAGGAATATTCTGATAGCCTCCAGCCTTGCAACATGGGCAAAAGTCTGGTCATAATCAATTCCTTCGTCCTGTGAATAGTCTTGAGCTACCAATCTTGCTTTGTTCCTTACTATAGCTCCTTGTGCATCCAATTTGTTTCTAAATACCCATTTAGTTCCAATGACTGGGTAGTATTTGGGTCTTGGAACCAAATCCCAAACTCTGCATCTCTCAAATTGATTGAGCTCCTCTTGCAATGCAATAATCCAGTGGGGATCTTGCTCTGCATCTTTTATGGATTGGGGCTCAAGTTGAGATATGAAGCAAACATGCATCAAATCTTAGTTGAGTTGATGCCTTATTTGCACACCAACTGATATGTCTCCAATCACTTGAGATATAAGGTGATCTCTAAGTGTGACAAGATCAGTAGGAGGAGTTTGTACAATAACAACATTGAGAATTAATTCCTCTTGTGGAATTATGTTGGCTGTTGTAGATTCAACAATTATTTCAATGATATCTTCTTCACTGTCTTCATCAACTTGTAGAGAAGGATGTGATATAACCTATTGGATGAGGTTTAAATCATCCAATTTCTCACACAGTTGGGGTACCTGCAATAAATCTCTGGTAGAAGAATCCTTCTCCTTATAAAACATGTTAGCTTCATCAAATGTTATATGTACAGATTCTTCCATTTTCAAAGTAGATTTATTAAAAACCCTATAGGCCTTGCTGACTTGGGAATATCCAAAAAAAATTCTCTCTGCCGCTCTGGCTTCAAGCTTTCTAAGATGTTTCTTATTATTATTGTGTATATAACATCTACAACCAAATACTTTAAAATAGTTAACTTTAGGTTGCTTCCCTTTAAGCAATTCATAGGGAGTCTTACCCTTAAGTTTATGTATTAAATTCATATTCAAAACATAGTTTACTGTGCGTACAACCTCTTCCCAAAAGGATAGGGGCAAGTAAGCATCTGCAAACAATGCCCCTACAGATTCAATAAGGGTTCTATTTTTCCTTTCTACTATCCCATTTTATTGAGAAGTTCTAGGAACAAAGAAGCAATGCCTGATACCTTCCTTCTCACAAAATTCTTGCATAAGAAGAGATTCAAACTCAGTACCATGATCACTTCTGATCAATGCAACTGGATTAAAGTACTCAATCTTTATGCTTTTAAGAAAGTCTGTAAGAACTTTAAAATTATCTGACTTGTTTCTCAAAAAGAACACCGAAGTGAATCTAGAGAAGTCATCTACAATGACTAAAGTATAGGATTTCCCTCCCAAACTTTGTACTGCAATGGGTCTAAAGAGATCCATATGTAGCAAGTACAGAATCCTGGGTGAATCACTCTTATTAATAGATTTAAAGCTATTTTACAATGCGGGTCATCTGAGAATCCTAATAGTGAACTTAGCCCAAATCAACCCGAAACAGGTGAGGTTCCAACAGATACATTTGTAAGACCCCCCTAAACCTTTGGCCGGGTCGGGCTGGAGGTGATCTTACTTGCCCAAGACGTCCATCCAGTGCTCCCTAAGAGTTGTCGACCCACACTACTAAGCACTAGTTGACCGCCTTGCTCGACATGAATCATAACATACACATCACATCACAGAGTATTGCAGAAGAATTAACAGAAAGACACAACATATATATATAAAATAATATATCCGTACAACTTAAGGAGATCAAAAAAGTCGTAGCTAATGTTTGTACATGAGGCCTGTAGGCTATAAAAGTATGTCTACTCCAAACTCCTTGCATTCTCAATCATGCTTGCTAGTACTCACGTCTTGAAACTCTGGAGACGACGAGAGTGCTTCTGCTCAGGTAGTCCTATTGACTGACATATTGGTCCGCGACAGCTGCTCACTACGATGCTTCACTTAGCTCTTTGACTAACAGTTATCTTAATAACAATTCACAGGAGATGGATCATCGTAGTGTCGGAGGTGATCTTACTTGCCCAAGACGTCCACTCAGTGCTCCCTAAGGGGTGTCGACCCACACTATTAAACACTAGTTGATCGCCTTGCTCGACATGAATCACAACATACACATCACATCACAGACTATTGCGGAAGCATTAACAGGAAGCCACATCATATATATATATAACAATATATCCCTAAAACTTAAGGAGATCAAAAAGGCCGTAGCCACTGTTTGTGCATGAGGTCCGTAGGCTATAAAAGTATGTCTACTCCAAACTCCTAGCACTCTCAATCTTGCTTGCTAGTACTCACGTCTCGAAACTCTGAAGGCGACGAGGGTGCTTCTGCTCGGGTAGTCCTATCGACTGGCGTTTCGCTCCGTGGCAGCTGCTTACTACGATGCTCCATCTCATGTGAATGGTTATTAAAATAATCATTAGTCACATAGCTAAGTGAAAACAAATCTCCTCCCCGGATCCAAATTCTGGGGACGAGCTTACGCACACAACAAAAGTAGATAGCCAAAGCATGAGAGAGTTAATACAACATTTCATCTATATGCTAGAAGCAACTATAAAATAAGGTGCATCACAATATAACTGAAATAACATCAATAATATACATCAGTTATAGAAAAAGCTTTACTAGAACGTCAACACATCATGTATTCATAACCTATATTCATACCGCAGGTATTCAAAGCTGTGCAACACATCAAGTTTTAATTTCAATTTTGCAACAAGAGTAAAAGAGTTCCTCCTTGGAATCATTTTCATAGTAATGGGCTTCTTCTTTTTTCCTAAACCAACAATCCTTTTCTAAGTGGTTTGGTCATTTACACTATTTGCATTTAAAAAATCAATTCTTCGTGTCATGATTTGATTTGTTGCATAAGATGTGGCGCAGTGTGTAACACCCTCATCAGTTACACAAATAGCCTTGGCCTTATGGCCTTACAAGGTTCAACTCAAATGTTAACGTTTCCCAAACATCGGCACGCAGGCCGGCCACACATGAACTATAATGTAATTGGTAATTCGCTTTGGCCTTCGAGGGCCGACATAGTTATCCTGGGCTCCAACCCACTATTACCCGCTTGGCTCAGCTGCACCTGCAAGCAACATTCCATCACAATGGTGGAAGACAGAAGCAACGGTCAGCATTAGTTGATCAAATTATAACGACCCCACCGCTTGCTAGGGGTGGCGGTGCTCCTTCCCTGCATGCATTAACATACACAATATAATGACTACCAAAATGTGCAGATTAAGCACCATACGCCACGGACGTTGGCACTGCTAACCACACGCCCCGTGCACTCAGGACACATTATCGGTGTGCTGAGACTTCAGGCTCCACCACCGTTCTCATGTCGACACCTTTGAGAATTTAAAGACTTCCCGGGTCGAAGCCAAAGTCTCTCCCTATGCTATGACAAAGTCAAGGCGCTCACTACTTTGGATCCATGCCACTGACTCACTCAAAGTCGATCATCATAGGATGGGTACAGGTTAGCCACAGCTCGTTGCTCAAACCGTCAGGCTCGCAAGCCACGACGCGGGTCAGCCTACCTTTGCCCATTCACAACACGCATAACCACGTTATGCCCAAGGATGGCACTCACGACCACCATAGCTGAGCAAATTAAGCTCACGCTCCAACATACGGCCCCCAGGTCTCCACGAGACAGGCTTCACATCAATAGCCCTCGGGTCTCCACGAAACAGGCTTCACATCAATACAATTCACTGGGAGCTACTGCCGGCGGTAGCGCTACCGCCGCACGGTAGGGGCCAGACTATTGGTTCTGCTCCATTTCGGGTGTTTTCCTGGAGGCCACATCCAGTACTCTCAACACAGTCAACTGCACACCCCGCGACTTCGAAATCTACACGATTAACACAGAGTTCTCTGGCATACAAAGCATACAACTATCACCAAACCAGACCAACCCGTCCGGATGGGCTTCACACAACATGTCTATTCCGTTCTTCGATTCCGGATCTAAATGCAATACTACGGGATACATGGATCTATCCTTCAGGAGAACCACTTTTACGTGCTCGTGGAGCGTCTACCCTAAAATGCCAAAACGAAGGACTTCACATGTCCAAGGAAGATGATCTTTACCCTAGGAATCCGTTTTGGCGCCATGGGAAAAAATCTAGACGGTTGGAATCGACCGCTCCGACTTTGCCTTCGTAGATCCGAACTCGCCTTGCGAATCCGAGCTTCGAATCACACACGGCGGCGAAATATCCTTCCCGGCGCTGCTGCTCCTCCAAACGATCAAGCCAAGTTCTCAACTCCAAAGGAAATGAAGTGAAACGGCCGAATTAGTGCTTTAATCCGAGCTACCGCCGCGCGGTATAGCTATTCAACGCCTCGATTCGTGTGCTACCGCCTCGATCCTCCAATCACAGGCCAACACGTGGCCACGACGTTACGACTTCGCTATTGCCGCTCGATAGGATACTAACGCCGGGTACTAACTTGTGTCGGTTACGACACGACTGGTACAACTATCGCCGTGCGATGCCTGCTACCGCCGCGCGATAACAGCCCAATAGCTTTGCCAACTAAATTGACCCAGCTATCGCCCGCGGTATCACTACCGCCGGGCGATAGCTTCCCGAAAGCTCTGCTCGAATAATCCCGGAGCTACCGCCGTCGTTAATACTACCACCGGGCGATATCTCCCAGAACCCGTTTCCTGCTTCGAAATCTTGGGGCGTTACACAGTGAACTTGCATCATGCTTGTGGGATTCTCTCTGAAAGCCTCTTCCTCTCTCTCTCCCCTCTAAGGCTTGGGTTTGAGTTTCTGTGAGTGTGATTGTTTTGTGAAGGATTTGTTCCTTCAGTTTTCCTCTTTCCTGATGGCAGGAATTTCCTTGTGTATTTTGTTTGAAGGGCTTGATTGTGAGGTTGAGGGTCTTGCTTTAGTATATCCTCATGAGACAGAAGTGAGCCCATTACTTTTGATTCGGTTAGAGTTTCAATATCATTTGCTTCTTCTATAGCTGCCATAATGTGGTCGGAGCTTTTGGGTAAGCTTCTTAGAATTTTAGCCACTGTATCTTGGTCTTCAATGGTGATTCTTAAATTCTTTATTGCTTTGTGATATTTCCTCTAGCAAAGAAATCTTCTTCTTCCATAAATTGGGTGTCAAACTATTTTCTTTGAGTTTGTCGTTTAATGGAATTACCTTTTTTGATCTTTGGAATTCCTCACGGAGTTTGGCACTTAATCCTTTCACTATTAGGTGTGCAGGAATTGTGGATGATTGAGTGGGAGTGATGTTATCGGAAATTGGAAAGGGCTATGAAGTAGGGGGAAGAGTGGTTGGATATTACGAACTGGGGGAGAAAGAATGTCACGGGGGTAGCCGTAGGGGGAGAGAAGAATGAGAAAGAAGGGAGAAAAAAATCTTTAGGAAGCAATCCTAATTCCTTGATTCATTTAAGATAACTATAAAAGAAACATACAACGTCTCTTATCTCAGCGGGGTGCGAATAGAGAAAGTTCAGGTGTGCGACTAGTAAAAACATAAAAGACATCCAAATGAAGATATTCAAACATCAATAGTTCCCATGGCCTCCTCAAACATCAGTGGGTTGGGTGTCGATGCCTTCTTGCACGTGTAGACCTTCCATGAAGAGGCCTATTCATGCACGTCCGTAACAATACCACAGTTTGGAAAATCTTTCTTGTCCTCAAGGCAATAGTCGGCGAACTGACATCAAAAGTCATCCCAGGGTAGCCATATAGCATCAGAGTCTGGACGGTTGAGCCAAACCATAAGGATCTCCTCTGAACCGATGTCACACGGAAGGTGGTAACCGCGACCAATTATCTTTGTTGGGTTGTAAGACACTTCACTGGAGAGATCGATGTCTGTCAGAATGTGAACCATGGTAGGGTGCTTGCCTACCACACGTCGCAACTGAGAAACATGAAAAACCGGTTGTATGCAGCTTTTACTGGGGAGACGTAGACGGTAAGCGACGCCACCAATGCAAGAGAGGAATTCAAAGAGGCCGAAGAATCAAAGCGCCAACTTCTAGCATGGGTGGTCGGGTACTGAAAACTGTCGGTAAGGGTGGAGCTTGATACACCAATGCAAGCAAGGACTTCAGAGAGGCCGAAAAATTGAGGCGCCAACTTTTGGCTTGGGTGGCGGGCTACTGAAAGCTGTCGGTAAAGGTGGAACTTGATGAATACCTTCTCAATCACGTGGAAGGAAAGATCATGCCATTTCCTGTTCAAAAACTAAGTCATCTTCTGTTGAGCTCGACGTAAGTGGTGCTTCTGTTGGTCCAGGATGGAGTCCAGGTCGCAAAGGTGGTTTGCCAGGCTTTCCCCGGGCAGGTGGAGGACGATGGATGGAGGTGATCGACTGTAGATAATCTCGAACGGGGTTGTGCCAATTGCTTAGTGGTAAGCTGTGTTGTAACTTTTAAGAATATTCGGCCCAACTGAGCCACATGGCCCAACCCTTAGGGATGTTCTCCAACAAAGAAGCGAAGATACGTCTCCAGGCACCGATTGAGGACTTCAGATTGGTCATTCGTCTGGGGGTGATGCGTGGTGCTCATGCGGGGGCACCCTTGATGCCGGAAAGCATCATCCAAAACGTGCTAAAAACAGTGGATCTCAGTTGTTCACAATTGCCTGAGGAAATCCATAGAGTTGCACAACTCCATTGATGAAGCTCTTCGCCATGGTGGCGGTGGTGTTAGATGGCAAAGGGGAAGGAAGTGGTCGTATCTGGAGAGGCAGTCTACCACAACCAAGATGCATTCAAACCCTTGCGAACCCGATAATTGAGTGATGACTTCCATTGCAACATCTTTCCAAGTCCTGTCCGGGATGGGGGAGCGGCTTGAGGAGACCTCCCAAAAACATGACCTCGTACTTTGCCTTTTTGGAAAATCAAGCAAGCGACCACAAAGGCTTTGGTTTGCCGAAACATGTGAGACATGTACAACCCCATGTTCGCCGAGTAAGTTCACCGGAGAAGTCCAGGGTGCAAATGAGCCCTCAAGACCCGGTGAGTGGCGAGTGGGGCAAGCATGCCCACACTCGCCCAAAGTTACAGGTGAGCGGGCGAGTGGGGTAAACAGTCCCTCACTCACCCAAAGCAGCAGGTATGCGATAACGGTGTGAGTGGGGGAGTCGGTCCGTACTTGCCCCAGTTAGCGAGTATGAGGTAGGCGAGTGTCGGCTTCATCACGCACTCGCCCTCAGCTTGGAGCGAGTACGTGGTGGCCGTCCCTATCTAGGCACTCACCACTCCAGGGGGTATGACATCATGGTCTACCCGTCCTAAAAAAATTATCCATGAGATAATATGTTTTGGCCTGCCAATAGCCCCTCCAATCAACGGAGTTTGGCTATTGACAAACCAATTTGGGGTGCGCTTAGTAAAATCAGAAGGCGGGATTCCGCTATTTGCAGACCAGACTTGGAAAACTATAAATAAACCATGTGGGCACCTTTGGTGGACATCCAATTTTTTGGGGCTTCTTCCTCCTTAAACTATTTTGATCGGCTTCAAATACCTTTCAATGAGTCTAGCTCAACTTTTGGCTTGGGAGAGGAAGCACTCTAAGATATTCCGGGTGTGTGGTGGGACCTCCGTGCTGCAACCCAGGGCCTGTTCTCAAGTGTGTTGTGTCTGGTCAGGTGTTCAAGTTCGGGAGAAGTAGGTGTAAGCTACCCCTTTGTTTCCGAACTCCTGTTGAGAACGACTTCCGATTCCAATATTTTTGGTGCGGTGAGCGTGGACCATAGCTTATACAAAAAATCTTGAGTGTGTTCCATGGACGGGGACCGCGAGCAAGGAGACAACCCCGACATGTCATTCAATGTGAGCAATTTCATGCAGAATGTGGATTTCCAGGAGTTCACCAAGAACATCATGGAGTTGCTGCAGGGACTCGCCCCCCGGGGGAAAGTGCTCAAATCCAGCCACTCAGATGCCAACCTCTCAGTTGCTGGGCGAGAACGCCCCAGGAGGAAGACTGAGGAAAGAGGTGGCGAGTGAGGGGTTCGAGCGGGAACTTGCCGGGCGAGAGTTTTTCCCCAGCCCGGCGAGTGCAGGCCTAATAGGCGAGTGTCTCGCGCGAGTGGAGCAGGAGAGACTGGCGAGCGGTGGCCCACTCGACGAGTGCCTCACACGAGTGGAGCAGGCGAGATCGACGAGTGGAGCAGGCGAGACCGACGAGTGGTGGTCCTCCCGACGAGCTGATCGAGCGAGCGGAGCAGGTGAGACCGGTGAGTGGGGGAAGCCCATTCTGCGAGTTCATAGTTTCATCCTCGATTCCAGAAGGGTTCAGGGAGCCGGAGATGTCATATTACACCGACAAGGATGACATCGTCCAACACCTGCAGTGGTTCAAGGACGCGTTCTCCATCATGCAGATGTCAGATGCGTTCAAGTGTCGTCTCTTCGCTATCACTCTGAAGGAAAAAGTAAGGGACTGGTTCTACCAGCTCTTCACAGGATCGAGAGAGGAAGCAAGTAGAGGGGGGAGTGGGTCTTCAAGTGACCCTGGGTGGACGGTCCAGGAATTACCGGTTCGTCATCGTTGATGCTCCGAGCAGTTATAATGTCATTTTCGGACGACCCCTCATCAACGCATTCTGGTGCATCCCCTCCTCTTTCCACCAGTGTTTGAAGTTCAATGATGGAGGGGTTCAGGTCAGAGTCCGGGGAGATCCCAGTGTTGCCAGACAGCGTCACGGACGTCAACACTATTTTTTAGAAGGAAGAGACAGAAGAAGTGAAAAAGGTGATGGAGAGCAAGAGCAGGTTGGAGGTGGTAGGGGAGGAAGAAGAGAATGATCATCAGGATCGAGCACTGTGAAGGAGCCTCGTCTTGATGAGTCCTTTTTTATAATAAACTTTGTCTCTGACCGATTAAGTCAGTGCATTATATTGAAAAGTTTCTCACTAGATAGATGATAGTAATTTTTCATTGATTGAAAACTTAAAGAACGTTCCGTTGATCGGGCTCCCACTAGCCGACAAGACAGATTGACCTCTCGGAGAGGCAGGTAGTAATGTTGATTGAAAGCCCCGAGAAGGTTCCGCTGACCAGGCTCACACTAGCCGGCATGACAGACCGACCTCTCGGAGAGGCATGTAAAAATCTTGATTGAAAGTCCCGAGAATGTTCCGCTGACCGAGCTCCCACTAGCCGATAGGGCTGGTTTACCTCTCGGAGAGGCAGGTTTAAATGTTGATTGAATCCCCGAGAAGGATCTGCTGACCGGGCTCCCACTTGCCGGCATGACAGGTTGACTTTTTGAAGAGGTAGGTAGAAATGTTTATTGAAAGCTCCGAGAAGGTTTCGCTGACCGGGCTCCCACTAGGCGGCAGAGCTGGTTGACCTCTCGGAAAGGCAGGTAGAAATGTTGATTGAAGCCCCGAGATGGTTCCGCTGACCGGCCGCCCACTAGCCGGCTTGGATGGTTTACCTTTCGGAGAGGCAGATAGAAATGTTGATTAAAAGCCCCAAGAAGGTTTTGCTGACCGGGCTCCCACTAGCCAGCATGGCAGGTTGACCTCTCGTAGAGGCACGTTGGAATGTTGGTTGGGAGTCCCGATAGGATCCCGCTGACCGGGCTCTCATTAGCCGGCAGGGCAGGTAGGTCGTTCAGGTGACAGTACGTTCATGAAAAAGGAGAAGCCCTCACAAAAAGAAAGAAAAAAGTGAATCGCTCTCACGGAGAAGCCAATTCTAGAAGGAGAAGCTAAGTGGGAGGGGAAAGCAAGGGGCAGACGAATGGAAGTCGATCCTATAAGGGAGGCATTCGCCTGACAACATTCGTCTTCCTAGGGGGCGAGACCCGAGGGCAGGGGGCGAGCGAAACCCCAATAGCTTTACTCTCGCCTGAGGGATCATCTCTCTCTCAAAGAAATGTCAAAACATGTCTCACTGAGAACCTTGCAATCACGGGTAAGAAAAAGTGAAGAGCGAGTGCGCGACCTAAAACTAAGGGTCCGCGATGAGCGAGTGCGCGACCTAAATCTAAGGGTCAGCGAATAGCGAGTGTGCGGCCTACAGCCAAGGGTCAGCGAAGAGCGAGTTCGCGGCCTAAAGCTAAGAGTCAGCGATGAGCGGGTGCGCGACCTAAAGTTAAGGGTCAGCGATAAGCGAGTGCGCGACCTAAAAACAGGGGCACGTGGTAAAGCCACTGAATTTAAAATGAGAGAAAGTAAAAAGGGAATCTAGACAAAATTAAAGTGTAATTTCCATTAACATTTTATAAGAGAGGTCTCGCCTCAAAAGAAGAATACATGGAAAAAAGAAAGTACAAAGGCGAGAGCAAAAGCAAAACACAAAGTTGTAGCACTTCAGGAGGAATCTCCTGGTTTCTCGCTGTCGTAAAGGATTGGGTCGACATCATTCTCTGATTCCTCGACGGGGAGGAACAGCTCAGGGACCAAGTCTTTGACGGTGACCCTCTTGCTACGCTCCTTCAGGAGGTCGGACCTCTGCATCATCCTGAGCGCATGCTCCGCCGCCTTGATGGCATTCTGCGGCATAATTTCTTCGATCTCGTGATTGGTGTATTGTTGATGCTTACTCCTCTTGCCGGGAACTGGCAGAAGGACGGCCTCAAGCAACTGCTTGTTTTGGGCATTCAACCACTCATTCTCCTTCTCGATGCTGACAATTAACGCGCGTAAACGGTCGGCGGTCGCGGCATCCTGCGGTAAGTATAATGAGACTAGGATTACTACGAGATGAAAGAGAAGGCGCGAGTGCATGGTTGAACTCACACTTACATCTCCGCCTGGGTGGCTGGCGATAAGCTTTTTAGCGGCCTCCAACCTTCACTTCAGGCCCACGACCTCTTCCGATACGAGACCCCACGAGTGGTGGACCTCGACAAGGGTCCACACGAGGCAAATGCCTCTACATGTCGTCATATGAGCGAACTCAAGGGCCCGAAGCTGGGCTCGCGTGCTCTCATGCGCGAGTGCATGGGTGGTCGCATCATCGTAGAGAGCAGCGTGCTCTTGCCCATAGAGGCCGAAGGCGAATGCATAAGCTTGGCCGCTGGTGGTCTTCTGCTCCTGCCAGGAGGGGAGAAGTGTAGAGATGGAGGCCCTGTTGGTCTCCCTATCCCAAAGCAACAGGGACTTGCCGACATCGTCCAGGCGCTTCTCGCCGAAACCGAAGTTCCGGTGCCCCCTCGACACGGGTTTCTCGCGAGCACCCTCCTCTTGCGCTGCCGAGGTCCCCGCAGTCTCGCTGGCGACCCTAGACGTTGTTTTGACCACGACTGGGGCTTTCGCTGGAGGGGTCTCTCTAACCTCCTTCCACTTGACAAATGTCGTGGTCTTCTATTTTTTGGGAGCAGGTGGGGCAGAGGGCGCGTCGAGGTTCCGCCTCTGACCACTGGACTTGGACGAGGCTTCCGTCTCTTCCCTCCAGGCCGCGACAGCAGATTCCCCGAGGGCAAGTTTGGTGGCGGGAACCCTGCCACTCGCATGAGGCTGGTGTAAAGTATGGTCTCGCTCCCCTGCATATTTTTACTATTAGCGGAATAACTCATGGCAAGGAGGCGAGATCGAGTAGTAAGAAGGTTTGAAAGTACCTTCTCCAGGAAGAACAGGAAGGAGCGTTTCAACGCTCCTCCTCAGATGGGGGACGTCGAAGTTCCCCTCAAGGAGGAACAGTTGGAGTTTGGACTCGTGACCTCCAATGGTGGGGGGACAGTAGGTCCCCTCGTCTTGTTGGATGGGTGAGAAGAGAATGTTGCCGAAATCTCCCATCACGAAGACGAACTTGCGGATCCAGTTGTGATTCTTGTTGGCGAGACATTGATTTGTTGGCCGGAGAAGAAAGCGATGTCCTTCTTTGCCCTGAAATTGAATAGCTTGCTGAAGACATCGAGACTGGATTCTATTCGCTCATCGCGTATATAGCAGACGAATGCCACTAATAGGGCAATGGAGTTGAAATTTAGTTGAGCGGGAACAACTCTGAAATACCGGAGAGCCTGGTGCACCTCCGGCCACAGGGAGAGGCAGAGCTCTACTTCGAAGTATTCCAGGGGGATAGCGAGTTCGTTCGACAAGAAGTGATTGATCGACTCGTCCTCTCTCGTGCGCCGCGCGACCAGCCCAGGCGAGATGTAGTGCCCCACTACAGGGTGAAACTCGTCCTCCGCCAGGTTACGGTCGTGGAAGGGATATTCAGCGAATGCATCAGCGCACTTAGATCGACCATCAGTGTCACCACCCATCACACGAATGCAAACAAGAAAACCAAGAGTGCGAGTGCGATTAAGGAAGAAGAAAGCTAAGTAACAAGCAATAGTAAATGCCGTAGGTGGGGGGGGGGGTATTTATAGAAAAGTATTGGGCGGGAAGAATCCAGGGTAGGGGGTTTGCGGATAACAAACTCGTCGCCCCCACCTCTCCTCGAGACGACCTTGCACTCCCCCACCCGCCTACGAGCTGAAGCGAATGCTCCTTGCGAAAGCCCTATAAGCAGATCAACGAGAAAAAATAAAGCTTCATAAAGCGAGATCGTAATGTTATTCGACACAGACAAGCAAGTGCATTCACAAATTATCGTGCGAGTTTAATGTTCAATACAAACAAATAAAAAAGGACTACACGGTGCGTGAAATAAAGAGAAGAAGACAAGGGGAGCGAGTGTCGGTAGGCTCCATGTTGGAGCCCTTACCATTGTTCCCGATCTCTCCTCCCCGGCCTCAGAGGCATGCGCGGGTAGTAAAAGGCGCAGAGAGCATGAAGCTCCTCCTGCACTTGGCGCAGACCGTCTTCCGCTCGCGCAATGTGAATCTTGAGGGAGGTCGTCTTGCTGCTAGCTCCTTGCCACATCTCATCAAGATGTTGCGCGTAGTCCCTTTTCGAGATCGCCCAACCGCCGCTCAGTAGAGTCCTTGTTATCTTGTACCTTGTCGTAGATCTCGCGCTGTATGAGGCTGTGTTTTCTGAACAGCTCAGTCATTCGCCTCTTCAGCACCATGGTGTCCTTCGGGTCGCCTAGGAAGTCTATAATCATATCAGGAGAAGGCGGGCGGGGGGGGGGGGGGGGGGACGAGAACTCCTTATCGATCTCAACGTCAGTTGACGAGATCTCTCGATAGCCTGCAAAGGTTGTTTTAGCCACATAAAAACCGAATATCAACAGAAAGAAGGCGAGTGCCTTTATTAACCCTACGAAGTGTTGATCTCCTTGGCCGGGCGTTGGCGAGAGGGATTGGTCCGCCCCTCGAAGGGCCTATCGAAGGAGATCATGTGCACTTTCCCGAGGTGGGGGGGAGCGGTACCTGGTCGGCGACCAGGTTGGGGGCAGGAGTCGAGTGGCCGAGAGCCTTTTCAGTTAGAAACCTAGAGCCTGAGTCGGGATCGAGGGTGATCTCGAGGGTTGGTGACTTTGGCGGCAGGGTGTGCATGCCCGTTGTCCCAAAGGTAGGAGCTGCGAGAAGTAGAACAAGGTGAAGATCATAGATAAGAAAAAAAGGTCAGCGGGAAGGCAATAAACCACTCACCAGGCGCGGGCGGGGGGGGGGGGGGGGGGGGCACCTGAAACAACTTGAAGGTGGGTCTCCTGGGCGGACGGGTCGTTTCCAACTACGCGCGAGAACAGGCTGGCGTTCACAGAGCCCTCTCCCACATCCTTGTCCTTTGTTGGTTCCTCCTGCGAGTAGTCAAAATGACTTTAACCAATTTCCTTCAGCGAATGACAAGTCGAGAGGTAACTATGAGTACCTGGGGAGTAAGCCCAACGGTGGATGACAGAGTCATAAGGGTGGACCCACCCGTTGTCTGTCCACACCTGACCATTTTAGCCTTTTTAGCTTACAGGGCGAGCTCGAGGCCTTCCTAGAAAGCCAGAGAGCGAACTCGGCGATGGAGGATTTGGTCTCCTTTCTCACGACGACAATACGATCTTGAACTTCTTTTGGGAGCGACATTATGCAACAAGAATTGAAGTAAAAGTTGGGGAAGGTGAGGAGTGTGAAACCCTCTCACCCCCTGGTTTGGAATATATATAACGCAGTAGAGGGACCCACCAAAAGATTCCCTCCAGGTCAGCAGACACTCACCGAACACTTGGGTTTGCCGTGTAATTTCACCAGAGTAGTCCAATGGAAAATGGGCCCTTAGGGCCCGGTGAGTGACGAGTGGGGCAAGCAGGCCCGCACTTGCCCAAGGTTACAGATGAGTGGGAGACTGGGGTAAACAGTTCCGCACTCGCCCAAAGCAGTAGGTATGCAATAACGGGGCGAGTGGGGGAGTCGGTCCGCACTCTCCCTAGTTAGCGAGTATGAGGTAGACGAGTGCCGACTTTACCAGGCACTCGCCCTCAGTTAGGAGCGAGGGGGCGATGACCGTCCCCATCTAAGCACTCGCCACTCTAGTGGGGCGTGACATCATGTTCTACCCATCCTAAAAAGATTATCCATGGGATAATATGTTTTGGCCTGCCAATAACCACTCGAAACAACGGAGTTTTGCTATTGACAGACCAATTCGGGGTGCGATTAGTAAAATCAGAAGCCGGGATTCCGCTATTTGCAGATCAGACTTGGAAAACTATAAAAGACCTTGTGGGCACCTTTGGTGGACATCCAGTTTTTTGGGGTTTC
The DNA here is from genome assembly GCA_039513925.1 of Platanthera zijinensis. Classification (NCBI taxonomy): domain Eukaryota; kingdom Viridiplantae; phylum Streptophyta; class Magnoliopsida; order Asparagales; family Orchidaceae; genus Platanthera; species Platanthera zijinensis. The sequence goes on along the minus strand of CM077081.1, from coordinate 54,999,533 downwards.
TTCCTCAGGCTATTTTTGGTCGGCTTCGAGTGCTCTCCAAGGTGTCCAACTTAGCTTTTGGCTTGGGAGGGTAAGCACTCTAAGATCTTCCAGGTGTGTGGTGGGACCTCCGCGCTTCATCACAGGGTCTGTTCTAAGTTCCTTCTGTCCGGTCAGGTGTTTAAGTTCGGAAGAAGTAGGTGTAAGCTACCCCCTTGGGTCCGAACTCTCATTGAGATCGACTTCCGGTTCCAACAAGGCCAGTACAGGGATGCTGCCAAACAGTGGTAGGTGCGAAAAGCCACGACGTCCCCCCCCCCCCCCCCCCTCCCCGAGGGAGAACTGTGGAACTCGGCGAGGAGATGGGGAATGCTAGGCGATGATGGCGCGAGGATGAGGCAGCCTTTGAAATACAGGCGGCCTCAAACAAGAGAGTAGCGCGGGCGGGCTGCGGTGTCAAAGATGAGGGCTGTTTGAATGACATTCAAATGAGGGTCAACCTCAACTTCGTGCTGGATGGTAGCCGCTTCCTCACAAACGGGTCGAGAGATGGCCGAGAGTTTCGGCGACTGGCTCTGACAGGAGAGAGCGTCGGCCGCCTGGTTCGCCTTCCTCGGGCAAAACTCAATGGTGAAGTCATAACTGAGGAGCTTGGCTACCCAGACTTGGTTCCTCGACATGGAAATCTTCTACTGAAGGAGGTAGCGAAGACTGTGGTGATCCGTGCATGCTACAAAGGGGCATCTGAGGAGGTATGATTGTCAATGTTGCAGTGCCAGAACGAGACCCATGAACTCATTTCAGCTTCGGATGGTACTCGAGAAGGCCCGACTAAAATACGTCACCGACCGACCAACTTGCATGAGTGTGACTCCCACCTCGGTGCCAAATGCGTCGCACTCCATGTGAAAAGGAAGACGGAAGGACGACATGGTTAAGATCTGATGCACCCTGCGGTGCATCGTAATATTTTATCGTATTTATTTATATACCGCATTTATGTATTTGTTTCATATTATGTACTTGTTTTATTGTCCGGCTCATCGGCTTGACCACCCGATGAGATCTTAAATAAATGAGTCCGGTATTAATAGTAGTAGGACAGGAACGGCAAGCCCAACATTAATTAAAAAGGTGCATGATTAGAAACATTTCAAATTTAAAAAGTGTCTTGCATGATTTTAGGACATAGTTTGGAAACATTTCGAATTTTAAAAAAAAAGTGTCTTGAATGGAAGATTCTATTTTTTGGAAAAAGAATTAAGAGAGAGATATTTCTTGCCCAAAATGGAGAGATATTTTTAGCACATGAATGAAAGATTTTATCTTTTGGAAAGAGAATTAAGAGAGGGATATCTCTTGCCCAAAATGGAGAGATATTCCAGCCAGCTTATAAATTCCATGGTCATGTGCAGTGAAAGGAGGTCGGACAGAGTTTAGAACGGGAATCCCGGTTCTTTGCTCATTGCCGACAACCACTTCACCGCACATATCGCCAACATCGCTTAGTTCGGAGAAGCGCCACCGCCTGGAAGCCCGTGCACGAACATACGCCGGAAGTCCTAGCCCTGTCATCGCTAGCCCGCGCCGGCGCCTTTTTGCCTGCCCGAATAGTTTGCAAACGGACCGTCGTCGACTTCGGAATCTGCTTCCGACGGTCCGGCCTGTTCACGCCGTCGACTTCAACTCGTATCCGGCCGATAGATCTTGGGGCCACTGTTCCTGTGCGGGACCGATTTGAATTGGGCTCGCTTCTGCCGCCGTTTGGTATACCGGTCACTCCTTTTTTCTTAGTATTGTTTCATGCACTTCATTTAATTACACTTGGGCTTGCCGTTGCGTTCTCCTTATTATTAATATCGTTATTCATAAATTGTTGAATGTTATTCATGTTTGTGGCCGTATAAATCTCGTAACGGATCCGAACCGTAAGGCGCGAAGAAGTTTCACTCGAACGCAAATTAATAAACTTTTAACGTCCAAAGCGACGAGCTTGGTTTTCGCGCTCGAAAATTCAGTTTTTTTTGGCCAACTCGGCACTCATTTTCAAATTAATTTTTAATACAAATCTGGGTTACATCAGTTTGGTATCAGAGGAAGTCGATTCACTCCTATCGTGAGTCAATCGATCCGATTTATCTAAAAAAAAAATTATTTTTATTGATTGGCAAAAAAAAAGAGAGATCTAAAAAAGGAAAAAATTATTTATTGTCTTTCAAAAAAGATATATATATATATATATATATATATATATATATATATATTTTGATTTTCTTAAATAAATTAAGTATTTTTCTCCCACTCGGGAAAGCTCTCTAAAAAAAAAATTTAAAAATTTAAATTTTATATAAAACTATTTTCAAATATTTTAATGGAAAAACGAGTCGATCAGTTAGAAAACAGCGTAGGAGATTTGGCTCGACGCATGAGTGAATTAATGAAAACAGTCGAGACGCTCACCACCGGTATGGGTAGTGTCACACATATCATGAACGGATTACGCACTTCGGTTAATAATATCGAAGCAACTTTGCACGTCAATCGAACACCGGCCCCAGTGGTCGAAATCGACCCTGACCATAGACCTCGGGAACTCGTACGCCCCGATCCGGAGGGCCATAACGAACCACGACACCAACCCCATTGGGATGTGGGAATCAAGTTGGACGTGGGTGATTTTGAAGGGCGAATAGAGCCCGAGAGTTGCCTTGAATGGTGTGAACGGATGGATCGTTTCCTCGCTTGGAAGCAATTGCCCCAAGCTAGGCAAGTTGAGTATGCCACGCTTAGACTTAAAGGATCCGCGTTAGTTTGGTGGGGACAACTAGAACGGTCTAGGTTCAATTTAGGTATGCCCCCGATCACAACATGGAACGATTTCAAAACTCAACTGCGTAAGAGATACGTTCCGTCTGATTACATGCAAACCCTGTATCGTAGGTTCCATAATCTACGACAGGACAAATTATCCGTCGATAAGTACACAAACGAGTTCCTAGTCCTGCAGTCTCGCCTCGACCTCCGAGAGGACGATGACATGACCGTTTCCCGTTATCTGAACGGGCTACGCTACTCCATTCGAGATCAGTTGGAACTCCTTGATTATAAGGATTTAGGAGAGGTTACGAGTCGCGCACGTAGAGTAGAGACACTGCAGAAACGCACATCTGGAAATAAGACTACTGATAAGTCCCACCGACTCACACTTTCACCCCTGCCGGGTCCTCTCGACCGGTAGCGTCCACGAGCACCCCATCACTCCCTGCCCCTCCCAACAAGGGCAAGGAGATTGTAGGCACTAGACCCCAGCCTGGGACGTTTAGATGTTTTAAGTGTATGGAGCCGGGTCATAAGTCTTCTGAGTGTCCGCGACGCCACTTCGTTGCCATCATCGATTCTGAGAGTGGGTCAGAACCTGAGTATGGAGTATTCCTTAGTGAATCCCAGACTGATCCAACCCCCGAGACTGAGTTAGAGGGTGAGTACGAAGTTGAGGGAGAACAGCCTGAGCAGTTAGTGTGTGTTCTCCAACATAGTCTCCTATCCCCCAAAACACCTACTGACGACGACTGGTTGAGAAACAACATCTTTCGTACCACCGCACGCATACAGGGGCAGTTCTGCTCCATCATTATAGACCGCGGTAGTATGGAGAACTTTGTTTCTCAACGCATGGTTGAAAAGCTGAAATTAAAAACGCAGCCCTTAGGAAAGCCCTATAGTCTGTCATGGGTCACTAGTAGCACTACCATTCCTATCACGCACCAGTGTCTCGTAGAGTTTTCCATAGGCAGTACATATCAGGACGCTGTATGGTGTCATGTAGCTACTATCGAGGTATGCCACATCTTGCTGGGACGACCTTGGCAGTACGATAGGCACGTAGTTCATGATGGTGTGAAGAACTCTCACTCCTTCGAGCGCAATGGTCGCAAGATCGTTCTTCTCCCCCAAAAGAATGGTCTTGTTCCCAGAGCCCCCGAGAGGACTTCACCCCCTTCTACCACCGTCTCCGCGATGTCCTTTCCCTCCGCCACCATGTTACTGACTGGGTCCCAATTCCAGGAGGAGATGAAGGATAGTGAGGTCGTCTATATGTTATCAGGTATCGACACCACCCCCGCTACATTAGACATCCCTAGTACGGTGCGTCCCCTCATAAATGAGTTCTCTGAGATCATGCCGGAGGAGCTTCCCGATCAGCTTCCCCCGATGAGGGACATACAACACTGCATAGACCTCATCCCAGGCGTTAGCTTACCTCATTTGCCCCACTACCGCATGAGTCCGAAAGAACATGAGGAACTACATAGGCAGGTGACCGATCTGATTTCAAAGGGTCACGTTAGGGAGAGTATGAGTCCGTGCGCCGTCCCCGCACTTCTAGTTCCTAAGAAAGATGGGACATGGCGTATGTGTGTGGATAGTCGAGCGATTAATAAAATCACGATCAAGTATCGCTTTCCGATTCCCCGATTGGATGACATGCTAGATATGCTCAGTGGATCCCGCGTATTTTCAAAGATTGACTTAAAAAGTGGATACCACCAGATTAGAATTCGACCTGAGGACGAATGGAAAACCGCGTTTAAAACCAAGGAGGGATTGTACGAGTGGCTAGTGATGCCTTTTGGGCTCTCCAATGCTCCCAGCACATTTATGCGTGTGATGAATCAAGTGCTTAGGCCACTCATAGGAGTTTGCGTAGTGGTGTATTTTGACGATATTTTAATTTATAGCCTTGATCAAAATCAGCACATGATTCATCTTAGGCAGGTCTTAGATATACTACGTGAAAATAAATTATATATAAATTTGAAGAAATGCACGTTTTTGACTGATAGCCTGACCTTCTTAGGATATATCGTTTCTTCTGAGGGCATTAGAGTTGATAGAGAGAAGGTCAAGGCGATAGAATCCTGGCCTAGCCCTAGGACGATTACTGAGGCTCGAGGATTCCACGGGCTAGCGTCTTTTTATCGACGATTTATTCGAAACTTTAGCACCTTGATAGCACCTGTGACTGATTGTCTTAAAAAGGGTTTGTTTATTTGGACTGAGGAAGCCGATGGAGCATTTCTTTTGGTTAAAGAGAGACTCACGAGTGCACCAGTATTAGCGCTGCCTGATTTTGAGAAAATTTTTGAAGTTGACTGTGACGCCTCGATCATAGGCATTGGCGCAGTTTTGAGTCAGGAGGGTCGCCCCATTGCATTCTTTAGTGAGAAGTTGAACGAGGCCAAGACCAGATATTTCACGTACGACTTAGAGTTTTACGCTATCGTTCAAGCTCTCCGTCATTGGAGACACTACCTGATTCAGCGCGAGTTTGTGTTGAACACTGATCATGAGGCTCTGAAGCATCTGAACTCCCAAAAGGAGATCAGGCGTCATGCCAAGTGGGCTGCTTACCTGCAGGAGTTCACGTTTCACTTGAAGCACAAACCCGGAGTCACGAACCGCGTAGCCGACGCCCTTAGTCGTCGCACACATTTATTAGTCACCCTGCAGCCGTGCATTATTGATTTAGATTCACAACGCGACCTATACGCCACTGATCCGTTCTTTCACGATATTTGGAGCTCATGTCAACACAGTGGGACTGATCCCACCACACAGTACGTCGTCAATGAGGGTTATCTGTTTAGGGGCACGCGCCTTTGCATCTGCGAAGGACCGCTTCGAGAGACATTACTTAGGGAGCTCCACTCGTCTGGGTTAGGTGGACACGTAGGTCAATCTAAATTATTAGATCTCGCCAGCGCTCGTTACTATTGGCCACATATGAAGCGAGATGTCACTGAGTTCGTCAGACACTGCACCACATGTCAGTTGTATAAGGGGCATGCTCAAAACACCGGATTATACACTCCCTTACCGATACCTGAGCGACCATGGGATGATATCTCGATGGACTTCGTGGTAGGACTTCCTCGCACCAAGAGGAAGGTCGATTCTATTTTTGTAGTTGTCGATCGATTTTCGAAGATGGCACATTTCATTCCGTGTAGAAAAACTTCTAGTGCTGTACACGTTGCCGAGTTTTTTTTTAAAGAAATCGTTAGACTGCACGGAATTCCTAAGTCCATCACTTCTGATAGGGACACTCGTTTTATGGGGTATTTTTGGAAAACATTGTGGGCCCGACTAGGCACTAAACTCAAATTTAGTAGCGCATACCACCCTCAGACCGATGGACAGACTGAGGTTGTTAATAGGAGTTTGGGGAATCTTCTTAGGTGTTTGACTGGGGAGAATCCAAAACAATGAGACCTTATACTGCCACAAGCTGAATTTGCATTTAATAATTCTACTAATCGCTCCACAGCTAAATCTCCTTTCGAGATTGTCTACGGATTCCCCATACCACATCTACTTGATCGCCACTCTCTTCCGACTCATGAACGTATTTCTTTTGATGCGCAAGCCCATGTTGATTATTTAAAGGACTTGCATAAAACTATTACTAATAAATTGCGAGCGACTTCTGAAAAATATAAATCCATGGCCGATCGACATCGCCGGGAGTTATCTTTTTCAGAAGGAGATTGGGTGTTTGCTTATTTCAGGAAGCAGAGATTCACTCCGGGCACTTACCATAAGCTACAGCAGAAGAAGTTTGACCCATTCCAAATTCGGAAACGCATCGGGGAGAATGCTTACCTCCTAGATTTGCCCGTTGAATTCGGTACCTCCCCGATATTTAACGTGGCCGATCTGACACTGTTCTATGGAGATCCACCCAGTTCCAGTCCGAGCCCACCTATGGCAGCCCCGGATATTCCTCCCGACTTGGCGCCAGTACAGACTCCCACCACTGAGAAGATCGATCAGGTTCTTGATGTACGAGAATTTCGTACTCGCCATGGGACTTATCAGCGCTACTTGGTCTCCTGGCAAGGACGAGACCTTACCGACAGCTCTTGGATCAGCACTGACGAACTACGCCGCCGCCGCCCAGATCTCTCTATTGCTAGTTTTTGCGAATTCTCGACGGGGTCGAGCCCTTTTAACCCCGGGGGAATTGATGCACCCTGCGGTGCATCGTAATATTTTATCGTATTTATTTATATACCGCATTTATGTATTTGTTTCATATTATGTACTTGTTTTATTGTCCGGCTCATCGGCTTGACCACCCGATGAGATCTTAAATAAATGAGTCCGGTATTAATAGTAGTAGGACAGGAACGGCAAGCCCAACATTAATTAAAAAGGTGCATGATTAGAAACATTTCAAATTTAAAAAGTGTCTTGCATGATTTTAGGACATAGTTTGGAAACATTTCGAATTTTAAAAAAAAAGTGTCTTGAATGGAAGATTCTATTTTTTGGAAAGAGAATTAAGAGAGAGATATTTCTTGCCCAAAATGGAGAGATATTTTTAGCACATGAATGAAAGATTTTATCTTTTGGAAAGAGAATTAAGAGAGGGATATCTCTTGCCCAAAATGGAGAGATATTCCAGCCAGCTTATAAATTCCATGGTCATGTGCAGTGAAAGGAGGTCGGACAGAGTTTAGAACGGGAATCCCGGTTCTTTGCTCATTGCCGACAACCACTTCACCGCACATATCGCCAACATCGCTTAGTTCGGAGAAGCGCCACCGCCTGGAAGCCCGTGCACGAACATACGCCGGAAGTCCTAGCCCTGTCATCGCTAGCCCGCGCCGGCGCCTCTTTGCCTGCCCGAATAGTTTGCAAACGGACCGTCGTCGACTTCGGAATCTGCTTCCGACGGTCCGGCCTGTTCACGCCGTCGACTTCAACTCGTATCCGGCCGATAGATCTTGGGGCCACTGTTCCTGTGCGGGACCGATTGGAATTGGGCTCGCTTCTGCCGCCGTTTGGTATACCGGTCACTCCTTTTTTCTTAGTATTGTTTCATGCACTTCATTTAATTACACTTGGGCTTGCCGTTGCGTTCTCCTTATTATTAATATCGTTATTCATAAATTGTTGAATGTTATTCATGTTTGTGGCCGTATAAATCTCGTAACGGATCCGAACCGTAAGGCGCGAAGAAGTTTCACTCGAACGCAAATTAATAAACTTTTAACGTCCAAAGCGACGAGCTTGGTTTTCACGCTCGAAAATTCAGTTTTTTTTGGCCAACTCGGCACTCATTTTCAAATTAATTTTTAATACAAATCTGGGTTACATCAAGATCATTCCTTGCATAAGGGCCTTCTTGAGGGCGGCGAATGCTTCGACAGTCGCGTTCGACCAATGAAACAGACCCTCTTCCTAGTCCTTCAGGAGTTGTATGAGAGGCCGTATCATGACCCTGTAACCTTTTAGGAAGCGCCGGTAGTCACCGGTCAAGCCCAAGAAGTCGCGATCCTTGTTGTGTGATGTGGGTGACGACAAATGGAGGATCAAGACAATCTTCTCCTTATCCATAGCCAACCCTCGAGTCAAGATGGTGTGGCCCAAGTAGCTCACTTCCCCCACGCCAAAGGAATACTCTTTTGGGTTGAGTTTGAGATGATGACACCGAATTGTAGTTAAGATATGGTGTACATGTTGAAGGTGATCCTACCACGAAGAGCTATATACCAAAATGTCATAAAAAATTGAGCATGTATTTGCGAAGTACCGCCCTGGAGATATTGTTCATCGTCGCTTGGAATGTGGTGGGGGCATTTGGTCAGCCCATGCCAAGGAACTCATAGTTGTCGTCGTGAGTCTGAAACACATTCTTGGCGACGTCCTTGGGCTGCTCCCGAATTTGATGATAACCCACCCAAAGGTCCAATTTGGTGAAGAAAACTGCCCCATAGATCTTGTATAGCAGCTCATGTATGACCGAGATTCGGTATTTGTCTGATATCGTCGTCTTGTTGAGCTCCCAATAGTCCACGCAGAAATGCCAATTGTCATCCTTTTCCGGAATAGCAGGACCAGACTAGAAAATGGGCTAGCACTAGGTCGGATGAGGCCTCCCATCAGCATCTTCCGCACAAGACGCTCAATCTTATTTTTCTGTACATGGCCATGATGGTAGGGCCGCACTGAGACCGCCGTAGTCTCGGGATGGAGGGGAATCATGTGATCGGTCGGGCGGGCCGGGTGACCCAGTCGAGGGCTGAAAGACGTCGGTGAACTCGGCGTGGAGCTCCCGAAGGGCCACCAAGTGAGTGGAGGAGCCGGCTGTTGGCCCTGAGATTGGCCAAAGCCACGCGGAGAAGTAGACCTTGGTGGTCCTCTGAATAGTGCAGAAAGAAATTGGAGAACGGATGAGGGCGGATTCGCCGTCCAGGCGACATGGCCGGCCCTCGTGGATGAACTGCATGGTCATGGTCGCCCAGTTCACCTACACGTTGCCCAACGTGCGGAGCTTAGCCACTGACAAAATGACGTCGATGTCCCCAAGGACAAACACATAAAAGTCTACTGTCATCGAACAAGGCCGCATTGAAAGAGTCACGGTGGGGCAGCGTCCCTTGATCGGCCGACGTCTCCCATCGCCATGGCAGACTGTAAAGTCTGGGGAAGGGGCATATGGGAGTTGGAGTTGCAACATCAGTTGCTCCGTGATGAAGTTGCGGCTCGCACCACTGTTGAACATGACAATAATCAACCGATTCAGAAGCGTGACATAGAGCTTCATGGTTTGAGGGCTGAAGAACCACCCCACCCCCACAACAAAAAATAGGGCTGCTCCAATCAATGGATTGTAGCCGTGGCAGGGTCCGAGGAGATGCCCTCCTCGGAGAGCTCTAGTGCCTCAATGTCAGCCAATGTAATCTTGGGTTCGAAGTTGGCAAAGATGGTGTGGAACTCCTTCACTGAACATTCATGGTTCAGAGAATTAGTTTGGCGGCATCAGAAGCACTACCCTTTGCTGCAGAGCTCGTTGTAATCACTGTTCGATAGGTGATGAGGGGCCAGGGCGTGACCCGGTCGAGGTCCCCTTGAGGAACCTAGGGAGGAGTTGCAGTAAGCGACCGCCAGGGTGGCCACAAAGTAGGGTGGCCGGCGGCAGGGGGAGGCGGCTGAGCTGATAGGTCGACCTCCACTAGGCGTGGGAAGTAGAGGGCTTCCGAAACTGTTCACGGATGGTGTGTGTGGAGGCTCGAGCAGATGCACGGAAGGACTTGAATGAAGAATCCCAAGTTGTGGTCGGGCGGAAGGTCGAGAACATGTGTGACCAAGACGATGAACTCATCAATATACTCGTCTATGTCGGCGGTTTGGCGAACGCTGCAAAGGTGCTCGATGGCGGAGCCGGAGTAGCGAGTATCATATCACCGTATCATCTCCTGTTTGGGGTCGTGCCAAGAGAGACAAGGGCTGGACTTGCAAAGCCACCAAGCGCAATAAGGCGCAGAACTGTCAAGGCCTACAATGGTGGTCGACACCTTGTCTGTATCGGGAGTGCCATGGAGGTCAAAGTACTGTTCCGCCTTCGCGATCCAGTCCATCGGGTCGAAGCCAACGCAGTACGGAATGTCGAGATGGAGGGTCGGGAGTGCAGATAGTGGTGGGAGGTGTGGCTCCGGTGTAAGCCGGTCTGAGACATCCCAAAGTATGGATCTGCCGTCCGCGGGCGAGCCGGAGCCGGAGGCCGCAAAAGTGGTTGTGGAGTCTTGGATGGTGTCAATTTTGGAGTTGATGGCGACGAGCTTAGCTTGCATGGAGGTGATGAGTTGTTTGTGGGATTCCACGCGGCGGCTTACGACGTCATCACTAGTCGCGACGTGATCTAGATTGCGGAGGGTGTTGGGAGCCATGGAGCAACGACTGGTAGCAGATCTGTGGGTTGGTGTCGATCGGGATCAGAGGAGGGGATGTCGAATGAAACAGGATCTGGAAGTTGTTTTAGCGGCATCAACGTCTGAATTTGTTGGACCTCTTTAGCGTCGGGATCTGCGAGACACATGCGATCGAAGCAAAAGGAGGAACCGATAATGTGGTGGGGCGAGATGATTGAACAACATACAAGGTCGATCGAGTGGGTCGATCAATATGGTGGATCGAGCGACGGAATCGAACAACTAGGGTAGGTGGTTCGGCGGACGCAATCAACAGAGTTAGAGAAGACCGATTGCACGAGTGGGAGGTCGGTAGGTCGCACCAAATATTACGAACCGGGGGAGGAAGAGTGCCAAGGGGGAGCCCGTGGTAGGGGGAGAGAAGAATGTGAAAGAAGGAATAAGAAAACCCTTAGGGAGCAGCCCTAATTCCCTGATTCATCCAAGATAACCATAATAGAAACATACAACACCCCTTATAGCAGGCTATCAGGATGGTGTGAATAGCGAGAGTGCAGGTGTACAAATAGTAAAAAACATAAAAAACATCCAAATGAAGATATTCAAACTGCAATAGTTCCCTCGGCCTCCTCCAATGTCGGTGGGCTGGGTGCCGGTGCCTTCCAGCGCATGTAGACCTTCCACGACGATGCCTCTTCATGCATGTTTGTAACATTGGAGATGGAAGGTTGTGGTTGGAAAATTGGGTCAGTGGATCGGTGGCTGTGAGGGTGATGGTGTGGGTGGTTCCGTTGTCAGTGACGCTGGAGGTTTGGGGAAGTACAAGATTGGGCGTGTAATTTAGGTGAGATGATTGTCGATGGGTTGTTTTTGGTTTGGTTGGAACTGACGGACGTTCTGGGTAACTGGGTTGTATGTGCATTCAGTTTGGTGAGCGAGGGTGAGAGCGGCAAGGAAGGGGTAAATCTGTGCATTCAGTCTCTGATATCACTGATATGCACCAAATATGTTGGGGAGGTTGTAAATGGACTTTTTCTGAGTACGTTACTGGAAGGACTTCTTGAGAAGGATAAGGAGAAAGATCCATTAAGAAGTGGACCACTGATGTAAAGCGGTGGTGGTGGTAACAATGAGCTATAGAGATGGGAAAATGACTCATTTATGTTGCATCCACGTGTTGGGTCTTGTGATTTTTTGTTAAAATAGAGCTCTACGATTTGGTTCTCCTCTTACTGCTTTTGAGTTCTGTATGACCCGATTGTTGGAACCCCTAGGTGATTTGGGCTAGATTCTCTTCTTAGGGTGTGACCCATGTTGTATATAAGGGTTAAGTGTTATGTCTTTCTAGTCTTAGGTCAGTCCTACAGATGGAAGATCAAGGACATGCCTGAAGACAACTCCAAAATCAGCCCTAGAAGAAAATTCTCTCAGTCTGTTCTCAGGTCGACGAACTCTAAGTGAAAGAGAAGAGTTCTGAGGTCGACGATTTGGTCTTAGAAGAAAAATTCTGTTGTCTGCGAAGTGTGTGTTTCACTAAATGCTCTCAACGGCAAAGATCACTCAGCGCCATAATTGTCTCAACGCCATAGTTCACTCAAAGCCAAAGTTTACTCAGAGTCAAAGATCACTCAACGCTCTCAACGCTATCAATGACTCAATGCTCTCAATGACTCAACGCCAGATGTGCTATTATCTCAACACCTTCAGTTTGACCAAGTTCTGAGGTCGACTAATTTCAGATTCTCAGGTCGGCGAACTTAGAGCACAGAATCCGTCAGTTTATGCAGTGCAGCTGTTCGCAGAGCTCAGGTTGACGAACAGTTCTGAGGTCGACGATCTCTGATCTCAGGTCGACGAAAGCTGTTCTCTGGTCGACGAAAACTGTAAGTCATATTGTTATTTATTCTTTCCTTTTCTGTCTCCTGATTCTATTTCTATTATAGGCCGTTAATTCCCTGGATAATCAATGCACTTATATCCTTTAAATCGAGCCGTTACTGGCAGCATTGATTGTAAATATTTTCCATAGAATTAATTGCTTATATCTCGGGACAGACATAGAATAGAATATATGACAGCATACTTGCCAGTTTTCATTTCCCAGATTTTGGCTGAGCATTTATTGCAGGTTTTTGAATTCGAACTTGAGGCAACTATCATCCTGATCATCTCTCTGCCAGATACAAAAAGGATCACACTCTTTGATACTAATAGAGAAGAAGATACGAAAAAAAAAGAAAATAACTTCTCTCAAAAGAAGAAGAAGAAAGAACATCAATCACAATCAAGAGTTTTTTTCTTCCTCTCCTTCTCTGTTTCCAGGATCTCAAGTGACAAGAATATTCAATCAGTCAAAGGATCTCTGGAGAGTTGATCTTATAGCAAAAGACCTTCACCCTAGCAAAGTTTCCCTTCCTGAACAACTGTAATTTAAGGGGGAGTTTTGACAATATCTGAAGAATTCTCAAGACTTCTCTTATTTGCTTGAGAAAAGAGTAGTCCAAATCAACCTCTCTTCCCCACCTCTGTACAGGGTTTTAATTCCCTTCAAAATTATTCTGGTTGCAAGTCTCCTTCCAAAAGACTTGGGTTGGTTTTTGAGCACCTGATCAAAAGCTCATTGGTGGCAGTCAACTGATCAAAACCTGTAGTGGATTCCTCCCTAGGGTGGTAGAAGAGTGGATGTACCTAAGTTTGAGGAACCGTTATAAATTTCTTGTGTTGTCTGTGTGGCTGTGATTTTCCTGTGTGCTTGTGCTGTGATATATTTTGCTGAGTAGCTTAGTTATCCTCTCTCTAGTTCTTCTGCTGCACTTTTACACTCATACACTTATATCATAGCAATATATTTTACTAAAGATTTTTTAATTCCGCAAAAATAAAAAAGATTTTAACAACTCTATTCACCCCCCCCCCCTCTAGAGTTTATCAGAGTTTACCCTATCTTTCAATTGGTTTTAGAGGTTATCTCTATCCATTTTTTTCAATTGTTATCAGAGGCAGGTTAATCATATCATACAGCTTACACCTGGGTTAACCAAGATCCTCAGGATAAACTCTGAATAAGTCTTATTAGTTTCTTTGATTAGATTTTATTTTCTTATATCATGACACAAAACAAGGAATATGACAGCACCAGACCTCCAGTTTGCATCCTGCAAAAGTTTGAGATCTGGAAGGCAAGAATCAAGCTTTATATGAACTCTATTGATGAGGACATCTTTAATTCCATCTTGACAGGACCACCAGCTCCAGTGGCCTCTACTTCAACTCCAGTAAATCTCAGTGCAGTGTCTCCTCCAGATCAAACTGATGCACATAAGAAAGCTAAGATTGCTGATGCCAGAGCTAATGAATATACTGACCCAAACTATGTCAGATGATATATTTCAGAAAGTTGCTGAATGTACATCTACCAAAGCCATTTGGGATTCCCTCAACCAAATGGTAGCAGGCTCTGCTGATGAGAGGAAGGATAGAAGATCCAACCTCATATCTCAGTATGAGAATTTCAGGAAAGATGATGCAGAATCTGTGGAAGGAATGTACAATAGGCTGAGCTCCATCATCAGTGAGTTCAGAACATTGGACAAGGAGATTACTCTGACCGAGGTAAATGACAAGATCCTCATGTGCTTTCCTAGCACATGAGACACCAGAATCTGGCCCATCAGAGAAGTCAGAAGCATGACTGAAATTTCAACAGAATCTCTGCTTGGAAAGCTCAAATCGTATTGAGCAATTGATCAAGTCAAGAGAAGCTACAGTTGAACCAAAGGCTTCAACACCTACCAGAAAGGAACATAATTTAGCATTCAAAGCTGCAGAAGAATCTCCCAGCTTGCCAGCCAATGAAGATCTTATGAGTCTCTTTGCTAAGAGATTCTATAAAATGACAAGGAAGGAATTCAGGAGGAAGCCTTCAAGGAATGAAGATAAACCCAGGAATGATAAAACCCCTTCTAAAGTGGTTGTCTGTTTTGGGTGCCGGAAACCTGGACACTTCATCTCAAAATGTCCAGAAGTCCAAAAGAAGGACAGAAGGCAAGAGAAGGATTTAAGAAGACATCAGCATAGCAAGGCCTCCTCCAGCAAGTACAAAAAGAAGGAGAAGAGCTTTGTAACTGAAACCTGGAGTGATACTGAAGATAAAACATCATCCTCTAGCTCCAGTGAAGATGATGGAAAAGAGAAGAAGGCAAGGGAAGTTTGCCTTATGGCAATAGATGCTGGAAGCAGCAGATCAGATTCAGAAGAGTCAGATGATGAAGAATTCCTCTCTGAAGAGGATCAGGTAATTGTTTCCTATGACTTTCAATCTAAAGAATTTCAATCTTAATTTAAACTCTATTGTTTAGACTTAATAGGATCTGAGAAGGAAATCAAACTTCTCAGGGAAAAACTTTTAGAACAAGACAAAATCATTGCTGAAAATGATAAGTTAACTGAAGAATTAAGCATGGCCAATCAACAAATAGTTTTTCTGAAATCTGAATTAAGTAAGGCTAAGGAACTAGAAGAATCCTTGAATGGTAGAAGTTTACAACTGTTAGACATAACTAGCACAGTTAATACAAGATCTAACAATAACAAACTAGGATTAGAAGCCTCATCTAGTGAACTAATCATAATTCAGAAAAATCAATTATCAAAACCTATTAATTTAATCTCTGAAAATGGTAAGAAGAATACTGAACAGGTAGAGAAGGTTAATGAAGTTCTTAAACAGCTAGAACTTAAGAAAACCAATCAGAAAAAGAAAAATAAACAACATAACTATGTTCAGCATAGTTCGTCCAACTCAGAACGACGAAATGGGTATGGTTCGTTGACCTCAGAACGACGAACCCTGAACGCAAATAATAATGTAAACTATTCTTCGAACTGGGATCGACGAAACCAGTATGGTTCGTCGACCAGAGATCGACGTTTCTTGGGCTCTGAGAATGGATACCTTCATTCTTCGAGCAGAGATCGAAGAACTCAACCCAGATCATCGAACTCAGGTCGACGAACACACTCAAATTTGTCAAACTCAGTTCATAAACAGAGTAACCTAAAAACTGATAAATCCTTTAATTCCTTTAGTCAGTGGATCATACCTCCTAGAAGGTATCATCCTTTAGGTTATAAGGATTAACCTGAATGTTTATTTATTTCAAGTTTCAGTTATGTTTGAACAACAAGGACCCAAGGTAATCTGGGTCAAAAACTGTTAATCTTTTTCTTAGCAGGTAGAAGAGAACCCTGTCACTCAAAACAAGTGGTACCTGGACAGTGGTTGCTCTAAACATATGACAGGTTGCAAGAAATGCCTAATCAACTATAAAACCAAGACTGGACCTAAAGTAATCTTTGGGGACTCAGGCTTTGGACTGATAGAAGGCTATGGAGATTTCAACTGTGGAGCTGTCACATTCAAGAAGGTGACCTATGTAAATGGTCTTAAGCATAATCTGATATCAGTAAGCCAACTATGTGATACAGGTTATCAAGAAAGAGACATCTCTACCAACAATAATCTGCAGGTACCAAATTTATGTGAGAGCTTGGATGATCTAAACCTTACCTCAAAGGTTGAATCACATCCCTCTCCACAAGTTATATCAGAAGCTGAAAGTGAAGAAGAGACTGTGGAAGCAGTTCAATTTCCTCCAACAGTTGATACAATTCCACAAGAGGAATTAAATCAAATAACTGATGTTGAACCAACTCCACCTAATGATCTTGTCACACTTAGGGATCACCCTATATCTCAAGTGATTGGAGACATATCAGTGGGAGTGCAGACAAGGCATCAACTCAACCCTGATGTGATGCTTGTCTGCTTTCTCTCTCAAATTGAGCCTCAATCCATATCTGATGCAGAGCAAGATCCAAACTGGATCATTGCAATGCAAGAGGAACTCAACCAGTTTGAGAGGTGTAGATTTTTGGACTTAGTTCCAAGGACTAAGAGTTATCTAGTAATTGAGACTAAGTGAGTATTCAGAAATAAACTTGATGCCCAAGGTGTGATAGTGAGGAACAATGCAAGGCTTGTTGCTCAAGGATATAAGCAAGAAGAAGAGATTGATTATGATCAAACCTTTGCTCCAGTTGCCAGACTAGAAGCTATAAGGATTTTCTTAGCTTATGCAGCATTCAAAAGGTTTAAAGTCTACCAGATGGATGTGAAAAGTGCATTCCTAAATGGAGAGCTCAAAGAAGAGGTTTATGTTGAACAACTTCCAGGTTTTATCTCTCCATCTCATCCTTCTTATGCTTTTAAATTGCATAAGGCTCTTTATGGTTTAAAGCAAGCTCCAAGAGCTTGGTATGAGACCTTAGCCAGCTTTCTTTTAGAGCATGGTTTTTCTAGTGGCATGATAGATAGAACTCTTTTTACAAAGTTGCATCATGATAAAATTCTCTTAGTGCAAATATATGTAGATGACATAATTTTTGGTTCTACTTATCCCAAACTGTGCAAGAGAGTTTCTGATTTAATGCACTCAAGGTTTGAGATGAGTAGCATGTGTGAGTTATCATATTTCCTTGGTCTCCAAGTGAAACAAGCCCCTGAAGGGATTTTCATCTCACAATCTAAATATGCTAAAGAGCTCATTAAGAAGTTTGGGATGAATGATGCCTCTGCCATGAAAACTCCCATGGCTGCCAATATTGTTGTAGATGCTGATGAATCTGGAAAACCAGTTGATCAGACCAGGTATAGGGCCATTGTTGGATCCCTACTGTATTTAACAGCAAGCAGACCAGATATTATGTTTGTCACATGTCTTTGTGCTAGGTTCTAGGTGAACCCTAAAGAATCTCACCTTATTTTCTTAAAAAGGATTTTGAGATATATAAAAGGTTGTCCAGATCTAGGCCTCTAGTATCCAACAGAATCAGCATTTGTGTTAACTGGATTTTCTGATGCTTATTATGCTGGATGCAGAGTAGACAGGAAAAACACCTCTGGAACTTGTCAGTTCCTTGGTGACAGACTTGTATCTTGGTTCTTTAGAAAGCAAACATCTGTTTCAACATCCACTGCTGAAGTTGAGTATATAGCTGCAGGCAGTTGCTGTTCACAGATTTTGTGGATACAAAACCAACTACTGGATTATGATATCAACTTAAATAATTCAACTATTCTATGTGATAATACAAGTGCTATTTCAATCGCACAAAATCCAGTATTGCATTCTAGAACAAAGCATACAGACATTAGACATCATTTCATTAGAGATTGTGTTGATAAACAAAAGATTAAACTTGAATTTATCTCTACTGATTTGCAAAGAGCAGATATATTCACTAAGCCATTGGACTCATCCAAGCATCTGTTCTTTATTAATCAGCTTGGTACGATAAATGGTCAGGATTTAATCTAATGCTCTGTCTGTGGTCATAGATTTATCCCTGTTCGTCGACCTGAGATCGACGAACTGATAACTATTCTTGAGATTTTCGTCGACCTGAGATCGACGAAATCTCTCGGTGAAGCAATTTCGTCGACCGAGAACGACGAAAACTGTTTCTGGAAATTTTCTGAGAACGACGAAAATTGTCCCTTCTTTATTTCGCCGGGCTGAGATTGTCGATTCATATTCTGAAAATCTTTTTATAGGCTTTCTTCTTCGACCTCAATCCCGCGCTTTCAGAATTCTCCTCCTGCACTTGATCGCTTGTTTTCTGTTGCAGATACCTCCACTCTCATTCAACCTAAGCTTCAGTAATGGCCGCAAGTGGATCAGCCGGCATGAAGTTCGATACGGGTTTCGACATTGACTTCGATTCGTTCCTGCAATCCGATCCGATTTTCCTGGACATTCTGCAATTATTTGAGGAACAGAAGTTGAAGCAGTTCATGACAAGTAGAATAAAATTGCATGCAACTGAGATTAGGGAATGGGTATTTTCATCAACATCCTCAGAAGAAGAGATGTCTGGACTCATCAGTGGGACAAAAGTCACTCTCTCTCCCTCTATTATTTCTGAAGTTTTTGGTGTCGATAATGGATAAGATGAAATAGATTTGGATGATGAAGAGTTTGCAAACATGCTAGTTGTTATGGGTCACTCCGGCGGAAACCCTAATAAATTGCTTAAAAAGAACTTGTCGCCCGCATATAAGTTTCTTGCAGATGTAGTAGGGAAAATGCTGTTTGCGAAGCACACGGCCCATGACTACATCTCCAGACAACAATTTCTTGTGATGACTGCTCTGGTGAACAAAAAGAAAATCAATTGGGGACAAACATTGTTTGATCTCATCAGGAAGAGAAATAATAAGAAAGAGGTATGCTATGCACGGGTCTTAGGCCTATTTCGTAAGGCAAAAGCTGATGAACTCCTGGTCTCCCAGACCATGTCCATAAATGCTTCTAAGAGGCTCACATCTGCCCTCTTTGGCAGATGGGAGAGGACCATCTCAAAGCCCTCCAAGGACACGCCATCAGAAGGTGCTTCAGAGAACACAAGGGTGGTAACAACCACTCCCTCCTTGGCTGAAGAAACTCTGCCCCTTGCCTCTCCAGTTGTTTCCTCACCACCTCCTCCAGCCTCTCCTATTCATAACCCCACACCTCCTAACTCGCCACTACCACAACATTTGACCAACATTTCCCCATCCTCTCTGTTATCCATCCCTACATTTTACCTCCTCAATGTGTCATCTCCTCTCCATTCTCCAGATAACAGAGCCTCACAAGAAACTCCCTCATATTCCCCATCTTTGTCTCCTCCCAACAACATAGATAACCCTATGCCATATCTTATCCAACAACTCATACCACCATCTGTCATTCCCCCTCCAACCCCAGACAATGCATTCTTCCATACCCTCATATCTCATCTCACTCCTATCCTCAAGAAGCTTATTGCTGATGAGATTGCCCCCCTAGTCACCTCCATAACCACTCTCACTAACCTGCTTGCCTCCTCTTCCCCCATCCCTTCTTCAACCCAAGGCATGGCCACAGAGCCTTCTGAAGCCATGCAGGGGGAGATGTTCTATGAAGAAGCTCCTGTATCAGCAGCAGTAACTCTAGCAGAAGCAGCAGTAGCAGCAACAGCAGAAGCAGCAGTAGCAGCAGCAGCAACAGAAGCAGCAGTAGCAGCAGCAGAAGCAACAGTAGCAGCAGCAGCAGTTGATTGTGAGATGGTTGAGGCTATGCCAGAAGTTCTGACTGGTGGATATTGTGTCATACATCCATCAGTAGATCTGGATAGCATTCTTTCTGTTTTTGATCCAATTGCTGATTTATCAACAAAAGCCATTGTGTGCTATACTCCACCTGCTTCCTCAGAGGTGATAGCCACAATAAGGGCTAGTTTTGAAGAAAGCTCTAAAACTGAAGCTATGATTACTGAGAAAGCTTCAGTAGCTGATACCAAAGAGGCAGTTGAAGAGTCTGATGAATCTGAGTCTAAAGCATATGACTGACCCCATCCCTCCAGTCTATGCTCCTACTCCTATCCCAGCTCCCAAGGCTCCTTCTCCTCCTCCCAAGGTAACTCCCGAGTATATAAAAGCAATTGATGCTTTGTACAACTTTGACAGTGAAAGTAGTGAAGAAATCTACAGTGATGATTCCCCCAAAACCAAGAAGAGGAAATTAAGAAAGAAAGCTCCTGTCTCTACTCCCAATCCACATAATGATACTCCATATTATATCAGGCACAACATTGAGCCTTATCCTAATATGCCCCAGTGGATGAGAATGTCAAAGAATGAGATGAAATCCAAGAAGAAATCTAAGAAGAACCCTCCTCCTCCTCCTCCAAGGTTTCACAGGAGAGATCCTCCACCTCCTCTTCCTCCAGGTGCAGGATCTGCCAGCAGCGGTCAGCAAAAATTTTCCAGCAGCACCAAAACCTATCAGAGACAAGGAAGATCTTCTCAATCTTCTAGAGGCAGTCAACACCAACACAGACATCATCCCTCCTCTAGAAGTTCATATAGTGCTCAGCAGTTTGCCCCCAAGCCAACATTCTCTCCTCCATCTCCTGGCAAAGCCAACAGCCCTGAAGGACCTCTAATTCCAGCCTATGATCCTGAGACTAGTCCAACTACCAGAATGGCTAGATTTAAAGAATCTATTGCTCTATCTCAAATCAGAAAAGCAAGAGAACAGGGTCAGGACACCTCTCAGTATTCTACAATGTCATCCTACAGGAAGAAAGAGCTAGAAAGATATCAAGTTGGAAATCTGTTCAATGCTGAAGAGTACATGAATCTTCATCCTGGAGCCATAGTTCCCAGAGCCACATCTCAAAAGACTTTGGGTGATGCAGATATGACTATGACACTGAAACAAGCACAAGATCCTAACAGAGTAATTAAATTTGCTAAATCTTCTGATTCGCCCAAGGACATTTAGGTTATTTATTTTGTCTCTATTTTTGTTTGTGAACAATTTGGGTGCATAGCCTTGTAAAGGTGCTGATAACTTATTTACTCTATCAGTCATCTCAGTTTTTTTTGCTATGCTTATTTCATTTTGTTCTATGTTTTTCCCTTGATTTTGTTTGAAGTACCTCACCCAAATAGGGGGAGATTGTTGGAACCCCTAGGTGATTTGGTCTAGGTTCTCTTCTTAGGGTGTGACCCATGTTGTATAGAAGGGTTAAGTGTTATGTCTTTCTAGTCTTAGGTCAGTCCTACAGATGGAAGATCAAGGACATGCCTGAAGACAGCTCCAAAATCAGTCCTAGAAGAAAATTCTCTCAGTCTGTTCTCAGGTCGACGAACTCTAAGTGAAAGAGAAGAGTTCTGAGATCGACGATTTGGTCTTAGAAGAAAAATTCGGTGGTCTGCGAAGTGTGTGTTTCACTAAATGCTCTCAACGCCAAAGATTACTCAGCGCTATAATTGTCTCAACGCCATAGTTCACTCAAAGCCAAAGTTTACTTAGAGTCAAAGATCACTCAACGCTCTCAACACTATCAATGACTCAACGTCTCAATGACTCAACGCCAGATGTGCTATTATCTCAACACCTTCAGTTTGACCAAGTTCTGAGGTCGATTAATTTCAGATTCTCAGGTCGACGAACTTAGAGCACAGAATCCGTCAGTTTATGCAGTGCAGCTGTTCGCAGAGCTCAGGTTGACGAACAGTTCTGAGGTCGACGATCTCTGATCTCAGGTCGACGAAAGCTATTCTCTGGTCGACGAAAATTGTAAGTCATATTGTTATTTATTCTTTCATTTTCTGTCTCCTGATTCTATATCTATTATATGCCGTTAATTCACTGGATAATCAATGCACTTATATCCTTTAAATCGAGCCGTTACTGGCAGCATTGATTGTAAATATTTTCCATAGAATTAATTGCTTATATCTCGGGACAGACATAGAATAGAATATATGACAGCATACTTGCCGGTTTTCATTTCCCAGATTTCGGCTGAGTATTTATTGCAGGTTTTTGAATTCGAACTTGAGGCAACTATCATCCTGATCATCTCTCTGTCAGTATTAAAATGATCACACTCTTTGATACTAATACAGAAGAAGATACGAAAAAAGAGAGGAAATAACTGCTCTCAAAAGAAGAAAAAGAAAGAACATCAATCACAATCAAAAGTTTTTTTCTTCCTCTCCTCTGTTTCCAGGATCTCAAGTGACAAGAATATTCAATCAGTCAAAGGATCTCTGGAGAGTTGATCTTATAGCAAAAGACCTTCACCCTAGCAAAGTTTCCCTTCCTGAACAACTGTTAATCTCAGGGGGAGCTTTGACAATATCTGAAGAATTCTCAAGACTTCTCTTATTTGCTTGAGAAAAGTGTAGTCCAAATCAACCTCCCTTCCCCACCTCTGTACAGGGTTTTAATTCCCTTCAAAATTATTCTGGTTGCAAGTCTCCTTCCAAAAGACTTGAGTTGGTTTTTGAGCACCTGATCAAAAGCTCATTGGTGGCAGTCACCTGATCAAAACCTATAGTGGATTCCTACCTAGGGTGGTAGAAGAGTGGATGTACCCAAGTTTGGGGAACCACTATAAATTTCTTGTGTTGTCTGTGTTGCTGTGATTTTCCTGTGTGCTTGTGCTGTGATATATTTTACTGAGTAGCTTAGTTATCCTCTCTCTAGTTCATCTGCTGCACTTATACACTCATACACTTATATCATAGTAATATATTTTACTAAAGATTTTTTAATTCCGCAAAAATAAAAAAGATTTTAACAACTCTATTCACCCCTCCTCTAGAGTTTATCAGAGTTTACCCTATCTTTCAATTGATTTTAGAGGTTATCTCTATCCATTTCTTTCACCGATCTTCCTCTTGCTGCTCGTATTCAATGGGTTTTTTATGTTGACACAGTTCTATAAGCTTCTCTATTAGCACCTTTTGCTTCTCTATTTTTGTTTCACTTGTTTTGCAATTTGGTCCCAATACAACTTTACTGTTAAAGTATTCCAAGAGTGGTCATCTCTTTGTTCAAATTAAGGGTTTGCTTTTTGGTGAATTCTTTACCTTATGTTATTGGTTTTAAAAAATGATGATATTAGTTAGATTTGATATAAGCCAGCCCCAAATATTTGGGATCATGCTCGATGATGAAAATTAGCACTTCTGGGGATGTCCCATTCATTGGCCTCAGTTACACTGCCGGATAACTGCGTTTCTCTCTACGTTTTCATCTCTGGTCCTCCTTTGAGGTCTCTCTTTCTCTCACCCTAACACTAACCAATCAAAAATATTCAATCTTATGCAGATCTTCTTTTGAGAGTGCGTTCAGATCCATGTATGAGATACCTCTTCAAATATCACCTTGCCACCGATGCCACCTGATGGCGACCACTGGTCTTCTCTTCACAGCTGGGTGCTGCCAACATCCTCATTCCTGGAATTTATGATGTTCTCACAGTACATCTCTTTGCTTCCCGAACATCTTCTGATTATTTGTTGCTTGCTATCCACCGATGAGTCATGATTGTGTTCACCGTGTCGACCAGACTCACACCTTACAATCTTCTGCAAGCTTTGTAACTCTGGATATCCCGACTGACTCTGGATCTGCATGACAGACATCATCAGGGACTTTTCCACCCAAACATTCCCCGATTTCTTTCCCTTTTAATTCCGCAGCCATTTCCGTGTTTTTATTGCAGCATCTTCGTCGATTCACTTGATAGTTTGCAACAAAATACGAATCACAACTCCAGCTCATGTTTTCTTGGATATTCTGAGCTAGAGGTAACCTAAGAGATCTCTTATTAACTTGGAATTTCTGTTGCTTCACTCTTTACTAAATTAGAATAATTACGAAAAACTATCCGACGACTTTATATAATTCCAAGGATCTCTCATCTACTTTTTAAAAATATCTAAGATCTTCCCTCTTAATTTACATTGTTAAATGTTTTACAAATGTGTTAGGAATGTAAACTTAGGGGGGAGATCTTGGTAATTTTAAAATATGGTGGAGAGGCCTCTGTAATTACACTGAGTTGGAGGGTGGGTACCTGTAATGTAAATGTATCTCGCCAAATTGAATGCCGCTTTTATGGATGACAGAGAAGGCATTGCTATTGTCGGATGCTGGAACTTCTCGTGAATGTCTGGGCTTATCACAGTGCCAGAAGAATGTTCTACCTGGATCCACACTCTGGTCATCTCGATGAGCAGCACCCCGTTGAGATGCGTACAATGTGGGCGAAATACTTCACCCTCGCATTGCTGAAAAGCTTGGACGAAGATCTGGCAGAGGAAGCTGACGAATCCATGAATCCTGCTCAAGCATGGCTCTGGCTTCTAACTGGAGAAGAGCATTGGCAAGGGGTCCTGGACAGGGAAAGGGAGGAAAAATATAGGAAGAAGATGGACAAGAAAATGCGGATTAAGGAGAAGTTGTTGGACAGACATAAGCTTGGATACAAACAAAAATCTCTTTCAAATCTCTAGAGAATTGTGGATATGAAAAAAAAATCTTCTATAATCCTCATCGAGTTATGTTGATGAATTCGGCGAAAATCACATTACTCGTTGCAGAAAAAAATCGTATTTTTAGAGGATTTCTGTCCAGTTCTTGATTATCAAGGACTTGAGGACTCTCTTACTTTTTTTTATATTTAAACCTAATTTTTTGTTCTCAGTAAATTAGCAATAATTCATAATTTTTGTATTTGATTTTATTTTTATTTTAGTTGCTGTCATAAGGCACTACTGTACATTTGATATTTATTTGTATCAGGCTTCTATTAAGATTTGTTTTTGAATGGGACTATTTCATGGTTTTATTTACTTGTGTATTTATTAATTAGGGCCAAAACAGCACGCTAAACACGTCCTCAACTGCTGCCGTTTGACCTTGAGGTCACGGGTTCGAATCTGAAAGCAGTCTTTTGCAAAAGTGTTGGGTAAGGTTTGTCTACATTTCACCCTTG
Organism: Platanthera zijinensis; assembly: GCA_039513925.1. Lineage (NCBI taxonomy): Eukaryota > Viridiplantae > Streptophyta > Magnoliopsida > Asparagales > Orchidaceae > Platanthera > Platanthera zijinensis. The sequence continues at coordinate 54,974,451 of CM077081.1, read as the reverse complement.
GTGGTGTGATCCTTCTCTGAACCCTTATTGCGCGGGGATGATTTGTGCACCGAGTGTCCCATATTTATTTATATATTGGCTGCTTGGAAGTTACCATAATTATAGGCTGCATCCCTCTTACTTTTGAAATTACAGAACTCTGCCCTCTAAGTTTGCATTTCATAGCATGCATGCACAAAATTACTTTATTTGAGTAAATTTTCAAGGGTTTATTTCTTGTGCATGAATGATATGAAATCAAAGCTTATAGGCGAGGATTTTTATAATTTTAAAAGTCAAGGGGATATGTGATGAGGAATGAGGATCTAATTTATAAGCAATGATACAATTTAAAATAAATTCTCACATTAAAGAATAAATATCTTTAATTTACATAGTTTGAAGAAAATGTATGAAACATTGATCTTGTTTATATGTAATAAATAAGTCATGTAAAGCACTTATCAAATGTGGTATGCCAATTTAGGGTATGTTTGACGCTGTGTTTTTGTATTTGACATGATAAACGATTATGACCGCCATCAAGAAAAAAAAAAACTAATTTTGAAATAAAAGTAGTTCTTTATGTGAGGTCGGGCATTCACGACCGCCACCACCGTGCTAAATGGACCTTCAAAATCATTTTAGGGAATGACATTATTACTTGTGTGAATCATGATTAAATGGGCAAATAAATTCATCAACTAATATTCAATCTTATGCAGATCTTCTTTTGAGAGTGCGTTCAGATCCATGTATGGGATGCCTCTTCAAATATCCGCATTGCCACCGATGCCACCTGATGGCGACCACTGGTCTTCTCTTCACAGCTGGGTGCTGCCAACATCCTCATTCATGGAATTTGTGATGTTCTCACGGTACATCTCTTTGCTTCCCGAGCATCTTCTGATTATTTGTTGCATGCAATCCACCGATGAGTCGTGATTGTGTTCACCGTGTCGACCAGGCTCACACCTTACACTTTCTGCAAGCTCTATAACTCTGGATATTCCGACTGACTCTGGATTTGCATGACAAACATCATTGGGGGATGTTTGGGTGGCAAAGTCCCCCGACGATTCATCGGGGACTTTGCCACCCAAACATCCCCCGATTTCCTTCCCTTTTAATTCCACAACAGTTTTCATATTTTTTTTGCAGCATCTTCGTCGATTCACTTGATAGTTTGCGACAAAATACGATCCACAACTCCACCTCATGTTTTCTTGGATCTTCTGAGCTAGAGGTAAGCTAAGAGATCTCTGATTAACTTGGAATTTCTGTTGCTTCACTCTTAACTAAATTAGAATAATTACGAAAAACTATCCGACGACTTTATATAATTGCAAGGATCTCCCATCTACTTTTTAAAAATATCTAAGATCTCCTATCTGAATTTACATTGTTAAATGTTTTACAAATGTGTTAGGAATGTAAACTTAGAGAGGAGATCTTGGTAATTTTAAAATATGGTGGGGAGGCCTCTGTAATTACACTAAGTTGGAGGGTGGGTACCTGTAATGTAAATGTACCTCACCAAATTGAATGCCGTTTTTATGGATGACAGAGAAGGCACTGCTATTGTCGGATGCTGGAACTTCTCGTGAATGTTTGGGCTTATCACAGTGCCAGGAGAATGTTCTACCTGGATCCACATTCTGGTAATCTCGATGAGCAGCACCCCATTGAGATGCGCACAATGTGGGCGAAATACTTCACCCCCACATTGCTGAAAAGCATGGACGAAGATCTGGCGGAGGAAGCTGACGACTCCATGAATCCCGCTCAAGCATGGCTCTGGCCTCTAACTGGAGAAGTGCATTTTCAAGGGGTCCTGAACAGGGAAAGAGAGGACAAATATAGGAAGAAGATGGACAAGAAAAGGAGGATTAAGGAGAAGTTGTTGGACAGACATAAGCATGGATACAAACAGAAATCTCTTTCAAATCACTAGAGAATTGTGGATAGAAAAAATAATCTTCTATAATCCTCATCGAGTTTATCCGATGTTGATGAATTCGGCAAAAATCACATTACTCGTTGCAGAAAAAATCGTATTTTGAGAGGATTTTAGTCCACACTGACACTGAGGAGTTGTACAAGAAACAATTCTTTGTAGTAGCAGCATTATGGGTTTTTTTCTTACCCTTATCAGAAATGATTGAAAATCATGAAGAGCTCCAGACATATATATATTTTTATCATGTCTGGTGTAGTTTTTGTCCAGTTCTTGATAATCAAGGACTTGAGGACTCTCTTGCTTTATTTATTTTTTTATTTAAACCTAACTTTTTATTCTTAGCAAATTAGCAATAATTCATAATTTTTGTATTTGATTTTATTTTTATTTTAGTTGTTGTCATAAGGCACTGTACATTTGATATTTATTTGTTTCAGAGTAGGCTTCTATTAAGAGATATTCTTGAATGAGACTATTTCATGGTTTTATTTACTTTACTCGTGTATTTATTAATCAGGGCCAAAACAGCACGCCAAACACGTCCTTAACTGCTGCCTTGTGACCTTGAGGTCACGGGTTCGAGTCCTGAAAGCAGTCTTTTGCAAAAATGTAGGGTAAGTTTTGTCTACATTTCACCCTTGGTGGTGTGATCCTTCTCCGGACCCTTGTTGCGCGGGGATGCTTTGTGCATGAGTGTCCCATATTTATTTTTATATTGGCTGCTTGGAAGTTAGCACAATTATAGGCTGCACCCTCTTATTTTGAAATTACAGAACTCTGCCCGCTAAGTTTGCATTTCATAGCATGCATGCACAAAATTACTTTATTTGAGTAAATTTTCAAGGGTTTATTTCTTGTGCATGAATGATATGAAATCAAAGCTTATATGAGAGAATTTTTGTAATTTTAAAAGTCTAAGGGGATATGTGATGAGGAATGAGAATCTAATTTATAAGCAATGATACATTTTAAAATAAATTCTCTCACATTAAAAAATAAATTTCTTTAATTTACATGGTTTGAAGAAAATGTATGAAACATTGATCTTGTTTATATGTAATAAATAAGTCATGTAAAACACTTATCAAATGTGGTATGCCAATTTTGGGTATGTTTGACGCTCTGTTTTTGTATTTGACATGATAAACGATTACGACCGTTATCAACAAAAAAATAATAATTTTGAAATAAAAGTAATTCTTTAGGTGAGGTCGGGCGTTCACGACCGCCACCGCCGTGCCAAATGGACCTTCAAATTCATTTTAGGGAATGACATTATTACTTATGTGAATCATGCTTAAAAGGGCATATAAATTCATCAACTAATATTTAGATCGAATGTATGAATGTATGATTGGAATTCAATCATTGGTTACTTCATACTATAATATTAGGTCAATTATAAGTACGCCCTACGACATATTCATGTTGGTTTATTTATTTTAAAAAACATTAAAAAAGGAATTAGTCTCTTAACTTACTATTCATCCACATCTATGCCCTCACTATAATTATACTATTAATATTTGTTTGGTATAATAAGTACTCTTGCAATTATACTTACAAATTATGAATTCTCATAGCATTATTGTCTTTGCTTCATTGTAATGACTTGATGCTTTCTTTATTCTTCAAGTTAGTTGTTCATTCATTTTCGGTGGAGATTGTAAATAATAGGTTTAGATTGTTGTCGTCAACTTGTTAAATAGTTTAAGTTATGTTATTACAAGCAGTTTTGTACGAGATTTCCCATGTCCTAATATGAGAGTACATTTGTCGATCATCATTCCCATAAGATTGTCGCCATAGATATTAAATCAAATTAAAATTGAAAGAGTAAAGATATACTTCTTAAAACAAAAACAAAAATTAAAATTAAGTAGAACAAATTGTAAAAATGAAAATGGTGGAAACATTCAAAATTGCTAAATATAGACTTATTTTTTTAATCTAACGACTTAGCATATATTATAATATATTTCAAATAAAAATACAATGCTCATTCAAGTCATTATAGTATATCCCCAAATTAAAAGTAATGATAGAAATTCATAAAATTGAACAAAAATTAGTAGAGCTCATATACCTACTAAAACATGTCAACCGTATTTTAGAGGAGGGCTGTCATTAGGCATGTCCGCGATATTTTCGAGTAGCTACCATTACACCTATCAACTTCCAACAAAAATGTATATAGATACATATATACATACATACATACATATACATACATATATACATACATACATATATACATACACATATATACATACACACACACATACAAACACACATACACACACACACATACACACACACATACACACACACACATAGATACACACACATACATACACAGACATAGATACACAAACATACATACACATACATACACATACACACATACATACGCATACATACACATACACACATACATACGCATACATACACATACACACATACATACGCATACATACACATACATACATACATACATACACATACATACATACATACATACATACACATGCATACACATGCATACACATGCATACACACAAACACACACAGACACACACATACACACACATACACACACACACACAAACACACAAACACACATACAGAAACACACATACAGACACACACATACACACACACATACACACACACACATACACACACATACACATACAGCACATACACATACATACATACACATACATACATACACATACATACATACACATGCATACATAAACATACATATACATGCATACATACATACATACATATACATAAATACATATACATACATACATATATATACATATATATATTTATATATATAGTCGTGTTCAAAAAGACCGACCGGCCCAATTGGGACCAGACTTTTTTACAACGGGGCTCGGTCCGGGCTCAATTTGAGTCGGGCCGGGCTCGGGCTCCCTCCCAAAGAGGGGGCCCAATTAGGCCCTTCAGACCGGGCCGGGCTCGACCCGACCTGAATTTAAAAGACGGGATTTTATCCCGCCAGGTTTTGGCTTAGCCCGGTGTCGGGCTCAGGCTAGCCCGATGCCCGGGCCGGGCACAAGGCCGAGCAACCGGCTAAACTGGGGGTTATATATATAGTCGTGTTCAAAAAGACCAATCAGCACGGGCTTATTTCCAACGAGGCTCGGCCCGGGCTCAATTTGAGTCGGGCCGGGCTCGGGCTCCCTCCCAAAGAGGGGGCCCAATTAGGCCTTTCAGACCGGCTCGGGCTCGGGCCGACCTGAATTTAAAAGACCGGATTTTATCCCGCCAGGTTTTGGCTTAGCCCTGTGTCGGGCTCAGGCGAGCCCGGCGCCCGGGCCGGGCACAAGGTCGGGCAACCGGCTAAACTGGGGGCCTGGTAAGGCGCCTGAGACCGACCTTGGCCCGGGCCGGGCCTAGCTGAGCTCGGGCGCCTTGAGTTTTTTTGCTTCCATCAGGTACATTGAGAGAGAGAAGAGAGGGAGGGATTGCTGTGGAGAAATAGATGGAGAGAGAGAAGAGAGGGAGGGGAGACAGAGAAAAAGAGGGAGAAAGAGATGGCGGGATTGCTGTAGAGAAGAGATAGATATAAAGATTATATATAGATATAAGAGAGAGAAAGAGAGGGAAAGAGTGAAAGAAAGAAGGGAGAGAGAGAAATTGCGTTTTGTATGTCAAAACGTATGTTTTTTACAAAATAAAAAAATTGTAATCGTGATTTAGGTGGCGTTTGGTTGAGCTGATGGCCTCCGTTGAGTTTGCGCCGAAACGGAGTTTTTGTTATAAGCTGCGTTTGGGTTGGCATATTTACGAAACTCCATTTATTTGATTTCGCCACTTTGCCCTGTTATCCATCCGCAATTGTAAACTCTAGCCCATCCGCACAGCAGGTCCTCCTGATCTTCCTTCCGACGCAGCATGAAGACTGCGACATCTCCTCTCCTCTTGAAGCCCTAGCGCCTTCGGCGGCAGCTTCCTTCTCCGACCGCGACATCGACGGTGCCGACGCAGAAGCTGTTTCCCCGTGCCGACGCAGAAGCAGGCTTGCTCTCATAACCCTACCCATCACGCGACTCGTCTTTTCCCTTTCTTCCGGCGCGGCGACTGCTCGCGGAGATCCTGCTGGAGACGTCCTTTTCTGGTGACCATCCTGATCATTTCCTGTGACTGGAAATCCTCCCCACGCTCTGGTTTATTCCTTCTCATTTCCCGGATTCAGGCTCGATTTTTCAACTCGTTTTCTCTCGGATTTTACAGGCTTTGCTGTCTGCTATTTTTTGCAACCTTTGTTCTGCTGTTTTCTATAGCATCATTGCTCGAATATTGCATCTTTAGCATCTGGTTTTGAAATCGGGTTCCATTGTTTAATAAGTTGTTGATTTTAGGGGGGTACATGATAGTATAGTTATAGGGCAGGATACCCAAGTATATTGCCTGTTGATTTTCCCTGATCATATGTTGTGTGTGTTTGTGTTGTTGTTGTGTTGTGTGTGTGTGTGTGTGTGTGTGTGTGTGTGTGTGTGTGTGTGTGTGTATAATGTGTTGTATGTGTGTGTGTGTTATATGTGTGTGTTGTTATATTTGTGTGTGTTGTGTTGTGTTGTGTGTGTGTGTGTATAATGTGTTGTATGTGTGTGTGCTATATGCGTGGTGTATGTGTGTGTGTTATATGTGTGGTGTATGTGTGTGTGTTATATATGTGTTTATGTCCTTGTTGTTATGTATTGTGGTTCACATTTTTTGACATGTTTGTTTAATTTGTTAAGGATGGTCAAATCCAAAGATGACGGTGTGATCGCTTTTTGGGACAATTCAGATATCATGCATTTTTGTGACATACATTAAATAGATAGAGCTGGGGAATAGACCGACCACACATTTTAATGAACAGGGATGAACAAATGTTATGAAAAAATTTGAGCAGTTGAATAGAAAACAGTATGATAAAGTCCAACTAAAAAACAAATGAGATCATTTGATGAAGGAGTGGAAATTGTGGACAGAGTTGAAACGTGGTGAGACCAGATTGGGTTGGAATGCCTCAAGACTATAAATGTCTCAGACGAGTGGTGGGATGAAAGATTGAAGGTATTCATTTATGCAAATAAATTGTTTTACTTTTTTAAAAAATTTACAAGTTTTGATGATGAATTTATGCATTTTCAGGTTGTCCCGACGGCAAAAAATTTTGTTACTCTGGAATCCAACCAGAGTTGGAGGAGAAACTGAACCTGATGTTCAGTTCTATTGTTGCTTCAGGACGTCATGCTTGCACCCCCAACACCATTACCGAGATTCCAGAGTACGTTGATGAGAGAGGAATGCCAGATGGTGATCCTGAAGACATTGCAGTCAGCGAAGGACCACTGCCACAGGAGACCACAATCGTATCTGAAGTCGGAAGAAAAAGAAGTAAAAGGAAAAACAAAGTTATTAGCTCCGTGTTAGAAATTTGGCTGAGTCTTCAAAGAACATTAGTCGATGCATCTAAGAGGCACCCACAAGAAAGTCTTCTTCTGAGTTTAGCATCTGTCGGGAAATAGATAAATTAGCCATGTATCCGGAGGTGCTCTCTGATGAAGACTTCTATGATTTTGCCATAACATATTTTATGGACAAAAATCATAGGGAGACTTTCTTGTTCCTTCCGGATAACATGAACGTGAAGTGGCTGCGTAATCGCTTCAACCGGGGGGGGGGGTAGTTTTGTGTAATGTTGTATCTGTTATTTTATATTTGTTTTTCTTGTTGTGTTTGTTATACTGTTTGACAAGTGTGTTTATGTACTACTTTGACTGCTTCTAAATTTGTTACGATTATTATGCTTAAATCTATTGTTTTTATGTTCATTTCGTAGTAATAACTATTACTTGCATGTGTGCAGCTTAATATGTCTATCGATGATTCTGAAAATTCAACAGAAGAGGAGGAGATTACAAGACAGTATATGATTGCTCATCATCAGAATGTCGTGACAACATTATCTTTGGTATCCGAATATACCTCTATGTTACACCTTCCAGTGTCATGCAAGACTTCAGAACAAACAAGTGACAAGTGGGTTGGAGAGCTACTTCGCGGACCCCGGGTGAGATTTTATGACTCTTTCATGATGAGTGAAGAAATATTTATGGATTTATTGCATTCTCTGGAGGAGAAGTGTGGATTTCAAGGAACAAGAAGGACTGCATCCAGAGAAATTCTAGCATTGACGATATACATATTATCACATAATGAATCAATGAGAAAAACAATTGAGCGATTTCAACATTCAACGAAGATAGCTAGCAGGTTTTTTTCTCGAGGTCTTCGTGCTTTTCTACAGTTAGCGAAAGATGCAATTCAGCCATCAGATAGGTATTTCAGTAGCACTCCACTAGAGGTTCTATATGATAGACGTTACATGCCGTTTTTTAAAGATTGCATTGGAGCAATAAATGCGACTCATGTCCACGCGTGCATACTAGTTAGCAGTCAAGTACCGTACATTGGAAGACGTGGCAGTCCAACTCAAAATGTTATGGCTGCTTGTGATTTCAATATATGCTTCATTTTCGTTATGGAGGGTTGGGAGGGATCAACGCACGATAGTCGCATTTTCAATTTTGCAACAAGTGATCCCCGTTATAACTTCCCGCATCCTCCGTCAGGTAACTACAAAAAACAATTTGTTTATTAATTAACATAAAAATAAATTGTTTTAAAATAATTTTTAATAATTTCCAGGAAAATATTACTTGGTGGATTCTGGTTATCCGCTACAAAGAGGCTACTTGAAACCGTATCAAGATACACAGTACCATCTACCAGACTTTGCTCGTGGTGGTTGTCGAGCAGAAGGACGTCAAGAGATGTTCAATCATACACACTCATCGCTTAGAAGTGTGATTGAACGATCATTCGTGGTTTGGAAGAAGAAGTGGCTATACTGCGGAACATGCCAAGCTATGACTTTGACAAACAAGTAGCTATTGTGCTCACCACAATGACTTTACATAATTTCATTCGTCGGCACCCTTCACGTGTGGATATTGATTTTAGTGAGTGCGATCACAGGAGTCGTGATGACGGGATGACCTCACAAGGGCGGCAGAAAACATGCACTAACACTGCAGGTGGTGTAGAGGAGATGATCGTGATACATAATATCATAGCAGAGCAGTTGTACGAAGCTAGAACATAGGACAAAAAGACTGGTGTTGGTTCTATAAAATATCTATATCAAACATTTTTAGGGTGTTGATGTTATTTTATTTTTAAAAAAATATTTATTCCAAAAATTAAATTGTTCGTAATTAAAAAATTGGGAAAAAAACTCACTCAAAACTCCATTTTGTTTCCAAATAACTTTTTGAAAACTTCGTTTTGCAAACTCCATTTCACACAAACAGTTTTTTAATAAAACTCTATTTTCCAAAATCAGCGCTATTTCTATCAGCAGCTTACCATCAGCAACAACCAAACAAAACAGAGCTGGCGATTACAAAATAAAAAATGTAATCGTGATTTAGATTGTTTTACCGTCATTTTGAGTACTTATATGTATATGTTGCGGGGGCAGCCCGCAACGGCGTATTGAGCACAGGCGAAACCCGTGCGGAGGCGGGCGAAGCCCGCCTAAATATGACCGAAGTCTGCCCTTGAACATCGAGCACGGGTGTAGCCCGTGCGAAGATGCTCGTATATATATAAAGGTTATAACCCAAAAGTGCTTTGCTAATAAAACTCAATAAAAAACCAATTTTCATCTTGATTGAAAATAAGTGTTTATATTAGTGGACCACAAACAAATATTTGCACCTCATAATATAATTACTATTTTTGGAATTTTGGCTCTTAACATCCTCCAATCACAAGGGTTACTTTGCAGGTTACTTTGCATCCCAAAAACTATTTAATAGAATGACTTTGCACCCTCTCTGAAAGTTAGGGTTAGATCTGATATACTCTAGAGGGGGGGGGAGGTAAATAGAGTATGTATGTATATTTAAAAACTTTTCCTGAGTTATAAAATTATACCTAAACTTAGATATAATATCACAGTATACTAAATTGAAATAAATGAAATCACAGAACAGCTAAACAACACAACCACAGCAAAAACAAGAAGAAGAGGGAAACCAGACAACACAAGAATTTATAGTGGTTCCCCAACCTGGGTACATTCACTCTTCTACCACCCTGATAGGAATCCACTCAGGTTTTTGATCAGGTGACTGCCACCAATGAGCTTTTGATCAGGTGCTCAAAAACCAAACCTCAAGTCTTTTGGTTAGGAGACTTGCAACCAGGAATCACTTTTGAAGGAAGTAGAGAACCCTTTTTACAGAGAGGGTGAGAGAGTGATGGTGTCTTCTCTTTCTCAAATACAAATGAGAAGACTAGTGGAATTGATGTTAACAAAAAGCTCCCCCTGAAATATTGAGTTTGTTCAGGGAGGGATGGAACTTTTTCTTCATGGTGATAGACCTTCAAGCTTTCAACTTCAACCAGAAGATCTTCAGGAACTTCTTGACAGATGTTTGTCCAACTGAAGGTTCCTGAGAATGTGATAGAAGAAGACTCTTGATTTGGATGGTTGTTCTTCTTCTTCAGAAAGCTTGATCTTCTTCTGGTCTAGCAGTTGTTGATTACTTGACTGATCGATTCTCTGTGTCTCAAGAATTTTGTGTCTATCCTCGATTCTATCTGTATTGTATAATTTGTGTATAAGAAAAAGAACTTCTCATCTTTTATATTTTCCATGTGGAAGTGCTTTTGAATTTTGAAATTCTTCCTGTAATTAATGTTGACGGCCTTGGAATAATCTGGCATTGATTTGTTTCCCTAACTGTCCCTTAGAAAAACGGCCTGCAATAATCCTGATGAAGACCGTGATTAATGCTCCTGTCTAATGGTAATATTCAGAAAATATTAGAGCATTAATTACTCAGGAATCATTGCCACATAATAAGGACAAAAGAGGAAAACAGCCAAGACTGGATTCGTCGAACTGAGTCCTTAGTTCGTCGAGCTGAGAATAGCTGTTCGTCGAGCTGAGATCCAAGATCGTCGACCTCTGAATGCTGCTTGATAACTTTCTTCTTCTGTGCATCAAGTTCTTCGAGCTGAGATCTAAGATCGTCGAGCTGAGCCCTGAGAACTTAGTTTGTCCAGTTGGTCCAAGATCGTCGAGCTGATTTTTGATTCTAGACTTAGACTATTTTCTAGTGTAGATTGTTGAAGTATCATTTTGGCGTTGAGTGAAATGTCATCTGGCGTTGAGTGAAATGTCATCTGGTGTTGAGTGTTGAATCACCTTATCCAGAATTAGTCGACCAGAGAACAAAGTTCGTCCAGTTGATGTTCTTAGTTTGTCGACTGAAGTTTGACTCAGAGAAGTTATCACTTTGTCCAGAGTTCGTCGAGCTGGGAACCACGTTCATCGAGCTGAGCTCAGAGATTTGTCTTTGAGTTCGTCGAGCTTAGCACGACTTTCATCGACCAGAGTTCGACGAACGTAGAACTCCTTTTTCTAAGTCTTGAATTCTCTAAGTCTTGAGTCTCTGACTTTGTTGAAGGCTGGTCCCTGACATTGTTGACTCTAAGGACTTGACCTAGACTCTAGGACACAACCATGACCCTGGTCTATACATGTTGGGTCATATCCTAACTTAGTGAACCTAGCCCAAATCCAACTAAAGATCCAACAATCTCTCCCTATTTGGGTGACGTCACTAATTACAGACTCAATAAAAGAAAATGTACAAAGCAAAAATACAATATATATCTGGCAGAGAATTAAGCAGTAAATGTGCAACAGATATATTTACACAGTTAGCTTTGTAACATAAAACACAATTTATCAAAAATATACCATATAGCAGTTCAGGTTCTAGTTTGTCTCTTTCTTCTCCTTTGGCTTAGCTTCTTTGCTCTTATACCCAGGCTGAATAAAAATGATTTTCCTGTCAGGATTAGCAGCTTCTTTCTTTGATATGTACATATCTGCTACTCCAATCACTGTCATGGTGGAGGTTCTAGGAACTACAGCCTCTGGGTGTCTAGTCATATAATCTGTAGAATTAAATACCTTCTTGCTTACCTGAAGTCTTTCAAGTTCTTTCTCTCTATATGAGGACATGGTAGTGAACTTGGTTGGATTTTCTCCTTCTTTTCTAGCCTTGTTTATCTGTGACAAACCTATCAATTCTTGAAGCCTAGCCATCCTAAAATTAGGATCAACATCCTGACTGACAGATGATTGATCATCTTGGGAGGGTAGCAGAGTAGCAGGCCTGAATTGAGTTGACTGTGCTTGAAAGTTTGTTGCTTTCTGGCTTTCATCACTCTTAATGTATAGTGACTTTGGAGGTGCAGTTTCACTATATTTTCCTTTAGGTTTGTGTGATACTGAATGCCTTCTTTTTTCAGCTTGTTGTTGGGGAGGAGAGAACTCTGGCTTCTGATAGACTACTTCTTTTATTTGCTCTATATAACTCATACTTCTTTGCTGACTGCTTCCATGAGATTGATGTCTAGATGGCCTTTCCTGCCTCTGATAAGTTCTGGTAAATGTAGGCTTGGAAGGTACATCTGACCTTTGTGAGGTGGGTCCTGAAGCACCAGCAGCTAGAGGAGGAGGAGGAGGAGGGGGATCCTTCCTGTATCTTTGAGGAGGAGGAGGAGAGTATCTTCTGCTTTTCTTTCTAGCTTTTTGTTCATTTTTTGATAGCCACATCCAGGCTGGCATCCCTTTGTATGGAGTTATGTTTTGCAGAATATAGTAGGGAGTGTCATTTATATTTCCTGTCTTAGGAGCAGGAGGAGGAGGAGCCTTACTTTTCTTAGAGATTTTCTTCCTCTTTTGATCCTTATCAGAATCATCCTCCTCATCATCATCAGAAGTTTGAGGATTGTCATACATATCATCAATTTCTTTTAGTGTGTCCTAAAATTATTTTTTTCTGTCTGAGATGGAACTAGAAAGGGGACTGGAGAACTCTATACATCTGTACTTTGAGCAGCTAACTTATTTTCTTCATCTATGTCAGCCAAGAACAAGGTATCTAGATCTGGCACTGGAGAATCATCCATTATAAATACTGGAGCCATGGGAGAAGATACAATGGGAGAAACAATCTGTGGAGATGATGGAGTGGAAAGGATAGCAAAGCTGGCCTTGAGTTGTTTGACAACTTCAGGGCTGATTGGAGAAGAATAGGGGGTAATAGCCAATGATGGCTTAGTACACACAGCTGGAGGGAGACTTAGATAAGCTGTATTAAAAGATCTTAACAGACTCATCAAGTCTACTATGGGATTAATAAAAATATCACCAACAGTATTTATTTCCAGTATAACTGACTCATCTATTTCCATGTCAGTTTCATAAAGTTAATTAAATCAGATAAATCAGCATCATCTGTTTCAACTTCTGCTTCTGTATCCATTACTGCTGTATCTGCTGTATTTGAGACTTGTACAACTGGTTCTGCAACTAGTTCTGCTGCTGCCTCTGTAACTACTGCTACTTCTTCATGAAGTATCTCTCCCTGCCTAGTTTCAGTGGAGACTGAAGCCAGGCCCCCAAATGAAGAGGGAGCAGTAGTGAGGGTAGAGATCTGGGCAGCAAGAGAGGATATTGGGGCAACTAGAGGAGAAATGACCTCTGTTATAAGAGATTTGAGTAGGCGTGTGAGGAGATTAAGGAGAGGGGTGACAAGTGATGGATCCAGGTTTGGAGAAGTGGATGGTGGAGCAGTAGCTGGTTGAGTGGGAATTGTAGTTGCTGAGGGGTTGGGAGGTGGAGGTGGAATGGGAGTGTCTAGGGGGGAGTCATGTTGAGGAGAAGGAGTGTTCAGTGGAGAGGATAATAAATTGAAGGAGGGGAATGATGAGAGGTTGGTGTGGGGGATATCAGCAAGATGAGATGGAAGAGGGGATTGGGGTGGTGTAGGCATGGATGTATCAGACTGAGGTGAAAGATGAGGGGATGGTATATGTGTAGGTGAAGAGGGAATTGGAGAGGCTGGTGGTGTTGGGGTATGGATTAGGATTGTAGTGGAGGATGGATTTGGTTGGGCTTGTGATTGGGATGGAACTTGAGGGGCAGGAGGTGGTGGAGGGGTGGAGAGGATCCCTTCAGTGGGGTGGGGAGAGGCTGGTGCAGCCCTTGTCCTCTCAGAAGTTTTAGTGGAGGAGGAGGGAGCCTTAGTTGGCTTAGTAATGATCCTCTCTCACTTGCTAAAAAGAGCACAGGTGAGTCTCTTTGAAGTATTGATGGATATGGTCGAGGAGACCAGGGATCCTGCAGCCTTTTCCTTGAGGAAGATCCCTAGGATCCTTCCAAAACACACATCTTTCTTATTATTCTTCTTTTTAATCAAATCAAACAGAATTTGACCCCAGTTCACAGCTTTCTTATTTACTATGGTGCACATAACCAGGAACCGATGCCTGGTGATGTAATCATGTGTTGTGTGCTTCCCAAGCAACACCTTCCCAGCTATATCTGCGAGAAACTTATACTCGACAGACAAAAGTTTCTTAAGTAGTTTGTTTGGGGTGTCTCCAGAATAACCCATTGTACTCAGCATCAAATCAAACTCTTCAGAATCTATTTCTAATTCATCCTCACCATTTTTCAATCCAAAAATCTCAGTTAGAATGTCGGGGGTAAGAGAAATAGCATTACCCACGATGGTGCCAGTCATCGTGTTCTCTTCTGTAGTAGCTGTATACACCCACTCCCTGATTTCTGTGGCAGATATCTTGATATGAGTCGAAAGCAGAGTCTTTAGTTGTTGGTCTTCAAGCAGTTGAAGAATGTTCAGGAAAACTTGATCAGAGTACAGGAACGATTCAAAATCCAAGTCAGAACCAGTATCAAATTTCATAGCAGCAAGAGATCCTGCGGAAATCGCCATAAGAGCACCTGCAAAGGAAAAACTACGATCAAGTGCAAAAGAACAGAAAGCGCGGGACGAAGGTCGAAGAAAACCTAGATATAGTGTTTCCCAGAATATGAATCGACAGACTCCGTTCCACGAAAAAAATGAAAAGATCTTCGATCAGAGGTCGACGAAATAATTTAGAGTTAAATAGTTCGTCGATCTCAGTCTAAAGGTTTGAATACATTTCGTCGATCTCTGGTCGACGAAAGTTTTTTGAAGTAAGTTCGTCGATCTCAGTTCGACGAAACTGACTTCACTCACAGAGAGTTTGTCGATCTCTGGTCGACGAAAATCTCAAGAACTTTTCCTAGTTCGTCGAGCTCCGTTCGATGAACTCTAAAAAATTCGTCAATTGCAAACATAAACTAAACTAAACCTTCTCCATTTATCATTCCAAGCTGATTTATAAAGAACAAGTGATTTCTTTCATCCAGGGGTTTGGTGAAAATATCAGCTCTTTGTAAATCAGTGTAGATATAGACAAGATTGATTTTGTTTTTGTCTACACACTCTCTAATGAAATGATGTCTTATGTCTATATGTTTAGTTCTGCTATGATGGACTGGATTTTGTGTTATAGCTATAGCACTTGTGTTATCACATAGTAGAGTTGAATTATTTAAGTTTAACCCATAGTCCAGGAGTTGGTTCTGAATCCACAACATCTGGGAACAACAACTGCCAGCTGCAATATATTCTTCTTCAGCAGTTGATGTGGACACAGATGATTGTTTCTTGCAGAACCAGGACACTAATCTCATACCAAGGAACTGACAGGTTCCTGAGGTACTCTTTCTGTCCACTCTGCATCCAGCAAAGTCAGCATCTGAGTATCCAGTTAACTCAAACTCTGACTCAGTTGGATACCAGAGACCTAGACTAGGACAACCTTTATGTATATTAAAATCTTTTTTAGAAAAACTAGATGGGATTCTTTAGGGTTCACTTGGAACCTAGTACAAAGGTATGTATCAAACATAATATCAGGTCTGCTAGCTGTAAGGTATAGTAGGGACCCAACAATGCCCTATATAATTTCTGATCCACAGGTTTCCCATGCACATCAGAATCTATTACAACATTTATAGCCATGGGTGTTTTTTTTGTTGAGGCATTAGCCATCCCAAACTTTTTAATAAGCTCTTTAGCATATTTAGCCTGGGAAATGAAGATGCCATCTGGGAGTTGCTTCACTTGGAGACCAAGGAAGTAGGAGAGCTCACCCATGCTACTCATCTCAAATTTTGAATGCATTAGATCAGAAAATCTTTTGCATAATTTGGGGTCAGTAGAACCAAATATTATGTCATCTATATATATTTGTACTAACAGTATTTTATCATGATGCATTTTGGTAAATAAGGTCCTATCTACTATGCTTCTTGAAAAACCATGCTCTAGGAGTAGGCCTGCAAGCGGTTCGGTTTGGGTCGGTTTGGACCCAAACCGAAACCGAACCGACATGCCTCGGTTTTTGGCTTGTCCAAACCGACCCGAACCGAATTCGGTCAGCTCGGTTCAATGTCGATTCGGTTTTCAATCGATTTTTTCGGTTCAGTGTCGGTTTTTTGTGAACAACCATATCTAGATTGATATCTCTTAAAGTGTAGAAACTTATCCAAAAAGTTTTTCAATTCAAGAATCTTGGGGTGGGGTGGGGTGGGGGGGCATGGTTGAGAAGTTACTCAACACAGTAAATGTACAAGATTGTTAATAACTATTGAAACTAGCTAACAAATACATCACGCAAAACTTCACTAAAAGTGCAGTAGTTCATCGGCAGTCATAAAAAATTTCAGGAGCTCACATTCTACAAAACTAGCTTATTGAGATAAACACATAAAGATTTCTTTAGCAATGAACAATTTTATTAGTAAAAGAATACGTCACCGCCACAATCTATTTAAGCTCCGTTTGGCGAGACGTTTTTGCTCCGGTGAGTTTGGACAAAAAACACCACTGTCATAGAATGTATGATTGGCATGACAATGGTTATGACGGCCACCAAGAAAAGAAAATTAGTTTTGAACATAAAAGTGGATGGAATTCCTTAGGTGAGGTCAGGCGTTCACGATCCACAGTTCATAAACACTGTCAATCGCCACCACCGTGCCGAACAAACCCATTAGTGTGTGTGATAATGGAAAGATTTAACAAATAGTATATTGAAAATGTTATAACTCTCTCGTACGAAAATATAGACTGATAATTCCAAACTTTGCTGGATAAGAGGAGGGTGACTATAAAGTCTGAATTAGAATTAAGAGTTCATATGAAGGTGTGATATGCATGAGAAGGATCATGGGGAAAAAACTCGGTTCGGTTCGGTTTGATCGGTTTTCACAACCTGAAAACTGACCCGAACCGATAGTCCTTCGGTTTTCAAAAGCTCCAGACCGAACCGACACCGGACCGGGCGGTTCGATTTCAAAATCGGTGCGGTTTGATCGGTTTGATCGGTTTAGTCGATTTTCAATTTTCACTCCTCACCCCTATCTAGGAGAAAGCTGGCTAAGGTCTCATACCAAGTTCTTGGAGTTTGCTTTAAACCATAGAGAGCTTTATGCAATTTAAATACATAAGAGGGATAAGTTGGAGAAACAAAACCTGGAGGTTGTTTAACATAAATCTCTTCTTTAAGTTCACCACTTAAGAAAGCACTCTTCACATCCATTTGATAAACTTTGAACTTCTTAAATGCAGCATAAGCCAGAAATATCCTTATAGCTTCTAGCCTGACAACTGGAGCAAAGGTTTGATCATAGTCAATCCCTTCCTCTTGCCTATACCCTTGAGCAACAAGCCTAGCCTTGTTCCTCATAATCACACCTTGGGCATCAAGCTTATTTCTAAATACCCATTTGGTTCCAATGACTGGGTAGTCTTTTGGTCTTGGAACCAAAACTCAAACTCTGGATCTCTCAAACTGATTAAGCTCCTCTTGCATTGCAATGATCCAGTGGGGATCTTGTTCTGCATCACTTATGGATTGAGGCTCAATTTGAGAGAGAAAACATGCATGCATCAAGTCTTGGTTGAGTTGATGCCTTGTCTGTACACCTACAGTTATGTCTCCAATCACTTGGGATCTGGGGTGATCCCTTAGTGTGACAAAATCAGTGGGTGGAGTTGATTCTGCAGCATCATTTGGAGAGAATACTTCTTCTGGAATAGCTTCTAGTATTGTAGGGGGATCAACTTCTTCCACAGTCTCTTCGTCACTTTCTTCATTGACTTGTTGAGAAGGATGAGGTACAACTTTGGGGGAAAGGTTTAAGTCATCCACTTTCTCACACAAGTTGTGTACCTGCAAGGAGTCTTTGGTAGAAATCTCTTTCTCCTTATAAAACATGTTAGCCTCATCAAATGCAACATGCATGGATTCCTCTATTTTCAGTGTAGATTTGTTAAAGACCCTATAAGCTTTGCTGACTTGGGAATATCCTAGAAAAATTCCCACTGTAGTCTTTGCTTCAAATTTTCTAATATGTTTCTTGTCATTATTATGAATGTAGCACACACAACCAAAAACTTTAAAATAGTTGATTATTGGTTTCTTCTCTTTGAGCAATTCATAGGGAGTCTTATGTTTTAGTTTGTGTATCAAGCTTCTATTCAAGACATAATTTGCTATGCTCACAGCCTCTGCCCAATAGGATAGGGGCATGTAAGTATCTGCAAGTAATGTACCTGCAGCTTCAATGAGTGTTATATTTTTCCTTTCAGCTACCCCATTTTGTTGAGGAGTTCTAGGAGCTGAGAAGCAGTGCCTGATACCTTCCTTTTCACAGAACTCATGCATAAGAAGAGACTCAAACTCTGTACCATGATCACTTTTGATCAATGCAACATGAGTAGAGTACTCAATCTGTATGGTCCTGAGAAAATCTATAAGAACCTTGAATGTATCTGACTTAGATCTAAGAAAGAATACCCAAGAGAATCTGGAGAAGTCATCTACAACCACTAAGGTATAAGATTTCCCTCCTAGGCTTTGTACAGCCACAGGGCCAAAAAGGTCCATATGTAGTAGGTATAATATCCTAGGTGAATCACTCTTATTAATGGATTTGAAACTAGATTTAGTTTGCTTGTCTAGTTGACAAGCCCTACAGAGTCCTTTCTTCTTGTAGGGGCCAGAAGGTAGTCCTCTAACAAGGTTGTCCTTAGATAACCTAGCAATATTTTTCATATTTACATGCCCTAATCTTTTATGCCACAAGTCATTTTGACTGCTAACTATGTTAAGTAAACATATGTCTGAAGTTACAGAATGAAAATTAACTAGGTATATGTCTTGTCTATTGGCAATTAAAACAGGTTTGTTTTCTTTAGAGGTAATAGTACAGGAGCTAGAGTTGAATGATACCTGATAACCTTCATCACAGAGTTAGCTTATAGAGATGAGGTTATGCTTTAGTCCACTTACATATGCAACTCTCTTGAAAGTTACTGTTCCAATCCTGACTTTGCCATAACCCTCTGTTTGGCCACAGTTAGAGTCACCAAAGATGACCTTTAGTCTTAGCTTGGACTTGTAATTAATTAGGTTGTCCTTGTTGCCTGTCATGTGCTTGGAGCAGCCATTGTCCAGATACCAATATTGATTGTATGCTGGACAGGTCTTCATCTGCAAATAAAGTAGTTAGTTGTTCTTAACCTAGGTAACCTTGGGTCCTTGTTGATTTACATAGCTATAACTAGAAATGTAAGAACATTCAGGTTGATCTTTATAGCCTTTGGGATGATATCTACTTGGTGGTATTATCCATTTACTAAAAGGATTAAAATTACTATTAGAATTTAGGTTTCTTTTGTAAGAATCTGCGATCGACGATTTCTGGTTGGATCGTCGACCTAAGATCGACGATGTTGGATGAGATCGTCGATCTCTACTCGAAGAATGAAGATATTCATTCTCAGGGCACCAAAATAGTCGATCTATGGTCGACGAACTATATTGGTATCGTCGATCACAGATCGAAGAATAATTATTACTTAAGTTTGCGTTCAGAGATCGTCGTTCTGAGTTCGACGATCTGTTCATATATCGTCGATTTGAGTTTGATGATAACTGCTGAATATTGTTGTTTTTGTTATTCTTATGTTTTTTAAGTTTATTCTTAGCTTCAATTTGTTCAAGAAATTCATTGACCATATTGACCTGTTCAGTATTCTTCTTTCCTTTGTCAGATATAAACTTTACTGGTTTGCAAAGGTTATTTTTTTGAATTAGAGGTGGATCACTAGAGGAGGCACCTAGTCCTAGTTTGCTATTATTAATCGTAGCATTTATAGTACTAGTGATATCTAGCAGTTGCAAACTTCTTCTGTTTAGTGATTCTTCTAACTTCTTAGCCTTGCTAAGTTCAGATTTTAGAAAAGATATTTATTCATTAGCAGAAATCACTTAATTTGTTAGATTAGCATTTTCTGAGGTGATTTTGTCTAAGTCATTTAGTTTTTCTCTGAGAAGTTTGATTTCCTTCTTAGAGCTGATCAAGTCTAAACACAAAATTTTAAATTCCAATATAAACTCATCTGATTCATAAGATGCTATTACCTGATCTTCAGCTGATAGTGATTCCTCATCTTCAGATTCATCTGTATCTGATCTGCTACTGCCTGCCTCAATAGCCATGAGACAGACTTCCTTTGATTTTTGCTCTTCTTCATCCTCACTGGAGCTAAAGGATGTAGATTCTTCTTCAGTATCACTTCATGTATCGGCAACAAAGCCCTTGTCTTTCCTCTTATGCTTGCTTGAGGAAGACTTGTTGTAGTGACTCTTTCTTGAGTCCTTCTCCTTTCTTTTGTCCTTCTTCTGAGCTTATGGACACTCAGAAATGAAGTGCCCAGGTTTCCTGCACCCAAAACACACTACTTATTTAGAAGGTGTTTTGTCATACCTTGGCTTATCTTCATATTTAGAAGGTTTCCTTCTGAAGTCCTTTCTGGCCATCTTGAAGAATCTCTTGGCAAAGAGACTCATCAACTCTTCATTTACTAGAATGACTTCAGAGTCTTCTGTAGCTTTAAAAGCTATGCTGTGCTCCTTCCTAGTTGGTGTAGGAGTCTTCACTTCAACTGCTGCTTCCCTTGCTTTGATCAGCTGCTCATAGGACTTTAATTTTCCTAGAAGAGATTCTGTTGAAATCTCTGTCATGCTTCTGGCTTCTCTGATGGGCCAGATTCTTGAGTCCCATGTGCTAGGGAAGCACATAAGGATTTTGTCATTCACTTCAGTCAAAGTGAATTCTTTGTCTATAGTCCTTAGCTCACTGATGATGGAGCTAAGTCTGTTGTACATTACTTCTACTGTCTTTGCTTCATCCTTCTTGAAGTTCTCATACTGGGTGATGAGATTTGACCTTCTGTCTTTCCTCTCATCTGCTGATCCAGCCACCATTTGGTTCAGAGAATCCCAAATCTCCTTGGCTGATTGACACTCAGCAACCTTTTGAAATATTTCATCTGACATAGTTTGAGCCAGTATGTTCATGGCTTTGACATCAGCTATCTTAGGGTCTGTTTGGCGCAGCTCTGGCGGCTGGAGAATCTCTATTCCACCTACCAGAGCTGTTTTTTAACTGTTTGGGATAGCTCCTTGTGAAGAGCTTTTCAGAAATCTGGAGCTGTTTTGCAGCTCTTCAGAAATCCCACCCCCCCAGCTTCAGCTTCCGCAAAATAGCTTTCTCTCTCACAAGTTTTGGAAATCTAATGGTTTCTTAAGTTGGAACATGCTCAGAGGCCGGATGGCCTTCCTCCGGCGATTCCGAGCCCTAGACGGCCTTCCTCCGGCGATTCCGAGCCCCCGACGGCCTTTCTCCGGCGATTCCGAGCGCACTTCTGCACAAAACACCCAAACACTCTGCAGCTTTTAAAAACTGCTCCCCAGAGATCTATTTTAAAACAGCTCTATCCGAACAGCAGTTTTTTAATCCGCCAGAGCTGTCCCAAACAGAGCCTTAGCCTTCTTCTGTGCATCTGTCCATCCAGGGGGTAGAATTGCACTCAGGTCAGTTGATGTGGTTGAGGTTGAAGCCACTGGAGCTGGTGGTCCTGTTAAGATAGAATTAAATATATCTTCATCAATAGAGTTCATATAAAGCCTAATTCTTGCCTTCTAGATTGTGAACTTGGACAAATTACACACTAGAGGTCTGGTGCTTGCATATTCTTTGTTCTGTGTCATGCTATGTAAATAAGTCTAGCAAAGTTAAAGAACAGATCCAACTTAGGATCTTTGGTTCAAGGTTTTAACTTGTATAATCAAAAGAACCTCCTCTGATACCAATTGAAAGTTAGAGTTAGATTTAATATACTCTAGAGGGGGGGGGGGGTGAATAGAGTATGTATGTATATTTAAAAACTTTTCCTGAGTTATAAAAAATTATACATAAACTTAGATATAATATCACAGTATACTAAATTGAAATAAATGAAATCACAGAACATCTAAACAATACAACCACAACAAAAACAAGAAGAAGAGGGCAACCAGACAACACAAGAATTTATAGTGGTTCCCCAACCTGGGTACATCCACTCTTTTATAACCCTGGTAGGAATCCACTCAGGTTTTTGATCAGGTGACTGCCACTAATAAGCTTTTGATCAGGTGCTCAAAAACCAAACCTCAAGTATTTTGGTTAGGAGACTTGCAACGAGGAATCACTTTTGAAGGGAGTAGAGAACCCTTTTTACAGAGAGGGTGAGAGAGTGATGGTGTCTTCTCTTTCTCAAATACAAATGAGAAGACTAGTGGAATTGATGTTAACAAAAAGCTCCCCCTGAAATATTGAGTTTGTTCAGGGAGGGATGGAACTTTTTCTTCAGGGTGATAGGCCTTCAAGCTTTCAACTTCAACCAGAAGATCTTTAGGAACTTCCTTACAGATGTAGTATAGTTGTCCAACTGAAGGTTCCTGAGAATGTGATAGGAGAAGACTCTTGATTTGGATGATTGTTCTTCTTCTTCAAAAAGCTTGATCTTCTTCTGGTCTAGCAGTTGTTAATTACTTGACTGATCGATTCTCTGTGTCTCAAGAATTTTTTGTCTCTCCTCGATTCTATTTGTTTTGTATATCTTGTGTATAAGAAAAAAAACTTCTCATCTTTTATATTTTCCATGTGGAAGTGTTTTTGAATTTTGAAATTCTTCCTGTAATTAATGCTGACGGCCTTGGAATAATCTGGCATTGATTTGTTTCCCTAACTGCCCCTTAGAAAAATGGCAGGCAATAATCCTGATGAAGACCGTGATTAATGCTCCTGTATAAAGGTAATATTCAGAAAATATTAGAGCATTAATTACTCAGGAATCATTGCCACATAATAAGGACAAAAGAGGAAAACATCCAAAGACTGGATCCGTCGAACTGAGTCCATAGTTTGTCGAGCTGAGAATAGCTGTTCGTCGAGCTGAGATCCAAGATCGTCGACCTCTGAATGCTGCTTGATAACTTTCTTCTTTTGTGCATCAAGTTCGTCGAGCTGAGATCTAAGATCGTCGAGCTGAGCCCTGAGAACTGAGTTTGTCCAGTTGGTCCAAGATCGTCGAGCTGAGTTTTGATTCTGGACTTAGACTATTTTCTGGTGTAGATTGCTGAAGTATCATTTTGGCGTTGAGTGAAATGTCATCTGGCGTTGAGTGAAATATCATCTGGCGTTGAGTGTTGAATCACCTTATCTAGAATTAGTCGACCAGAGAACAGAGTTCGTCTAGCTGATGTTCTTAGTTTGTCGACTGAAGTTTGACTCAGAGAAGTTATCACTTTGTCCAGAGTTCATCGAGCTGGGAACCACGTTCGTCGAGCTGAGCTTAAAGATTTGTCTCTGAGTTCATCGAGCTGAGCACGACTTTTGTCGACCGGAGTTCGGCGAACGTAGAACTCCTTTTTCTAAGTCTTGAATTCTCTAAGTCTTGAGTCTCTAACTTTGTTGAAGGCTGGTCCCTGGTATTGTTGACTCTAAGGACTTGACATAGACTCTAGGACATAACCATGACCTTGGTCTATACATGTTGGGTCATATCCTAACTTAGTGAACCTAGCCCAAATCCAACTAGGGATCCCACACTCTCCTATTTTTCACGCTTTTTATATTTAAATAAAACTTTTATTATTACAAGCCAGTGGTATTTTTGGTATGCCGACATGGCTAATATCTTCAGTTGCAGTGTCCGCAGGGGTGTGCAGACTTGAGCTGTGTCCGAAGAATGTGCAAACTTGTGTTGTATCCGCAGTGTCCGCAGGTGTGGCGGGTTGGTCCTGGTTCTGGCATTGTGGTGTTCAACGCGGATAGGTGTTCTGCCCGACCTTGTTAGTGCGACCTTGACAGACTGACTGTCCGGCCTTGTCAGGGCGGCAAAGGCGGACTGGTTTTGTGTTCGCGCTCTGCGGATACGTCTTGTGCTAGCTGCGAGTAAGGGTGGTGATCCTATCGATTAGGGCAGTGACCACACTCTTCTCTGTGTTTATAAATAGGACCCCCTGTCACATCATAACTACCGAATTAACAGTAAGTTGTACTTAGGTGAAATTGTTGTGGGCATGTTTTTTGTATCCGCGCGGTTTGAGAAGTTAACCGGTTTTTGATGTTTTAGATTGTGCGGCTAGCATTTAGAAGTCAGGGACTTGATTCTGACTTGATCAAAGATCAGTGCAAATAGTTGCAGATTCAATCTGTGGTAATTAGTAGGTCGTGGGTTGTGACCAGACGGTCTTCTCATTGACAATTTTTCTCAGTTTAATAAGGTTGTCCGTTTCTGGCGGTCTGTCTGTTCAGTTTGGTAGCAGCTATTCGTTGTTCTAGCGGCTAGGCAACCTCGCGGTTAGGCAGCTTTCAGATTTGCAGATAGAGTTCTTTTGCGTGGAATAATGGGTTGTCCGCACGGTTAGGTTGCAGACTGACGGCCTGACGATTTCAGCAGACTCCTTATTCAGTTTGGCAGAGTTGGCAGTTACAGTTTCTATCCACCCTGTTTGTTTTGCCTTGTATGTTTTTTGCTTCCATCGGGTATATTAACGAATCCTGTCTCGACATTTATGCCTTGCACTGTACAAAAGTTTTGATAGTACAAGATTGTTTGATCTTCTATTTACATCTGGTTTATTTGACTTGGTTAGGTTGAGTGTTCCTGTGACCTGGTTTTCCATTTCCCGCAGTTCACATATTTTTACATGCATGATATCAGAGGGAACCAAATTTTGAGCAGTGATCAACCGTGAATTTGTTATTTGCTTCTGGGATTTAAGTAAACCAGGGGTTGTACAATGGAAGAAGAATTCACAAGGGGTCTTGAAATTGAACTCCTAACATCGACCAACTTCAAGAAGTGGAGGTCATGTATGAAGAGTTATCTTCTGAGCAAGAAATTTTGGGAGGTCGTTTGTGAAAACGAGAGGCAAGAGGTTACTACTGCCACTGACAATGCTGAAGCAGTGAGAGTTTGGAGGAAGACCAACACTAAGGCGGAGTTTACTCTAAAGCGGGCTATGTCACCGGAACTCTTCGACCACATCATTGGATATTGGTCTGCTGCTGAGATATGGACTTTCCTGGATGGGTTGTTCAATAAGAAGAATGTAGCGTGGCTACAATTCTTGGAGAATGAGTTGGCCAGAGCCACTTAGGGAGATTTGCCCATCTCCACATTCTTCCTTAAGTTGAAGAACCTATGCGTTGAAATTTCAGTGTTGGACCCTAATGAGCCGATTTCAGAAGCGAAGCTGAAGAGACACATAATCCACAGATTGCGGAAGGAATATGTTGCCTTCGTTACTTCTGTTCAAGGCTGGGCCACTCAGCCGTCATTTCTTGAGCTAGAGAACCTGCTGGCTTCGCAGGAAAGCCTAGCAAGACAAATGACTGGTGTTTCTATCTCTAGAGGAGATAGTGAGACATTCTTCTCAGGGAAGAAGAAGAGGTGGGACAAGAAGAAGAATTCGTTTGCTGACGATAGTCCTACTTCATATCAGCAAGAGAGGAGTGTTGCTCCTAAGCATGATTGGAAGAAGAAAGAAGGGCCAAGGTTCTACAGATGAAATCTGTTTGGTCACTTCAAGAAGGACTGCAAGGTTAAACTTCAGTCAAGGCACATTGTAGGTAAAGGGGAGCTAGTTCCAGTGCTGAGGAAGGAGGATGCATGAATGCGTTCATGACGAGCACGTGTGTCCGTGCTTTGTCCACCATCAACTACCAAGACGACTGTATAGTGGACTCAGGGTGTGGTCACCACCTCATCGGGGATCAGTCGAATTTCTCTTCTTTGCAAGCGTTCTCAGTTAATGAAGCTATTATAACAACTGATGATACAATTCATGCAGTCGAGAAGGAGGGCGTGGTTTCTTTGGATAGTGATAAGGGTCCACTCACATTGAGCAGTGTTTATCACGTGTTAGACATGAAGAAGAACCTCTTCTCTGTGACCAACGCAGTGAATGCGGGTTATTACATTCTGTTCGGCCCAACAGAAGTGAAGTTTCTCCACAATGTGTTAGTGGTGAAGGCTGACGTTGCTCATGTAGGGAGGAGAGTAAGATACATGTTTGTGTTATCAACAAGTTCCTATGTTAATTGGATGAGAGCCAACAATAGCGTTGTTATCTGGCACGAGAGGCTGAGACACGACGGGATAGACAAGTTGAAAGCTATGACGGTAAGAAGGCCTGTGAAAGGCTTTCCTAGATTGTCATCCTTCGGCGGCAGTCATGTCTGTGCGGGATGTTAATGTGGAAAGGCTCATCACCTTTTATTTGATAAGTCACGAACCAAATGTAAAGCACCATTGGAGTGCATCCATGGTGATTTGATGGGACCGACCGTCACCACCAGACTTGGAGGCAGCATATACATACTGGTTTTGATTGATGACTATACTAGGTACACATGAGTGTACTTCATGAAGGAGAAGGTTGATGCGTACCAATTGTTCGTGGAGATCAATGAGCTAGTAGAGGGCCGGCTTGGCCTGGGGATTAATAAGTTGAGAACAAACAACGGAGGTGAGTTCGTTTCAAATGAGTTCTCTAACTTCTACAAGAAGCACGAAATTTGGAGAGAGCTCAGTTTTGCTTCACAACAAACTAGAGTAGTAGAGTGGAAGATCCGTCATCTGACGGAGACCTGCAAGTGTTGGCTTCATGCCAAAGGCATTCCTAGGTCCTTCTAGGCAGAGGGGATGACCTGCATGACATACACCATCAATCAGATGCCTCTGAGTCCGATCCATATGAAGTATCCTTATAAGATGATGTTTAAGGAGAAGCCCAACGTTGAACACCTTTGGGTGTTTGGGTCAATCTGCTACGTACACGTTCTGGATGATCTCAAGACTAAGCAGGATGCGAAGGCGAGAAAGCTTGTCTCTGTGGGCTATGATGAGAGGAAGAAGGGATGGAAGTGTATGGATCCTACCACGAAGAAGTTATCGTTTCTAGAGACGTTGTCTTCGACGAACTGACATCATATGGAGGTAGTTCATCTGTGGAACTACAAGAAAGCAGGTCAGACGGCAGGAAAAAGGAGGTTGTTGAAGATCTTTTGGTGGAGTTGTTTGTGTCATCAGGAGCTCCTGGTGTTTCTAGCTCCGAGGCGGAGGCTTCTGGTTCAGAAAGCAGGGGGAGCGATGCTCTAAGGTTGCCCGGGATTGGAGTTGGTTCAGAAGAAGCAACATAGGTGATCAATCATGGTCAGGTTCTCCGGAGGTCGAAGAGGACTATCAAACCTCCAGTTCGATATAACGAAGAGAACGCGGTGAGCTATTTCTTTTGTTTCTTCGTAGGCCCTCTGGACGAGCGAGAACTTTCTAGATTTAAAGACGCCACTGTAGTCAAGGAGTGGGATAATGTCACGGATGAGGAGATGTCTGCCCTCAGAATAAACGAGACTTGGGATCTTGTGCCCAAGGTCGATGGAGTTACTCTTATGACGTGCAAGTAGGTGTACAAGCTGAATAAGAAGGTGAATGGAAGCATCAAGCGATACAAGGCTCGCCTTGTAGCTCGAGGGTTCTCTCAACAGTATGGAGAAGACTATGAGAAGACATTTAATCATGTTGCAAAAATGACTTCAGTACTGGTGGTGATTGCCTTGACGGCTTGCCAAGGATGGAAGATGTGACGGCTAGACGTAAAGAATTCTTTTCTTTATGGGAAAATTGATAAAGATATCTTCATGGTTCAGCCACTGGGTTACATGTCTAAAGATCATCCAGGATATGTCTACAAGCTCTAGAAGGCCCTTTATGGTTTGAAGCAGGCACCACAGGCATGTTATGGAAAGATTGCAAAATACATCATGTTCTGTGGTATTTTGCCTCTGAATCAGATTCAAGCATGTTCATAAAGAAGAATATGGAGCTTCATGTCTTGGTATTGTTGTATGTGGACAAAATGATCTCCACAGGGAACTCCGAGGAGGAGGTAGCTAGGCTCAGGGAAGAGCTAGCTATTCGGTTCGAGATGGACTTATGTGAGCTCCATCACTTCCTTGGACTCGAGGTAGGGATGGAAGAGAGTGACATACTTATTTACCAAATAGGCTATGTAGAACAGATCGTTCAGTGGTTCGACATACGGGAGGGAAAGAGTAGCTCTGCTCCTCTGAATGTTGGCCTTAAACTTCGACGTGATGAGAGTAGGATACTTACAGATCCTTTAGTGTTCTGGGTTCTTGTTGGGAGCCTTATATACTTGACGATTACGAGGAAAGACATTGCTTATGTTGTAGGACGATTAAGTTGATATATGGCGGAGCCTCGGAAGGCTCATCTGGCGGAGACGAAGAATATTCTGAAGTATGTGAAGGCAACTTCTGATGTGGGTCTCCTTTATAGAAGAGACACGGGCTTCAACCTACACAGTTACACAGATGATGATTATGAGGGAGACTCAGACGACGTCTGGTTATGTTTTCACATGTGGATCATCATGTATCTCGTGGTGCAGCAAGAAGCAGGAATAAGCGAAGTACAAGGCATATTGAGATTGAGCATCATTTCATTCGGAAGAAGGTGTTGGAGGGGTCTCTTGTGGTTGGGCATGATTGGAGGGAGGATAATATCATGGACATCTTCACAAAGCCGTTATCAAAGGGTCCATTTGAACAGTTACAGGGACTGCTGGGGCTAGTTTTCACTTCTCACTTCGAGGGGAGTGTTGAAATTTTTGAAGTGAAAGTGGCGGCCTAGGAGGATTGTTCGCGCGGTCTGTGTGGATAGGTGTGGCGACTAGCCAGGTTGGCTAGTGTTTTGCAGGCGGCTTGTTCCCAGGATGTAACCAGACGGATAGGTTTGGTATTCGCGGGAGTTGCGGACTCATCTGGAGTTCACCAAGTCCGGCGTGATTGCAGACTCTTCTGCATTTCGTGAGTTCGACATGTACTTATGCCCTTGGACTTGCTTTGGTGGAGCGATTTGGTGGAAACCACGGAGTTCGTTAGTTAGTGCGGACTGG
Organism: Platanthera zijinensis; assembly: GCA_039513925.1. Classification (NCBI taxonomy): domain Eukaryota; kingdom Viridiplantae; phylum Streptophyta; class Magnoliopsida; order Asparagales; family Orchidaceae; genus Platanthera; species Platanthera zijinensis. Next base: position 54,945,104 of record CM077081.1, on the reverse strand, counting down.
TGTTTGAGTCTGCTGGTTTGGAGTTCACGCTGTGAACTCTTGGTGGTGTGGACTTGGTCTGGATTTGTACTAAGTCTGTTCGTGTCCAGTATGCGAGTTCGCATGGTTAGCGCAGACTGCTTCTCTATCCACTGAGTTTGGCAGCTTGTCAACCTGGTGCTTTAGTTGCGGGCTTGGAGTGTGCGGACTAGAGTAGTGTCCGTAGGAGTGTGCAGATTGGAGCTGTGCCCACAAAATGTGCGAACTGGTGCTGTATCCGCAGTGTCCCCAGGTGTGGCGCGCTAGTCCTAGTTCTGGCCTTATGGTGTTCAAGGCGGATAGGTTGTCTGTCCGGACTTGTTAGTGTGACCTTGGCGGACTGGCTGTCCGGATTTGTCGGGAAGGCAAAGACGGACTGGTTTCGTTTTCGCTCTGTGTGGATACGTCTTGTGCTAGCTGCAAATAAAGGTGGTGATCTTATCGTTTAGGACGGTGACCACACTCCTCTCCATGCTTATAAATAGGACTCCCTTTCACATCATAACTACCGAATGAACAATAAGTTATACTCGGGTGAAATTGCTGCGGAAAGGTTTTTTGTATCCGCATGGTTTGAGAAGTTAACTGGTTTTTGTTATTGCAGACTATACGGCTAGCATTGAGAAGTCGAGGACTTGGTTCTGACTTAGTCAGGGATCAGTGCGGATAATTGCGGATACAATCAATGGTTAGCAGCAAGTCGCGGCTTGCGACCAGACGGTCTTCTCATTGGCAATCTTTCCATGTTCAATAAGGCTGTCCGTTTCTGGCGGTCTGTATGTTCAGTTCAGCAGTAGTTGTTCGCTATTCTGGAGGCTAGGCAACCTCGCGGTTAGGCAGATTGCAGATTTGCGGACAGAGTTCTTCAGCTTGGAATAACGGGTTGTCCGCGCGGTTAGGTTGCAGACTGGCGACCTAACGGTTTCAGCGGACTCCTTATTCAGTTTGGCAGTGTTGGCGGTTACAGTTTCTGTCCTCCCGGTTTCTTCCGCCTTGTATGTTTTTTGCTTTCATCTGGTACATTGGTGAATCATGTCTCGCTATGTATGTCTTGCACTGTAGAAAAATTTTGATAGGACAATATTGTTTTCTCTTCTATTGCATCTGGTTTATTTGACTTAGTTAGGTTGAGTGTTCCTGCGACCTAATTTCCAGTTTTCAGCATTTCACAAATTTTTACAAGAAGACCCAGGTTCTTTACCTCGAACTTCTTGCCCAGGGTCCCTTTGAGACGACCAATCTCCTGCTCATCATCCCATGTAATGATCATGTCGTTCATATATACTGCAAGCATGGTGGTGTGACCTTCATTCTCCTAAAAAAAACAGTGTGGTCTGCATTGATATTGTGATACCCCATCCCAATCATTGCTCTCCTGATTCTATTGAACCATGTGTGGGGTGTTTGCTTCAGCTCATAGAGGGATTTCTTCAACCTGCAGACTCTACCTTCTGTCTTGGTCGTACCAAGCTCCGGTTGTATCTCCATGTACACCTCCTATGCTAGATCTTCAAGAAGGAATGCATTCTTCACATCTAGTTGGTGCAACATCCATCCACCGTTCACCGTTAGGCTAATGATAGTCCTAACGGTGCTCATTTTTGCAACAGGTGCAAACGTCTCGTCGTAGTTGATGTCATAGGTCTGGCTGTACCCCTTGGAAACCAATCCAGATTCATAGCGCTCAACCTGTCCATCTTGGTTCTGCTTCACGGTGAACACCCACTTGCACCCAATGGCCTTCTTGTCCTTTGGCAGTCGTGCCAACTCCTATGTGTTGTTCTTCTTATGTGCCCTCATATCTTCCTTCATCGCTACCTTCCATTTTGGATCGTCTTTGACACATGTCAATTGTTAGGTACAATAACACTATCCAAAGATGCAATAAATGCTCTGTGAGTAGAGAAAATATGATCGTAAGAGACAAAGGATGCAAGATCCCAACCTTATCTGTCAGGAGAATTTCCCGCATTGCTGCGAGTAGTCTTCCATAACATAAGAGAAGAAGTAGGGGGAGGGGGAGGGGAGGGGAAATGATGTCACCTGAGGATTGTGGAGATGTAGGTGTTCCAGGAGTAGGGAGTGACGTAGCCAGGAGACTAAGAGCTAGACTGGGCATCGACACCGGATCTAGTACTGCTGGTAGCTTCCTCCTACTGTATGTTATCAGTTCCCCCAGAGCCATAGGTCTCACATCTTGCCTCTCCTCCTCAATCTCCTCCTCATGCTCATCATCACTCACCTGCTCCTCCTCCACAGATCCTCCATGTCATACTCCCAGATCTGTCACTATTGTTAACACCGCATATCCCCACAGACTCTGAGAAACCTTCATATTGAGTATCAAATTCCTTGCCACATCTAGAAGGTGTCTGTTCTTCCTTTTCGCCACTCGGTTTTATGTCGGCGTGCAGGCACAGGTGGTCTGATGCAATATCCCATGAGCTGATAAGTATTCCTTCATTGTCTTGTTTGTGTATTATGTCTCATTATCTGATCTTAGAACCTTAATCACTACAACATATTGTCTCTGAACAAGCTTATGGAAATCTCGGAAGTAGGTAAGTACCTCACTCTTAGATTTCATCAAATATAGCAAAGTAATACGAGATGCACAATCAATAAAAGTGACAAATACTTATAACCATTTAAAAAACTCACAGTACAAGGTCCCTAGACATCATAATGAATAACATCAAAAATAGAAGAGCTTTTTTTGCTTTATACTAGATAAAGTCCAGAAGGAGGGGTGCCCCAACCGTCTGTGATAGAATATCAGCATATCCTCAACACTCATCTTCTGTCCTCCAACTCCCATTTTCTCTATCACAGAGACCAGAGCCGCATCCAATCCTTCCCGATCCAAATACCACAACCCGTCATGCCAAGTCTTAGTCCCAAGTATCCACCTCGTCCCTTTTTCCTGGAAAGACACCTTGGGAATATCAAAGGAAACAAAACATCTTAGTTGAATGATTATGAAACTAAAGGATAAAAGACTAACTGGTAAAGAAGCAGTATGCAAAACATTAAATAGTTTTACTGAAATTGAACAATTAACCGTACCTTTACCGACCACTGGCTGGAACGTACCGTCCGCCGTCTGAATGTTATCTCCAGTAGCTAGACAAGTGTATGGGGCTAGAACAACACTACCGACAAGAGGGAGCCCTACCTACATTAGACACGTCAGATACCGAAAGTATGAGGCTAGAAAGAGAAAGGTTGGTGACAGATCTGGATGTATGGCGGGGAGGATCTGCAGATGAGCAGGTGATTGATGATGAGGATAAGGAGGAGAACTCGCCTGTATTTCCTGTAACATGGCGTGTTGCGCCTGAGTCGATAATCCAACCTAATGCCCTGGAAGAGATATAGACGCCAAAGCGAGAAATCCATCAGATGGGTGGCATACATAGCGACCCCCCCCCCCCAGCTCCATATCTGCTCCCCTCGCCCGTTTTTTTCCTTTTGATTCCCTCCATCATGATAAGTAGGGTCTGCTCCTCCTCTATATAGATAACACCAAGTTCCTACATGCTTTCAGTCATGCCCAAATTGGCTCAATAGCCTCCTCTGCCACCACGGGCACGACCACGTCCCCGTCCCCATCCCTGTCCACCACTCAAATCTCTCTCTTTGGGCGGCTTGGAGTATGCATGCCTCAGATGGCCGACCTTGCCGCAGTTGTAACACTATCGGGTTTCTTCCCTCTGTCCTGTAACACCAGGGGCATCAACTGCTAGTGCTGACTTCACAGTCATGGACCCTCCTATTTTGGCCTGCAGTTTGAGATGTGTCTCCTCCTGAATCATAGCAGAGACGACCTCTGTGATTGTTGGAATCTTCGTACCAGAAAGAAGTAGGGCTCTCCGCTGATCGAACTTTTCATCTAACCCCTTTAGGAATTTCATCGTCCTTTCCTCCACGATGATTTTGGAAGCCCGACATTGTGGATCACTACAGCCCGCCAGAGGCGTGATCGTAATCTACCCATAGTGGTTCCAACTCAGAGGCGTACTCCTGCAATGTTTTCTCCCCCAGAACAGTGTCATCTATGTCTCCTTTCACCTGAAAGACCCGCAGAGTGTTCCTCACACCATTATATGTGTTCTTCAGCTTATCTCAGACCTTCATGACTGTCTCGAGGCCATCTACCGTGACGGAAATCGATGGGAAAGCAGAGCTAAGAAGCCACTTAAACACAATCATATGGGTCAACTCCCACTCATCTCCAGCCGAGCTCTCTAGTTTCTTCAACGCCCCTATCAAGAAGCCCCCAACCTGTTTCACTGCAATAATTTTCTTCACACGACGTGACCAATTCAGGTAGGTCATCGGTCCATCAAGCTTCAAGTTAATTGACGGAAATTCCAACTTTGTCGGTTATTGCGATGACCCCAACACTCTCAACAATATGGTCAACTCATCCGGGCCCAACATTTTGAAGACGTTCACCATCGTTCCCTCCTTCGGGGCCATGGATCAACTTCCTCGCTGATCACCGCATCAATTAATGCCTCCTCCTGTCATAGATCTGATCACCTCATCTTGAGATCCGCTAGGATGCGGACGTGTTGATGTTGAAACCCGCTAGATGCGTTGTTTGCCCACTACGACCAGTCTCACAGCAACCGGAGATGGTGGCAGCCGTTGGATTCATCGATGGGAGGGGTGCGACCCACTTCCCTAGAGGTGGAGGTCCTCCGTCAAGCATATATCTGGACGCCCTAGAGCCGGAGGTCCTCCAACGAAATCAGAGGCGGCAGCCGCTAAATGCGGCAGCGGAAGAAATGTTCCCACAAAAGAGTCAGCGGGAGGTCCTCTATCGGTGGCGGAAGTCGAGCACAGAAGAGTCGCGGGTCTGTCGTGGAAGAAGGAAGCAAAAGTTTCTTTTATTTTCTCAAATAATACTAAACCCTAAACCCACTTGCACCCAATGGTCTTCTTGTCCTTTTGCAATCGTGTCTGCTCCCAGGTGTTGTTCTTCATAAGAGCCTTCATCTCTTCCTTCATCGTTGTCTTCCATTTTGGATCGTCTTTGACAACCTGTCAATTGTTAGGTACAATAACACTATCCAAAGATGCAATGAATGCTCCGTGAGTAGGGAGCGACGTAGTCGGGGGACTAGTAGCTAGACTGGGCATCGACACTGGATCTGGTACTGCTGGTAGCTTCCTCCTCCTACTATATGTTAGTTGTTCCCCCTGAGCCATATGTCTCACATCTTACCTCTCCTCCTCAATCTCCTCCTCATGCTCATCATCACTCACCTGCTCCTCCTCTGTAGATCCTCCCTGTCATATTCATAGATCTGTCACCAACCTTTCTCTCTAGCCTCATATTTTTGGTATCTGATGAGTCTAATGTAGATAGGGCTCCATTTTGTTGGTAGTATTGTTCCAACTCTCTGAAGTGAACATCCATGCTCACAAAACATCTTTTCTCCACTAGGCTCCAACACATATACCCCTTCTAAGTGCGAGAGTAGCCCACAAACATACACTTGACTACATTTGTAGCAAGCTTACCAACACCCGACTTGTCCTTCATGAAGCACACACACCTGAATACCTTCAATGGAAGTATCCCCACATTATGTACTGCTGGCACGGAGACTTCCAACTCAAAACCTGTGATGACATCATATTGATTAGTTGTGTCGCTGTTAACACTGCATATCCCCACAGACTCTGAGGAACCTTCATGTTGAGCATCATACTCTTTGCCATCTCTAGAAGGTGTATGTTCTTCCTTTTCTCCACTCCGTTTTTTGTCGGTGTGTAGGAACATGTGGTCTAATGCAATATCCCATGAGCTAATAAGTATTCCTTCATTGTCTTGTTTGTATATTATGTCTCATTATCCGATCTTAGAACCTTAATCACTGCAGCATAGCGTGTCTGAACAAGCTTATGGAAATACCGAAAGTAGGTAAGTACCTCACTCTTAGATTTCATCAAATATAGACAAGTAATACGAGATGCACAATCAATAAAAGTGACAAAATACTTATAACCATTAAAAAAACTCACAGTATAAGGTCTCTAGACATCATACTAGCATGCAAACTCTTAGTAAGCTTGCCTAAATCACAAGCATCACACACCAATTTTATTTTATTTACTGTTTCAAAAATAATAGGAAATAATATAGCTAAAGTCCTGAAGGAGGGGTGCTCCAACCGTCTGTGATGGAGTATCATCATATCCTCAGCACTCATCTTCTGTCCTCAAACTCCCGTTTTCTCTACCACAAAGACTAGAGCCACATCCAATCCTTCCCGATCCATATACCACAACTCGCCATACCAAGTCTCAGTCCCAAGTATCTGCCTCGTCCCTTTTTCCTGGAAAGTCATCTTGGGAATATCAAAGGAAATAAAACATCTCAGTTGAATGATTGTGGAACTAAAGGATAAAAGGCTAGCTGGTAAAGAAGCAGTATGCAAAACATTAGATAGTTTTACTGAAATTGAACAATTAACCATACCTTTACGGACCACTGACTGGAACATACCGTCCTCCATCTGGATGTTATCTCGAGTAGCTAGACGAGTGTAGGAGGCTGAAATAGCACAATCGACAAGAGGGATCCCTACCTACATTAGATACGTTGAATACCAAAAGTAGGAGGCTAGAGAGTGAAAGGTTGGTGACAGATCTGGGAGAATGGCGGGGAGGATCTGCGGAGGAGCAGATGAGTGATGATGAGGATAAGGAGGAGAACTCGCCTGCATTTCTTGTCATATGGCTTGATGTGCCTGATTCAATGATCCAATCTGATGCCCTGGAAGAGATATAGACGCCAAAGTGAGAAATCCATCAAATGGGTGGGCATACATAGCGACCCCCCAGCTTCATCTCTGCTCCCCTTGACCGTTTGTTTCCTCTTGATTCCCTCCATAATGCTAAGTAGGGTCTGCTCCTCCTCTATATAGATAACACCAAGTTCCTCCGCACTTTCAGTCATGCCCAAATTGGTTCAATAGACTCCTCTGCCACCACGACCACGACCACGACCATGTCCCTGTCCACTACCCAAATCTCTCTCCTTGGGCGGCTTGGGAATGCTTGCCTCAGATGGACGACCTCGCCACAGTTGTAGCACTGCCAGGTTTATTCCCTCTATCCTGTAATACTAGGGACAACAACCGCTAGTGCTGACTTCACAGTCATGGACCCTCCTATCCCTGCCTGCAGTTTGAGATGTGTCTCCTCCTGAATCATAGCAGAGATGACCTCCGTGAGTGTAGGAATCGTCGTACCAGAAAGAAGTAGGGCTCTCCGCTGATCGAACTTGTTAGTTTGTGAGATTACGGTTTTACATATTTTAGGGAGTTCTCTGAGACTAGTGCGCAATCATTTACCCCAAGGTGGTGCTTGCGTAATAAGTTCAAAGGGCTACACAAGGACATTTGGACGGTCGTGCGGAGCTCTAGTAATCTATTCACCCAGAGGTGGTAGATCTGCGAAAAGCTAAAACATAACTGTTGCTCGTTCTGTATGGAGAATCACTAATTGCGTGACGCGTAGTCTGCCCAAAGGTGTTACGCGTTGACGCGCTTGAATTCTCTATATAGTGTGTTATTTAGGGTTTTATAGCCACTATTATCCTATTTATATCTAACATTTCTTTTCTCTCTATACAGTCACCTTTTCAGTGCATAATAATATGACGACCATTGAGAAACTCGCTGGATCTAACTTTAAGAAGTGGAAATCTAACATCATGTTTACTTATGAGATGACGGATATCGAGATGATCATGAGTACCCACCAGCTTGCGACTCTCACATTGACCAACACTCAAGCTGAGAAGGATCTGTATGGTGTATGGAACAAGTCCAACAGGATCTGCGTGTTGATTATTTAACGTTCCATTCCAGATCACCTGTTAAGTTTGGGAATTAGTTTGAGAATTAGTGGAGTTGCCTAAAGGTTGTAAATCCATTGGTTCTAAATGAGTGTTTAAGACCAAGAAAGACTCTAAAGGAAAGGTTGACCGGTTTAAGACCAGACTGGTAGCAAAAGGATTTACGTAGAGAGAAAGAATCGATTATCACAAGACTTTTTCTCCCGTTTCATCTAAAGACTCTTTCAGAGTGATAATGACATTAGTAGCTCATTATGATTTGAATTTACACCAGATGGATGTAAAGACCACATTCTTGAATGGCGATCTTGTCAAAGAGGATTATACCCTGTGGGATTCAAGTCTGGTCATTCTGACCAACTTGTATGTAAACTTAACGAGTCCTTATATGGTCTAAAGCAAGCTTCTAGACAGTGGTATTTGAAATTTAATGAGGTAGTTACTTCTTTAGGTTTTATAGAAAATAAGGTAGACTGTTGCATATATCTCAAGATCAGTGGGAGTAGATTCATCTTCTTAATTTTTTATGTAGATGATATTCTGCTTGCAAGTAGTGATTTGACATTATTGCATGAGTCTAAGTAATTTCTATCAAAACATTTTGATGTGAAAGATCTTGGGGAAACATCCTTCGTTCTAGGAATTGAGATCATTAGAGACTGATCTCGCCATACATTAGCGCTCTCTCAGAAAGCTACATCGAGTGTGTACTTGAGAGATTCATCATGCTTGATTGCAAGCCTGGTAACATACCTATGCTTAAGGGTGATAAGCTTAGCTTATCACAATGCCCCAGGAACGATATAGAGAGAGTGCATGAAGGATATACCTTATGCTAGTGCGGTATGCAGCTTAATGTATGCCCAAGTATGTACCAGACTAGACATTGTCTTCGTAGTAGGACATTTAGGCAGATATTAGTCGAACTAAGGACCTGATCATTAGGTGGCTGCCAAGAAATTCTTAAGGTATCTGAAGGAAACTAAGGATGTTAAGTTGGTCTACTAAAGAGTACAAAACCTTGAGTTGGTGGGGTATACAAACTCTGATTTTGATGGGTGTGAGAATGATAGAAAGTCTACTTCAGGTTATATCTTTAAGTTTGCTGGTGAGGCTATTTCATGGAAGAGTGTCAAGTAGACACTCATCACTTCATCCACAGTGCATGCAGAGTTCGTCGCTCTTTTTGGGGGATTCCACTCACGCAGTGTGGTTAAAGAATTTCATTATGGAGTTGAAGGTCGTCGATTCTATAGTTGGACCCATCTGGATGTACTGTGATAATATCTCTGTAGTTATGTTCTCAATGAACAATAAAAGTATCACAAGGTCCAAACATATGATAATTAAATTCTTGATCGTTAAGAAATTGGTCAAAAAGGGTGACATTTTAGTGGAGCATTTAGGGACAGATGACATGTTGGTCGATCCACTCACTAAAGGACTTCGCCCTAACGTGTTTCAAAAAACATGTTATTAATATGAGGCTTAAAAAGTCGATCAATGTGCTAGATTAATGTGATGCTACATGAAACTCCAATTCAGTTATCTGTCATTTGATTTTTACTTATTTAATTTATTAAAATTAAAGAATATTCATTCAGGGATATCATTAATTTTCAGTATTTGTTGAGTTTTTTGTGACACGTCACACTTCATTCAAAGTCTCATGACTTGTGTTAGTCAGAACATAAGGCCCAGGAGTTTCAGTTAAATTGTGACATGTAGTATGTCTTTTGATACATGAGTTTTAGAACCTTAATGTTAGACATGCTTGTTCTTTTGAATACTTAAAACTTCTCACAACATGGTTTAGTGCATTCAATTAAGAAATTTGGTTGACCACCAAATTAGAACAACCTTCACGCGTATTTTTCAGTATATTGTTCTATTTTTATCTAGCCGCGCTTTGTCCATGTAGATTAGATCCGTAAGTTGTTGTGACTATGGAAGGTCCCGTGTCTCTCAATGATGTGGTTGCCACCACGATTCAAAGTAAAGGATTTGATTAGACCGGATTGACGTGACAGCAGACTCAATACCGCGTTCGCTAATTGGTACCCTTAAGTTTAGTGAAGATTTTATCGGAATGTCATAAATTATTATGAACGCAAGTTCAAGTGGGAGAATGTTAAAATTTTTTAGTTAAGTGGACTTGACTCATCGGGACGTCCCAGTGAAATCGTGCGTGAGTTTTGAGTCTATTCGGACTCCTACGAGCGCGCAGTAAATTAGTCGCGCGAACGATCGAAGCCTGTGATAGGTAGGCTAGATCGTCTCGTAAATTAAGGGCGTGTACTCGGTCTTACCTTATGCACAAATTTGATGGTTATGCGAATTCAATTAATAAAAGGAATTATTTTTGGGTTTGAGTAATTAATCACAATTAATTTCCCAATTGGTAACTCCATATGTGGCTATTCCTATTAGTAGCTATAATGAATTTTAATTTGTATTCATTCAGCGTGAACTAGGGCTGAAAAACCCGACCCCATTTTCTTAGAGCGTTGTTAAATGCAGGCCAGTTATAGCTATACGCAGGCCAACTCACAAGACTTAATCCGGTTTTCTCCTTTTCTCAAACCGCATGCCCTAAAAAAAAATTCGCAGGCCGTGTTAGGGTTTCGCCGCGAATCAGCCTCGACGCCTGCAGAGATCACCGCGAGGATCGATCCCGACCTCCACGTCGACGATCGGCCGCGACTCCAGCAGCCTCCACGGCGACGATCAGCGACGACCCCTTCCTTGGCTCCACGGCGACGATCGGTCGCGACTCCGCAAGCTCTGCTCCGACGATTTGCCGCGACCCCAGGAGAGTCCACGACGATCCACGACGTCGATCTGCCGCAACTGCTAATCCTCCTTCTCCACGACGATCAGCGACGACCCATTCGGGCAACAGGTTTCTCCCAAGGTGCCTGCTTTGTTTTTTTTTTCCGACACTTTCCGCAACTGCTTTGTTTCCATCAATAGGCTAAGACCCCTTCAATTTTTTTCTTTATTTCCTCATTGGCCTGTTTTGAATTTGATCAATGTGTGATTGTTCTTGTATTAGGGTTCCGAGAAGCTTGCTTTTGATTTCTTTACCTTGAGCAGTCGGCCGGAGCTAGCGAGTGGTACATCTCAGGTATACCTACTTCCTCTAGAACCAACCGTTTTGGTTTATATTATGCTAGCGTGTGGATGCTGTGCGTGGTTTTTTTGACCTAGATTGTGGTGTGAACTTACAGTTTTATGCAAATGAGCACAGAAGAAAATACCACTACATAAGATTGGTACTGAGCGAGGGATGCCCTATGCCACCTGTATTCTCCGTATGGATGCGCTATCATGAATCAATTGCTGACGAATGGGATATACAGTCCATAAGCAAAGTAGAGGAAACAAAAGACCTTGATAGTGAACTGATTTCTTTAGCGGATCATTGACATACGGTATGTTTATAATTTTCATAACTATGTTTAAAAAGTTATTTATGGTTTTAAATTGAATAGCTGACTTAAATTTCACTTTCTTGCAGGAGCGGACATGAAGAATGCAAGTTTGGATTATTATGGTTTTAAATTTTGTAATAGCTGACTTAATAGTTTTGCGAATGGTTTTATATTTTTGCCGTATTCTAATTTTGTAATAGTTGGCGTAATGTTTTGGTGGATAGTATTTTGCCTATTAGTCCAATCTTTTTTTGATTAGTTTCTATGGAGCCGCACTAAATGTCTTTGCTGGACTTCTTCATGGCTTGATTAGTTTCTATGGAACTGCACTCTGAGTACCGTTATGTAATATATTTGAGCTTGGCCTGCATATAAAAATAATTGGCCTGCGTATAAAACACTTGGCCTGCATATAAAACACTTGGCCTGCAAGTGTATAATATTGGAATGCATTTATAAGCGGCCTGCATCTAGCCAAAACTGGCCTGCATGTAACATTACTCTTTTCTTATTCATCGTGAAACTTTCGCCCCCCTCTTCTTCTTCCGTTTTCCCGATCCATTCGAGAAGTGGTGTTAGCAGGCCGCCAGAGGTTAAATAAATATACGGTCGGCCCTCCACCCGACCACCATCGCTGACGAGGAAAAGTGTAAATCGGGTCTTCGTCTTCCTCCTCCCGTTTCGTCGGCGTTTAGATCCAGCCATACAGATTTCCATTGCCGGCCCTTCTTCTCCAGAAGGTGATCCTAGTTGCAGATTTTGGAAAAATAAGGCACTGACGCTGGTTTTAGGAAACAAAGAAATACCACATCTGTAGTGGCCGACCACCTCTATTGAAGTAGAATTTCATCCCAACTCTTATTTTGGATCTAAGCCTGCATGAGTGTTTTTCATTCTGTACAGAGAGCTGCAGTTTTCAGGAATATATATATATATATATATCTTTACCATATATAAAGATATATGATATGGCTTTTTAAATCATGCATTTAAAAGCTGTTGGAGTGATCACAGCCGTCGGATCATGGATGTGAAATTCAGCTGCCGTCAGATCAAACCAACCCTCTCTCCAGCTTTTTTTATAGGCCTCCTAAACCTATTGTAAGATAGCCCTAAACCTATGTTAGGTATTTTAAAAATTTATAATAAGTTCACTAAAGCAGCACGACCAGCCCGCCAACACACGCCGGCCAGCCCGCCACGCCCGAAACCTTCAGCCCGTCAGCCCGCTAAAGCAATGACTTCAAAAACATAGTGCACCGAACTATATTTAAACCCAAAAAACTTTTTTTTACAGGCAGTTTGGGACTAAAAGGCGGGTGAACAGTGCGGGCGAGACTGCTACAGTAAAGACACGGAAATCAGGTTTTTCGGAGCCCAATATGAGAGTCAAGATGGCTCCAAAACGAAAAGTGATCAACATGAAAGTTGTAGATCTCGGCGATCCGAACAACTTTCATGTTGATCACTTTTTGATTTGGACCCTCCTTGACCTTCGATTTGGGACCCGAAAAGTCTGGGCGGCGAGACTGCTACAATAAAGGCACGGAAATCAGGTTTTTCGGGGCCCAATATGAGGGTCAAGATTGCTCCAAAACGAAAACTGATCAACATGAAAGTTGTCGATCTCGCGGAGATCTACAACTTTCATGTTGATCACTTTTCGATTTGTAGCCTCCTTGACCCCCAAAACCCCTTACACGTTCGCCCGCATATAATATAATAATATATATATAAAAAACAGCCCGGGTGCGGGCGAAGCCCGCCGTCGCCGGCCGGGTACTGTGGCGCCTGACCATCGGGCCGGAGGCCCGTGCCTGTCACTCGAATATATATATATATATATATATACGAGCATCTTCGCACGGGCTACGCCCGTGCTCGATGCTCTCGGGCGGCCTTCGGCCGCATCCAAGCGGGCTTCGCCCGCCTCTCCGCACGGGCGAACGCCCGTGCTTGATGATCTCGAGTGGTCTTCATCCGCATCCTAGCGGGCTTCGCCCGCCTCTTCGCACGGACTTCGCCCGTGCTCGAGGCGTCTGCGGGCTACCCCCGCAACATATGTATGAGGCTCAAAATGAGAGAAAAAATACATCAATACTATTATTTTTAATTTGTAAAGAATGACGTTCAAAAATTAATTTTTCTCTACTTTTCTCACTTTCTCTCTCTAAATTCTATATATAATTCCCTACCATTCTATCTTTATACCACCGCACTCTCCTACCTCTCTCCACTCTCTCTCCATCTGTTTCTCTCTCACCGCCACTTTCTATGTAATATATATATTATATAACACTTAATTTGGCGTTTTTCTCTCCCTCCCTCTATAATATACATATTTTTACACTGCCGCCTCAATATTGCCGCCCTCAGTCAGCAGCCCTCTCTCCCTCTCTCTCCTCTCTCTCCTATTTCTCTCCCTTTCTCTCACTATCCTTCCCATGCTATAGGTTTAGGATATCTAGAAATTTTTGTTTTTTTAATATTTAAAGAATGAATGGCTGCTGAGTAATTGATTTAGATCCGACGGCCGTAATCTATTCAATGAATTTATAATTCATGTCTTTGATATTTCTTTATATATGGTAAAGATATATATATATATATATATATATATATATATATGGGGGCACTGAATTTCCGCGCAGCGCTTTTTGGACAAAAAACGCGCTCCTCGGAAAAATGAAAAAACACCCCCTTAACAGCATTTTTAGAAAAAGTGGTCAACATGAAAGTTGTAGATCTCGACGAGATCTACAACTTTGATGTTGACCACTTTTTCTAAAAATACTGTTTAGGGGGTCTATTTTCAAAAGGCGCGAAGGGGGTCCGCGCAAAAAAAAAATTCGTAATATTTACCGGGCGGAACCCCCTTCGCGCCTTTTGAAAATAGACTCCCTAAACAGCATTTTTAGAAAAAGTGGTCAACATGAAAGTTGTAGATCTCGTCGAGATCTACAACTTTCATGTTGACCACGTTTTCTAAAAATGCTGTTAAGGGAGTGTTTTTTTTATTTTTCCGAGTAGCGCGTTTTTTTGTCCAAAAAGCGCTGCGCGGAAATTCATTAATCTGTATATATATATATATATATATATATATATATATATATATATATATATATATATATATATATATATATATATATATATATACATATACAGATAAATGGAAAAACGCGCCCCCCGTTTTTGACAAAAAAAACGCGCTGCGCAGAAAAACGGAAAAAACACTCTCTAAACAGCATTTTTAGAAAAAGTGGTCAACATGAAAGTTGTAGATCTCGTCGAGATCTACAACTTTCATGTTGACCACGTTTTCTAAAAATGTTGTTTAGGGGGTCTATTTTCAAAAGGCGCGAAGGGGGGTCCGCGCAAAAAAAAATCGTAATAATTACCGGGCGGAACCCCCTTCGCGCCTTTTGAAAATAGACCCCCTAAACAGCATTTTTAGAAAAAGTGGTCAACATAAAAGTTGTAGATCTCGTCGAGATCTACAACTTTCATGTTGACCACTTTTTCTAAAAATGCTGTTCAGGGGGTGCTTTTTTCATTTTTCCGGGGAGCGCGTTTTTTAGCGAAAAACGCGCTGCGCGTTTTTCCATAGCCCCCATATATATATATCAGATAAATGGAAAAACGCGCCCCCCATTTTTTGACAAAAAAAACGCGCTGCGTAGAAAAACGGAAAAAACACTCTCTAAACAGCATTTTTAGAAAAAGTGGTCAACATGAAAGTTGTAGATCTCGTCGAGATCTACAACTTTCATGTTGACCACTTTTTCTAAAAATGCTGTTTAGGGGGTCTATTTTCAAAAGGCGCGAAGGGGGGTCCGCGCAAAAAAAAAAATCGTAATAATTACCGGGCGGAACCCCCTTCGCGCCTTTTGAAAATAGACCCCCTAAACAGCATTTTTAGAAATAGTGGTCAACATGAAAGTTGTAGATCTCGTCGAGATCTACAACTTTCATGTTGACCACTTTTTCTAAAAATGCTGTTTAGGGGGTGCTTTTTCCATTTTTTCGGGGAGCGCGTTTTTTAGCGAAAAACGCGCTGCGCGTTTTTCCATAGCCCCTATATATATATATATATATATATATATAATCAACACATCCTGTAAATCTATTTGACTTAAGATAATCATAATGAATTCATTTTGGGTGTGTAGATTATGATCAGAAAATTATTCTACATAATCAGAGATTCGATAAATCACGAATGTCTCATTCAGTAAAAACATTAATTTCAATATCACTAGAGCTATTCATGTTTAGAGGTTCCTCTCTAAATCTAAAAATATATGTATGCTTGATCTGAATTTCATATTTCATGAGTTATTCACATATGTAATGTTTTGTGCTAACTCTTCTTTGTTGAAGAGATCCTTTTTAGAAACTCTTGTATGCTGACGGGATCCGCTAGTGCTTCAGAATTCATAAGGGAAAACACGTCAAGGTTGTTGGGAATGACCGCCACCATGAAGCACGAGCTCGAATCCAAGAATAGTATAAATTGATTATCCACACTTAAGTAATCGTTCGTTCTAGTTCGCTTTACTTTGTGTTCTTAATTTAGAAAAATATTTAGTATAAACTCCATTTTTGAGACTATAAGTGTTTGGTTAAAACGATCATATAGACTTATACGTTGCTGCATACAGTTGATTTTTTTCTGTAATATCAATTCATCGTAGCAACGAGTAATTCAAAATTTATTAACAATTATCACATAGCCTCCTTTACCTGCCGTGTACAACTCCGTGTTCGCCGAGTGGATCCAACAAGGCAAAACAGGGCCCTCAATATAGCCCGACTCGCACTCGCCTAAGCAGACGGACGAACCGGGAAAGCCAACCCGCATCCTCCTAGCAGGCGAGCGAGCCAGCCCGCATCTTCCTAGAAGGTGAGCAAGACAGGGCAGCTGGCCCACATCCGCTTGGAAGGCAGCCGAGCCACGGGTAGCCGACCCGCCTCCGTATAAGGGGCGGGCGAGCCGCAGGAGTTTGGTCTGCCAGTAGCCTCACCAAACAGCGGAGTTTCGATGTTGGCAGACCCACCCTGGGTTGTGTATAGTATAACAAAAGACGGAGTTACGCTATTTGCAGGTCAGACTCGGAAATCTATAAATAGACCCACATGGGTATCTCAGAAGACAAACTTTCTCATTCTCTGGTCTTGTAGTGCTTTCTGAGATTCCCTTAGCTCAGCATTGGCTAAGGAGGGTAAGCGTTCTATGATCTTCCGGGTATGTGGTGTGACCTTCGTGCTGCAGCCGTGGGTCAGTCCCAGATCCTAAGTTTTCTGTCAAACAGACTTACTAAGAGAAGTGTGCGGTCACCCCTTTTTAGGGTTTGAACTTCATAGAAGCTAGTTTCCGGTTTCAACATTTTGGTGCGGTGAGCGTGGAGCGTGGCCAACGCAGAAAATCCTTAGTGAATTCAATGACTGGAGGTGAAGGACAAGGATCTGATCCGGCTACTCGCCGCCTCCCCCTCCCCTTGCCACCCTCAGAATGTTCGAGGACTTTAAGAAGAAAGTCCGGAGTCTGGTACTCTTCGCACTCGCGGCTCACGGCGAGTGCTCGATGCCCTCCGTCCCATTAGTCATTGACCCGACTTTGGGCGAGAATGCCCCCGCCAGGCAACCTGGGAAGGAGGTTGTGGAGGAAGGCAGCGAGCGAGATCTCCCAGGGCGAATGTTGTTCACCAGCTCGGTGAGTGCTGGTAGGATCGGCAAGGTGGAGGCCCGAGATCGCCCTGCTCGCCTTGCAGGGGAAGGAAGTCCTTTCAGCGAGCTGGTCCCATCCGCCCCGGTCCCAGAGGGGTTCCGCGAGATCGCCCTTGCAGGGGAAGGAAGTTCTATCATGTGAACCAACTTTTAAAGGTTTTTTTTGCGTATTTACAAAATTGTGGGACCTTCGCTGCGTGGGGATTCTTTGTGCATGGGGTTGCCCTTTTTTTTTCAAAATTGTAGGATAAAATGACATAAGGTGAAAAAATTTATCAGGGTAACTTTATTTTCTTACAATTTAGTACCGATTTATTTCAAAAAACCGTGATCAAAGATTAATGTTGAATAAGCATTATAGGACAATGCTGTTTTGGCTGCTTGTATTCATTCTTGATGATCCTAGGCATTTAATTTAAATTAGAAAAATTGACTTTAGTGTTTCTTTAAAATCTTTAGAAATTTATGGCTGAACAATTGTGGTTCTTAAATGGTGTAAATTTAATTGCTCTCATTAAGAGATATGGAGATAAATATAAAGTTAACGTAAATTTTGTTCTCTTTATCTTAAGAAAACTTTTCATCTAACTTTTCTTAAGATAATATGGTTCTTTTTTATTTCTATAGAAAAACACTCCATGGAGAAAAATCCAAATATATTCCATGAAAAAATATCCGATCAAATACATACATGTATGTGTACAATTATATAGAAAGAGGATGAGAAGAGAAAGTCCCATTCAATGTGGGACTAAACTACCTAGCTAAGAGACTAAATGAGCCTTTAATAATGAGCATTTACATATTTCCTTCCACACTCCCCCGCAAGTTGTGCGTACAAATCGTAGGCATCAAGCTTGAACAGGAACTGATAGTACAGTGGTCATGGTAAGGCCTTGGTGAGGATGTCAGCAACTTGCCCAACAGCAGGAACATGCATTAATTCTAGCTTTTTCAATTGAACTTTTTCTCGAATAAAGTGACAGTCAACTTCAATGTGTTTGATTCGTTCATGGAAAATAGGATTCTTGACAATGTGTATAGCCTCCTGACTGTCACAAAATAAAGTGGCTGGTGAGAAGAATTTGACTCCTAAATCACCTAGGAAACCTTCAAGCTATGTAAGCTTAGATACAACGTCTGCTATTGAACGATAGTCTGCTTTAGCAGATGAGCGAGCCACCATAGACTGTTTTTTGCTGTGCAAGGTGATGAGATGTCCTCCAAAGTAAGTGCAGTATCCACTTGTGGAATGACGATCATCCAATGAACCAGCATAATCAGCATCAGAGTACACAATAAGAGATAAGGGCGATGAAAAAGACTTGTATACAAGTCCTTGTCCTAGAGCGGTCTTCAAGTATCGAAGGATACACTTCATTGCCTGGTGGTGAGAGACACATGGTTCATACATGAATCGACTGACCACTCCAACAACAAAAGATATATCAGGTACCGTAACAGTGAGGTATATTAACTTTTCCACAAGTCGACGATAATATTCTAGGTTTGAAAGAAGAGAATCAGAGTCTGAAGCATGAGCGCAAAGCATGTGATTGACATCTATGAGAGTGTCAGCTGGCTTGCATCCAGAGTAGCCAGCATCATGTAGCAGATCAAGACAGTATTTTCATTGAGATAAAACAAGACCATCAGGACGCCGAACCACCTCAAGATCAAGGAAAAATCAAAGATTTTTCAGTCCTTAGTCTAAAATGCAGAAGCCAGATGTTGTTTGATCACATGTATTTCTGCGAGATCATCTCCCGTAATCAAATATCATCAACATACAACAAGGGAATTATTATGTCTGTTGGATGATGACGATTGAATAAAGAGAAGTTGGTGAAACTTCAAGTGAAACCAACAGCCCGAACAGTCTAACTGAACTTGTCAAACTATGCCCAAGGAGACTGTTTGAGACATAAAGAGATTTCTTCAGACGACTTACAAGAGACTCTCCGCGGTCTCAAACCCGGGAGATTGTTGCATATTAGGCGTGCAAAAAAGGACTAGTAGGCCCAGGCCGAACCCGAGCCTTCCCGACTCGGGCCTTTTGTCTGCGAGTCCCAGGCCGGGCCTCGGACAAACCGGTCCCATGCTGGACCCGGGCTCCTCTTTAAAAGAGGTGCATGAGGGAGCCTAGCAGATCGGGCCCAGTCATGCCGAGCTAGTCTCGAGTTTGGTAGCTCCCCCAATAAAAAAGTTGGGGCATGCCCCAAGCTTTTAATTACTAGGTCCATGCCCCAACATTTAATGCTGGGGTGTGGCCCCAACAATTAATTTAATTGCTGGGGCACGACGTCCCATCTTTAATTGTTGGGACACACCCTAGCTTTAATTGTTGGGGAACGATGTCCCATCTTTAATTGATGGGGCGTTGCCCCAGCTTGATACTGGGCCTTGTGCCCGAGTGGGCCTAGGCCTGGCCCGGGCACAAAGTCGGGATTCACCTGAAAATGGGGCCCTTGCGAGCCCCCTTATTCCCGGCCTAGTCCTGGACCGGGCCCAGACCTAATCGGGCTTTGACCCAGGCCGGGCAACCGGGCTCGGGCTTAATTTGCACCCCTATTGCATATAGACGACCTCCCGCTAATCTTCATTGAGAAAAATATTTTTAACATCCAATTAATGCAACGTTCAGTGTCGATGAACAACGAGGGGGATCAACACAAGAACAATATTGAGTTTAGCGATTGGAGAAAAGGTCTTATCAAAATCCAGACTGTGTTGTTGAGTAAAATCACGAGCCACAAGACGAGCCTTCATACGTTGAACCGTCCCATCTGAACTATGTTTGATGGCAAACACCCACTTACAACCCACACAGGTCTGTCTAGGAGGAAGAGGAAGAAGATCCTTAGTGCCTTCCGTCCCGGATGTTGGAGAGCCTCCTGCGTAGAGGTAGGGATGATAATAAAGAATAAGGAAAGGGCAAATGTTCGAAGGTCCGGGGAGAGGCGGTGTAAGACGACATAATCCGCCATCGGGTGAGCAGTAAAGACAGTTGACGGATTTGCAAATCGCAAAATATTATTAGTGGAGGGCACCTCCGGTAGAGCAGTAGACGAAGGGGAGACGAGTTTACACATGAATCAGAGGTGATTTTGGTGGGATTGGCATGAGAAGGAGAGGTGGAATGATAGAAGTAACACAGATAATAGTTCATAGAAGTAGAGGGGAATTAGAGAATCAGTTGGGAGAGAATGATCGAGTTGGTATTCAAGAAAAGTGATATCAACAGAAGTAACAACCTTTCTATCCGTAGGAGTGAAGCATACATAACTTTTTTTGAGTATGCGAGAAACCAACGAACATATACATCATGGCACGTGGAGCAAACTTGTCATTGGACAGACCAAGAGTTTGAATATAGTACACGTAGTCGAATACACGAGGCATGATCGAAAAAAGGGGTTTAGTGGGAAATAAAAGGTTGAAGTGGGCCACAAAGTTGAGAATGGAGGATGACATGCGATTAATAAGATAACATGCAGTAGATACTGCGAAATTCCAATAATCCGTGAGAACATTCATTTAGAACATAAGAGAACGAGTGACTTAAAGGAGGTGACGTTTCTTTCATTCGGCAACACTGTTTTATTGTGGGTTATACGCACAAGAGGTCTGATGGACGATCCCAAACTCCATACATAAGCCGGTAAGCGCATGACTTGTAAATTCATGGGCATTGTCAGTTTAGAGAGTTTGAATGGTCATAGAGAACTGATTGCGAGTCTCAACAATAAAGGCACGAAAACATGAGCGAGTTCAGAGCGATCGTGAAGGAAATATAACCATGTTATGCGAGAGTAATCATCCATAAAAGTAACAAAATAAATAAAACCAAAAATACTAGCGGTTTTGTAGGGTCCCCAAATATCGGAGTGAATTAGAGCAAAGGGAGTGGTTCACCGAGTACCTTGAAGAGAAAAGATGGAGCGACGGTGTTTGTCGTAAATACAAGACTCGCAAGTGAATTCATGAAGAGAAAATCTGGGAGGGTTTTCTGGAGGATGCGTAGAGGAGCATGTCCAAGACGCCGTTGTCACTCGACAGAGCTAATGGAGGAGAGAGTTGTGGGATAGGAGGTGTCCTGAATGTAAAGCCCGTTCGACATGTGCCCTTTACTAATTATATTTTGTGTCTTACGATCCTGCACAACACAAGAGGAGTAATAGAATGTTACAGAGCAATCAAGGTCTTGAATGAGACGACTAATAGAGAGGAGATTAAAAGGAGAGCTCAGAATCACAGAGCGAAGAGCGATGAAGGGAGTAAGGTGGCATCGACATATCCAGAGATAGGAGTGGTGTCCTCATTAGCAACTGTGATGAACTTTGGACGCATTGACGCTAAGTAGTGTGAAGGTTTGGTCGGGATAATATGACGTGTTGCTCCGGAGTCCATAATTCAGGATGAACAACGGGATAGACAAGAGATCCTGTTGTAAAAAATAGACATAACAGAGCCCGGAGAACGGTTGATCTTGCCTTGAAGTTGCTGGACTAGGAGTCACAAGACATCAATGTCATTTTGAATGTCGTTTGGAGTAGACTGTGCAACCATGGGTAGAGATGCATCTTGGAGCAAGACAGAACCAAGCACGACAATCAGAGCAGTAACAACAAGCAGACAACCAACAAAAAAACAACGGCAGGCGCCAAGCAGTAACACTTGGCGGCAAGGCAGGCAGCAACGACGGCTAAACAACAGTGAAAAGCTAGATGGAGCGGCTGTGGTAAGATTGAACGACCTGCGACACATAGAATTGGCGGTGACTTAGAGAGCAGCAACGACGGCCTGAGGAGAATTGGCGGAGACCTGGAGAGTAGCAACGACAAGTAATGGGGGAGAGTTGTGGGATATGAGGTGTCTAGGATGTAGAGCCCATTCGACAGGTGCTCTTTACCAGTTATATTTTGTGTCTTGCGATCCTGCACAACACAAGAGGTGTAAGAGAATGTTACAGAACAATCAAGGTCTTGAATGAGATGACTAATAGAGAGGAGATTAAAAAGAGAGACCAGAACATGATTCACAGAGCGAAGAGTGATGGAGGGAGTAAGGTGGACATCGACAGATCTAGAGACAGGAGTTGTGTCCCCATTAGCAGCCGTGATGAACTTTGGATGCATTGACGCCAAGTAGTGTGAAGGTTTGGTCGGTATAATGTGGTGTGTTGCTCTAGAGTCCAAAATCCAAGATGAACAATGAGCTAGACAATAGATCCTGCTATCAGAAATAGACATAACAAAGCCCGAGGAACGGTTGATCTTGCCTTGAAGTTACTGGATTTGGAGTCATAAGACATCGATGTCATTTTGAATGTTGTTTGGAGTAGACTGTGCAACCATGGGTAGTGAGGTAGCTTGGAGAAAGACAGAACCGGGAACGACGAGCAGAGCAGTAACAACAAGCAGGCAACTAACAAAAAAACAACGGCAAGCGCCAAGCAGCGACAAGCAATAACACTTGGTGGCAAGGCAGACAACAACGACGGCTAAACAACAGTGACAAGGCAGACAGAGTGGTTGCGACAAGATTGAACGACCTGCGACACAAAGAATTGACGGCGACCTGGTGAGCAGCAACGACGACCTGAGGAGAATTGGCGGTGACCTGGAGAGCAGTAACGACGACCTGAGTACAACAGCGGCCTGAGTAGGAGCTGCGACATGAGAAGAAGCGGCGACCTGCAGTCTGCACCTCGACAGATTCTGCAAACCGGCCAGGCGATCAGAACTTAGTGGAGGGCTGCCAAGCAATAGCAGGAGGGGGCGCCGCAAGGGTTCTGCGGTAAGAGAAGAGAAGAAGCGCCAAGATTATGTAAGAAGCAACGACAAGCGGGCAGATCACACAACTAGGAAAAAAATTGGAGAGCAGCAGCCTGGGAGAAGATGTGGACGGGAAGAAGCTGCGTCCAATAGAGGCAAAACTGCCAGCTAGGATACCTGCGGGAAGAAGGTGGATAGCGGCCTGGTGGAGGCAACGACTAGCAAAAGAACCAGGCAGGAAGGAAAACAGATGGCGGTCTGGAGAAGAATGGAAGCGACTAGCACTACCGTCCTGACGAACTGAATAATGGAGGCCTGGAGAAGATGGTGTCCTGGAGAAGAATGAAATCGACCTGGAGGAGTCTGGGAAGCTGCGGGAAGAAGGCGTTGGTCGTGCGGGCTGGATGAGAGCAGATCCACGCAGGTCGTGCGAGCGGGGAGAAGGCGCAGGTTATGGGCCAGCGAACATGACTCCAAAGTGGGGCAGAAAGGTGGGACCCACAAAAGTCAGGGAAAGGTTATAAAAGGCAGAGGAGGTGGGGGGGGGGGGTGACCCAGGCAAAAGAAAAAACCAACAACTGCCGTCAGGAAAAAAATGAACCGCCCAACTGTGGATTAGTCAACAGAACCCACACAAAATGCGGTAAGAGAAACGCAAACCACGGGAGGAGCCTGAAGCGAGAAAACATAAGACATATTGACTCTGATAATATGTAGAAAAACGCTCGCTGAAGAAAAATCCATATGTATTCCATGAAAAAATATTCAATCAAATACATACATGTATGTATACGAGTGACAGTGCACGACCCCCCCCCCCCCCCCCCCGTTCCCCCGCGCGACAGTTCCTGACCTATGGCGGCGGGCTCCGCCCGCCCCCCTATAGGGGTAAAATTTGTCATGGGAGGCGACATTTGTCGTGGGAGGCGACAAATGTCGTGGGAGGCGTCATTTGTCATGGGAGGCGACATTTGTCATGGGAGGCGACAAATGTCGTGGGAGGCGTCATCTGTCGTGGGAGGCGTCATCTGTCGTGGGAGGCGTCATCTGTCGTGGGAGGCGACATCTGTCGTGGGAGGCAACATCGGTCGTGGGAGGCGACATCAATCGTGGGAGGCGACATTTGTCGTAACAGGTGACAGTTGTCGTGGGAGGCGACAATTGTTGTCGGAGGTGACATTTGTCGTGGAAGGCGACATTTGTCGTGGGAGGAGACATTTGTCGTGTGTGGCGATCATTGTCTTGGGAAGTGACATTTGTTGTTGGTACCATTGTTGTTGGGGGGGGGGGGGGGGCGGCGGGTGATTTGTCTTGGTTGTTGACGATGGGGATTAGAGGATTGTCGCAGTGCTCGTAGTTCCCGCCGCCTTGCATTACGTGCATCTTGTTGTTGTTGGGTTAATGGTCTTCTGGTGTTGGTGTTCCGTTCCCGGTTCATTTTCAGATTGTTGCAGCACGATAGGTAAGTTTGACAGCTTCAAGGTGTGGAGCATTGGATCATTAGAAAACATGCATGAGCAAAGTTTGCATGCACATCGATTTCTAATTCAATCAAAACTGATAGTAATTAGTTTGTAAAGGTAACAGTAAAACAATGCACACACAACAATGTACCAAAAGAAAATACTCATGTATCAATTACATGAATCAACCCCCATATTCACAACCGAAACATAAAAGTGGATGAAGTTCCTTAGGTGGAAGCTAACGAATGACAAATTAACCCCCATATTCGCAATCATCACGACCATGCCAAACGGAGACTCAAACTTTCTGAAACTAAACATTTGTTAAATGTATAAAATATTTGAAATATAACCATGTTTTCAGGATTTTGGCTAAGTTTGGCATGGTGCTTGGAGTTGTAAACGCACGGATTAAACCGTCATTCATTAAGGATCGCCCAACAAACATCATCCATTTGAACATAAAAGTGGATGAAGTTCCTTAGTTGGGCGCTAACGAATGACAATTTAACAAAGAAGTTACTATAACAAAGAAGTACTTGCCCTAAACATTAAAGTAAATAAATAAAACATTTGAGAGAGCCCTTATTTTTCTATTGATAGTTTTTTGACACATCCAAGAAACTCTATCTACCTCTGCCTAAATCCAGCTTAAACATATATTTAAAAAAAAATGAACAGAAATAGCAAGAGGCTCTCCATCTACAGTGACATGCCTTGGTGTATTTTTTTGCATATAACAGTTCAAATCACAGGTAATGTTACCTTCTCTCAGTTATTAGAATGGAGTCGAGCACGAAGGCTAGTCGGAGCTGCCGAAGGCCTGTGCAATGTTGTTTTTAGGAGAAAATAGGGGTCATAAAAAGTGGAAACTGGGAAGGAATTGAAATTGAAATTGAAGTGTTACCTTTGATCTGTTATGAGAATGGAGCCGAGCAAGAACCCAAGTCGGGGCTGTCGAAGGACTGCCGGAGAACCCTAGTCGGGGCTGTCGAAGGACTGTCGGGGCTCTACGCTGTAGTTGGTGGGAGGAATGAGGGGAAGCAGAAAATGGAGATGTAGAAATCAAAATGTTACCTTCAGTCCGTGAGTGGCATTGAAGGACTGTCGGGGCTCTGCGCTGTAGTTGGTGGGAGGAATGAGGGGAAGCAGAAAATGGAGATGTAGAAATCAAAATGTTACCTTCAGTCCGTGAGTGGCATCGGAAGCCTGCTTCTAGATCGACCGTCGACGCGGGATGGAGAAGAGAGCGACAGCGTGGGAAATATATGGCTTCCGGCGTGGGAAATATAGATCTCCGGCGAGTGGCGCGTCTCCGGCGAGCCTGGCAAAGTGTGGGCGAGATCGCTCTGCGGAATGGGGAGAGAGTGACGGCGCGGGATGGGGAGTAGGGTTTGCGAACGATGATTAAATATCTTGGATGAAATCTGCAGCGTGGAAATGAATGGACGATCAGGATCATTTGAAGGGGCCTCAGGTGTTACACCAAGCAATCGCAACGGCTGCCCATATTCTTTTGTATATATAGTATAGATAATTATATAGAAAGAGGATGAGGAGAGAAAGTCTCATTCAAGTGTGGGACTAAACTACCTAGCTAAGAGACTAAATGAGCATTTAATAATGGGCCTTTACATATTTTCTTCATCAATTTCATTCTTCAATTCAATGCAGTTAGCAAGTCTCATGCTTGAACAAAGAAATTATTTCTCCTGAAGAGATATCTTGGTATTCATAATTTAAAGTTTATTCTTAATTTAAAGTTTATTCTTGCTATGAAACGTCTTGCATGCTTTAGAATACATCTATCACAAGATGTAGGAAGAAATTTATACTGCTAACAAATTACTAAGAATTTACGAACTATTGATAAGCTAATGACAGCTAAAATATCCTTGATAAAATAATGAAATAACCATGAGATCTAAAGAACTAAAGCATCTCTAATATTCATAATAAAGAATTTTTTTAGATTTTATGTCCACACCACTTGAACTCCATAATATGATAGTGAAAGAGATGTTCTTTTATATTTTATTCATCATCTAGTGTTAATAGATTTTTCTATGCACAAATGCCTGGTATGAGCACTATTATGATTTTGGAAACTTTTTATTTTCTGGAAATCTTTAATTGAAAAATCGTTATCTTAGATGTTCACTCTCTTGAGAGTCTTAGGCTCCGTTTGGGAGGACTTATTTTCACCGGTCAAGCGGTCACAACCGCATGAATCGGGTCTTAATTATGGTCCGATTCATGCGGTCGTGACCGCTTGACCGGTGAAAATAAGTCCTCCCAAACGGAGCCTTAGTGAGGCTTAATTCTTCTTTCGCTGCTAGAATCAGGAACTGGTTCAACCGAACCCCGGGCACATTTTTTTAAACTCCCCCTCAAGTTGATCATGAAAGTCAAACATGTTCAACTTGACAATATTAAGGTGAAAAGAAGTCTTACTGTAGTCTTTGTGAAGACATTTACCAATTGATCTTTTGACTGAACGAAAGGAATACATATGATTCTCATTTCAAACTTCTCTTTCATGAAATTCTCATCAATTTCGATATGTTTTGTGCGATCATGTTGAACCGGATTGTGAGCAATGCCAAATCTTATTATCACTTATATTTTAATTGGTGTTTCTGCCGGGAGATCTCTCATCAAAGTTCTCAACCAAAGGTCCCACCGATAGCCTGAGTGCCATTAGTTTAAATTCTGCTTCTGCACTTAGCCGGGCCACAACAATTTATTTTTTGTTTCTCTGATTAGCAAGATTGCCACACACAAAAAACAAGATTGACACCTACAAAGATGCAATACCCATGGGTAGATCTTCCATTTGAGGTGGACCTTGCCAAATCTGCACTAATGTACACTTCCAAACTTAGCTTGGTGTGGTCATTAATCCCCTTTGAGAAGAACGTGGTTCCTTTCTTTAGATAGGTTTTCAGCTATCTAACAACCTTGTGAGTAGCTTCCTTATGTTTGACTTTGGGTGCGTGCATGAAATGACCTAGAATTCCAACAATATGGGTAATGCATGGTCTTGTGTGAGAAAGATAAAATAGTTTTTCCAAAAGGCATTGATATAGGTTGACGGCTAGCAACTTCTTTAATAGGCTCCCCTATCTTCTCGTCCCAGGTAATGATTTATTTCATTAAGTGATTTAGTGAGTTTATGTTGGGAAAAGTTGTCGATGATTTGTTAACCATGTTATATAATGCACTAAGCCACTATAGAGTTATTTGTCCCTTTGTCAATGTTGAAGCTTGAGAAGACAGGGCGGTTTAATGTCTAGCCGCAACGGTCAGCTAGTCTCCTTGGTCCGGGCAGTTTGGCTCAGCGATCTGGTGATGAACCTTGGCAAGCGGTCAAGAGGATAGTCGCAGCAGCGGTCTGGTGGTTAGCCGCAGCAGCGGTCTGGTGGTTAGCCGCAACAGCGGTCTGGTGGATAGCCGCATCAACAGTCTGGTGGTTAGCCACAACAACGGTCTGGTGGTTAGACGCAGCAGCGGTCAGGAGGTTAGACGCAGCAGCGGTCTGGGAGTTAACCGCAACAGCTGTTTGGATGCTAGCCGACGGCGGAGTTCAGAGGCTTCCCTAGTTGTGTATTCTGTATAGCCTAGCGGTTTGACTGTGTCAAACCGCATAAGCCGCGCGGCTAGTATTTAGTCCCACATCTCTTGTTGTATTCTCTCATCTCCCTCATTTTCTATAAATAAGGGGACATACCTATGTATTGTTTATCTTTTTGGAGTAATAAAATTTGTCTTTATTTAGCTCTTTTTCACATGGTATCAGAGCACCGGTCCTTTGCTCCAATTAGATTGCAGTTTGTTTGTCTAACCGCTTCCGGTATTCTTCCAGTTTTTCTTCCCGCTCTTCCCTCCCTTGCTTGTCGTTGTTTCTGCGACTTGTTTCCTTGCGATCTTTTCTGTTCGTGCGGCTTTCCTTGCTAACCACTCTTCCTTGCTCTTTCTTTCTTGGGGCTGTTTGTTCGTGCGTCCTTTGCGGGATTCTTGTCGTGCGCCCTTCTATGCAAGTCGCTCTTCTTTGCGACTTGTTGTGTTCGCGCGGCTTCTCTGCTGTTCGTGCTTCCTTCTTTCTCCTGTGCTCATGCGGGTTGTTTCTTCCTGCGGGTTGTTTCTTCTCGCGCGGGTTGTTTTCTCTACTCGCGCAGTCTCTTCCTCTCCCTCTTCTCTTCTCTTTTGTTCTAGCGCGGGTTGTTTTCTTTACTCGTACGGTCTATTCTTTCTGCGACCTGTTTGTCGATCGGTTAATCGATCTACACCTTTTTGGCTTGAGCTCTTCTTGGTCGCCTGTTCGTTGCCCTTTGTTCGCATGGTTTGTTCTATTAAACCGTGCAGTTTGCTGTTGTTTTTTATGGTCCCTCCATCTCCTTCTTCTCTTGTCTCTTTTGTTGCTGCTCAGTTGGCTAATGCAGGAAGGTGGCTCATTGATTTTGGGGCTACTAATCATATGACGAAGAATTATCGTCTTTTCTCTTCTCTTAACAAGAGTAGCCGGTTGCCTCTGGTTCTTATTGCGGATGGTTCTCCATCTCCGGTTTCTGGGTCTGGCACGATGAATGTTACTCCTTCTCTTGAGCTTCAAGACACTCTTTATGTCCCAAGTTTTCCGTGCAATCTTCTTTCTATTATTGCTCTTTGCAAACAGTTGAACTTTGAAGCTATTTTTACTGCTTCTACTTGTGCTTTTTGGGTCCCTCACTCCAATGAGTCGATTGCTACTGGGGCTGAAAGCGGTGACTTGTTCTACCTTGAAACCGCTTCTGCTTTTTCATCTTCTTCTTTACTTCAGTGGCATCTTCAACTTGGACATCCTCCTCCCCGGATTCTTTATTAGATTTTTCCTGATTTACCTCGAGAGGATTCTTCTCTTAATTGTGACGTCTGTCAATTTGACAAACATCACCGCTCTACTTTTCCTGCTAAGCATGCACGCAATTTTTCTCGTCCTTTTGATCTTGTTCATTCGGACGTTTGGGGTCATGCTCCCCTTCCGACCGTTGGTAGGGGTATCATGTATTTTGTAACTTTTATTGATGATTTATCTCGGTGTACGTGATTGTATTTGTTACAAGAACACTCTAAAATATTCTCTATTTTTACTGCGTTTTATAATGAGATTTGTACACAATTTGATACTCATATTAAAATTCTTCGAACTGATAATGCTAAGGAGTATCTTGATCATCAGTTCATGTCATTTTGTTTGAATCATGGCATTGTCCATCAAACTACTTGTTTTTACACTTCTCAACAGAATGACGTTGAACGTAAAAATTGTCATCTTCTGGATATGGCTCGTAGCCTTCTCACTCATATGCATGTTCCCCGGTCTTATTGGGGTCATGTTGTTCTTCTCTCTTGCTTTCTCATTAATCGAATTCTGTCTTCGGTTCTTAATGGCAAGACCCCATTCTCTATCCTGTATCCTGATGCGACTCTATTTCCTTTATCTTCTCGTGTTTTTGGATGCACAGCTTTTGTCCACACTTCTTCTGATCGTGACAAACTCTCTCTTCATTCTGTTAAGTGCATTTTTCTGGGTTATTGTCCGACACAAAGGATATAGGTGTTTTGATCTTATTCTCTAGAAACAATATGTTTCTGCAATGTCACTTTCTTTGAGGATGCTCCGTTCTTTTCTTCTCCTTCTCTCCTCTCTTCTTCTAATGATTTTGCTTCTTTTCCTTTTGTGTCGGCACCTCTTCCAGAGTCTGCCCTTCCTTCTTCTCCTTCTCTTCCTGATACTCTTACTGTCTCTAGTCTTTCTACCGAGCTGCTGCCAACAGCTCCTGGGCCAGTAGTTCCTTCTTCGGATGGAACTGATATTGTTGATCGGACAGACCTTGATCTTCTGATTGCTCTTCGGAAAGGTGTTTGATCATGCACTCAACATCCTCTTCAGGATGTGGTTTCTTATGTGCAACTATCACCTTCGTCTAAGAGCTTTGCTCTTCCTCTATCGGCAAGTGTGATTTCAGCTTCCTATCAAGATGATCTTGTTATCATCATTGGAAAGCTGTTATGGATGAAGAGATGAAGACTCTCACTGAATGAGGTAGTTGGACTCTTATTCTAACCCCTCTAGGAACTGATGTGGTTGGTTATCGTTGGGTCTTTGTACTCAAATTTCTTCCTGATGGTACTATTGATCGTCACAAAGCCCGACTTGTTGCTAGAGGGTTTACGCACACCTATGGCATGGATTTATTTGATACTTTTTCTCCTGTTGCTCGGATTACTACAATCCGTGTTCTCTTTTCGGTGGTTGTCAACAGAGACTGGGAAATGTCTCAGTTGGATGAAAAGTATGTCATTCTTTATGGTGATCTGCAAGAAATAGTTTATATGGAGCAACCTCCTAGTATATTGCTCAGGGGGAGTCTCAGATCTGTAAACTGCGAAAGACGATCTATGGTCTTAAACAAAGTCTCAGGGCCTGGTTTGACAAGTTTAACGAAGTTATTTTTGTTATTGGGTTTGATCGGAGTGTTGTAGATCACTCTTTGTTCACTCACAAAACCTCGGCTCGTCTTGTTATCCTTGCGGTTTATGTGGATGATAAAAAAGGTGTGTATATGACAAAAAAGCAACTTCTTCAACATTTTGTTATCAAAGATATGGGATCTCCAAAATATTTTTTGGGGATTGAGATATCAAGAAAACCTGGTTCTGTAGTTCTTTCACTACGGAAGTATGTATTGGATCTCTTAAAAAAGACATGTCTCCTTGGGGCTAAACCTGCTCGATCTCCAATGGCTGTTGGAGATGACAAGTGTTGGAGTGAGAACTCGCCTCTTCTTGAAGATGTCACCAGGTACAAACGGCTTTTGGGGAAACTTGTTTATCTGACAGTCACAAGACCAGATATTTGTTATGCAGTGGGAAGAGTGAGCAAATTTATGCAAGCTCCTAAGGAGTGTCATCTTCAGTCGGCTATAAAGATTCTGTAGTATGTGAAAGGTGCTCTATAGAAAGGACTTCTGTTTCAGAAAAGGGGACATTTGAAGGTTGAGGCATACTCAGATGCTAGCTATGCAGATGATAAGAAAGATAGGAAGTCTACGTCAGGGTTCTGTACCTTTGTTGGAGGAAATTTGGTCAGCTAGAAGAGCAAGAAACATGTTGTAGTTTCCAAGTCAAGTGCAGAAGCCGAGTATAGAAGCATGACTCTAACTACTTGCGAGTTGAAGTGGTTACAACCACTTATGCTTGATTTAGGATAAGCTTATGATCATCCTCTGCCAATGTTCTGTGATAATAAGACAGACATATATATTTCAAGGAATCCAGTCTTTCATGAGAGAACGAAGCATATCGAGGTGGATTTCCACTTCATCAGAGAGGAGATTTTGAAGAATCAAATCTGCACTCCATTTGTTACCTCAGAGAGAGAACTAACTGATTTCTTCACCAAACCAGTTACTCTTTTTGGGGAGGTTTGTAGCAAACTGGGCATGGTAGATATATATGCTTCATCTTGAGTGGGAGTGATGAAGCTTGGGGACACCAGACGACTTAATGTCTAGCCACAATGGACAGATAGTCTCCTCGGTCCTAGCGGTTTGGCTCAGCGGTCTGGTGGTGAACCTCAACAAGCGGTCAGAAGGATAGCCGCAGCAACGGTTTGGTGGTTAGCCGCAACATCGGTCTGGTGGTTAGCCGCAACAACGGTCTGGTGTTTAGCCGCATCAACGGTCTGATGGTTAATCGCAACAGTGGTGGTTAGTCGCAACAGCGGTCAGGAGGTTAGCCGCAATAGTGATCTGGGAGTTAACTGCATTTGCGGTCTGGATGCTAGCCGATGCCGGAGTTCAGAGGCTTCCCTGGTTGTGTATTATATATAGCCTGGCGATTTGACTGTGTCAAACCGCATAAGCCGCGCGGCTAGTATTTAGTCCAACATCTCTTGTTGTATTCTCTCATCTCCCCCATTTTCTAAAAATAAGGGGGCATACATATATATATATATATATATATATATATATATATATATATATATATATATATATATATATCCTTTTGGAGCAATAAAATTTATCTTTATTTAGCTCTTTTTCACAGTCAACAATTGAAATTCTCTTTAATACGCTGTACAAAATTGTTGAAAAATCTCTTAAGTCCACATGAAATATTGACTGGTAGTAGACGATCGCCGACTGGTAGTCGATGATCGCTGATCGGCTGTCCAAGCGTTGCTGACCACAGTCTTGCTGACCAAAGACTTGTTCATTGGACAAGCTCAAGTTTATTCTTCAAGCATTTGCTGACTGGACTCAAGTATCGCTAATCGTTGACCCTCCTTATTTAGCAATCCTAGAACAACATTTCAACAAGCTGAACAAAGATCTTTGATCATAGACCGCGCACTTAATGATCATCAAACACGCGCTTAACAATCGTCGACCAAGTTCTCCTCCAATCAACACTCGCAGAATGAAGACCTTCCTTATGTTGAAGAGCGATCTCCGACCTCCATTCCCTGACTGTACGCTCCGTGAGCGCCGTCCAATATTCAGATTTGATGGGATTTCAAGTATAGCAATTACTGATCTAGAAAAGGGAAGATCCATTAGTGTAGCCATCCTTTTTGGAACTTGTGCAGTAAGTGTTAAGATTATTTCAGAGATCCCATTACGATAGAAGAATAATTTGTCTCTCTTAATTTCCCCCACTCTCTTGGACTCTCTGTCTTTTTCTTCTTCCTGAATTCTTTGGTGTAATCTGTATCATCCTTCTCTCTAAGAACACTTTTACTGATCTAGGGTTTGGTTGGAGGTGAAGAAGAGTGGATCTGATACTAAGTAGAAAAGAGTGATACCTTAGGCGTTCACTCTCTTGTGAGTTTTTGTGAACCTTGGTCCTCCTTAAATGATTGTTGCTAGAATCACGAACTAGTTCTGTACAACCTCGGACCCGCAGGAACAGAAGGCTCAAGGAAAAGAGAAGAGTAGGCGAGAGGGACCCATGGAGAGGGCCACTCACAAGGAGAGAGAGGAGTAGGCGAGGGAGACTCATTGAGCGGGCCACTCGCAAGGCGAGAGGGATCCATGGAGAGGGCCACTCGCTAGGCGAGAGGGACCCATTGAGCGGGCCACTCGCAAGGCGAGAGGGACCCATGGAGAGGGCCACCCGCAAGGCGAGAGAGGAGTAGGCGAGATGGGTTACTCGCGAGGCAGGATGAGGCAGAAAGGGGGAGGAGCTCTCTCCCGTGAGACGTCATTCTCGTCGAGCGCTGGTTCGACGATGGGCCTAGCGTCGGTTCGATGATTGGTTGAGCGCCGGTCCAGTTGGAAGGTGGTGTTTACCTTTTTAACCCCAGGTGATTTTACTCTTTTACCCCTGGTGGTCTACATATAACCCTTCAGAACAACAGAGTTTGGCTGTTGGCAGACCCAACCCAGGGTATTTTGGTAATTTCAAGTCGGTTCAGTTTGGTTATTGGCAGATCAAACTCAGAGGCCTATAAATGGACCAATAAGGTGCCTGGAAGAAGGCATTGACCCCTTTCTTCTTCTTCCACTAAGGCACCTAGCTAAGCAGTGGCTAGGGAGGGGAAGAATTTCTAGTTTTTCCGGGTAAGAGGTGGGACCTCCGAGCTAAAGCCCACAATCTGTTTCTAGTCCTAGAGATTCTTGTCTAGGAAGGGATTCCGGAAGAGTAGGTGTTAGCTGCAACTCTAGATCCGAACTCTAGGTGAAGTCGGGTTTCTGGCTTCAACATTTTTGGTGCGGTGAGCGTGAATCGCAGCCTACACAGAAGAATCTTGAACCACTTCATGGCAGGAGATCTTAGCGAAGGGAACGGGAGCGGGTCTCAGAACCCGAAAGGATTTGTCTGAAGGGAGGAATTCATGGCGTCCATTGGGGGCATCATGGAAATGCTACAAGAGATCTCGCGGCGAGGTGACTGCACGACCCCTTTGCCTCAGGCCCCTACTCTCGTACGCCAGGAGGAGCTCGTCTCGGCAAGGGTTGGAGAGGACGCGCCAGGGGGGGCGACCCGGCAAGGAGAAGTTGGTAGAGGGAGGTGGGCGAGACCTAGAGGGTAGGGAGTTGTTCCCTAGCCCGGCGAGTGCCATCTCGCCAGGAGATGTCGTCGCGCGGGTGGGGGCAGCAAGACCCGTGGCAAGAGGATCACCTTTCTGCGAGTTGATCCTTTCGGCTCCAGTACCGGAGGGGTTCAGGGAGCCCGA
Source organism: Platanthera zijinensis (assembly GCA_039513925.1). Taxonomy (NCBI): domain Eukaryota; kingdom Viridiplantae; phylum Streptophyta; class Magnoliopsida; order Asparagales; family Orchidaceae; genus Platanthera; species Platanthera zijinensis. The sequence continues at coordinate 54,910,584 of CM077081.1, read as the reverse complement.
GTTGACTTATTATGTGGGGAAAGACGACCCCCTCCAGCACTTGCAATGGTTCGAAGATGCGGTCTCCATCAGGCCGATGACGGACGCATTCAAGTGCCATCTTTTCGCCATCACCTTGAAGGATAAGGCTAGAGACTGGTTTCATCAACTCTCGACGGGATCGATATATGGCTTCGAAGACTTGAGTAGGAGCTTCCAGTTGCGTTTTTCGACCTCGAAGAAAAGGAAGAGGAACCTGGAGTCGATTTTTCTGATCCGGCAGAAGGCAGATGAGTCCTTGGCCCAGTACGTGGACCGCTTCCAGGAAGAAATCTTGGACATTCAGAAGGTACCAGGATTTGCTCTCCAGATGGTTTTCACCGTTGGACTGAGGGAGGGCTTCTTCAAGATGAGTTTAACCCGGAAGGCGCTGGTGTCATTTAAGGGATTGATGGAGAAAGCCGCGAAGGAGATAGCGATGGAGGCAACGAACCCGACATTTGCCAGGAAATTGGCAAGACTGACAGAGGCGGAGTCGAGAGAACCGGGAGGAGCAAGGCAGCAAGAAGGAAGGAGGAGTCGAGGGCTCCAGCATACCAGGAACTGGGTTGGAGGCAGCCAGGAGGCCCTTTTCAAGGGCGAGGAAGAGGTTTTCCCCAAGGGGGAAGGAACTACTAGGGAGGAACTGGAAGATTCAACCAGCAGGGGTGAGGATATGGTCTTAGACCACCCCAACGCCCGCCTCAGCAAGCTATGGCCATCGACCGAGGGAGAGGAAGAGGAAGAGAACGGGGAAGAGCAGGAGCTGGAGCTGGAAGGAGAAGGAATCATCAGGAGGGGAGACGGGAGGAGGAGGTAGCCTTGTCATATTGTGACTTCCATGAGGAGGGTCATGCGACGGCTACCTGCCTAGAGTTTCTGGAGATGAAGAGGGTTAGAGGAGCGGGGGAGCAGCAACTGCCAGTACGGATAGTGGAGATGGCTTGGACCGGGGAGGAGGACCGGTGTGTGGACCGAGGTGATGTGGGAGACTGAGGAGGGATCGGAGTGATCCACGGGGGAGTAGGGATTGAGGCTACCCGTAAGGCGAGCCTTCATACCATGTATCGTCGGAGCATTGCCTCGACGTCGCAAGCCCCTCCCCCGGATGAGAAAATCACCTTCTCTCGGAAGGACTTGCCAGACCACGAGAACCCATTTTGCGATGCGCTGGTGATCCGGACCGCCATCGAAAATTTTACGGTGTCATGGATCCTGGTCGATAATGGGAGTTCGGTGAATGTCATCTTCAAGAAGGCGTTCAACGAGATGAGGGTGGAGGCCCGAAGGGTGCTGGCAGCAGATGGGCCGTTGTTCAGATTTTCAGGAGAAAGGAAGGAAGTCGAGGGGGAGTGAGACTTCAGGTAACTTTGGGAGGGCTGTCTAGGAATTACCACTTCGTGATAGTGGATGCTCCCAGCAACTATAACGCCATTTTTGGGCGCCCTTTGATCAGTGCCTTTAGGTGCGTCCCATCGTATTTCCACCAATGCTTGAAGCTCAACGCCGGAGGGACCCAAATCAGAGTGCGAGGAGATCCAAAAGCAGCCAGGGAATGCTACGTGACGGCGGTGAATACCATTTCTTGGCAGGGTGACGCCGAGGAACTAGAGAAAAGTATGGAGCAATGAGAGCAGGAGGTTGGAGAAAAGGTAGAGGAGGAGAAGGAAGAAGTAGGAATGGAGAGAGACATTATGGTGGAGCCGGAAATGGCAGGAGAGAAGGATGGAGAGATGGAGGTAGATGAGGAGAAGGAAGAGATAGGAGTGGAGAGAGGCATTGCGGTAGAGCCGGAAACGGCGGGAGAGGAGGGAGAGATGGAGGTATAAGAGGCATGAGGAAACGAAGGGGGAAGGAATGGAAAACAAAAAGGTAAGGGAAGTAGGGGAGCCATCCAGGATGGAAGCTCGACCGGAAGAGCGAGGAGGTTCGTTGTTAGGAGGGGTCCCAACTAGTGAAGAGGTGGAGAGGTTTCTGGTGGAGGTGGCTGTGGCTGCCGCGGAGCGCGAGGCCGTAGAGCTGGAGGCCAGGGATCAGGAGGAGATGCCGAGGGAACAGAAGGGAGAGGAGGAGCCCTCAAGGCTGAAGGCGACGGTTGAGGTGCTGGAGATGGAAATTCTCACCAAGGAAGGGAGGAAAGAGAAGATAAAAATCAGTGGGGAGCTCAGCCCCGGGGACAAGGAGGAGATCAGGAAATGTGTGCAGAGGAACATCGACATCTTCGCTTGGAGCGCAGCTGACATGCCAGGGGTTGACGCGGACGTAGCATGTCATCGTCTCAATCTTGACCCCAAGGCTCGTCCAATACAACAGAAGAAGAGAGTCATCGCTTCCAAGATGGCTTTGCAAACGTTTTCTTGGTATGACTTTGCAATCCTTACAAATCTTTTTATCCATTTTGCAAGTCATAAAATAATCAATTTGTGATTTATTTGGTCTGCTTTTAAACAATTAAATGTTTTTATCTCTTTATAAAGTGTATTTGATACAATTAGCTCATGTGCTACGACAAAGTCTAAAATGATTCGTCCTTTTTCATTTCTTTCTCTATATTCATATCCTCCATGAACAGTTGTGTAATGCACATTTTTCTTCCCTATATGTTCATTTACGTCTTCTCTTATGAAAATCTTTTCTCTTTGTGAGATTTCTCTTACTAAATCATCTAAGTTTTCCTAAAATTTCATTTTAATAGTTTCGCTTAATCCTACTTATGACGCGTAAGCATTGATACTTGTGACGCGTAAGCACTGATACTTGTGGCGCGTAAGCACTGATACATGTGACACATAAGCACTAATACTTGTAAAGCGTAAGCACTGATACTTGTGGCGCGTAAGCATATCCTTCAACTATTATATCTTTTTTAAATTTTGTTTTTACCGTTTTATGGTTACTTTTAGTATGTGTTTATGTACATGAACCTTACATGTTATTTTTGTGTATGCTATATTGTATGAATTCACGAACACTTATACCAGTAGTAATCATGTACAACATCCCTTATTTATGATTAAGGCTTTAAGTACAACATCCCTTATTTATCTCCTTGTGGTCGGAATAACCTGTACAACCACAATCCCTCCTTCACATAGGTAATGGAAATGCTAATAGATGATGCATGGTCTCCGAATTCGACACAAGTAACACGCTTGGTCTTAATTTATTTCAAGAAGTCTTGTGGGCGTGAAATTCTTTCTTTTTTTTCAAAAAATAAACACTTGAAAATTGAATTGCTCACAGATCCTCGTTGGGTTAGTAGTCAAGTAAATAAAAAGTCTGCATATGGGTATTGTATTTTATTGGTGGTAACTATCATGAGTTGATATTATGAACGTATTATATATCTGCCTTTTTATATCACACTCCTATTCCGTTGTTATGTCCAAGTCTGTCGTATTTCTTTTAGCGTTATTTTATTTTCTTTGTAGTTCTTTCCTTTTTGTTATCGATTGTAAGTCCTATTTAAAAGGACCCGATGTGTCTTGTAATGACATGAATAAAGAAAGTTTATTTTCCCTAACACTAAAGAGATCTTGGAAGCTCTCTCTCTCTCTCTCTCTCTCTCTCGAGAGAGAGAGAGCGTGCCCCGCTTAGTCAGACAAGGTCAAGGCTCTGTAGTATCTCCGCCCCTGTCACCTCCACTGTCGGCCTCTCCTCCGGCAACATTCCAAGACCTATAATATAACAACTTGATATCATAGACATCCTTTCTCCATTCACGCACAACAACATCCTATGCGCTCAACGTTGTAATCTCAGCAACCACGGTCGACTTCGAACCCCATCTCCTCCTCCAAAATATGTCATTTCAATACCGTCGGTGAGCCCTATGATATCTGCATCATGCCAACGCAGATTTAGGATCATTGCTTGCTGCGACTAGTTCCAGCAACGACCTGGACGCATAACACCGCTGAGCCCCTGCACTCTGAAAACACATCCTCCCGACTAGAGGAAGTTGACGCAGAGACTCCATCGTCGGAAACCAGCGCCACGCCCAGCCTTGCCACTGCATTGCACGCCGCCTGATCGTTGCTTCTTAACGGGGTCATGCAGGGCGATCGTCGTTCTCCATCCACGCACAGAATCCCTCACTCTGCCACGTCATCTTCTTCCCAAAGCTGCTCGGCTCTAGGAGTTAAGAGGCGTATCCCAGTGAGATCCAGCCTCTCCTCTGACTGCTCCAACAGTTACACGCTCAACGCCTATTTTGGAAGCAAATCTCCCCAAAATAGGCGAGCCCATATCGCAAGCAAGCAGGCAGAATTACTATATTCCTGTTTGGGCCAATCGACTGGAATTCATTACGGTTCGAAAAGAAAAAAAAATAACAATCAGATTGGCAGCCTTAATTAATTTCTAAGGATTATTACATATCAATCATTCAACCCTTTTTTCCGACAAGTTCGGGATTGGAATAACTTGAAATCTCATCATTGGGAGACGACGTGGATCTCGCGGCAATTCCCAAACAGCCGACTCCGAGCAATCTAGCTGTCCTGTCACCCGCTCTATATCTCGTGCTACTTCCATCCCCAATATGGAAAACTCGACCGACTTCTTGGATTCAATGAACCGGCTGCACGCAGTCATATCCACACTGGATGCACGACCTCAAGACGTGGAGGTACGCTTTCGGGACGCCGACGCGCGTCATCAGGACGACATGTCAGCCCTCACCAACAAGCTTAATGGACTCACTGCAACACCTCCTGTGGTGTCCACCCCACCCACAGATCACGCCAGCAATAGCCAAGTTCTGTTACCTCCGCTCATCCTCCATGAATAGCCACCGCAGACCCTCTTCCGCCCTGAAGTTGCTATTCTGCCACACTATACATGGTTGGAATTCCCCACTGATGGGAAAACAGATCCCTTGGGCTGACTCACCAGGTGCGAACAATACTTTGGTCATTAACAAACTCTAGCAGCTGAGCGGCTTCTTCTGACCTCCTTCCACCTTCTCGACTCGGCCTTGCTTTGCTCCACTCGTCACCTCACTGATCAGCCGGGTCTGACGTGGGATGAGTTCAAGCGATTTTGCAACCTGCATTTCGGCCCTCCAATCCACAGCAACCCCCTCGGTGCCCTCACATCACTCCACCAGACGAGCTCGGCGGACGAATATATGGACCAGTTTCAATTTCTTCTGGCACATGTCACACTGCCTCCGGAGATGCAAGTCAACATCTTCACCACCGGGCTTCGCGAACGCCTCCGAATTGATGTTGAATTTGAGGCTCCTCTGGACTTAGTGACAACTATGAGTCTTGCCAGACTATGTGACCGTCGTTTCCAACTGGCACGGGAGAACTATTTGCCCACCGACCCGGGCATTCGACTAGGTCAATCTGAGGGACATCCGGCCCCACCAGTCCGAAAACTATCTCGACACGAGATGATCAAACGACGCGCTAAGGGCTTATGTTTCAATTGCAACAAGCCTCGCATGCGCGGCCACAGCTGCAAACAGATTTTCTATCTGCAAATCAAGGACGCTGGCGATGAGGGTGTTGGATAGTGCGAGAAGCCAGGAATCTCCCTCGAGCTTGAGGACAAGCTCGTTTTGCAAGGTGGGAGAGAGGTTATGGGTCAATATTATGGACGTATTATATTATTTATTTGCTTTTATGTCGCATTCCTATTCCGTCATTATGTCCAAGTCTGTCATATTTCCTTTAGCGTTATTTTATTTCCTTTGTAATTCTTTCCTTTTTGGTGTCGATTGTAATTCTTATTTAAAGGGACTTGGTGTGTCTTGTATTAACATGAATAAAGAAAGTCTATTTTCCCAAGCCCTAAAGAGATCTTGGAATCTCTCTCTCTCTCTCTCGAGCACGCCCCGCTTAGACAGTCGCGGTCAAGGCTTCATAGTATCTCTACCCCTGTCACCTCTGTAACGGCCCACACGTCTGCCACAATTAACACTAAACTCCGATCATAAGTAATATACTAAACCACATCAATAAATCACTAACATATATATATATATATATACCACAATGAGTCCATAAACTAATGCACACTGAGTATGTTCCGATATAGCAGCACATTATAGTTTACATTCTAACTCAACGATATGAACCAGTTACACCACATGATACACAATAGCTATTATACAAAAGTTTGATTCACAGAGCTATTACAAAAAAAAACTACTGTACAGTAAACATATAATAGGAAGTCCTCAAGTACTAGCGCTGTCCCGCTTGAGATTTCCCTTTCCCTAAAAAGTTAGCATTTGAAACCGTTAGTCTTTAATAAAGACTAAGCGAAACTCTATCTTTTTAACCTGCTATACATATAAACATGAAATGTTATCTTTAACAATATGCATAACTAGTGAATAATAAAAGTCTCGCTAACAGTAAAGAATAAAAGAAATAGACAACCTGCCAGTATATATCAGTATAAGCTCAGAACAGTACAGGGAGTATGGCTATAAACAATATAAGCTGAGAATTATACAGGAATTATTAACTATAAATGACCTAAAGCATATTCAAACTTAGTCTCATTTAGGAAATATTAAGGGGCAATTGACTGAATCTCTGTACTTTTCTTTTGCTTGGCTAGCTTTTGGGCCCGTCGACCCGACCCCGTGGGGTCCTCTATAACCAAACCAGTACGTACAACACGCGTTTATGCCGTTCGGCTCGACTGGTTTAGTAACTCATAAAATATTTGCATGCACTTTCAATTAACCCTTAACACGTCCTCGTATCGATACGCTTAACTTAGTTAATGAATTGGTTCTTGTTGTTTTAATAATCCCCTTAGAAATAATTCCATCGCCTGTTTGCCTCTAAATGAGGCCATACTATAGCGAGGATTAAAGTTCTATCATTATCAGATAAATGATGCTTGCACATACAATGTTCTTTTTCCAACTTGAAACAACATTATAAACTAAAATAATATATGTGAAGTAAGCATAAGTTAAAAAGATAGGTCTCACCTCCACATGTTCTTTTCCAGTGTCACGCCCAAGTCATCGCCACGTCTATCTTGGGATGCCATCCTCATGATCTCTGTTTACAATAATTCATTATTAGGGTCGCTACTATCGGGGTTGCACCACAGGACAACTATGTCGTTGACTTCTAGGGTGGACAACATGAAAAGAACACGCTCCCCTAATGTTCCCATAACTGCATGCACCGTATACACTCACACATAGATAGATAACTCTGGATGCACAACCACAACACACACATAATTATAATCTCTAGACTAGGAAGCACCGCATGCACACACCCACAAGCATAGATAGAAAGAAATAGTCGGGACTGCACAACCACATGCCCAAACATATACTTTAGGGATTGCCCGGCTACAACACACACACACAGACAGGAAAGTAGCAGCACATTGATATCCTGTAATTACAGCAGCCCACTCATACACAGTTCACTGAAGGTACAACACATACTTGACTCACACACCCAATTACCCAAACTGAAAACGAAAAGCCGAACCTCTAAACCTCCAGAACCTCAAAACCACCTTTCAAATCTTCCAACACCACAAAGTAAACGAGAACAGAAATATCATCTCAGATATGGAAGGAGACTTACAGTGGGGCGATGAAAAGAAGCAGATCTGACGACTTCTCTAGCTTCGATCCGTCAAAACCAAGCCCGATGTGAGCCAAATACAAATCCAAACTCTACTCGCTTTCAAGCCAACCACACCTCTGAAGAAAAACCAGCGATTTCGAGAAGAAAGAGGGAGAGGGAAGAAGGATCAGGGAACCCTAGCTGGGAGCTTCGAAAACCTTGCGTGAAAAGGCGGAACTGAAGGAGTCGGCACAGGTAAGGAGAGAAGAAATAATGAATCCACCGCTTAAACATACCACCGCCTTTTATGAATAAACCCCCAATAATTAACCTCTAAGTTGGAACCACAAATAAACACTGTCCAAAACCAGTCCAAACCAAGCCCAAGGCTCACAAAATATGCTGCATTGTTGACATAATTAGCCCCCATTAAGACATGGAGTGTTACAGCATATGCAAGCACCTTATAAAATATTTCACCATCACCTCAAGTATACCCTCAAGAGCCAACTCTGCATGCTACCAATCATAGTGTTCCAAAAATGTAGCAGTGCAATAAGATATAAAAGCTTGAATGGGCGACATAAACATTTTAATTTCTTTCATTCTTTGTTGTCATCATAGGGGATTTGTATATTTTTGGTTTAAAACAAACTTAGCATGTTGGTTAAATAGACTAAAAATAACATGACAGGAATAAAATGACTTAGGTGGCAGTACAGACGCCACAATTCTTCCTCCCTTGGAACTTTTCGTCCCCGAAAATTTCATCATTGTGCTTCTGAAACAAATCAGGAAAAAGATCCCGCATAGCATCTTCTCATTCCCATGTTGCTTCGTCTCGTGATTGACCCTTCCACCATATCTGGACAAACTTCACGTCACGATTTCTTAACTTCTTATTCTGCCTGTCCAGAATCTGATATGCTTCTGTCGGACTAGACAAATCGGCATTTATTTGTACAGTCTCTACGGGCACAATCTTCTCAGGGTCCCGTATATATTTCCGTAATGCCGAAACATGAAACACATCATGTAATCTTTGTAATTCCTCCGATAACTGTAATCGATAAGCTACTTCACCAACTCGTTCGAGTATAGGAAATGGGCCTACATACCGCAGACTTAATTTTCCAAGTCGTCGCAAACGTGAAGCTCCCTTGAAAGGTTTAATTTTTAAACATACCAGATCACCCACTTGAAACTTCACATGTCGATGTTTGACGTTGAAATACTTTTGCTGACGATCCTGTGCCACCTTCATCCTTTGCTGGATAAGGACAATTTTCTCGTGCCACTTATCCATCTTCTCTTTATTATATAATTATGTTGGGTACATTGGAAAATGTGTACCTAATTTGAAGAAGCCCAACTTAGCTCAATGATATACATCAAGGTGTATTTGATGTTGTTTTAAGTTGACATGTGCAGGTGAAGAAGTATTAAAGAATGCAGAAAAATATTCTAAGTCCACATGTCGACACCTGAAGAAATTGTGTCGACACTTCAGAATATTTGTGTCGACACTTCAGAATATCAGTGTCGACACAAAGAAAGATAGTCGACCACATATATGTCGACACTGGGAAGCAGTGTCGACACATAAAGAAAATCGTCGACCTCAGCACTGGGAAGCAGTGTCGACACCGTGAAAGATAGTCGACCAGAAGAAGATAGTCGACTAGTGAAAGATAGTCGACCAGAGAAAGATTGTCGACTCACAAAAGAAGATAGTCGACCTCAACTGTGTCGACACTGGGTGGATGTGCCGACACCAGAAGATTGAGTCGACACATATTGGCAGAAGTCGACTATGCTTGTGTCGACACCAGAAGACTGAGTCGACACATTTTGGCAGAATTGAAGATTGTTGTGTCGACACCTGAAGGCTGAGTCGACACATACTGAGTTCTGAATCTACAACAACTGTGTCGACACACAGGACTTGTGTCGACACACTGCAGAGTCTAGACCAAGTTATTTTCTGAAGAAGCTGTGTGGACTTAAAGGCAACTCAGTCAACATCATCAAAGACTGTGTTGACACCAAAGTCACTTGTGTCGACACAGATAGACAGATTGGTCTCGACACTTTCTAACAGACTGTCTCGACATTTTGCTGTCCAAGGCTAAGGTACAGGAACTGTTTGAAGACTTGACAGCTGTGGGTTGCCACCGTTTAACTGAAGCTGTCAGACCTGTCAGAAAACAGTTAGAAACCGGATCAGCCGGTTACCATGAAGAAAGTCTATAAATAGACATATTCAGAAGGAAATAAGAACTAAGAAAGATAACTGAAGAAGATCTAAGAAGAAGAAACAGAAGGATTACGATCCTGTTGTAGTTTCAATTCAAGAAAGTGCTAAGCTCTAAAGAAGATCTTCATCAGTGGATCTAAGAAGAAGAAGAAGTCTGAAGTATCAAAAAAGGTGTTGGATAGAGAGGGATCCAGTCATCTTGAAGAAGAAGAAGGAAGCCATCAGTGGTTTCTCAAGAAGCTGTTTGGAAATCAACTCAGCTAAGTTCAGATTCAAGAAGCTTTGAAGAAAGCTCAGATTCAGTTGATTTCATCAGCTGATCAAGAAGTGTCTTGTCCTCTTCTCTCTCAACAAAGGCAAGACATTAAAATATCTTTTCCAAATTTCTGTAGGATCTGTTTACACAGATCTGAGTTGTAAGCCTGTGTTATAAAGGCTGAGTGTAGGAGAGGTGATCTCTGAGTGGTAGGGCTATTTGCCTGAGTGTAGGAGAAGGTTATTCTCTGAGTGGTAGGCCTTGAGGCAAGGCTGAGGTAGGGCTGTTGAGCCTGAGTTGTAGGAACCTATCCAGGTTCTGAGCTGTAGGATCTGAGGATCTGAGAATAGTGGAAGTTTGGCCGAATCTAGCATACTGCTAGATAGGTGAAGGGGAAAGTGGATGTACCCAGACCTTGGGGAACCACTATAAAACATTGTGCAATCTGTGATGCTTAGTTATCTGTGAATGTTGTGCTAGATGTTTTAATTTGTAATTGAATTCTGCCTAGAAGTATAAACAAGAAATTAGAACCTATTCACCCCCCCTCTAGGTGTTTAGGTTGTCTTGAAAGTAAAACTATCAAGTGGTATCAGAGAGAGGTTCCTCAAAAAGGACTTAACAGTCTGAGGTAGATCTGAAAGGTAGAATCAAGATTCAAAAAGATGGGTTCTGGTGAGAATCATAAGGAGCTAGGGTCTATGAAATTACCCATATGTAAGAAAGAAATTTTTGGAATTTGGAAAGAAAGAGTCAGACTGTTTATGGAGGCATCTGACCCAAGGATTTACATCACAGTACAGGAAGGCCCCTTCATTCCAATGAAGGTATCAGTTCTTGATGCAAATATCCAAACTCCAAAGAGTTATTCAGAAATGATCAAGGATGAAATCATCTTGGCAACCATGGATAAAAGAGCTCAGAACATTATTGTTAGTGCCATAGATGATTCAACATTTCAGAATCTGATTCACTGCAAGACCTCCAAAGAGATGTGTGACACATTGATTGTCTACATGGAGGGATCTGAAGAAGTAAGGCAGGACAGGAAATCTATGCTCAATCAGGAGTATGAAAGTTTTAGACAAGGAAAATCTGATAGCATAACTGAGTGCTACAAGAAATTCTATAGAATTGTGAATGAGCTTATGTCCTATGAAAGAGTCTTCAGTACTTATGAACTGAATGACAAATTCTTGAGATCCTTAACAAAGGATTAGGACACAAAGATCTGTGCCATAAGAGAAGTGGCTAAATTGGCAGAGATATCTCCTCCCACCTTGTTTGGGAAGTTGCTATCCTATGAAATGCAACTTATGGTGAGGAGGGAGGAGGAAAAGAATTCAAGAGGAGAGCATAGAGAAAAGACCGTGACATTCAATGCAGAAGCCACTAGAAAGAATAGGAGGAAATCACCATCTCCTCCTAAGGAAGTTGCAGAAGATAGTTCTGAAAATTCAGATAAGGGTTCAGAAAGCTATGATTCAGATGCAGACTTTGCTGTATTCACAAGGCAATTCCAGAGGTTCTTGAAAAAGAAGCAATGGAAGTCTAGGCCTTCCACATCACAGCAAGTTGATGACTATTATCAGAAGAAAAGGTCATCAAGGAAAGAGAAGAGCAAATCAAAGCCCAGCAAAGCCACTACTTCAAAGATTGTCTGTTATTGTTGCAATAGGCCTGGACATGTAGTGGCTGACTGTCCTGATAAGAGAAAGGAGTCTTCAGACAAGAAGAAGACTCATCAGAAAGGCAAGAAGGAGAAATCCTTTGTTGTAAAGAAAGATAAGAGTCTAACAGACCAGTCAACTTCAGAGTCAGAATCTGAAGCTGAAGCATATATTGGACTATATGCTGCATCTGAAGAAGAGGAGTTTCTGCAGTTGCTAGACTCCATCAATGAACAAAAGAATCATCAGTGTATGGGGCTGATGGCAGGATCAGAAGAGGACATATGCCAGAATCAGTCTGGTCCTAATAAGGTACAATGTCCTTCTATTACATCTGTTTGTTGTACAAGTGAAGAATCAGCTACATCTGCATCAAGTGATGTAGATGCATCTGAATCTGAAGGAGATGTCTATCAATTGATAGACAAGTATGGGGACTTGTTGCAGGCCCTTAAGAAAAGCAAGAACCTGGTTAAATCTCAGGCTCAGGAAATTGCTGAACTAAGGGTTGCTACAACTGAGTTAGAGAAAGTTATTGATCAAAAATTAAATGAAATTGCCAAGCTGAATAATATAACTATTATTCAGATGGGCACAATTAATTATACTAATGATCAAGTGAAGAGTCTGGAGGCCAGACTTAGAATTGAAAGGGATTTAGTGGCTAGTTACTCTAAGCCAAAATCTGTCTTACCCTTGATAGATGAATTTGTCACTCAAAAGGGTAAGGCTGGATTAGGATTTAAAGGTAACTTCAGGGCTGGCAGATTCAAGAGGAAAGGCAAAGCTCCTGTTCAGCCACTAAATCTTTCAGTCCCCATAAAGTTTAGTAAGGTGAAAGTGCCTTCTAACAAATATGATCATGAAGATATTCAAGGTCATATTATGACTAATGTTCTGAAGAACAAGGGTGTAAATGCAAGCAGGCCTACCTATGGTCATAAACCCAATGGTTTTAAGAAATCAGTAGGTGAAGTTGCTGTAGCACCAGCAATAAACAGAAATTCTTCTGACAAGGATGTATCTAGATCTAGATACAATAAGTTTGAATGTTGGTGCTGTGGCAAGAGAGGCCATTTTGCACTAGACTGCTGGTATAACCCAAGTGTTATAAAGAACAATAGTCTACCTGTTAGAAGAGGTTATGGTAGCTTTATTAATGCTAACCTGAACCAAGGACCCAAGACTTACTTGGGTTCTAAGGGTAAGTAATTCTGTGTTGCAGGTGAATCCAAGTAACCATGCCCCTATATGGTACTTGGATAGTGGTTGTTCCAGGCACATGACTGGAACAAAGGGGCTGCTGAAGGAGTATTCATCTGTCAAAGATGGACCTAAAGTGATCTTTGGTGGATCTGAAAAAGGAGTCATCAAAGGGTTTGGTAACGTTTCTTCTAACCTAATTACTATCACTCAAGTGACTTATGTAAAAGGCTTGAAACATAATCTAATAAGCATAAGCCAGCTAAGTGATTTAGGATATGACATTTCATTTGTTAAAGATGGATGTCATATCAAAAGGTCAAGTGATCAAAAGATCATATTGACTGGGTATAGGAAGAGAAATGTATATTGTCTTAATTTTGAATGTGAGAATAAGGCTTCTCCCATCTATCTTGTAGCTGATGACAATGCTTCTCATTGTGTTAAGTGGCACAAGAGATTGGCTCATCTAAACTACAAGACAATTGGCCAACTTTTTAGCAAAGAGTTAGTAAGGAATGGACCTCAAGTTAAGTGTATAAAGGAAGGGATATGTTCAGCTTGTCAAAAGGGCAAGCAGACAAAATCCTCCTTTCAAAGCCTTGAAAACAAGGATTCTGTGAGGTGCTTATACCTCTTGCATATGGATCTTTTTGGTCCTATGCCAGTTCACAGTCTAGGTAGGAAAGTCTACACTTTTGTGGTTGTAGATGACTATTCAAGATTTACATGGGTGTTCTTTCTGAGACAAAAATCTGAAACCCCAAGTGTATTACTTAATTTTATAAAGCAAATTCAGAATGAACTAAATAGTACAGTGGTCAAAATCAGAAGTGACCAAGGTACTGAGTTTCAATCTAAAAGCATAACAAAATTGTGTAATGACTTTGGGATTTTCCAAGAGTTCTCCTCACCTAGAACACCTCAGCAAAATGGAATTGCTGAAAGAAAGAATAGAACATTAATTGAAGCAGGTAGAACTCTGTTGAGTGACACCTCTCTCCCAGAATATTTTGGGCTGAGGCAGTTAATACTGCTTGTCATGTAATCAATAGGGCTACTATTACCAAAAGCCACAAAATGACTCCCTATGAGATTGTGAAAGGCAGAAAACCAAATCTATCTTACTTTAGGATCTTTGGTTGCAAGTGTTATATACTTAACAATGGCAAGTCATATTTGACTAAGTTTGCTGCCAAATCCCAGGATGGGATATTTGTTGGTTACAGCACAAATAGTAAGGCCTATAGAGTCTTCAACTTGATTACTCAAGTTGCTGAAGAATCTGTGCATGTTGTGTTTGATGAAACAAGATTAATCAACTGTGAGTTGTCTTGTAGATCAAATGACTCAATAGGTATAAGCAAAAGTATGGACAAGCTCTCCATTACTGAAGTATCAAAGGAAAATGAAGGCTTCTGTCCAGGGGGAGAGCAAGACACTATAGAAGCTGATAAAAACCAAGAGATTCAGCTAAATGAAGGAGCTGGAGATGTTCAACCAGAAGGGAATCTTCCTCCAGCTACAAGACATTTAAGAGATCATCCAGCTGATCAGATAATAGGTGATCCAAGACAGGGGGTGCAAACTAGAAGCAGAAATCAAAACACAGTTCTACATTCAAGTTTCCTGTCACAAATGGAGCCTAAGAAGTTTGAAGAAGCTATCCAAGACCAGCACTGGATTGATGCTATGCAAGAGGAGCTGAATCAATTCAGAAGGTGCAATGTCTGGGAGCTTGTTCCTAAACCAAGAGGCCACAACATAATTGGCACAAAATAGATATATAGGAACAAGCTAGATGAAAGTGGAATAATAGTAAAGAATAAAGCAAGATTGGTTGCAAAAGGATACAGGCAGGAAGAAGGGATTGACTTTGATCAAACCTTTGCTCTAGTAGCAAGGCTGGAGGCAATCAGAATATTCCTTGCCTATGCAGCCTATCAAGACTTCAAAGTATACCAGATGGATGTGAAGTCAGCATTTCTGAATGGTGATCTTAAAGAAGAAGTATATGTAGAGCAGCCATCAGGTTTTGTAGATCCTCTTAAACCTGATTTTGTTTATAAGCTTAGGAAAGCTCTGTATGGGTTAAAGCAAGCTCCAAGGGCTTGGTATGAAACCCTATCTAATTTCCTTATTGAGAATAAATTCTCAAGAGGAAAAATTGACAAAACTCTATTCCTTAGGGAATCCAAAGGCAAGATCATCTTAGTTCAGATCTATGTTGATGACATAATCTTTGGATCTACTGAAAACAACCTTTGTAAAAAGTTTGCCAAACTTATGCAAGGGAAGTTTGAGATGAGCAGTATGGGGGAACTGAAGTTCTTCTTGGGACTCCAAGTAAGACAGACTGATAATGGCTTGTCCATATCCCAGTCTAAGTTCACCAAAGAATTGATTAAGAAATATGGTATGGAGTCATCCTCCACCATGAGAACTCCTATGGGAACAAGTATGCCTATATGCAAAGATGATGCAGGTAAACCTGTTGATGAGACTTTGTATAGAGGAATAGTTGGCTCACTACTATATCTCACTGCTAGTAGACCAGATATTATGTATGCTACATGTGTCTGTGCCAGGTACCAAGCCTGCCCTAAAGAATCTCATTATACTGCAGTCAAAAGGATTCTGAGATATCTTAAGGGCACACCTAATCTAGGTCTTTGGTACCCTAGGAATAGAGATTTTCAACTAACAGGCTATTCAGATGCAGATTTTGCAGGATGTAGAGAGGATAGGAAGAGTACTACAGGTACTTGTCAATTCCTGGGAGGAAGACTAATATCATGGAGTAGTAAGAAGCAGACTAGTGTGGCAATTTCCACAACTGAGTCTGAGTATGTTGCTGCTGGAAGCTGCTGTGCACAGCTATTATGGATGCAACATCAGCTTAAGGATTATGGTATTCTAGTAAGTAGAACACCTCTTTTGTGTGATTCTAAGAGTGCAATTTCTATTGCTAATAATCCTGTTTCTCATAGTAGAACTAAGCATATAGAAATAAAATACCATTTTCTTAGAGAACATGTAGAAAAAGATGACATCTCATTGGAATTTGTGAAAACAGATTATCAAATAGCAGATGTGTTTACTAAGCCCCTAGATGAGACCAAATTCAATAAATTCAAAATTGAAATAGGTATGTTAACCATTGATTAGTGTAATCACAAAATCATCAACAATGCAGTTGAAGTGGTAACAAGACATTCATGTGATATAAAGACACATTGAAGTAGTATCAAGTACTTTGTAGTACTTATAAGTTGTGTTGAACAAACAGAAATTGGCTAAGTAAAATGGTGTCGACACATTCAATAATAATGTGTCGACTCAGGGTAGTAATGTCGACAAGTCAGAGATATTGTGTCGACACAAAAAATATGTGTCGACACTTAAGAATCTTATTGTCGACTTATCTAGGAATGTAGTGTCGACTTCACCAGGATAGTGGTGTCGACACTTATACTAAGAGTCGACACAGAATTTCTGATGCTCTATTATATATCTCTGGTGTCGACATAACTGCAAATTGGTGTCGACACATAATAGACGGTCTTGAAGTCGAGACAATAGAAGCTTGTGTCGACACATTCCATCTGTGTCGACACTTATAGTCTGTTTTTGGCGATTTTTGATCTTCTTTAAACAGAAGGTATAAATTGGTCAAAAACTCATTCTGTCGACACGCTTACAAGGTTTTCGAAACCCTGTGTCGACATTCTCCCTCTCTCTCTCTTTCTCTCATCTTTCAAGCTTTCTCGACTGATCAATGGCGCCAAAGATTGAAGATAATGTGAATGAAGGATATGAGTTGGTGCGTCAGGCCTTTGCTGCTGCCCCTCCAGATGTTCTCGGGGTTATCTCTCTCCTCTCCGACTCAGGATTAGAATTTCTGGTCTCCGAACCATCTAAGATATGGAAGAAGGAGGTGCATGAGTTCTTTACTTCTGCATCTGTAGTCTCTGAAAGTCATGAGATAAAATCAATAGTTCATGGGTCACCAGTGGAAATTACACCAAGTAAGTTAAGAACAATTCTACAATTACCTATAATTGAGAATGAAGAGGATGTCCCTGCTTCTAAATTAAGGGAGGCTCTTCAATGGTGTGGATTGGATTCCACCATGAAAATTGGAGCTGCTTTCAATAGGAAAGGAATGAATCAACAGGGCAAGTTTCTGTCTGAGGTGGTTGGAAAAGTTATTCTCTGCAAGCCAGGTGGACATGATAGGATTTCTGCCTATATGTTCAGCTTAATGACCAGGATTGTGTTTACAATTCCAACGGATTGGTCAACTGTAATCTTTGAAAAGATTAAGGAAGGAATCAAGAAGCCAAATCTGGCTAGAATAATGAGTATATACCTAAGTAAGGAGATTCCTGAGGTCATGCAACAGCAACCTGGAACAAAAATTAATCACATGAGAAGGATGGACATGAGATTGTTCTCCCGATGGAATAGGGTGCTGACCAAAGAGATGCCTGAAGTGGAAAGGCAGGATTCACCTGAGAAATCCCCAGGTCATGCTACCAGTACTGAGCACCCACAAGAAGAGCAAGTAAGACAAGAGGTTGAAGATCAGCCTGCTTCTACACAAGTTAAGGATGCCACAATACCTGCAATTCAAGAAGAAGAAGTAAGAATACCAGCTCAGCAAGTCTATTCACCTACACAGACTGTATCTACTCATGACCAGGTACAGGTGCAGGGGGAGCTGGTACATTTTCCTACAAAAGACATTTCTAATATTTCTATTTCTACACAGGTCCAGGAAAAGCAAGTGTCCTCACCTGCCCAGGACATCCCCAATACTGAACAAGTACAGGAGGAGAAGCTGTCTGAGCAAGTGCAAGAAGATGCTCAAATTGATATATCTCAAAATTTGAATACTGCAGATGTTCCAGCCCAGAAGGAATATACTTTGGAAGAGTTATTTCCAAATGATGAAATAATTACTGATAGCATGGAAGTGGAGCAAGAAATTGAGGGGGAGCCTGTGCATGTTGAGACTGAACAACATGGCACTGAAGCAGCTGTTCCTCCTCCTCCCAAAGAAAGAGTTCAAATTGATAGTACTTCTGATTCTGAGAGTGAAGAAGCCAGGGTGGCTAAGAAGAGAAAACTTATGGTCTTCCAGAGAAGGAGCAAGAGCTACAAGCAGGCTCTACAGTCTACAGCACATCACACTCCTTCTGACTTTGATTATAACAAGTTTTTGGTCGATTAGAAGTGAAATTGGATGAACACAGAGTGGCCATTGAAAAATATGTTGATGAGAACAACAAATCCCTGCAATTTGACTTAGCTCAAGATATAAAATCTATTAGGTTTGAGGTCAATATGCATAAGAAGGAGATGACAGATTGCTTCCATAAGGGAGGTAATGCTGTGGTGTATTTGGCAAAACAACAGCAGACTATCATCCCTAAGGTGGATGACATTGCTTTAAAGCAAAGCTATGTCCTGGAAAATCAAATAAGGATGAATGACAATTTAACTGAATCTCATCATGAGATCATTGAGGAATTGAAAAAGATTGTTCCAGGCCTGCCTGCAGCTAGAGCAAAAGAAATGGAAGAATTTGATAAGAACTTTCAAGCTGCTATTGATTCTGTTAAAACTGCTATCACTACCTCTCAAAAGGAAATATCTGACAAGCTTCTAAAGTTAAAACCATTCTTTAAAGAGGGTGTGAATTATCTGGATGGCCAAATCAGATTTCAGAAGGAAGATCTAAGAGATCATATTTCTAGAAAAGCCATAAAGGGGGAGAGGTTGTTAGTTCATGTAGGCTCAGAGCACACCAAATGGGTGACCAATAGTATTCGAGCCACATTGGGATATCCACCATTGTGTGATGATGCTATGGTGGCTGAGTCAGGAATACAAACAAGTCTACTTGAAGGCAATCAACCTGAGGTTGCCCAAGTCATTTACCCTCCTCCAGATTATGATATAATTGATCAGCAAGTTCAAGGAATGTATAGTCCTCCAAAGGAGGTTACTAATGTTGTTATTGGGAAGGTTGATAAGCCTGAGGCTACTTTGAAAGACTAGCAAGATGCTCTACTATCTAAGAAAAGATTTAGAGAGCAGGCTGAACTTAAGCCAGACTTTGAGCAGTGGAGTCCTACTTCCAGAAATATAATACTCACTGCATGGAAGGCTGTCAAAGACCAACAACATGAGAGAGGCAAGTGGTTCAATGAGATGGAATGGCAGAAGTATGAAGCCAGGCAAGAGGCAATAGTACAGTTTAGAAGAAAAGCCAAGCTGGGTAGGCAGCCTCCAGATGCTCAGGAGCCAAGCAAGTACTTCCCAAAGCCCTTTCATTATTTTGAAAGGCAAAGGCTCAAGGAAGAAGCAAAGAAGAAGGCTGATCTAAAAGGCAAAAAGCCAGCTGAAGATTCTGAAGCTCCTGTGAAGGCTCAAGTTCTATCTGGCAAAGGGATTGTCATAAAAGAGCTTGATCAGTCTTAATTTTTAGTTCTTTCAAAGTATTTTGTAATGTTTTGATTATATCATTAAATGTAAATCTCTGTATTCAAACATTATCAAGTTATAAACAAAATGTTGTTTGGTATCATATAATGTTCATTCTGTGATGGATTGTTTTTATTGTATTTTGTTTATATTATGTATTCCTGTTATGTCATATATCATCAGTTTATACTTTTTATAAATGGTGTATATCATTGGCTATAGGGTTATGACTTCTCCAAATAGGGGGAGATTGTTGGGTACATTGGAAAATGTGTACCTGATTTGAAGAAGCCCAACTTAGCTCAATGATATACATCAAGGTGTATTTGATGTTGTTTTAAGTTGACATGTGCAGGTGAAGAAGTATTAAAGAATGCAGAAAAATATTCTAAGTCCACATGTCGACACCTGAAGAAATTGTGTCGACACTTCAGAATATTTGTGTCGACACTTCAGAATATCAGTGTCGACACAGAGAAAGATAGTCGACCACATATATGTCGACACTGGGAAGCAGTGTCGACACAAAGAAAATCGTCGACCTCAGCACTGGGAAGCAGTGTCGACACCGTGAAAGATAGTCGACTAGTGAAAGATAGTCGACCAGAAGAATATAGTCGACTAGTGAAAGATAGTCGATCAGAGAAAGATTGTCGACTCACAAAAGAAGATAGTCGACCTCAACTGTGTTGACACTGGGTGGATGTGTCGACACCAGAAGATTGAGTCGACACATATTGGCAGAAGTCGACTATGCTTGTGTCGACACCAGAAGACTGAGTCGACACATTTTGGCAGAATTGAAGATTGTTGTGTCGACACCTGAAGGCTGAGTCGACACATACCGAGTTCTGAATCTACAACAACTGTGTCGACACACAGGACTTGTGTCGACACTCTGCAGAGTCTAGACCAAGTTATTTTTTGAAGAAGCTGTGTGGACTTAAAGGCAACTTAGTCGACATCATCAAAGACTGTGTCGACACCAAAGTCACTTGTGTCGACACAGATAGACAGATTAGTCTCGACACTTTCTAACAGACTGTCTCGACATTTTGCTGTCCAAGGCTAAGGTACAGGAACTATTTGAAGACTTGACAGCTGTGGGTTGCCACCGTTTAACTGAAGCTGTCAGACCTGTCAGAAAACAGTTAGAAACCGGATCAGCCGGTTACCATGAAGAAAGTCTATAAATAGACATATTCAGAAGGAAATAAGAACTAAGAAAGATAACTGAAGAAGATCTAAGAAGAAGAAACAGAAGGATTACGATCCTGTTGTAGTTTCAATTCAAGAAAGTGCTAAGCTCTAAAGAAGATCTTCATCAGTGGATCTAAGAAGAAGAAGAAGTCTGAAGTATCAAAAAAGGTGTTGGATAGAGAGGGATCCAGTCATCTTGAAGAAGAAGAAGGAAGCCATCAGTGGTTTCTCAAGAAGCTGTTTGGAAATCAACTCAGCTAAGTTCAGATTCAAGAAGCTTTGAAGAAAGCTCAGATTCAGTTGATTTCATCAGCTGATCAAGAAGTGTCTTGTCCTCTTCTCTCTCAACAAAGGCAAGACATTAAAATATCTTTTCCAAATTTCTGTAGGATCTGTTTACACAGATCTGAGTTGTAAGCCTGTGTTATAAAGGCTGAGTGTAGGAGAGGTGATCTTTGAGTGGTAGGGCTATTTGCCTGAGTGTAGGAGAAGGTTATTCTCTGAGTGGTAGGCCTTGAGGCAAGGCTGAGGTAGGGTTGTTGAGCCTGAGTTGTAGGAACCTATCCAGATTCTGAGCTGTAGGATCTGAGGATCTGAGAATAGTGGAAGTTTGGCCGAATCTAGCATACTGCTAGATAGGTGAAGGGGGAAAGTGGATGTACCCAGACCTTGGGGAACCACTATAAAACATTGTGCAATCTGTGATACTTAGTTATCTGTGAATGTTGTGCTAGATGTTTTAATTTGTAATTGAATTCTGCCTAGAAGTATAAACAAGAAATTAGAACCTATTCACCCCCCCTCTAGGTGTTTAGGTTGTCTTGAAAGTAAAACTATCAAATTCTCTTTCTCTATCTTCCGCCCAACTCAAAGGAGTTCGACACCTTCTTCCATATAGAGCTTCGTAGGGTGCCATTTGTATCGAAGCTTGATAACTGTTATTATATGAGAATTCTACCAGTGCCAAATATTTCTCCCATGGGCCTTTGAGATCCAAGACAACCATGCGTAACAGATCTTCGAGAAATTGAATAGTTCTTTCAGACTGTCCATCAGTTTGGGGGTGGAAAGCCGTACTGAACTGTAACTTTGTTCCCAGAAGTTTATGAATTTGCTTCCAATTCTCTGATGTGAAGCATCCGTCTCGATCAGAAATAATCGTTCTGAGAGTACCATGCAATTTGACAATATTATCCATGTATAAACTATTCAACTTCTCAGGCGGTCCATCTTGTCTTATAGCAATGAAATGGGCACTCTTGGTTAACCGGTCAATAATGACCCAAATGCCATCATGACCCAGTTTACTACGAGGTAACCCAAAGACGAAATCCATAGCTATATCCTCCCACTTCCATTCCGGTATCGGTAACGAGTGCAAATAGCCTCCGGGTTTCTGATGTTCAGCTTTCACTACCTGGCAAGTATGACAAGATGCAATATGGGTAATTACATCTTTCTTTATTCCTGGCCACCAAAAGTTCTCTTTTAAATCATGATACATTTTTGTCCGGTCAGGATGAATTGAATATGACGTATTATGAGCTTCGTAGAGGATTTCCTTTCGTAAACTATCTACGTTTGGTACGCACAATCTTCCATTCATCAATACTAACCCGTTTTGTTCTGTGAAGCTCTGATTTTCTCCTTATTTAACCTTTTTTATCATGTCCATCAGATAGGTATCTTTTGGTGTTGCTTCCAAAATTTTATCTTTCAGTGTATAATGGATTTGCATTTGGAAGAGTTGGCTCTGTTTATCAGTAGCTGTGATCAGTGGAATTATCTCTGCCTTTTCAAGTTCTCGTAAAAGATGCAAAATATACAGAGGTGCTGCACCACCAACACTTTTCCGGCTTAGGGCATCATCTACGACATTGGCTTTACCAGGATGATAATGAATATCCATATCATTGTCTTTAATGAATTCTAGCCAACGCCGTTGACGAAGATTTAACTCTTTCTGTGTGAAAATATACTTTAAACTTTTGTGATCTGTATATATTTCACATTTGATGCCGCATAAATAGTGGCGCCAAATTTTCAACGCAAAGACGACTGCTGCTAACTCCAGATCGTGCGTTGGATAATTCTTCTCAGCATCTTTTAATTGTCGCGACGCATAAGTAATTACTTTTCCATGTTGCATTAAGACACAACTTAAACCTTTATAGGAAGCGTCACTGTAAATTTGAAACTCATCTGTGCCGGATGGCACAATTACAATTGGAGCAGTTGTTAACCTTTCTTTTAGTAATTCAAAAGCAGTTTGACAGTTTTCTGTCCACTGAAAAGGAACGTTCTTTCGGGTTAACTGTGTCAACGGTAGTGAAATCTTCGAGAAGTCCTTCACAAACCTGCGATAATAGCCTGCTAAGACAAGAAAACTTCGTACTTCTGTTACATTTGTCGGCTGTGACCAATAGAGAATTGAATCAACCTTTGCAGGATCAACCGATAGCCCTTGCTCCGTTATAACATGCCCCAAAAAGGATACTTCTCGCAACTAGAAGGCGCATTTTGAAAATTTCGCATACAATTGATTTTTCGTCAACCTTTGCAAGGTCAATCGTAAATGTTGCGCATGGTCTTCTTCAGACGGGGAATAGATTAATATATCATCGATAAAGACTATGATGAATATATCGAGGAAATCCTTAAATACTCGATTCATTAAATCCATGAAAGCTGCAGGAGCATTAGTTAGTCCAAAGGGCATGACGACGAACTCATAATGCCCATACCTTGTGCTAAAGGCAGTCTTATAAATATCTTCCTCTTTTATGCGCAACTGGTGATAACCCGACCGTAAGTCCAGTTTTGAAAACACTTTTGCATTGACGAGTTGATCGAAGAGATCATCTATGCGTGGCAGGGGGTATTTATTCTTCACTCTTAATTTATTTAACTCCCTGTAATCTTCACACAGCCGCAATGTTCCTTCTTTCTTCTTGACAAACAACACCGGGGCCCCCCCACGGAGATGTGCTCGGTCGTATAAATTATTTGTCAATTAACTCTTGCAATTGACATTTCAATTCAGCTAGCTCCTTCGGGGCCATACGGTAGGGCGCTTTTACAACTGGTCTTGCTCCTTCTTCTAAAGAAATTTCAAACTCCACTTCTCTTTTCGGAGGAAGTCCAGGTAAATCTTCAGGAAAAAGTTCCTGAAATTCACAGACAACTGGAACGGTACTAATATCCTTCTTTTCCTCCGGTGTTCCCTTCACCAGCACCAATACTGCCTCACACCCCTTTCGAATCTTCTTTGCAGCCTTCAATGCAGATATTAATATTCGCGACACATCAACCAATCCCCGGAACACCGTAACACTTTGATCCTCACACTGCACGGTCACTTCCTTCTTTTTACAATCAATTATAGCTTCGTGATGGACTAGCCAGTCCATGCCCAATATCATATCAAATTTAGTAATGGGTAAAACCACAACATCTACTATAAAGGGTTTATCATTCAGTTCGATCGACACTACTATACGTTGCTGTGCTACCACTACTTGATTATTTTGCAAGGTGACGTGAAGAGTGTCCCGAGTTGAGTAGGGCTTTTTAGAAAGCGAATTCAAAACACTTGTAGAGATAAATGAATGGCTAGCGCCAGTATCAAATAAAACTTTCATCAGTGTGCCACTAGCATAGATCATACCTGTCACCACTGTGTCGTCTGCAATAGCTTCTTGTTGATTTAAATTGAACACACGTGGCTGTACTTGACGACTTTCACCTGATGTTCTCGCTGGAGTTGAAGTTGAGGCGAGGGATTCACTTTCCCTTGACACTCCCATCTGGTAAACCCTCTGACTTGGCTGAGCAGGTACATTTCGAATACGACTTTCTTCTCCTCTCCTTTGCGGGCATGCTTTTTGGTGATGTCCAGGCTGATGGCATAAATAACAGACATTCATTCCGGCCAAACACTGCCCTTTATGAGATCTCCCACACTTGCCACATTTTTGTTCCTGTCCCTGAACTAACTTCGCACTGCTACTCTCCGTTGGACGAGGTCGTTTCCCTGAATCACCAGATTTCCAAGAAGTACTAGTTCTCATTACAGCTTCTTTCCCTGCACTCCACTGAGCTCGTTTCCTTCCAAACTCTCTTCTCTTTTGAGTTTTCTCCGCATCGATTTCCATTAGTCGGGCTTTCTGCACTAAAGCACCATAATCCGTTATTTCCAGTGGTACCAAGATTGCTCGAATACTATCGCGCAAGCCTTCCTGAAATCTGCGACACCTTTCTTTCTCATTTGGCACAAATGCCTCAGCATACAAGGCCAAATTTGCAAACTCTATCTCGTACTCCAGAACAGAGCGGGGACCTTGCACCAGATATAGGAATTTGTCCTGTAGCAGCTTCTTCTCAGATTCTGGTACAAACCACCCTATAAACTCCTGCACAAATGTGGTCCAAGGAATACTGACTTGTCTCCGACCTGCCAAACGTCCTCGAACATTCACCCACCACCGCTTCGCTTCCCCTTCTAGCAGTAAAGTAACCAAACCGACCTTTCGGTCATCTGGACACAGCATCACTTCGAAGATGGTTTCAATACGTGAAATCCAATCTTCTGTCTCCAACAGGGAGAGACCACCTCGAAACACTGGCGGCTTAAATTCTAAAAACTACTTCAGATCTATATCAAGATGTCTCACCTGTGATGGCCCAGCAGCTTCTACAACTGGTACGGCAAGAGGAACCTCCTTCACCATCTTAATAGCTTCCGCCAGCATGCGAGCAACGTCTATCAATTGAGTCTGTGCTGTTTCTACATGTGGACGTTCATGTTGTAAGCGTTCTTGTCTCAAATGCTCGAGTGTAATAGGTATAGTCTCACTCCCTTCAGATACAACTTCTCGGGCGAGTGGAGTGGAATCCTTTAAAAGACAACAAAATTATTCAGTTTTCGTAAACGTCTATACGTACAAATACATATCCAAACTACTAAGCAGCTACATATGAGCATACTCATTGTGGCCAAGGTTTTGAAACCTGGCTCTGATACTGCTAAATTGTAACGGCCCACACGTCCGCCACAATTAACACTAAACTCCGATCATAAGTAATATACTAAACCACATCAATAAATCACTAACATATATATATATATATATATATATATATATATATCACAATGCGTCCATAAACTAATGCACACTTAGTATGTTCCGATATAGCAGCACATTATAGTTTAAATTCTAACTCAACGATATGAACCAGTTACACCACATGATACACAATAGCTATTATACAAAAGTTTGATTCACAGAGCTATTACAAAAAAAACTACTGTACAGTAAACATATAATAGGAAGTCCTCAAGTACTAGCGCTGTCCCGCTTGAGATTTCCCTTTCCCTAAAAACTTAGCATTTGAAACCGTTAGTCTTTAATAAAGACTAAGCGAAACTCTATCTTTTTAACCTGCTATACATATAAACATGAAATGTTATCTTTAACAATATGCATAACTAGTGAATAATAAAAGTCTCGCTAACAGTAAAGAATAAAAGAAATAGACAACCTGCCAGTATATATCAGTATAAG
Organism: Platanthera zijinensis; assembly: GCA_039513925.1. NCBI lineage: Eukaryota > Viridiplantae > Streptophyta > Magnoliopsida > Asparagales > Orchidaceae > Platanthera > Platanthera zijinensis. The sequence continues at coordinate 54,884,362 of CM077081.1, read as the reverse complement.
CTCAGAACAGTACAGGGAGTATGGCTATAAACAATATAAGCTGAGAATTTATCAGTATAAGCTCAGAACAGTACAGAGAGTATGGCTATAAACAGTATAAGTTGAGAATTATACATGAATTATTAACTATAAATGACCTAAAGCATATTCAAACTTAATCTCATTTAGGAAATGTTAAGGGGCAATTGATTGAATCTCTATACTTTTCTTTTGCTTGGCTAGCTTTTGGGCCCGTCGACCCGACCCCGTGGGGTCCTCTATAACCAAACCAGTATGTACAACACGCATTTATGCCTTTCGGCTCGACTGGTTTGGTAACTCATAAAACATTTGCATGCACTTTCAATTAACCCTTAACACGTCCTCGTATCGATACACTTAACTTAGTTAATGAATTGGTTCTTGTTGTTTTAATAATCCCCTCAGAAATAATTCCATCGCCTGTTTGCCTCTAAATGAGGCCATACTATAGCGAGGATTAAAGTTCTATCATTATCAGATAAATGATGCTTGCACATACAATGTTCTTTTTCCAACTTGAAACAGCATTATAAACTAAAATAAAATAGGTGAAGCATAAGTTAAAAAGATAGGTCTCACCTCCACATGTTCTTTTCCAGTGTCACGCCCCAAGTCATCGCCACGTCTATCTTGGGATGACATCCTCATGATCTCTATTTACAACAATTCATTATTAGGGTCGCTACTATCGGGGTTGCACCACAGGACAACTATGTCGTTGACTTCTAGGGTGGACAACATGAAAAGAACACGCTCCCCTAATGTTCCCATAACTGCATGCACCGTATACACTCACACATAGATAGATAACTCTGGATGCACAACCACAACACACACATAATCATAATCTCTAGACTAGGCAGCACCGCATGCACACACCCACAAGCATAGATAGAAAGAAATAGTCGGGACTGCACAACCACATGCCCAAACATATACTTTAGGGATTGCCCGGCTACAACACACACAAACACAGACAGAAAAGTAGCAGCACATTGATATCCTGTAATTACAGCAGCCCACTCATACACAGTTCACTAAAGGTATAGCACATACTTGACTCACACACCCAATTACCCAAACTGAAAACGAAAAGCCAAACCTCTAAACCTCCAGAACTTCAAAACCCCCTTTCAAATCTTCCAACACCACAAAGTAAACGAGAACAGAAATATCATCTCAGATCTGGAAGGAGAGTTACAGTGGGGCGATGAAAAGAAGCAGATCTAACGACTTCTCTAGCTTCGATCCGTCAAAACCAAGCCCGATGTGAGCCAAATACAAATCCAAGCTCTACTCGCTTTCAAACCAACCACACATCCGAAGAAAAACCAATGATTTCGAGAAGAAAGAGGGAGAGGGAAGAAGGATCGGGGGAACCCTAGCTGGGAGCTTCGAAAACCTTGCGTGAAAAGACGGAACTGAAGGAGTCGGCACAGGTAAGGAGAGAAGAAATAATTAATCCACCGCTTAAACATACCACCGCCTTTTATGAATAAACCCCCAATAATTAACCTCTAAGTTGGAACCACAAATAAACACTGTCCAAAACCAGTCCAAACCAAGCCCAAGGCTCACAAAATATGCTGCATTGTTGACATAATTAGCCCCCATTAAGACATGGAGTGTTACAGCATATGTAAGCACCTTATAAAATATTTCACCATCACCTCAAATATACCCTCAAGAGCCAACTCTGCATGCTACCAATCATAGTGTTCCAAAAATGTAGCAGCACAATAAGATATAAAATCTTGAATGGGCGACATAAACATTTTAATTTCTGTCATTCTTTGCTGCCATCATAGGGGATTTGTATATTTTTGTTTTAAAACAAACTTAGCATGTTGATTAAATAGACTAAAAATAACATGACAGGAATAAAATGACTTACGTGGCAGGACAGACGCCACAACCTCTACCACCGGCCTCTCCTACGGCAACATTCCAAGACCCATAATTGTAACCTAATAACACCGAGGAACAAAGATCAACATTTTGCAAGCTTGCTCATCTTCCCCTAACTACGCATAGCATTTTTGACTAGGAGTGTGAGTTTCTTGCACTCCTGGGTAAGCGGAAGGTCCTCCTAGTTATAATTCATCTGGTTTGTTTTGGAGAAGTGAATCTCAGATTCTCAGGTCCTTTTCCTTTTCGTACTGAGCTTGTGGTTGTCTTCAGCGAGCAAGTAGACCTTCTGATGCAACCCGAGTTTGCATCTTTATTTTATTTGCAATATTTTTATTTATGTAGCATACGTTTTCGCGCATTATAGTTTTCGTTTATGTTGTATCGCACACGTCAACCACTTTTATTTGGATTATTGGTGTCACCGGCCATTAAGACCCTAAATAGAGAGGTCCGTCAAATTAGGAGTAGTGGTGAGTTAGGCAAGCGAGGGGTCAGACAAATTAAGCTATTATTATTTTAATTTAAAATAATATTTGCTTTCGAAATTATTATTGAGAATTTCTAAAACCATGTCATCATTTGGCTTGGTCACCAAGAGCCAAAAGAAATCCCCTTATTTACCGTTGTTTAATCGCCAATCAATATTTAATCAAAATATTAATTGGAAGTTGTAACCCCCTCTTAAAATGCATACATCCGACCTCTTTGAACCCCCCCGGTCGGGCCTCACTCCTGTCTGACTGAAAACGACTGAATTTGCGTGTTTCCTATTATAGCCCCGCAGTTTACTAAATTCGACGCTGCGTGCTGGATCGCGGCGTCCTCTTCCTTCTGAAACAGGTCGGTCTCCTCCTTCCACTCTTCCCGTTCCTCTCCTTGCCATCACCAAAGCAGTTCCTTCCCTCTTCCTCGACCGCGACCGCCATCTTCATCCTTGGAGCTTGCCGAGAAAGAGAGCGCCATCAGGTATACTCCTCCCACAACCTTTCCTAATTCCCTCTCTCTCTCTCTCACAGCCTCTCCCCCGCATCCATGACCCAGTACAGTAGGATTTCTTCCCGATTTAGGGATTTCCTCCACTCTTCCTGAAGCAGTTCATCCCCTCTTCCTCGACCGCGACCGTCATCAACATCCTTGGAGCTTGCCGAGAAAGAGAGCGCCATCAGGTATACTCCTCCCGCAGCCTTTCCTATTTCCTCTCTCTCTCTCTCTCTCTCTCTCTCTCTTTCTCTCTCTCTCTCTCTCTCTCTCTCTCTCCTTGCAAAACTTGCTGCTTACTGTTTTTTAGAGGTTGGGTTTGATCTTGGAGTTCTCCTGTTCAATGCTTGGATGATGGATAGTTCTCCCTTGCATAAGTTTTCTTCAGATTGAAGAAGTTTGAGGTGAGTAGGTTTATAAATTATGTATCATGGAAAAATAGTTGCAAGTGTGCATGGGGCCTCTGCAAATATATGGAGGGGGGAAAATTGGAAATATGATTTATCAACCTTTTAGTCAAAATTTGGGTCTTTTGAGTAGTATTTCAATAAGGCTCCGTTTGGCATGACGGTGGCGGTCATGAATTTGTTGATCATTGATAAATAAAGCCCCAAGTATTTTATGCATTCAGTTTATATAATAGTTTTAGTTTAGTTGCTTAGTTTATCCCGCTCTAACATGATCCAAAATAAAGGATGGACATTACCACATGGATGGGCATCACCACATGGATGGATATCACATTGAGTATTCAAGCAATATGAATAGCCTAAGATATCCAAAAATGAGAGCAATATGGGCATCACCACGCAACTAGCAGACACATCACACAGTAACATGAAAGCAGCTACACCCGACAACCTTTGATGGACCTTTGATATAGCCTTATTGATATAGTACTTTACTTGTTTCTGATGAAACTTTGATGGAAAATGAGCTTAAAATGAGTAGATTGTTTCACATGATTTTTCACATGATTATTTGGTATGCTTTCTTATTCATTAATGGTTTTAAAAGAGCATGTTATGCTAAATATTTATAGAAGTTTTTGACTCTCTTACGTTGATTGTTTCTGATGTTTCACTTTTAGATTGCCGCAAAAAGAATGCTCCTCTCAACTAATGAATTTGTTGATTTAATTTGAGTTATATGTGCATGTATGTAGTTAATTATGAAATGGAAATTTGCACTTTAATAGAGGACATGCAGTTATCGGCATGATGAAGATGCCAAAGAGCAATATCATAAGAATGTTTGTTTTGTTTTTTTTAAAGTAAAATGTGCACGCGATCCTCGTTGCAGATTTAGATAGAATTTGGTAGAAGAAAGAGATGCTCTCTCCAAAGAAGGTCAGGGATCTCAAAATGGGAAATCTTATAGGTCTGTATGGTTCTATAGCTTTGGTTTTCTCTGTTCGTTGACAACACATGACTACTAAGTTCAACATTTTTTGGTAATTTTTCTTATTAATTTTAAATTTGTACACTGTTTTTTGGATGGGAAATGATAATATCTCATTTTTATTCCTATTTAGCATTTTATAAATGTAACTTTGGTTATTATTAAGGTTTTTGTATTTAAAACTACTTTTTGAGAATTATCCATGTCCAGTGCATGATCATGCATCCTATATAAATACAACTCAAGGCTGCTCAATTTACTTGATCAGTTGCAATTATTGTCAAACATATTTATTTTTTTCGAATGACACTTTTCATATGTCTTGTAAGATGCAATTTCAGTTATCTACTCGTAGTTTTTATCAGTTTTTGGAGTGTTGACTCAAAAAATTTTAATAGTAGGAGGATCCCTAAGAAGAACTGTTGATTCTGCTTATCAAGCCATCATTTTGAGGCACATCTTGTAGTAAGTATTAGTGGAAGTGACTACTGTGCACTTGCTAATGGCCCACTTGTTCAAGATCATGTTTTTTTGAACCTGTTTTAGTCATCTTCTTCCTCTTCTAATCCCAGGAAATATGAACAGATTAGCCCTCCACATGTTGAGGACTTCTGCTACATAATTGATAATGCCTATACCAAAAAACATGTTAACATCTCCTCTAGAAGTTTTCCAATTCCTGTTTCTCAAATTTTGCAGAATAACTAATTGGGCTTTGCTCTCACAAAGGTTTTGTTAGTTATACCATTGGGCACATTTTGATGTACTCATTTGGTTGATTAAAAAGAATGGATGTCGGAAAAGAATGGGTGCCGGCTAATGATTTGGCATTATTGTGTTAGGCATCCTGATGTGTTCTTATTCTTCTTCCTTGCTCTTTTTCTTTGCTTTCAGACTGCTTACCTTGAATGGATTTCTTCCTTGAAATAGACAATGCATGGAGGATGGCCTGGAGAGTCTCCTTAGGCAACCCGTGCATCCATGGTGGGTGTGCAAGCAAGATAAAATGCTAAAATATTGGGGGGGGGGGGAGGGGGAGAGATATAAAGATGTGTTCAACCGCGTGTCTGTTTTGTTAGAATTTCACTTTGCAATTGTTGACATGCTTAATGAGATTTTATTTGCATCAATTAGAGGCGATGAGGAATCATGGAACAGACATGGACTAATGATGTCTTTTTTTCTTGATTGTTGAGGGCATTGAGGATGGCCTGTTGAGAAGGCTTCTCAGGCAACCCTGCAACTATCATTAGCACTGGAAGGTGGTTGGAAGATGAGTGTTTATTCGCTCTCTCCATTTCACCTCTTCTTGGACTAATTTGGAGAAGATTCAAGCCTCTATTTTCCACTTTTCTTCAGAAGCCTTCTTAGTTTTTTTTAGTATTCTCATCAGGAAACACACGAAGCACATGTGGGGTCTGACCTTGATTTTGGGTTTCCAAGTCATATAGAAGGATTTTTTATAACCCCAAGAATTAGGTTTATGTTTGGCGTTGTTTGTTCCATGTCTAAGGCGTCACTATAACAAAATGTTTGGTGTTTTTTGCTCTATTTTATCATGTACAGAGTTTATCACTAGTTGACCACTGATGTGTAAAAAAGCTCTTTTTTATCACTTTGTCTCTTGTTCTCCAATTGTGCTCTACTAGACATTTGAGATTGTGGTTCTTTATGATATACAGCTGCTCTACTAGACATTTGAGATTGTGTAAAAATACCCCCTTCTCCTTCTCTTTGACTAGTTTGGAAATGATCCGAGCCCCAAGTTCTCCACTTAGGCTTTGTTTGACGCTGCGATTTTGCTCCAGTGATTTTGGATAAAAATGCCACCGTCATAGAACATATGTTTGGAATTATTATATTAGGCATCCTGATGTGTTCTTATTCTTCTTCCCTGCTCTTTTTCTTTGCTTTCTGCAGCTATCTTGCTTCAAATTCAGACTCAAGCTTGTTTATCAAGAAGAAAGGGGAGCTCTTTGTCTTGGTGTTATTGTACGTGGACGATATGATCATTAAGGGAAACTCCAAGGAGGAGGTAGCTAGGCTCGGGGCAGAGCTAGCTATAAGATTCGAGATGAAGGACTTGGGTATGCTCTACCACTTCCTTGGACTCGAGGTGGAGAGGAAAGAGAATGACATACTCGTTTCCCAAAAGGGCTATGCAGAACGAATTGTTCAGCGATTCGTCATGCGGGAGGGGAAGAGTAGCTCTAATACTTTTGACTCTGGGATTAAGCTTCAGTGAGATGAGGGGAGGATTCTTCCTGATCCTCTTATGTTCTGGGCTCTGGTTGGGAGCCTTATTTACTTGACGATTACAAGGCCCGACTTTGCTTATGCAGTTGGCCGTGTAAGTCAGTATATGGCAGAACCCAGGAAGCCTCATCTGATAACGGCGAGGAACATTCTGAAGTATTTGAAGTTCACTTCTGATATGGGTTTCTTTTATTGGAGAGACACGAGCTTTAATCTTCAAGGATACTCGGATGATGATTATGGGGGAGATTCAGACGACTGGAAGTCAACATCTGGTTATGTCTTCACGTGTGAATCATTCAGTATCTCTTGGTGTAGCAAGAAGCAGGACTCGGTGTCCGTCTCTACTATGGAAGCGGAGTACAAAGCTTCGGCCTTGGCAGCTCGAGAAGTCATCTGTCTTAGGATGCTAGTAGAAGACATCCATGAGGAAGTTTCAGGTCTCACTCTTCTCCACGGTGACAACGATAGTGCTTTCAAACTGGTGAACAATCCAGTTTGTCACGCAAGGACCAAGCATATAAAGATCGAGCACCACTTCATACGGGAGAAGGTGTTGGAAGGGTCTCTTATGATTGAGCATGTGCGGAGTGAGGACAACATCGCAGACATCTTTACGATGTCATTGTCGAAGGGGTCTTTTACTCGGTTACGGGGACTGTTGGGCTTGGTCAATACTTATCACTTCAAGGGGGAGTGTTGAAAATTGTGAAGTGAAAGTGGGGGATGATCAGGAAAACCGTGCATCCTGGGCGGACAGTCCTGCGGACTCATGGTACGGCCTGGGCGGTCTGGTGTTTGCAGCCTGATGATGTCGACCAGCAGTTGGTAATTCCCTGGAGTAACCATGCAGATAGGGTTTGTTTCCGCGGGAGGGGCGGACTCTTTTTGAGTTCGCGAAGTTCGCTCTTTGCGGACTATTCTCGGAGATTAGCTTTGGCCTATGTTCACGGTTAGGCGATCTGGTTATGGAGCTAGCGGTCTGGGAGGACTGGTGTTAGTGTCCGCCGAGCTCGCGCCAGAGGTTCTTCGGGCTTAGAACTTGGTCACCTCTTGTGACAAGTTCAGTTTGATCGCAGAGTCCGCAATGTCCGCTGATGACCGGGCGGCCTGTGCCTTTGATCGTGGACATTGCCTATTGCGGGCTGGTGCAGTGTCCATTGGGATGCGGACTAGCTTCCTGTCTGGCCTCCTTTGATAGCAGGCGGGTAGGCTGTGGTCCGACTTTGTCCATGCGGACTAGGCGAACTGTCTTGTGCTAGTTGCGAACTGGGGTAGTGATTATATCCACTAGGGCGGTGACCACACTCCTCTCTGCGCCTATAAATAAGACCCCCCCTATGACAACATAATTAACTGAATGAACAGTAAGTTGAGCGTGAGTTAAAAGTTGTAGCCTCGGGTTTTCTGTCCGCCCGGTTTGAAAAGGTTAACTTGTTTGCTATTTGCAGGTTGTGCGGCTAGCACTGAGAAGCCAGGATTCTGGCTCTGACTGCGGTCAGGGATCAGTGGAGCTTGCGGTTACAATCGGCGGTTTTGCAGCAGGTCGCATTTGCGGCTAGCCATTCTTCTCTCCAGCTTTCCAGTTCAATAACTGTCCGCCGGTCTCGACGGTATGTTGTTCAGTTGGGCAGCTTCTCTTGTTCGCAGACTCTGGCAGCAAGGCAACCTCTGTTGTTAGGCTTCTTGCAGAGAGAGGACAAGGTGTTCAGCAGAATAACGGGTTGTCCGCGGTCTTCGCGGACTCTGTGCCTCAATTCGGTGCAGCATCGGCTTGGCGGTCTCGGCGGACTCGGAGGTCTCAGCTTATGTCCGTCCGGCTTGTTATTTTCTGCTTCCCTGTATTACTTGGTGAAATCATGTCTCGTCATGTATGTCTTGCCCTGTAATGAAGATTGTTGTTAATACAAGACTTTGTTGTTGCCTTCAATTGCATCTGGTTTATTGAGCTCAGTTTACGGTTGGAGTGTTCCTGCGTCTGGTTCCCGCTTTCCGTTTGATCAAGGTGTCATCTTGATAGTTTTAATAGTTTCTCTTGGTATCAGAGCTATCATCTAACCAGCTTGAGAAATTTTAACATAAGCTTTATTTTAGAGTTTAGAACATAAGCTTTACTCTTTTTAGAGTTTAGAACATAAGCTTTATTCTTTTTATTTTTAAAATTAAGGTTAAGATCGATCTTTATCGCTGAACCGGTAAAAATAAGTCCTCCTAAACAGAATCTTAGAGTTTAGAAAGGAAAAGCTAAGGCAGTGGGTCAACTTGTCAAATGGCATCTTCTATCCACCAATATTTTTGGGCTGCGAAGTGCGAACTGGTAAGCAATCGCCATCAGATTCACAATTCTGAATTACTCACTTTGGAGTCGGCGAAGCATAGAAGAAGAAGAATCGTGGTGGGCTCGTCCGGTTTGGCTTTACTTCCGGTCTAAATTCCACCTCAAAAAGTCCAGGTTTTATTAAAATATGGACGGTAGAGAAGGAGAACAAAATTCACCAATTAAGAGAAAAACAATTAGGTGAGTTACTCGCACATATTTCTAGATGCAGAAATAAATACTGATCGTTGATCTGATATCATACATCCCATATAGTATTAAATACTGACGGTTGATCAGTATTTGAATTAACCATACTATTTTTGCAGAAAATCAAATTTACTCATGCACCGATTTTTAGATGAGAGTAACAGTATTTTTTCTGAAATTACATACCAGAATTTAAGAGCTACAAGCCGAGAATACGAGAAAGACCTTCCATTCCGTAAAAGCAGAGCAAGATTAATTCCGTTTGGAAAACGGACCCCATTGTGTTTGATGAGGTCACGATGGCGTTATAACATGACAATTGCATTGACCCCCCAAATATCACTTCAGACTCCGTTTGACACGGTGGTGGCGGTCGTAAATGCACGGGTTAAACCGTCATTCTTTAAAGATCATCTAACAAATATCATACCTTTGAACATAAAAGTGAATGAAGTTCCTTAGGTGGGCGTCAATGAATGATAATTTAACCCTCATGTTCATAACAACCACCACCGTGCCAAATGGAGCCTTAATATTTGCTTGCTATGATTATGAACACAGCAGCTATGAAACAAATAGCTATTATTTGGAAACCACGATTATGAACTGCCGTTCATGAACGCTCAAACTCACCTAAAGCTCCATCCTCTTTAATATTCAAAATTAGTTTTTTTTTCTTGATAGGATTCATAATAATTATCATGTCAAATGTTAGATATGGCGCCTACCAACTCTCCCAAAACCCCGGAGTGTTAGGAATGACGCTACCAATTCCTTTATATTATTTTAGCAGGACCGGTCAAACTGTTCGCATGGCTCTCTCGCACTTAAACCGAGCCCGGAACTCCATTGTACTCATGCCCGGAGCCAACCCGACTCCCTTGCATTAAATGGTACCATGGAGTTCCCCTGCACCCATGCCAGGAGCCAACCCGGGTGCGCCCGGGAGGCACCCCATCCAACACCTGGATGGCGGGCCACACCCAACAGTCAAATACATGATTTTGTCCAAACTCACCAGAGCAAAACACCGCGCCAAAGTGACACCATTGCTCGGTTTGAGGCGGCGGCAGTGGTGGAAAAAGCAATGATGATATTGGAGCTATTCAAAAAACTGTAAACCCTTTGAAAAATCTATATTTAAGTGATTTTCAAAATATATTTTATATTCTTTATTAATAAAATAAGTTTTATGTTAATCATTTAGGGTCCGTTTGGGAGGACTTATTTTTACCGGTCAAGCCGTTACGACCGCATGACCGGTCCTCAATTAAGATCTGGTTCATGCGGTCGTAACCGCTTGACCGATGAAAATAAGTTCTTTCAAACGGAGCCTTAATTAAGCAAGTTTTAAAAGGACAGCTGCGAGAAGAAAAGATAACAAATGGTGAAGAACCGTAATTGGAGAAAAAATATTTGCGAGAAAGGACAAATTGCAAATGATAGGGCATAATTTTTGCAAACCCTCAAATAAAAGAAGAAAAGCTGAAAGTAGTGAAAACACTTTTTAAAAAGTCATATTGGACGGATTACTCAAAATGGACACAAGATACTCCTTCATCCAAACAACTTAATAAGACGGTGGCCTCATCCAAAAAACTTAGGCTCCGTTTGGGGGGACTTATTTTCACAGGTCAAACGGTTACGATCGCATGAATCGGACCTTAATTATGGTCTGATTCATGCGGTCGTAACCGCTTGACCGATAAAAATAAGTCCCCTCAAACAGAGCCTTATTTTCACCGGTCAAGCGGTTGCGACCAATTGAATCGGACCTTAGATTTATGCGATCGTAACCGCTTGACTGGTGAAAAGAAGTCCCCCAAACGGAATTTTAATAAGACGGTCGCGATGGAAATAAAGCTTTTCCAGACAGAGCCTATGTTTTAGGCAAAAAGTGCAAGTACAAACAAATTTTCAGGTCTCCCTAATCTTTCCATGAACCGACTCTAATCACCTCTTCACCTATCATCTTCCTACCATCTTCTACTCAGGACGAGCATCTTTCTCCCTCTTCAAATTTATTTGTTATTTGAAACTTATTTTCCCTCCAAGCCATTTTGCAATAATGTTTGATTTTCAACAACTCATCCATAATTTACATTCTCAGATTTGTTTTTCGATGCTACTGTTTATTTATCATGATGAAATTATTCAACAGCTATTTTTCTTTCTGAAAGTTTCCATTACATAAATAAATTTAGAGTGATGTTGCGAGCACAACAAGAATGACTGAGCACGCCATTAAACAAAAGAAAAAACAATTTAAAACTTATTTTTTTCTCTATTCCCAATCTTACTAAGAACAGACCAGCCCGATGGAAATAAAACATCTCTTCCACGCCCTCCCCTGCTCGTCGAACAACCCAAATCCAGCCCCGTAAACTGCAGTCCATCTCTTCGTTCACTTCACCGACCACCAGAAAGGGGGCGGACGGTAACGACAGCTGGTTCCCAGTGTGTGCTGAGCCTGTTTACAATGGACACAGCACAAGATTAAAGAACAAATAACTTCTATTAAATCAACAAGTGGTTACAAACGGCTACACACACTTTATTTCACAAGTTGCAAAGACACCGCGCATTCGCACACGTTACACCACCACCAAGCACAAGTACTCGCTACAATCCTGAACTCAAACAGTTGTCCGCAGGTTGGTGGAGTTGAGTTCGGCAGTGCTGGTGAGCTCCGTTTACAGGAAGCTGTCCACCAACTTTATATGGAGCAACTGTTGGCACAAAACCTGTTCGCGGCTTTTATTTGCTGTCCAGAAGAGAATTCGCGGCTTCTAAAATTTTGTTCGCAAGTTTGGCGGAGGAAGCCGCTGTTCCTATTCGCCAAAACTATCGGCAAGTTTCTTGATGCCTTTCGCCGCCTGTCTTGTTTTTCTAAGGCTCTGTTTGGGACAGCTTATGCTGATCAATAATCTCTTTTTTAAACGCAAAAGCAGTTTTATAACTGTTTGTTTGTGCAGCTTATATAAAATCACTTATTTTAAAATTGATGATAAGTTGATTTTTTATAAGCTATCCGGGTTCAGTTTATGACTTCTCATAAGCGCTTATCTCTTAAAAAAATCATATGCGTGATTTTTTGTCAAGATGTGATTTTTTCGTTCAAACGCAATTTTTTCACCAAGACGCGATTTTTTCGCCCGGGCGCGATCTTTTCGCCCGGACGCGATCTTTTCTTACTGACGCAATTTTTTCGCTATGACACGTTTTTTCCCCAGTAGAGTTTTTTTCGCCCATGCACGATATTTTTCGCCCGTGCGCGATATTCACCAGTGCGTGATTTTTTCGCTCGGACGCGATTTTTCTCGTCCGGCCGTGATTTTTTCGCACGGGCCCGATTTTTTCGCCCGGGCGCGTTTTTTTCGCCCGGGCGCGTTTTTTTCGCCCAGGCGCGATTTTTTCGCCCGGGCGCGTTTTTCGCCCGGAAGCGATTTTTTCGCCCGGAAGCGATTTTTTCGCCCGGGCGCGATTTTTTCGCCCGGGCGCGATTTTTTCGCCCGGGCGCGATTTTTTCGCCCGGGGCGCGATTTTTTCGCCCGGGCGCGATTTTTTCGCCCGGGCGCGATTTTTTCGCCCGGGCGCGATTTTTTCGCCCGAGCGCGATTTTTTTGCCTGGAAGTGATTTTTTCGCCCAGGCGCGGCGAGAAGTGATTTTTTCGTTCGGACGCGTATTTTTTTGCCCAGTCTTGTTTTTTTTTGTCTGGGCATGATTTTCCATTAAGGAGTTTTTTTCCTTTTTTGTCCCGGCGAAAAAATTGCATCAGGGTGAAAAAATTGTGTTGGAGAAAACATCGCCCCTTTGAGAAAAAATTGCGCCCAGGACAAAAAAACGCGTTCAGTTGAAAAAATCGCGTCCGGGCGAAAAAAACGCGCACCAGCGAAAAAAATGCGTCCGACGAAAAAAAACGCTCACGGGCGAAAAAAACCGCGACCGAGCGAAAAAACCGCGATCGGGCGGAAAAAAACCCGCTCGAGCGAAAAAAACGCGCCCGGGCAAAAAAATCGCGGTCGAGCGAAATAATCGCGCCCGCGGGAAAAAAATGCGTCTGGTTGAAAAAAATCCGGTGGGCGAAAAAAACGTGATCGAGCGAAAAAACGCGACCTGGCGATAAAATCACTCCCTGGCGAACAAATCGCGCCCGGGCGAAAAAAATCACGTCCGGGCGAAAAAAATCAAGTTTGGACGAAAACAATCTTGACCGGAGGAAAAAAATCGTGACGGGCGAAAAAACACGCCCGAGCGAAAAATCGTCCCCAGGCAAAAAAATCGTGCACGGACGAAAAAAAACACGTCCAAACAAACAGACCCTTATGAATAAATGAGAAATTTAGATAAGCACTTATGATCAAACAATCCAAACAGTCGACTGCTTATTAATCATTGATTTTATAAAATCTCTATGCAATCATCAATTTTTAATTAGCGGCTTATTCATCATCATAAGCTGTCTCAAACAGAGCCTAAGTTGCGACGTTCTTTATTCACACAGTAGAGACCGCAGACTCTCCTGTTCACCCTACGCGCTGCCGCACTATTCTTCCGCCTTCCTGAAATTTTGACCTCCTGTTCACGCCTTTATATAGAAAAAATTTTGCGTGCGGATATCGCACGGCTACAGTAGCCGTGCGATAGCCCATCCCAGCCGTTCGATTGCACTCGCACAGTTGATGATGTGCGAGCACAATTTTTGATGGACGAGTGAACGGCGGGATGGGCTATCGCACGGCACTGTAGCCGTGCGATAGCCGTACGCAAAAATTGCTCCTTTATATAGGCATTATCATACTGTAAAAGCATGCCACGTGGCCAAGCAGTTACGCCACCAATAACTCCAACTCTTTTCGGTTTCATATCAAGATCCCCTCCATTTCGTATCCCCATTTCTGACGAAATGACGAAATAGAAGGGATCCATTTCACGGTCAGGATCGAGTGCTTTTTGATCTGACGGGTTCATCATTTCCCCTCCTTTTATATTTTTTTTAAAGTCACAAAAATCATGTCCACTTGATATCTTGTGAACTTATCCTCTCCATTAAATGCTGAAATGGACCCCCTCCATTTCATCCGAAATGGAGAGGATCCGGATCCTTCGGTTTCACGCTTGCAATAAACAACCATATATAATTAATATATATTATTATAATATCTATTGACTAGTCAACCTATAAAGGTTATATATATTATCTCATTTTGCCATTTGTGAACAACCCCATATTCGCTGAGTGGAACCCAGAAACATCAAGGGCCATATTTGGGCTAGCTTCGGGCTAACCTCGGGCGAAGAGTCTTGTTCTCGCCCATTCAGGGTTGAGCTCGACTTTCGTCGGGCTTAGCTTAGGTCTCGTCGAGCTGGGCTCGACGTTTGCCAAGAAGGATAAGAACAAGAAAGCTCTCGCATAGGGGGACGCGAGTTCGTTCGCGCTCAGGGAAATAGCCCATCGAGCAGTGCACCCGCCAAAGACGGGTCGAGTTCTGGCCGAGGCATGTTCCCGCCCAAGGGCGGGCGAGAAGGCTCGCGCCTCATGAAGGCGAGAGAAGGCATAGCCGTAGCATTCATTCATACTCTTTTTAGCTCCCGCCTGGTGAGGGCGGGGGAGTTCTCGGCACAAAGCAGGCGCGAGAGCCTTCAATTCTCGGCAGAAAGACTCCCGCCAGGTAGGGCCCAGGGTGAAATTACCTGGATTCCCTCAGGTAAAATTACCTGTATACCCCCATGGTCTGCATTTAGCTCCTCAGAACAGCGGAGTTTGGCTGTTGGCAGACAAACCAGGGGTATTTTAGTAATTTCAGGTCAGCAAAGGCTATAAATAGATCCACAGGGGCTCCTCAGAAGGCAGGCTTTCATATTTTCCTAAGAATTTCTAGTGCTTTCTGAGGAGCTCCTTGCCCGGCATTTGGCTTTGGAGGAGAAGCACTTAGAGATCTTCCGGGTTAGAAGTGGGACCTTCCAGCTGAGGCTTTGGGTCGGTTTCTGGTCCTTTATCGCCAGTCAGAGGTCGGAGCTTGGGAGAAGTAGGTGTTGGCTACACCCCGGTTTTCAAACTTTCGTTGAGGTCATATTTTGGCTTCAACAGTTCTGGTGTGGTGAGCGTGGAAGGTAGCCCGTTCAAGAAAATCTTGAGTTGAGTCCCATGACAGGAGGTGAAGGCAAAGGATCAGGCTCAGGAGGTTTCCCTTCTCGGGGAGAGGACGCGACAAGGAATATGGTGGAGGACTTCAGGCGAGAGGTCCTACAGACCATACGCTTAGCCTTTTCGGCAAGAAGCGAGTGGGCCACGCCTCAGGTTCCAGTAGAGGCGGTCCCCCTTTTAGGCGAGAACGCTCCCAGGCAGCGTCCTGGGAAGGAGGTGCCGACAGAGGCTAGCGAGAGGGATGTAGCTGCGCGAGTGCTCTTCCAAGGGGGAGGCAGCGCAGATCGAGCCAGCCAGCCGAGGCCGCGAGATGTGCCTTCTCGGCAGGCAGGGGGCGAGAGCCCTTTTAGTGAGCTCATCATCTCGGCTCCGGTTTCGGAGCGGTTCCGGGAGCCCGACATGTCCTACTACTCAGGGAAGGATGAACCTGTACAGCATGTACAGTGGTTTGAAGATGTTGTTTCGAAAAGGCAGATGACAAACGCCTTCAAGTGCCGACTCTTTGCCATCACGTTGAAGGAGAAGGCCCGGGGCTGGTTCCACCAGTTGCCGATAAGTTCAATCTACAGCTTTGAGGATTTGTGTCGAGGGTTCCTGTTGAGATTCTTGACATCGAAGAAGCGGAAGAAGGAGGCAGAGTGCCTGTTTGCAGTGAGGCAGAAGCAGGATGAGACGTTGGGTCACTATGTTGACCGGTTTCAAGAGGAGATCCTCCTGGTCCAGGAGGTCCCAGGGTACGCACTAATGCTCGCTTTCACCCTGGGGATGAGGCCGGGATTCCTTAGCATGGAGCTGAAGAGAATGCCCCCCTCTCTTTTGAGGAACTCATGGAGAGGGCGGCGAAGAAGATAGACTTCGAAAGAACCAACCCGTCTTTTGCCAGGAAGCTGGCCAGGTTGGCAGAGGATGATGTGAAGGAGCCGGGAGCAGGAAGACAGAGAGAATAGAGGGAAGAGAGAAGGAGATAGGAGCCCCGAGGGCAGGGGCAGCAGGGACAGCATCAAGGCTGGGGGCCCGGGAGCCGAACAACCGGTTGGGTTGGAGGCCCCAAGAGGGTCGCCCCCAGGGACAAGGCGAAGGTTTCCAAGGTAGGGATAACTTCCGCGAGCTGAGGAGGTTTGACCAGCCGGCGTGGAGGCAGTGACCGAGGGGCAACTTCCCGCCGTAGCAAGAAGCGATGGAGGTCAACCGAGGTAGAGGAGGAAGGAGAGGAGCTCAGGGAGGACCCAGAAGAAGAGGAGGAGAAGGAAGAGGGGGCAGGGTGGAGTTGCCTTTCTGTGACTTTCACCAGGAGGAAGGTCATGCGACGGCCACCTACCCAGAGTTCTTGGAGATGAGAGAGTCCAGGGGGCTGAGGAGACAGGATCCACCGATAAGGATCGTAGAGGTGCTGCAAGAAGCGGAAGAAGATAGGTGCAAGGACCAGGCGGATGAAGGAACCAGGGGGGATCAAGGTGATCCACGACGAAGTCGGGATTGAGGCAACCCGTAAGGGGAGCCTTCAGACCATGTTCCAAAGAGGGGTCTCCTCGACCTCTCAAGCTCCCCCTCCGTAGGAAAAAATTACCTTTTCATCAACAGACATGCCAGACTTCGAGGACCCGTTCTGTGATGCCTTGGTGATCCAGACGGCAGTGGAAAACTTCACGGTCTCCAGGATCTTGGTTGATAACAGGAGCTCAGTGAATGTGATCTTCAAGAAGGCCTTCGAGAGATGAAGGTCGAGGCCAAGAGGGTCCTAGCTTCGGACAGACCATTGTTTGGGTTCTCAGGAGAGAGGAAAGAGGCAGAAGGAGGAGTGGGGCTGCATGTGAAATTGGGGGTGTGGGGGGGGGGGTGTCACGGAAATGTCGGTTCGTCATAGTGGACGCCCCCAAACAGTTATAATGCCATCTTTGGGCGCCCCTCATCAGCACATTTCGCTGTGTCCCCTCCTCGTTCCATCAATGCCTCAAGTTCAACAACGGAGGGGTACATGTTAGGATCATGGGGGACCCGAAGGTGGCAAGACAGTGATACGTGATAGCGGTCAACACCATATCTTGGATGGCAGGGGCGGAGGAGTTGGAGACGGAGATGGCAGTGCAAGAAGAGGTTGCTGGAGGGGAGGAGGTGAGCCTAGAGGAGGCGATGTTGGATCCCTAGTTGGATTTGGGATAGGTTCACTAAGTTAGGATCATATGACCGAACATGTATAGCTAGGGTCATGGTTGTGTCCTAGAGTCTAGGCCAAGTCCTTAGAGCTAACAATGAATGGACCAGCCATCAACAGACTGCCAAAGACTCAAGACTTAGAGAAATATCAAAGACTCAAAAAATGAGTTCAACGTTCGTCGAACTCAGGTCGACGAAAGCCATGCTCAGCTCGATGAACTCAGAGAAAATTTTGAGCTGAGCTCGACGAACTTGGTTCTCTGTTCGACGATCGCTGATCTCAAGACAGAATCTCAGCTCGACGATCTTGATGCACAGTTATGGAAAGATTCATCGAGCAACACTCAGAAATTCTGAGATCGACGATCTTGTACCTCAGATCCACGATCGTGTATCTCAGCTCCACGATCTTGATGCACAGTTATGGAAAGTTTCATCGAGTAGCAGTCAACAGTTCTGAGATCGACTATCGTGTATCTCAGCTCGACGATCTTGGATCTCAGCTCGACGATCTTGGAGACGAATCCAGATTTGATTATTTCCACCCTTCTGTCCTTATTCTATTGCAATAAATCCTGAGTAATTAATGCTAAAATATTCTCTGAATATTGTCGTTAGACGGAGCATTCATTATGGTCTTCATCAGGATTATTCCTTGCCGTTTTTCAAAGGGACAGTTGGGGAAATCAATCAAAGCAAATATTCTCAAGGCCGTTGGCATTAAATGCAGGAAGGAATTAAAATCTCTGAATAAAATTAATAAGAAAAAGACAAAAAGGATTTTTTGGCTCTCGGCTTCCTACATAGAGAAAGTCTGACAGAAGAATATACATAGATATAGAACAACAAAAACAAGGATCTTCCGCTCTGCTCTCGCACTCCTCTCTCTCTCTCGACAGCACTATGAGACACACAATACACACAACAAAGTGAGACAGAGAAGCAAGTGCTAAAGAAAAGAAAGAACATCAAGCTGAAGAAGAAGAAGAACAACCATTAAAAATCAAGAGTCTTCTTCTGTCCTCATCCCAGCCTACTCACCCTGTGCAAAGCTTCCCAGCCTGAACCCTTCTACATCTTAGGGGGAGCTTTGACAACATCACTGAATCCACAGTCTTCTCAGTTGTACTTTGAGAAAGAGAAGACAAAATCAATCTCTCATCCCCACCTATGTACATGGTTTTAAGTCCCTTCAAAATTATTCCTGGTTTCAAGTCACCTGATCAAAAGACTTGAGGTTTGGTTTTTGAGCACCTGATCAAAAGCACATTGGTGGCAGTCACCTGATCAAAAACCTGAGTGGATTCCTACCAGGGTGGTAGAAGAGTGGATGTACCTAGGTTGGGGAACCACTATAAAATTCTTGTGTTGTCTGGATGTCCTTTTCTTTTTGTTCTTGTTGTGGCTGTGCTAGTTAGGTTGCTGTGCTTGTGATTATTCATATTTGCTATTTGCCTGTGATAAATCATATTAGTATTAGAAACAACCTTTCAGTTACAGCAAAAGTTTTAAAAACCTAAAGAATACTCTATTCACCCCCCTCTAGAGTATACCAGATCTAACCCCTTACTTTCAATTGGTATCAGAGTAGGTTCTTCTGGTTGAACAAGCTAACCCTTGAACCAAAGATCCTTTATTAGATCTGTCATTTCATTTCTATTAGGTTTATACACACAACATGGCACAGAACAAAGACCATGCAAGCACCAGACCTCCAGTATGCAATCTAAACAAGTTTGCCATCTGGAAGGCAAGAATTAAATTGTATATGAACTCTATTGATGAAGATATCTACAATTCTATTTTGACAGGTCCCCCTCAGGAATCTACCTCTACAGTAACATCCAGCACTAATGAAGTTCCACCACCAGAGTGGACTGAGGCTCAGAGAAAGGCCAAAGTTGTTGATGCTAAAGTAATGAACATTCTGGCCCAAACAGTGTCAGATGACATTTTTCAGAAAGTGGCTGAATGCACATCAGTCAAGGCCATCTAGGATTCCCTCAATCAAATGGTGGCTGGATCTGCAGATGAGAGGAAAGATAGAAGATCCAATCTCATATCCTAGTATGAGAATTTCAAGAAAGGGGAAGCAGAATCAATAGCAGACATGTACAATAGGTTGAGCTCAATCATCAATAAGCTAAGAACCTTGGATAAGGACATCACCCTCACAGAGGTGAATGATAAAATCCTTATGTGCTTCCCAAGCTCATGGGATTCAAGGATTTGGCCCATCAAGGAGGCCAAAAGCCTAAATGAGATTTCCACTGAATCTCTTTTGGGAAAGCTAAAGTCCTATGAGCAGCTCATCAAATCTAGAGAAGCAGCAGAGCTGAGAACACCTCCACCAGCAAGGAAGGAGCACAACATTGCATTCAAGGCTGCTGAGGAGACAGAGACTCCAACAATCAATGAAGAGTTGATGTGCCTATTTGCCAGAAGATTCTACAAAATGGAAAAGAAAGCTTTCAGAAGAAAATCATCCAGGCAGGATGACAAGCCAAGGTATGACAAAACCCCCACTAAAGAAGTGGTGTGCTTTGGCTGCAGGAAACCTGGACACTTTCTCACAGAGTGTCCAGAGAATCAGAAGAAAGAGAAGAGAAGAGAAGAGAGATGGACTCTAGAAGACAGCAAAGCAACAAGCCTTCTTCCAGCAAACATAAGAAGAAGGAGAAAGGCTTTGTAGCTGAAAGCTGGAGTTAAACAGAAGATGAATCCTCATCTTCCAGCTCCAGTGAAGAAGAAGAAGAGGCAAGGGCCAAAGAAGTCTGCCTCATGGTCATTGATGACTCCAAAAGTCATTCAGATGAAGAAGAATCAGACAATGAAGAAGCTTCAGAATCTGAGGCTGACCTGGTATTGTCTTCTTTTGATTATAACTCTGATTCATTTAAATCTGAATTTAAAACCATGTGCATTGATCTAATAAATTCAGAAAAGGAAATTAAGACACTTAGGAAAAGACTAGGAAATCAAGAAAATGTTATTTCTGAAAACAATAGGCTAAAGGCTGAATTAGAATCTGCAAATGAGCAAATATCTTTTCTAAAATCTGAACTCAGCAAGGCTAAATTATTAGAAGAATAACTGAATGTAAGAAGTTTGCAATTATTAGATAACACTAGTACTATAAATGCTAGGATCAACAACAGTAAACTGGGACTAGGTGCCTCCCCTAGTGAACCACCTCTAACTCTGAAAAATAACTTTTCCAAACCAGTAAATTTCATATCTGATAAAGGAAAGAAAAATACTGAACAACTAAATAAGGTTAATGAAGTTCTTAAACAAATTGAAGCTAAGAACAAACTTAAAAACCAAAAGAAAATTAAAAATAACAATGTTCAGCAGCTATCATCGAACTCAGATCGACGATATGTGAACAGATCGTCGACCTCAGAACGACGATCTATGAACACAAATTTAAATAATAATCATTCGTCTTACTGTGATCGATGAACTGTGTATGGTTCGTCGAGCAGAAATCGACGAACATGGGGTACAGAAAATGAACTTGTTCATCCTCTAAGCAGAGATCGACGATCTCATCCCAATTCGTTGAACTCTGATCGACGAACTCACAATATTTCGTCGAACACAGAAAGACTTGCTAATAATCATAACAATAACAACAACTCTAATAAATCTAGGAAACCATTTAATCCATTAGCTGATTGGATAATTCCAC
The DNA here is from genome assembly GCA_039513925.1 of Platanthera zijinensis. Taxonomy (NCBI): domain Eukaryota; kingdom Viridiplantae; phylum Streptophyta; class Magnoliopsida; order Asparagales; family Orchidaceae; genus Platanthera; species Platanthera zijinensis. The sequence continues at coordinate 54,863,271 of CM077081.1, read as the reverse complement.
CTAGAAGATATCATCTATTAGGATACAAATCTCAACCAGAGTTTTCTGTAATATCTAGCTTTTCATATCAACAATATAAAGGACCCAAGGTAACCTGGGTCAAGAACAACTAACTATTTTCTTTGCAGATAAAGAGCTGTCCAGTTTTGAATCAACTATGGTACCTGGACAGTGGTTGCTCTAAACACATAACTGGCACCAAGGAAAATCTAATCAACTACAAGTCCAAGCTGGGAGCAAAGGTAATCTTTGGTGACTCAAAGTGTGGCCAATCTGAAGGCTATGGAGAAGTAAGGATTGGAGCTGTCAATTTCAAGAAGGTGACTTATGTAAAAGGACTCAAACACAACCTCATCTCTATAAGCCAATTATGTGATGAAGGTTATCTGGTACACTTTAACTCAACATCTTGTATTATTTCAAATAAATAAAAACAAAATGTTTTAATTGGGAATATACAAGGAAATATATACTTAGTTGATTTTCTTTCTGCCAATTCAGATATATGCTTACTTAATATAATTAGTAATCAGAATGAATTATGACATAAAAGGCTAGGACATGTAAACATGAAAAATATTGCTAGGCTATCAAAAGATAACCTTGTGAGAGGTTTACCTTCTGGTCCCTACAAGAAGGAAGGCCTCTGCAAAGCTTGTCAACTAGGCAAGCAAACTAAATCTAGCTTTAAATCAGTAAATAAAAGTGATTCACCTAGGACCTTGTACTTGCTACACATGGATCTCTTTGGACCCATTGCTGTACAAAGCCTAGGAGGGAAATCCTACACCTTAGTTATTGTAGATGACTTCTCAAGGTTTACTTGGGTGTTCTTTCTGAGATCTAAGTCAGATACCTTTAAAGTTCTTACAGACTTTCTCAGGACCATACAAATTGAGTACTCTACTCATGTTACATTGATCAGAAGTGATCATGGTACAGAGTTTGAGTCTCTTCTTATGCATGAGTTCTGTGAGAAGGAAGGTATCAGGCATTGCTTCTCAGCTCCTAGAACTCCCCAACAAAATGGGGTAGCTGAAAGGAAAAAATAGGATCCTAATTGAAGCTGTAGGCACATTACTTGCAGATGCTTACATGCCCCTATCCTTTTGGGCAGAGGCTATAAACACAGCAAATTATGTACTGAACAAAAGCTTGATACATAAACTAAAGAATATGACTCCCTATGAATTACTTAAAGGGAAGAAACCTAAAACCACCTATTTTAAAGTGTTTGGTTGCATATGTTATATACATAATAACAACAAGAAATATATTAGAAAGTTTGAAACTAAGGCTGAAGTGGGAATTTTTCTAGGATATTCCCAAGCAAAGCTTATAGGGTATTTAATAAATCATCTCTAAAAATTGAAGAATCAATCCATGTTACTTTTGATGAGGCTAACATGTATTGCAAGGAGAAAGAGATTTCTACCAATAATCCTTTGTAGGTACCTCCCTTGTGTGAAAATTTGGATGGACTAAGCCTCACCCAAGAGGCTCCAACACATCCTTCTCCACAAGATGAAGAAGGAAGTGAAGAAGAAGGCACTGAAGAGACTGAACTTCATCCAATAACAAACATAATTCCATAAGAGGAATTAAATCCAAATGTTGTTGTTGAACCAACTGCACCCACTGATCTTGTAACACTAAGGGATCACCCCAGATCTCAAGTGATTGGAGACATAACAGCAGGTGTACAGACAAGGCATCAACTCAATCAAGACTTGATGCATGCCTGTTTCCTCTCTCAAGTTGAACCTTAATCCATAAAATATGCTGAGCAAGATCCCCACTGGATCATTGCTATGCAAGAGAAACTCAACCAATTTGAGAGATGCAGAGTGTGGGATTTGGTTCCAAGACCCCTAGACTACCCAGTCATTGGAACTAAATGGGTATATAGAAACAAACTAGATGCCCAATGTGTAATTGTGAGAAACAAGGCTAGGCTTGTGGCTCAAGGTTATAGGCAAGAAGAAGGGATAGACTATGACCAAACCTTTGCACCAGTTGCAAGATTAGAGGCAATCAGAATCTTTCTTGCCTATGCTGCCTACAAGAAGTTCAAAGTATATCAGATGGATGTAAAGAGTGCTTTTATGAATGGAGTACTAAAGGAAGAGGTTTATGTTGAACAACCTCCAGTTTTTTTATCTCCAACTTATCCCTCTTATGTATTTAAATTGCATAAAGCTCTTTATGGTTTAAATCAAGCTCCAAGAGCTTGGTATGAGACCCTAGCCAGCTTTCTGATAGAGCATAAATTTGTTAGAGGCATAATAGATAAAACCTTATTCACTAGACATCATAAGGACCAAACTTTGTTGGTACAAATATATATGTATGATATCATATTTGGGTCTACTGATCCCAAGTTTTGTAAGAGGTTCTCTGACCTCATGCATTCCAAATTTGAGATGAGTAGCATGGGTGAACTCTCCTACTTCCTTGGTCTCCAAGTGAAGCAGCTCCCTGATGGCATCTTCATCTCCCAAGCTAAATAAGCTAAAGAGCTTATAAAGAAGTTTGGGATGGCTGATGCCTCAACAAAGAAAACACCCATGGCTACAAATGCTGTAATAGACTCTGATGCACAAGGGAAACCTATGGATCAGAAACTATATAGGGGCATTGTTGGGTCCCTACTATACCTTATAGCAAGCAGATCTGACATCATGTTTGCCACATGTCTTTGTGCTAGGTTCCAAGTGAACCCTAAAGAATCTCACCTAGTTTTTTCTAACAAGAATTTTGAGATATATAAAGAGTTGTCCCAGTCTAAGACTCTAGTATCCTACTGAGTCAGAATTTGAGTTAACTGGTGTTGCTGTATAGACCTGGGCGGACAGGCGGCTAAGACTATCGGTTTGGTAACCTGGGCGGACAGGCGGCTAAGACTGGCGGTTTGGTAGCCGGGCGGTCAGCCGGCTATTCTCTGGGATCTCGGTGGTCGGCGGCGTGTTCTCTGGTGGTGACCGGGCGGTTAGTGCCTACTAACCGCACGGTTAGGCGGTCTCCTGGGCGGATTGGCGGTTAGCTTTGTAGATGATGTATTTGTGTATTTAGTCCCACATTGGGTATCTGTATTCTCTCCCATCTCCTCCATTCTATATAAGGGAGGCTATACCTTTGTAATACTCAGTTTTTTGGATAATAAAAATTCCATTACTCCTCTTTCCGGTTTCTTTTCTTCTATTCGCACATGGTATCAGAGGAACCGATCTAGTCCTCCTGATTGCGTTTTCTTCTGTCCGTGCGACCTTTGTCTACTCGCCGCGGCCTGTCTTTCAGCTCGCGCGAGCTCTCTTCTCCCGTGGATTCTTCTATCCTCTGTTGCTTCTCGCGATTTCCTCTCGCGGTCTCTTCTTCTCGCCCGAACTCCTGAGCGGGCATCCTTCTTGTTCTCACACGACCTGTCTTGTCGTGCGATCTTCTTTCCCGTTGCTTGACCGTAGCTCGGTCGTGGCTTCTCTAGCCGCTCAGGGTCTCCCCTAAGACCGCTGCGGGTTTCTTCTTCTTCCCGCCCGGTTTCCCTTGTTAACCGTGCGGCTTCTCTTCTTGTGCTTCACAGCTTGGTCGTGGCATTTCTTGCCGCTGGTCTCATTGTGACCGCTGTGAACTCTTCCTTCCTTTGCTCGCCCGGTCTCTCCTCTTAACCGCGCGACCTCTCTTCCAGGATGACCAATTCTGATGGCTCCACCTCGTCTACTGTCGTTGTCCCTCCGCCTCCTCCTCCTCCTCCTGCTTCCGGGAATCTTGGCACCGTCTCTAAGCTTCTGGGGCCCAATTATCCCGACTGGAGTGTCTCATTCACTTTTCTTCTCCGCTCTCAGCGCAAGCGTCATCATCTTACCGATGACCCTCCGCCTGCGGACTCTGCCCAGTTTAATGACTGGGATGCGAATGATGCGCTGGTTCGTACTTGGCTGGCGAACAGCCTGTCCGATGAATGTCTTCCTGTCATCCGTCACGATGAGACGGTAAAACAAGCTTGGAATCACTTGGCCGCTCTCTACTCCAAGGGGGGACAAACATCTCGCATCTATACTCTCTATGCCGATCTCTTTTCTCGCCAGTCCATGTCCCCTCCTGCAGCTTACCAACAGGTCCAAGCCCTTGGAGCTGAGATTCTACAAAATCGTCCTCTCTCGGCAGATGTGGCCACTCAGCTGAAGCACTTCCAGGAACTCCTAGTGGTCTGTTACCTTCTGCGGCTTCCGGACTCATACGATATGATCCGGCAGCAAATTCTTGGAGAGGCTGAGTCTCCTACCCTGGATGCTACTACTTCCCGCATTGCCGCTGTTACCTCTCTGCTCCAGCGCCCCTTGCTTGCCGCTCCTCCGGCTCCGGATGCCTATGCCCACCAGGCTCATCATGGTGGATTTCGTGGTCGTGGTAACCACTCTGGCGGGCGTGGCCCTTCTCGCTACCTCTGTACTCATTGTGGCCACCCATGACACTTGGTTGACCGCTGCTGGACAAAGCATCCACATCTTCGTCCCGCTGGTGATGCTCCTACTTCTTCCACGCCATCTGCCTCCGTGGCCACGACTTCAGGTAGTGCCCACGTGGTTACCCAAAGTAAATGGCTAATCGACTCTGGCGCCACTAACCATATGACGGGCAATCCTCAGTGCTTTTCTCTCCTAGAAACACATGATCGGTTGCCCCCTGTTCTCGTTGCGGATGGTTCTCCCTCTCCGGTGCATGGAACGGGCATGGTTCAAGTTACTCCGTCACTTCGTCTGACGGATACTCTTTATGTGCCCAAATTTCCGTGCAATTTATTGTCGGTTACTTCTCTTTGCAAGCAACTTCAGTGTTTAGTAACATTTACTCCTTCTTCTTGTTCGTTTCAGGACCCGGACTCCAAGCGGACGATTGCTACTGGGACTGAGAGGGGCGGTCTCTACTTCCTTGATGATGTATCCGCACTTTCCGTCTTCTCTCCCGCTTTTACAGATCTTCTTCAGTGGCACCTTCGCCTGGGGCATCCTCCCTCGAGTCTCATCCACCAACTGTTCCCTCACCTACCTCAGCACGACTCTCCTCTCAACTGTGATGCCTGTCAACTGGGCAAGCATCACCGTTCCCCCTTTCCTCCTAAGAAAGGTCATGGCTCTTCCAAGCCGTTCGACCTTATTCACTCTGATGTTTGGGGACCTTCCCCTACCCTCACCATCGGGCGTGGGAGTTCCTATTTTGTAACCTTTATTGACGATTATTCTAGATGTATGTGGGTGTATCTGTTAAAGGATCGCTCCGAACTTTTTTCTGTATGGACGTCATTTTATTATATGATTAAAAATCAATTTGCTGCTTCTGTCAAAATTTTTCGCTCTGATAATGCAAAAGAGTATCTGAGTAGTGATTTCGCTTCTTTCTGTACGCAACATGGCATCATTCATCAAACTAGTTGCGTCTATACCTCCCAGCAAAATGGGGTGGCGGAACGTAAAAACCGTCACCTCCTCGATGTCGCTCGCACTCTCATGACGCAGATGCAGGTTCCTCGTAGCTATAGGGGCTACGCAGTCCTCATCTCCTGCTACCTCATCAATCGCATTCCCTCTACCATCCTCAAAGGCAAAACCCCTTTTTCCATCCTCTATCCTACCAAGGACCCCTTTCCCTTACCACTCCGCATTTTTGGGTGCACTGCCTTTGTTCATAGCCCTGCCGCGACTCGCGACAAATTGTCCCCTCGTGCTACGAAGTGTATCTTTTTGGGTTACTCCACAACTCAAAAAGGTTACTGCTGCTTTGACCCTGTTCATCGCAAGCAGTTCGTCTCGGCGGATGTGACATTCTTTGAGAATGCCGCCTACTTCTCTTCTAACATCCCACAGGTCGATGGATCGAACCTCCCTCTTCCTCCTACCGACTCGACCTCTCCACCCATTCTCTCCACCACATCCACTCCTCTTGAGATTCCTCCATCACCACCTCTACCAGCCGCTCCTTCTATTGATCATGATCCTTCTCCCTTGTCCCCTCGGCCGTCTCTCTCTTCTCTCGGGCCAGCTATCTCCGCCACGGATGCACCGGTGACTGAGGAACTCGAGGACCTGGAGCTGCCCATTGCCCTTCGCAAAGGGGTTCAGACGTGCACCCAGCACTCGCTGGCAGCTGTTATTTCTTATGATCGGCTAACACCTTCTCGCAGGGACTTCGCCCTAGCCATCTCCGCGACTACCACACCTCGCACCTACCAGGAAGCCCTTGATATTCCTCACCGGAAGGCTTCCATGGATGACGAGATTGCTACTCTCTCTGACCGGGGCACTTGGACCCTTGTGCCTCCTCCTTTTGGCACGGATATGGTTGGTTGTCGCTGGGTGTTTGTCGTCAAGTTCCGTCCGGATGGCAGTGTGGACCGGTACAAAGCCCGTCTTGTTGCAAAAGGGTTTACTCAGACCTATGGTGTTGATTTCTTTGACACGTTCTCGCCAGTTGCTCGCCTCAGCACTATTCGGGTCCTTTTATCGGTGGCGGTCAACAAGGATTGGCCTATTTCGCAGTTGGACGTCAAGAATGCCTTCCTCTATGGTGACCTTCACGAGGACGTCTACATGGAGCAACCTCCTGGGTATGTTGCTCAGGGGGAGACTCAAGTATGCCGGTTGAAGAAGGCCATCTATGGCCTAAAGCAGAGTCCCAGGGCGTGGTTCGATAAGTTCAGTAGCATCGTTGGGGCTATCGGTTTCACCAGGAGTTCGGCTGATCACTCCTTGTTCATTCGCAAGACATCTTCGGGTCTGGTTGTGCTAGCTGTTTATGTGGACGATATTCTTCTTATTGGCGACGATCAAGCTGGTGTAGCCTTGACGAAGGTCCATCTCCGCCAACACCTAGTCACAAAGGATATGGGTTCTCCAAAATACTTCTTGGGAATTGAAATCTCTCGGAAACCGTGTTCCTTGGTTCTCTCCCAACAGAAGTATGCTCTTGATTTGTTGAAAGAGGCAGGATTGACGGGTGCTAAACCTGCCCGGTGTCCCATGGCTCCTGGAGAAGACAAGACATGGACAGACGAATCACCACCTCTATTGGACACTACGAGGTATCGGCATCTTGTTGGCAAACTCATCTACCTTACGGTGACCAGACCAGACATCTCCTATGCAGTGGGAAAGGTCAGCCAGTTTATGCAGTCGCCTAGGGAATGTCATCTTCAATCCGCTCTAAGGATATTGGAGTATGTGAAGTCCGCACCTGGGAAAGGTCTTCTCTTTCAGAAAAACGGTCACCTAAGAGTCGAAGCGTACTCCGACGCTAGCTATGCAGACGACAAAGGGGATCGCAAGTCGACTTCCAGCTTTTGCACGTTTGTTGGAGGAAACTTGGTTAGCTGGAAGAGCAAGAAGCAGTCAGTCGTCTCCAGGTCTAGTGCAGAAGCAGAGTATCGTAGCATGGCATCAACCACGTGTGAGTTAAAATGGTTGCGGGCTCTCATGCTGGATCTAGGAGAGGTCTACAACTATCCTCTTCCCATGTTCTGCGACAACAAAGCTGCGATCTACATTTCTAAAAATCCGGTCTTCCATGAGCGAACAAAGCACATAGAGGTTGATTGTCACTTCATTCGAGAAGAAGTGTTGAAGAACCAGATATGCACTCCGTTTGTTACCTGAAAGAAAGAGCTGGCAGATATATTCACAAAACCTGTGTCCGCCTCTTTCTTCCACATTTGCAGCAAGCTAGGCATGATTGACATCTATGCTCCAGCTTGAGGGGGAGTGTTGTTGTTGTGTATAGACCTGGGCGGACAGGCGGCTAAGACTGGCGGTTTGGTAACCTGGGCGGACAGGCGGCTAAGACTGGCGGTTTGGTAGCCGGGCGGTCAGCCGGCTATTCTCTGGGATCTCGGTGGTCGGCGGCGTGTTCTCTGGTGGTGACCGGGCGGTTAGTGGCTACTAACCGCACGGTTAGGCGGTCTCCTGGGCGGATTGGCGGTTAGCTTTGTAGATGATGTATTTGTGTATTTAGTCCCACATTGGGTATTTGTATTCTCTCCCATCTCCTCCATTCTATATAAGGGAGGCTATACCTTTGTAATACTCAGTTTTTTGGATAATAAAAATTCCATTACTCCTCTTTCCGGTTTCTTTTCTTCTATTCGCACAACTGGATACTCAGATGCTGACTTTGCTGGATGCAGTGTGGACAGAAAGAGTACCTCAGGAACCTGCCAGTTCCTTGGTATGAGATTAGTGTCCTGGTTTTGTAAAAAGCAGTCATCTGTGTCTACAACAACTGCTGAAGCAGAATATATTGCAGCTGGCAGTTGTTGTTCCCAGATGCTGTGGATCCAAAACCAACTCCTAAATTATGGCTTCAACTTAAATAATTCAACCCTCTTATGTGATAACACTAGTGCTATAACTATAGCACAAAATCCAGTCCATCACAATATGACTAAAGATATAGACATTAGGCATCATTTCATTAGAGAGTGTGTAGACAAAAACAAAATTAAACTTGTCTATATCTACACTTGTTTACAAAGAGCTGATATTTTCACACTACCCCTGGATGAAAGAAATCACCTGTTCTTTGTAAATCAGCTTGGAATGATCAATGGAGAAGACCTAGTTTAGTTTCTGTCTACACTTCAAGAATTCTTCAAATTTCGTCAAACGGAGGTCGACGAACTGGGAAAGGTTCTTGAGATATTCGTCGACCTGAGATCGACGAACTCGTTGTTAGTGAAGTTAGTCTCATCGACCTGAGATCGAAAAATCTACTTCAGAAAACTTTTGTCAAACGGAGATCAGCGAAATGTATTCAAACCTTCAGACTGAGCTCGACAAATTGATTAACTCCTAATTATTTCGTCGACCTCAGATTGAAGAATTATTTACTTTTAGTGGAACAGAGTCTGTCGATTCATATTCTGGAAAACCGTATATTTAGGTTTTCTTCGACCTCCGTGCCGCGCTTTCAGTTCCTTGCACTTGATCTTCGTTTTTATCTTGCAGGTGCTCTCATGGCGATACCAACAGGAGATCTCGCGACAATGAAATTTGACACTAGATTTGATGTTGATTTCGAGTCGTTTCAATATTCCGACCCCATCTTTCTTGAAATTTTGCAACTGCTTGAAGGACATCAGTTGAAGACTCTGCTCTCTATAAGGATTAAAATACCTGACACTGAAATCAGGGAGTGGGTCTATACATCCTCCACAACAGAAGAGAATACGATGACTGGAAAACTATATCGGGTAATGCCGTCTCCCTTACCCCTGAAGCTTTAACTGAAATTTTTGGATTGAATAATGGAACAGAAGAATTAGAAACTGAGAATGAGGAATATACTGAGATGCTCAGCCAAATGGGTTATTCTAGAGATAACCCTAACAAATTGCTGATGAAACAGTTGTCTGCTGAATTAAAGTTTCTAGCAGACATTGTAGGGAAAGTCTTGCTGGGCAAGAATACTGCCCATGACTACATCACCAGACACCAATTCCTGGTCATGTGTGCAGTGGTGAATAAGAAACAAGTTAACTGGCTCAGATCCTGTTTGATATGATTAAGAAAAAGAATACAAAGAAGAGTTTGTTTTTTTGGAAGGATCCTAGGGATCTTTCTAAAGGAAAAGGCTGCTGAATCCCTGGTCTCCCGGACCACATTAATAAATGTTAGCAAGAGGCTCACCTATGCCCTCTTTAGCAAATGGGAGAGGACCATCACCAAGCCCTCTAAGGCTACCTCCTCTTCCATCAAAACTTCAGAGAGTACGAGAGATGCTCCAGCCACTCCCCACCCTACTGAAGAGGTTCCATCCACCACTCCACAACCTCCAGCTCTCCAAACTCCATCCAGCTAGCAAATCAACAAACCCCACCTTCCACTCATTTACACTCTCTACTCCCACACCTCCATCATCCTCTCCAATTCCCTACACCTTCGATACAAGCAACATATTTCCGTCTTCTATCTCCTCTCCCCCCACATTCAATCTACTCTTCATTGCTCTTCATCCACCCCCATTCCCTCTTCCATCAAACTTGCTAACCATTCCTCCTTATCTCACCTGTCTTCCCTACCCACCATTCAATCAACTCATCCTCCCCTCTGCAATAACCTTTCCCTCCAGATTGAA